>OZ024897.1:7391950-8591950 GCA_964017195.1 Siderastrea radians | reverse complement strand
AGATTTCATTCACAGGCTCTAGACTGTAAGATACAACGCGCAGATTTAAAAGTTAGACTAAAACACCTTGTGTAGCTTGATAAATAGCTTAACATGAGCCTATTAAATGCTTAAGGGGGCAATATACGTGGATGCCTTTTTTCCCCAACATTTTAGCCGTTTTTCTTAATTATCTCTATGAGATTTCATTCAATCCAAAAATGCTATCATAGGATCATAGTGCGAGTTCCCATAAATCTGAGAGAATTTTTTGGCGATTTTTAAATTAATCGTAAAGAAAGAGAAGGGGGAGGAAAATTGATAAATTTAAAGAAAATTGAAAATTGTTACGAATTAAAGGCGAGTTAAAAATAAAATTTAAAATTAATAATTAAAAGACGGATACCAAAACAGTCCACAAACAACCCCAAGGGCTCTTGCGTGGGGGTGGCCTGTCTGGGGGTGTGTCCAAAAATTTAATCCCTCTTTAATTGCTTCCTTAAATCTTATCCTATTTCCTCAATAGCTAGAATGTCGTTGTACTGCTACTTTAGTAAACCAACACCAAGCGAAGTATTGCTCAATAGGCTTTCATGTGAATGTTCACAGATGAGGATTCTATTCCATTCAACTCACAAGTTAGAGCCACCTAGCCAGCATGCACTACATGAAAGTGTTTCTGTCTCAACAACATATCAGTGAACTGCGAGACTTCGTCAACAGACTAAATTACATGAACCAGAGAAAGAAAGGTTTAAAGTGCACAAGGATTGAAGATAATATGGGAAAATTAATTAAGCGTTTTGTAGATTTAATATGAACAAGAAGCTTGAGAAATTAATTATTGCAATTTCTCATTATTGAAGCATTCCTAAGCGATCATGCAACAACGCAACCAGCTACTTGTGCGATTTTTCCCTCCATAGCACAAGCGACCAATCATATTAGAGATGCACCTTAGACGCTCTAAATTGGCTTCCTTGTTGTCGAACCTTGTCTTAATTCTTCGCTTCACAGCTCCTGTGTACAATTCTCTCCAAGACTTGCACCAGAAACAAATATTCCATACCCTTTTTCAATGACCTTTTTTCGCCAAAAACATCGAACTACAGCGCGAAAATGGCATTTAGAACCGAAATCAACTTTCTCTTCATTCAACTTAGCTACGCAACACACTGAGGACTGTGAGTGTTTACAACAAAGATGATTCTAGTTTTTGAACTAAAATTGTTTAATACCTAACATATTTATGCTTTCGTTGAATGAAACAATTCTCCAGCAATGCGAAAGATACTTTCTTTGCCGTCACTTCATATTACCGCTGTTATGTTTTAAAGCACGAGAGTTAGATTGTTTCAATTATAAATTCTAGCACGTTGAAGCTCACGTGTCAAATACAAAAAGCGCTTACCTTTTTTTCTGGCTAAAAGTAAGAGAACTGCTTCTCTCTGGACTTGAAGTTAAATGTATTGGCAAAAACCCCGCACTCGTAAATACAACACGCGTGTGCCACTTGTTTAACTGCCCAGCTACCACTGATTTCGCAACATTTAACAACATAGAAACTCGGCATCAAACACTGAACACTCGACAGTTCGACAGCAGTTGTGACACAGAAGTGAGGCTAGTGAGTAGCTGGAGTAGCCAGCGTCACAAACGAAAATTTCCCGCGCTTTTCTCTCTTTCTCGACCGAGTTAGAAGGGGCATGGGTCTATTCTTGATTTGACATCACAAACTGCTTTGCATGCATGTTTACAAAGACTTAAGAAGATGCAAATCAGTTTGTGATGTCAAATCCAGAATGGACCCATGCCCTCACTAGCTCGGTCGTGTACCAGATGATGGCCAGATTTCGTAATTTTTACAGCCTATAAAAAGTCAAGACTGAGGGGGATTTCATTAAAAAAAAGGCGTAATGCTTTTCGAACAGGTGCAAAGAGTTATTTTAGCGAAAAAAATATTTTGGGGTTAGGTGCACTTTAACACTTTTTTTGATAAACGATATTTTTCTGGTCTTTCTTACAGAGTTGAGCCAAGGTGTCCAATTGATCACAACCCGATTGACAAAGATGCTGTAAGTAAAATATTCTAATGGTTGGAGAGACTGAATCTGATTGAATGTCTTCGTTCAAACGGAAGTTGTTCAAATAAGTTTAACGTATGGTAGCATATGCAAGTACTTTGCGTTTGTAACCAAAGCAATTTTTAGTTTGCAAAGTCGTTAATGTTCGAGTGGTGAGCAGAGAGGGCAGTATCTCGAGGAGTAGATTGGAGGCAAGTCGAAATATCCTTGCAGAATTGCCACTTAAATTTTGTCTTTGTGAAAATACTACTCCGCCAACTATGCATGCAGGATACGGTTATCATGCACTTTGAAAACTTTGGGAAAGGTTATAAAAATTATTATTATTATTTTTATTATTATTATGGAACCGCAACAAATTTATCGGATACATGAGAACGAGAAGAAGCGGCAGTACGCAAGCAGAGTTGTTGATATTGAGCAAGGAACTTTCACACCGCTGGTATTTACAACCACGGGTGGAATGGGGAAAGAATGCCGGATGTTTCATAGCCGCCTAGCCGAGCTAATCGCTATCAAGAAAGGAGAAGATTACGCCAAGACAATCTCCTGGATTCGTGCAAGAACTTCCTTTGCTCTTTTGAGATCAGCGCTAATCTGCCTTCGTGGATCACGAACAGTTAAGAGGGTCTCATGGGACTTAAAGAACTCTGACATTGAAATTGAAGCAACCGAGGGAGCCATTAGATAGGGACTTTGATTGATTTTATTATTTATTCCGAGTTTCACGAATGAGCGCCACTAGGATATATATACTTTTAACTATTAGAATATTTTATTACCTTTTCATAAATCATTAGTATTTTTAACCTATTGATTGATTGTAATGCAGATTATCATTACTATCAACAATAAGAAGAAGAATTAAGAATTAAGAAAAGAATTTTACTTCTTAAAAACTTTTTAAACTAATAATTGATTGTAATTTCTTAGCATCCTATTCTTATCTGTCCATTGTATTTTCACTATGACTATCAATAAAGGTATTATTATATTTATAAAAAAAAAAAAAAATTATTATTATTATTATTATTATTATTATTATTTTTATTATTATTTTTGTTGGTTTGCTCTACATGAATGGTTCCCTGCTAGCAGAGGCCCCTTTTCCTTTGTATTCGCTGAACTGACGGGCGGGAGGAAAAGGGACCTCCCGCCCGTGAGCTCAGCGACTGCAAAGGAAAAGGGGCCTCTGCTAGCAGGGAACATGAATGGTTATTTTAAAGCATATTTCAACCAATCATAAAGGGGGTTGTACTTCGGCTAAACGCCATTAACTGGGTACAGAGGAAACTATTTTCAGGGTGCAGCGAGACAGGTTCCTATGTCTTGATGCTTCTTTCCAGGCTTACGTTGACAAAGCATTTAATCGGGAGATTTTAGAGCTTGATATCAAGTGTAACAATCATGAGTGGGGCTGCAAGTGGGAAGGAGAATTTCAACACGCTAGGGTGAGTTGACTATAGGCGTCGAAGTCGGCTCTCCGTAATGAAGTGTATCGAACTTAGGAAGGACCACTAGGAAAGTTATGGGGGGGGGGGGGCGGACGGGCGAAGTGCAAAAAAAAAAATTCATGCACAGCGAGTAACCCAGAATAAAAGTTCTTGCATACGGAAAAAAATATTCCTGCAAGGAAAATGTTAACGAAAAAAAAATCGTGCAGCTCGAAAATTCCTTACCCCCCCCCCCTTACAACTTTTCTAATTGAATATAACCTTTGGATGCAGAGGTCCACACGACGCGTAAATAAACTTCACTTGCTCGATATTGCCGGATCTTTGTTGTAGAGATGCTAGAGCCAGACGTCACTTGGAGTGTAATAGAACAAAACTGAATGAAGGCTGGCTCTACGGCAAAGGGCTGATTTATTTAACGGCCAATATTCAGTAAATAAATAAATAAATAAATAAATCAGCCCTTTGCCGTAGAGCCAGCCTTCATTCAGTTTTTTCTAATGGTTAAGGGATTACTGGGTTGGCTAAGTGTCTAAGTGGAGTTAGTCTTTAATTAAGCAAACTCCTTCCCAGTGTCTCTCCTCTTCTCAACAACAAGGTTTTATTCTTTAAACAGACCACTGTTTGGCGGTGTTTTGAGTGCGTTTCACTGCTCAATCTTTTTTTTTTTTCATTTTTCTTTTCATTCTTCTCATTCTCCTTCTTGACAGAAAGAAAGGAATGTTCGTAGTGTACAAGAGGGATTTGTCATTTTTCCTTTAATTTTGTTTCTCTCCCGGATTTAACAGCACGTGGTCAAGTTTTATCCTCCGCCTGTTTTTCATGACGATTAAACTCGCTTGTCAGCGATCAGAGCGCACGAAAAATTTTCCACAGTTGATGTAAGGGATAGCATCGCAACTTGATCAATATCAGTAAATTTTATGCCTCTTGTTTTTCAGGACCACGCCGAAGCCTGTGAGTACGTGGAAATGTTGTGTTCTTACGACTGTGGCGCCAAGTTTCAGAAAAGATTTTTCGAGAAACACGTGGAAAAAGACTGTCCAAAGACGATCATTGCCTGTCCTTACTGCGACGACAGACACCTCAGGGAGAATAGAAAGGTTGGTATCTTTCATGTTAACTTACATGAAGTATAAGGCCGGTTGTAAGACTGATCGCTAGTTGGGCTACCTTCCGAGTTATTTTGCGCCTCTTTTTCAAAGCGAGTCTTGGTGCATGGCCTTTCATATGAAACTGAGTTTTATTCACATGCAGATAAAACTCATTTTCATATGAAAGGTTGCGTACTTGTCCTTGCTTTGAATAAGAGGCACAAGACAACTCGGAAATGGCCTACTTCCCTAGGCGTTAAAAATTTCTTATATATGTTGTAACTCGACTCATTACTTTTATCACTGACAGTACCTTCAGTTAACATAACGATTCTTTGGGCCCCTCCTTTCAGGTCACTGTGGAATAGGAATATTAAAAATGGACACAGCGATCATGGTATTCCTTATTTCCTTTTCGGAATGGAAAAATAAATCCAAAAGAATCCATACTGACAAGCCCAGGTAAAACAAAGTCATCACAACTCAGGAAATGCTAACTTGAGTTAGCTTGCGATGGTTGGCCAAACGGACTTGCAAAGCTTCATAGACGCAATTTGCAAAAACCTGAGTTATTTCAATGGAACTGAGCGTCCAATCCAAAGAAAACAGTACTAAGAAGAACTTGTATTGAATTGTGTTTGGTGACCAAACGGTTAGTGAAACTGACTTTGCCATCGTGCACTAGAATTTGAGTCATAGCAACTACATGCAATTCTTGCCAAAAGGTGCCAAAAGTCAATGCACACTTCCAAACTTGCGTATACCAGCGACTCCTTATGGCCTGAGCGCCGGATCGAGCTAATATCAGAATTGGGATTTTTCAGTTATTATCCATGTAACATATTTTCCATCAGGGCAACTCCTTGTATCGTGTTTCTACTGAATGTATAGCATGCGTTTTGAAAGCTCTTCTTCCTTGTGCTTTATGCCTTGTGCTTTTTCTGGACAAAAGACAATTCTAACAGTACACTGTCGGCTAACCTGCCAACACTACGTTGTTTTCAGCAGCTGCCACCAAGGCCTTTAGCCCTTACAGTTTTAAAAGTAAAAGGAAGTATTAGTCCTAGGTGACGTATCGTCTATGTTTCAGAGTCATTTCGATGAATGTCCAAAGTTGCCGATGCCCTGCCCAAACAATTGTGAAAAGAAACTTGTGATCAACAGAGATCAGGTGAGAAGTGGGTATTATCAGCTTCCTGTGCAGCTGTGATGATGCTGACGGTAGTGATGGTGGTGGTAGTGGTGACGATTATTGTTAAGAGCATGGTGATGATGAAGGTAGTGATGTTGATTTGGTGATGATGATGATGATGATGATGATGATGATGATGATGATGATGATGATGATGATGATGTTGATTTGATGATGATGATGAAGATGATGATGACAATGACGATGACGATGACGATGACGATGATGAGGATGATGACGACGACGACGACGACGACGACGAAGACGACGATGATGATGATGTGATGATGATGACGATGATTGTTGTAGTGGTGTTGGTGATGGTGATGGTGATGGTGATGGTAAAATAAGATAATTTCCTGTCTCTTTTTTACTACTGTGTTTTAGCTGGAACATCACGTCGCAGAGGAATTCGAATGTCCCAAAACAAAGATGAACTGCGAATACGAAGATATCGGCTGTACTCACAGTGTGAGTAAACAATTTTCTTGAAAGAAAAACGCAGCGCCTGTGATTTGTTGTTCTCTTAGTAGGCCGTAAATTTGCTCTTGGGCCACAGGGATCCATCGGCGCTGCGGGGATCTCATAGCCAGCCCAAACGACAAGCAACTAGGAGTGTTACGTGACATTTCCTCCTGGATAAGGTCGGTAGTCTTCTGCACCGTAAGAAGCATCTCTTTTTCAAGGAAACAGCAAGATGGCAGAGACCAGGGGCCGAATCTACGACGTTCTCCTACCATACTGTAGGGAAACATAGGGGCGATTTTCATAATACGTAGGATATATCTTAATTGTAGGAAAGTTCGCGAATCCTTCTCTGGACTCGATTTAGTTATTATGTGTGAAAGAAACCCGCAGTTATTTTACTAATTAACATTAGCCCTGCAGAGAAAGCTTGAAAATAATAATAGGCTTGATCGGGAATCGAACCCGTGGTTTTCCGAACTGGTAAAATGCTCTTACCGATGCACCACGTCAACTATAGAACTGGAAGTGTAAGTTGTCAAACTTCTTTGAAATTAAGCCATCAGACGAAAATTAAATACGAATCAACGTTTAAAACTTGAAGAGCAAAATTTGAGGATTTTCTCTTGCACCAATGTTTTCAACTCACAGCACCCCTTGCTAATCTAAATTACCTTTGCTTACAGTGCAATCGAGAGAAACTCCCTAAGCACCGTAAGACCGAGCTCATAGGTCACGTGAGAAAGCTGTACGACGTCGTCATGGCAACGAAAAGAGAGCTGCAGGAGACTAAAACTCAGTTGAGAGAGCAAATTGAGGCAAACCAGCGACAGGAGCAACGCATTGCTGATCTGGAAAAGATCACAAAGAGCCAACTGATTTGGAGAATAGAAGACTATCAGCGGAAGTTAAAAGCTGCGAAGAGTGGTGAAGTTGACACGATCTTCAGCCCGGAATTCTACGCGAGTAGGAACGGCTATCGGCTCATGGCGTCGGCGTGTTTAAACGGAGATGGCAAAGGGAAGGAGACACACTTGTCCGTGTTTATTAGCGTTGTGCAAGGTGAGTTCGTCAATTTTAAACTTTATGATTTCAAAGCATGGATTGAGGTAGTTTCAACTGATGTACTAAGAAAATCTTAAAATATATCCTAAATGAATAAGATTAGATCAATTTTGCAATAGTTAAAAACAATAAACTAGCAAAATTTTAAAACAACTAACTTTTCTAATTAATTAGCTAATCAATTAAGTTAAGTTTTTTTGTTGGGCTACTTTCAATTATTTCTAGCAAAGTTTTAAAAAAACACTTAGCCGACACCGCGCTTGCTAGCACTGCAATTTGTCGAGATGACAGTGTAAAAATGGCATTTGTGACTTCAAATGTTGCGTTTTGTGGTACAATTTAGCAGTAAAAGGGTTAATGAATTGTCTTCAAGCTATAAGACCTTTTCATAGTTGTAGACGGGGAAAAACTCCTTCAAATAACAGCAAAAAACATCCCAACCGATTGTTGCATGTCACGTTAGTATACATACCTTGTAATCTTGTAAAGTAAACATCAAAAGTTTGAGACAAAATCTTGGATAAAACATATTAATTAATAACTCACATCACAATGTTGGCTAGTAAGCAGACCTCTTTGTCGGAACACTGCGAAAAAATCGCGAGCTTTGAGGAGCTACAATGTTAAGCACGCAACGCCACTAAGCCATTCGTGCATGACTAGTTGTAAATGGCGGCAGTTTGCAAACATATCTAAGTTGCTGTAGGTTGTTCCCTAGTTTCAAATGTAAACTGTTTCTTCCGAAATAAAGCCTTCCTCTTCTTGTCTATCTAGGGTATGGCGGGAGCGTACTCGTGGCCTCGCGGCGTCGACAATTTAGGGAGTGGGAATGAGACTTTTTAACGAAGCCCTAGCGGGAAGAGCCCGGAAGGGGAGGGGGGGGGGGTACTCCTGTCAAGTTAGAACAGGTGTGTGCTGCAAAGGTTTTTAAACCCTGACCTTATTTAAGGATTAACAATTCCAAAATTGGCACCCTTTTAAGGCCCAAACCCGAACAATTACACCCCATTTTAGGTATAACGACAAATAGGAATTGTGTGAACAGGACGTTTTTATTTCTTTTCTTTTTTTTTAAATCGACTTAAAGGGTAGTTCAGTTTTAATAGACCATGTCTTGTTTCGTTTAGTTTGGTGTTTACGTGGGGCAAATTGTATCTACTATCAAAAGGGAACCTATCTCAGGAGCAAACAGGGATCACAATACCATAAAAGGGCAAAATAGATGCCCTATTTAAGGATTGAGAAGTTCAAAAACCATACTTCATTCCGCGCCACATTCCCCATATAGCTTATATATATACAGAAGTACCTCCCCCCTCCCAACCCCTCACGGAAGGAGCCTTCGACCAAAGATTTCTCTCATATCCTAGGGATTTATGACTCCCTGTTAAAGTGGCCATACAATTACCGTACTACGTTCTATCTTCTGGATCAGAACGCCGATCCTCAAAAGAGGAAACACATCTCGTTTTCAGTGAAGCCAAACGTCTGCCGTTTCTGGGCCGACCCAGGGGCAGCAAAAACCCGAGCTTTGGTTCTGGAAAATTCGCTTCACACGAAGAAATCGACAAAGGAGAGTATGTCAAGGACAATACGATGTTTATTAAGGTCACCGTGGATTGCGATGGATTCAGCGAGCCTTAAACTTAAAAGGCAACACGAGAATCACATTACTTTAGTTTTAGTAGTACAGGACCCTGTGGCATGGATTTCATGGCATTCTTATTTCTCCCTTCAATCAAACACACAGATCATGAGAATAAAAGAAATTATCACCAAGGATTACTGTGGCTTACAATCACCGAAGACTGTTGTAACGCTTCTATTGTGTTACCTGCATCGTTAAGCCAATAAAAAAAATGTTATCGGAAACAAATGTGTGTGTGTTTTTTTAATTGTGACATGTTAACCTGTGGCGGTTAAGTTCGTCAGATTACTTACAGATACACTGTAAGTAATCTGCCGTAAACGACAGAAGCTGCAAAAATTAGTGACTTCTACTTGGTTGGGACAAGAAACAAAATTGCTGGGTGTACCCTGCGATGGATTAGTATCCCATCCAGGGGGGAGTAACAATATTCCTAGTTGCTTCTTGTTATAAGCTGCTAACTGTGTGACCCTTGTGGTCCGTGGCCGATTGCACAGCTATGTGTAGACTCCGGTTTCTGTAGCATGATAATCTCGTACTCAGATATCTTGCGGACGACAAGAGACCACAAGAGATCTGGGTACGAGATTAGCAGCATGATTCCCCGGATATGAATTGCCCGTTTTGATTCTCTCATAATCGCAAAGAGATGAAGGAAATTAGCAAATCCTCTGCTTTTTTCTGATTTTTTATATCTCAGGAAGTTATTATTTCTTCCTGTCAACTCATTTCACGCGCACATTTCCGGGAGCAGGATTCACAACGTCTGTCCTCAGCCAAAGATGAATCTTAAGTATAGGCTTTGTTTTCCAACAATACATAGGACACATCTTATCTTAGGAGGGCCTCATGCCGGAATCCAGCCCTAGAATCATTTCTTTACCATGAGCGAATCATGGCCTGTGGCTAATCATCATTCGCCCGTTATGATTTACCCATGGTCTCGAAATAACTCTAGAAATCTGCGCAGTAAATGAGTTAACAGAAGAAATACACGCTTTCTGAGATATCATTTGTTTTTAACAAATACCAACTTAAGTAATACCATTGCACTTCTCTATTTTATGGGAAGTGGGAACTGGATAATTTATTGAAGGTTTATTTGTGTACCACTCCCCCCGTGAAGTATTAAGATTAAGAATTGGCATGAAATAGAAGGTCTCTTCGCTAATAAAAATTAAATTCAGACTTGACATGTACAAGTAGATATTTGCTCTAGAACATTCCATTCCCTGTGACGTAACAGTGTCGTGGCAACTCCGTAGGACTTCAAACAAATAAGTCAAACTCATACAAACAATTCTTGTTTAGGCCTAGTCATCAAATAAACTTATTTTTGGTCACCATGACCATGCGAAGAACGCAGTGCTAAAAATAGCTCAAGTTTACTTCTGCTAACTCTAAGGAGTAAGGAGGAAACTCTCTTCTAATCGTTTTGTTATGTAAATGTTGTAAAACGAAAACCACGTCGGAATATTCGAGGACCGGATGTATTTTCTTTGTTCCAATTATATGAATCCAATATTACTTTCACTCCGACCTTGAACTTAGGGACCTCTTTTTCCTTTATTAAAACTTCGCCTTAAGCATTTACACCACGTTTAATACAAACCGTGTTTTGTTGCTATGGGGGTGGTAAGGTTTTACAAAGTTTTTTTTTTTAACAGCGTGTTGGATGCTTATAACTTTTTGCTGTATAATGTTTCTAGTTTTGCAGTTTATAGCAAATTTCGAAAGGTGACAGCTTGGATGAAATCATGACAAATTCAGGTTTATTACCATGAAGAGGATTGGTCACGTACTGAAATTAAAAACGTACTACATTCAGTTAACGGTACATAACGGTTCATATAAATCAGTGTTACAATTTGAAATAGCTGAGTCTACGCTATACTACTTCAATTAAGATTTGTAATATTCCTTGGGTAGAAATCTCCTCTGACTCGTAGCTTATCTTGCCAGGCATAACAACAAATTCATAAATAATCCCAGCGTTAAATAAAGAAAAAACATAAAACAAGCAACGTGATTGGTTAAGCGGCAGCGAACAGGTGGACTTTGCATAGTACGCATGTCGTGATTGGTCAGTTGAGCAGAATCTTCAAAGGCAGGTGCTTATGCTGTCAAGTTGGTTTATGTAAGTTGCGTTCGCGGATATCTCCTCGCGGAAATCTTCCAATTGAAGTTACGATTTTTTGAGTTGTTTAACAAAATGCCGGACATTGGATCAAGCCAGAATGTCCAAACGGTGCAAGAACCTGCAGTCAACGGAAACGAAGTAAAAACACCCAACAAAGAGGTCAGTAAAATACTCGCTATTTTGGATGATCGCAGCGTTTTTTGGAAATCCATGACAATAGCGCTGAACTCTGCCTTATGCGGATTATCTATGGCACTTATTAATGTTGTTTTTATGGTGATTGCTTTGAGTGAAATAAGCCGAAAAACCAAGCCAAAACCCAAGAATTAAGCGTGTCAGCTTTGCGCACGCTAAGCGAGACCAAGAAATTCCCGCACTGCAAACAAAACACAGTCAGCATATTTTTGCACTTAGCGCAAATTTAAAACGATGATAAACTTGAATGCTTTTGTTACTTTGTGCCGTAAATGAACGATGCAGCTCTGTAAAGCATAATAGACCTGGAAAAATATTGCGCAAACCGCATAGAATAAACTACAGTTTTCTGCGCAATGTCATGGTTTAGTGCGGCAGACGAGACTCTCTAGATCACTTATAAAACAATACAAATTGAGGTTTTCTGTGACGTTTGGGTGTTCCAAAATTACACTCAGAGGCCAATTTTAGCGCGCAAATTGAACTAAAGTGGAAATTATCCTCCCGGTGTTCTTTGCATTCCTCGCCTTATTTCACACCACTGAAAGCGCGTTCATTTGTAATAGGGCTTTTACCTATTACGCCAAAAAGTGACAAGTTGAAAGGTCGGCCTGTAACAATTGAACTTCTAGACGCTGTTCGTCAAATTTAAGACTACCTTTGGATGGAAATCGATGACAGCTGAGTCTCATTTATGAAAAGAACAGCACTCGTAATCACTCGGCAAAGTTCGGTAGCCGTTTTTCGAATGGCTGTAGTTGAAATGCCGACCGAAAATAAACTCACTTAGTATGCATCGGTCAGTTGTTAGACAACCTCTACGACCTCCACGTGGCCTTAATGAGCTAAAAATCCCGCTAGTTCCAACAAGACCGCTGATTTGGGAAATACACTAAAATACAAAGGAGCTGGGACCAAGGGACCAAGGGACATGTGGCGAAAATTGCTCGAAAAAGAAAGAATTGAATTTGTTTGGACTGACTGGTGTACAACCAGGCAAAAGTAGGGAAGATTAGAGGTAAAGAGAGCGTAAAGAATATAAACTAAGTTGATGTGCGATGTAAGGTAAATTGGCGACGGTAAAGAGGTTCAACAGCTCACTGACGTTTCACTGTTTAGCCTGTTCCAGGCGTTTAGATAGTGGCGTGCGAACGAAAAATGTCGAGAGGGGAGGAAAAAAGGGAGAAGAGACTGTTCTCAATATTTTTCTTTTGTGTGCCACTATCTAAACGCCTGAAACAGGCTCTTTACTCTTTCGCTCCGGTTGCAAAGGACAATTACAATTACTACAACAAAAAAGCTTCAGTAAGGTATCAGTGAACTCCCGCATGGGGCAGGCAATTTACTTCGAAAACATTACAGTGTATCTACATGCAAGTTTAGTTTTATGTAGGAGAGATTCCATAGCATCGCTTTTTTAAGGAAGAAAGCCTTGTTTTGGTTTTGAAGGTTTGGTTAAGTGTGTTTATTTAGCTTGTGGGCGGCTTGGTAGCGATTTCTTTGCAAGATTCCTAAGAAAATGAGTCCACAACTCTGTAAAAAAGAAAAAAAATTGCCGTTCTGAAAATCACTTTGAACCAGGACACGGAACCATTTCAGTTGCTCTGACTTTTGTAGAAATAACCAAGCAAGCCCAAGTTAATGGTAGCGGTCGATTTGGTGCAAGTCTTCTATCTTCTTTTGAAAAATTGGTTACAATTTTACAATAGGTTCTTTTCCAGCATGTTCGATACATCTTAAAGTCGTAACAATGAGATGACACCTTAATAGACCACCTCAAAGTTTTATTGACTGTATGAATTATTCAATTGATCATGAGCAGAAAATTCGTCCATATTCAGTTGGAAATCAGTTCAAATTCAGTTTTTTTCTACATTTTGCAAATGAGGACTGGCAAAAAATAAGTGAGCTGGTAGGTATATCTTTCACAGACTCGATATTTTAGTTGTCGGTTAAAATTTTGACGTTTCGCCTTTGTCACTGTCACGTTGTCAGTTAAATTATAGTAAATCCAACGACTTTTGGGAAAAAATCGCTCGTTTTGTCACTTTACGGTTACTATTCTGTTTCTTTTTTTGTTTTTTGTTGTTGCTTTTTTGTTTTTGTAAGGTTTTCTTCTGTCTGTTCCCATCTCTCATATACATAAATGGCAGCTGGAGATTTATACTTAAGTTTGTGTGGCAGAACGCGAGTCCTTTCATATAAAAATAGCTTTAGAAATTGCAAATTTATATAGATGTAACAGCTGTTATCTAATTCCAGCAGAGGCGGTAGTTTTTCTCCCTCTCTCTTCAAGCCAACCTGCGCTGCTCGCCTTTTGTCTTTTCAAGCCTGGTGGACTTACCTCCAAGCCAGAACATCCAAAATTAAGAAAATAATTTCGTGGCTGTCTGAAAGAATCTTCATCTATACTGCGGTGAAAATGTTCTTTTTAATTAAGTGCAATAACACACACACAACTGTTTGTTGTTTTCGTCAAGTCATTTAATTTTTGGTAAGTTTTTAAAGGACAATGCTTGCGAGTTCAATTTTCATTATTATTTCAATAAAAGAAAAGCTTGCGGTTAGCCATTTCAGAAGAATTGCCCTTGATGTTGCTCACGAGAGCGAGCTCTCGTTCGACCTAAAACCCTCACACACTCCCGACGACTCGTGTGCTCTCAGAGAGTTCGACTTTTTCAGAATAGCTTCAAAATTGTTATTATAATTGTCAACTGTCAGTGTAAAGGCTAAACGTTTGAGCTTAATGATTCAAGTTAAACTGTCGTTTACCTTAAATGCATATAGTTAACTTGAATGTTAGACAATGTGAATTTCTTGCAAAGATACCAAGTTGTACTGGCGAATTTTAAAACTGAAACCTTAATAAAGGAAATTATCTCCATATAGGAAATAGGTAATTCTCCATTGCTTTCCTGTAAATTATTATGACTTCAAGACGGGAATGAACGAAAACAAACCCAGATATCATTAATTCAATTTTTTTTTCTATATTCCCTTGTCTATTTTAGGATATGGTTATTTCTTCACCGCTGTTGTTGCTAACTACAACATTCAACGGGACGATCTGATATCCCGCTCACTTATGGGTTCCTGTCACGGATTATTTTGTTTTCCAAACAATCAGACTTGCATTAGACTTGCAGATTTGTCAGTTTTTTCCTCAGAAAATGATAAAAATTTTATCTCCTTGGAAACTAATAAGTCCGTGCGACAAAACAGATGTGTGGAAGACATTATTAAGCGTTGCTTATTATTTCGATTTGTTTTTCGTGTATCCATGTAAAAATACTTCCTTTCCAGCATAATAAAATTGGCTTTAGCGAAAATTTTTATCAAAGAATATTTTCTTTTTTCGTTCATTTATATTCAGTTTTGGAATCGTTCAAAAGCTCCCGTGTCGGTTTACCTTCAGCAAACTTGTTGACTGACGTATGAAAAGCTACTGTCGACTTAGAACCAATCGCATCGTGTCATTACAAACGTTTCTATTCAATTATTTATTATAGTTGATTGACTAGAAAAGCCTCTGAGGTTTTTAACGAACACCCTGCATCTACCTTTATACAATGACGTTAAATTAAATGTTTATGTCAGAAGCGAATTTCGCTTACAAGTTGTTTTTCATGAGATCCTGCAAAGAAGGCTAACAACATGGACTGATTTTGTTATCCAGGAAAGCGATATGACGGGTGGAAATCTGAATCGCAGTCCAACTGGAAGCGCAAGATCTCGAGGAAGCAGTCGAGGAAGTCCTGCTCCGAGCTTACAAGAAAAGGAGAAATTTGATCTCAAATTATTCGTCTATCCGTTGGAGAAAAAGTACCAGTGTCCGATTTGCGAAAGCGTGCTTCGCTACCCTGTACAGTTTATCGAATGTGGACATCGAGTATGTTCGGCGTGTTTTACAGAATTAGCGAGGTAGGTCTGGGTTGTTAAGTTACAAACTAAATGAGTATTGTTTTCGTTTCAATACTGAAGGCGATGTCCTTTTTGTTTCGACAACTGGCGGCTGCGGTTAAATTAAGTGAATATATATGCGCGATTACATTTTGCAACAAGCTACAACATTAAACTATCTTCTTATTATTTCACGTTGATTTCGATCAAAAATTACTTGGTGAAATTAACAAACGTTTCGACAATCAATTTTTCATTTTCATAAAGAGATACAAAATTTAAAATGATTGTGTGTGTGTTCGTAAATTACAAATGCTAGCGATTGCGCAAGTTATACATAATGTTCAGTATGCCGGTCAGTATAAAGCGCGTTAATTTTTTCAAAATTCGTGCTAAAGTACCTAGGGTGTAGCAATTTTGTTTCTAGCTGGTTAATGTTTCAAATTGAATGGGTTTCATAGCCGCAAGGAATAAAAACCTTTCAAAATGTTCCGTTATTTGAATTTCATTGTGTCGATTGAGAACTCGGGCGGTGAAACAAAAACGATGCTATTTTATTCTTTGTTTCAATTTTTTTTCGGTCTTC
This sequence comes from Siderastrea radians, assembly GCA_964017195.1. Taxonomy (NCBI): domain Eukaryota; kingdom Metazoa; phylum Cnidaria; class Anthozoa; order Scleractinia; family Rhizangiidae; genus Siderastrea; species Siderastrea radians. The sequence goes on along the minus strand of OZ024897.1, from coordinate 8,576,148 downwards.
TTACTCTAACATGATGGATAAAACATTTTTGCTTCAACGGCTATACGTGGCAGTTAAATGGTTTTAGAATGGCTTCTTGAAAACCCAAGAAATGCAAACTTTCCGCAAAGGAATAAGCTTATATTTCAGACACTTAACAAACAAAGCTTAATTTATGCAATACTGCAGTTCAGTTGCTCTTAAGAGATTCAGTTTTAAAAAACTGAATCAAATCTTGACAGATTTTTATTGCGTTTATTCAATTTTATATTCGTTATATACCTACCATATTACAAGCGTGCAATTTGTTTTTCTTTTCCTTTTTTTTTATTTTTATTTTTCAGAGTCGAACCTCGCTGTCCGATCGATCAGAACAAAATTAATGATGATGTAAGTGGAACCTGTATATGTTTAAATATTGAGCAACGATATTAATTTTTACCCGTAAACTCTTTTATTCCCAGTAGGGGCCAACTTCAAAAGATTGCAAATTGCCAAAAAAGAAAAATTAATTTTTAGCACCAGAAGAAAGCACTTGGCGTCAATTTGAATGGTCACACTTGAGGATTCGCAAGTACATTATTTTGAACCATCTTGTACAATACGCAAATCAACCCAGAAGAAAGTAATTTTCTATAGCACCCATTTTGATGACTGATGAAACTGTAGGGTGACATTAACAGACATAAGTATCACAACCACCTTGTACAGCACGACAAACAGCCCCGGCATAGGAAACTCTTGTCTATCTGTAACATTCATTCGAAAGGTCACACTTTGGGATTCATTTACAGCATCGAGAGATGGTGCCATCTTCTATGACAAAGACAACACCACAACATTAAAGTGCTTTACAATAGCTTTCGTTTCAATGGTCACAATTTCTGGAATTCTTTCAAAAATGAAAAAGAACCACCTTTTACAGTAAAATAAACAGCACCACATGAAAGCCCTTCTCGGTAGTTTTCATTTGAATGGTCGCGCTGTAAGATTTCAATCTGAGAATCAAAGGATAGAAGGCTACCTTCCACGAGAAAGTACACAAGACAACATGAATGCGTTTAATTTCTATGTAGCTCCCTATTAAGTGGCCACACTTTAGAATTTCAATCCAAAAATTAAAAAAAAAATAGAACCACCTTCTGCGACAAAGTAAACAGGACCGCAGGAAAGTGCTTGACTATAGCTATGATTTCAATCGTTCGCACTCTAGGATTTCATTTTAAGAATCCAAAAAAAGACCCTCCTTGTTCGAGAGAGTAAACAGCGCCACGTGAAAGGAAGTCTCGGTTTCTTCCATTTCAATAGCAAGACTTCAGATTTCCATCCACAAAATCAAAAATAGTACCACCTTCCACGACAATGTAAACACTCACCACAGGAAAAATTGAAACACGCTACACGAGACTCCAAGAGCGAAAAATTTAGTTCATGTCGCTCATATACATCGTTTATTTTCTACATCAGAAATAGGAGAAGAAATATTAGAAACTCCGTACGTGGAACTGAATCATACCAATGAAACTGAAAATCGTATTGGCGATTTAACACGTACTATAGTTCTGTAAGCAAACTGTTCATATTCGTACATTAAGTTACGCAAAAATGACCTCAGTATCTTCGTAATGTTTGCGTGGGAGATGTAATAAAAATTGTTAAATAATGTATTCTATTTTTATCGCGGATATTAGAAAATTTAGAAACATTTTGCTTTGTTATCGAATTGAAAAACTGGGAACTACAATCCTTGATCGTGAGGAGGTATTTAATGGAAAATACGTTGAAACCTATGCAACCATTTAACTCTTTTCCGTCAAGAGTTGTATTTTCCCGACGTCGAAGTCGGGAACCATTCAGCCACTTGTGATGTCATCATTTTTGACGTCACCAGATTGTTTTGATAAGCAGCTAGCACAGCAAGGACAGATCCATCCATATCGTGTGCCCATTTTGAATATCGACCAAATCCTGGCAGAGCTATACCAGAAAAACGTGTCCAATTTTGGCTGCAAAGTTGGTGGTAAAATAGGCCAAGTCACCTAGTTGATCAATGTTCCATTTCCAGGTTTTTAGAAGGACTGAGGCCAAAACTTTTCCAGTGGATAGAAAGGTGATAAAGGGTAGAAGATAAAGAGAAAAGAAAGGGAGAGAAAAAGGAAAGCAAAAGAAGCGAGAAAAAATTAGAAATGAATCAGCAAATGCGCATGCGTGAAACCAAAATAATGTACAATTTTCAACAGAAGCTGGCTCAAAATTGAGCTAAAATGTAAGAAAACGCCTTTGTAGCAAAGTTTAGTGGCATTTGGCACCATAGCACTTCAAAAACCGCTTTAGCGGTAAAAAATGCGTTTTTCTAAGGGAAAAACGCTGACGGTAAAGGGTTAATTGCTGTTATTATTCAACAAATTGTCACTATGCCCATATATGGTAAGGAAGCCCTCAATATCTGTCATCCTACATGACAGATATCCTGCGATATACGTAAATGACCATATTTGGAAGTGCACTGCAGATTTTCTTTTATTGCTTGTTTGGCGGCCATTTTGAAAAGCGAGGCAGTTTTAGCAGTGTTCTCCGTAAATTTTAACTCTCTGGAAGAAACTTTCCACGATGAAATGCTCTCAAAAAGTCAGCAAGTATTTGCTTCAGCTCACAAAGATATCCAGAGGTTGACTTGGTATTTTCAGTGTGAGAATTCAACCAAGAAAATGCTATTGCGAACGAAGCAGCACACTTGCTCACGGAAAGTTGTAAAGACTAAAGTTGAAAAGATTTTAATTCACAGAAAGAGGACTTATTCTCGGTAAGGTAGCAATATTTTTTTCCCTTTGTCTTGTCATTTCCAAACATGAGTTTGTAAATAAGTCTTTTTAAGTGAACGGTAGTAAACTTCGATTTCTTGAAGTTCTGTTTTGATTTTTATTAAGCTTATGTGTTGCTAGCTTTTAGCGTTTTTATCATAGAGCCGTAGTTTTTCTCGTTCTGAAAATGGTAGGCGATGGGAATTTGTTGAATAATAAAACAATTATCCTGCTCAATCTTGCGGAATATCCCCTGATTTAGCCAACTCGGCCTACGGCCTCGTCGGCTAAGTATCAGGTGATATTCCGCGCGATTTCGCAGGATAATTGTTAAATATTGAACAGAGTTCAAATATCAAAGTTCTCTTTTGTTACATTTGAAAGAGAAATAAAGGTTAATATGCTGTTCCTTGATTTAGACCTGTAAAAAGGAGATTCGACCAGAGTTAACGTGAGTCATTCCCGCTCTCGTTTGGTCGCTAATTGACTATAGGAGTGTATTTGCAACATTTAAAAAAAAATCCCCTTCTTGGACTAAAAGTTCACATTTGTTACATTTGAAAGAGAAATAAAGAACAGAACGTTCTGGTTTATATCCTGTTCCTTAATTTAGACCTGCAATTCACTCCAACCAAAAACGAGATTCAACCAAGGTTGACGTGAGACAAATTCATTCTCGAACTGGTTTGCATGCTCGCTAATTCTCCATGCGCTCTAATTAACTCCCATATTCTCTCAAAGAGTTGGTTCCCTTAAAATTAGTTCCAGCTCATGTCAATACCCTCGCTTTTGTTTGACCCGGCCTAAAAGAGCCTACAAAAGCTGTGCTAATGACGTGTTAATAAGGAATAAATGTCTTCTTTATCATACCAGGGTTATGTCTCTGACAATGCTTTTAACCAAGAAATCCTGGCTCTTGATGTGAAATGCAAGAACAACGAATGGGGCTGCAAGTGGGAAGGAGAATTTCAGAAATACCAGGTAAATAGAAAAAACGATTTTTGTATCAATAACAACCTCTTTCACTCCCCCAAAAAATCTTGATCTTTATTCTGCAAAATATTAACAAACCATCCGTTCTACAGGAAATAATAGCTTAATAGCTTTATCTCGGGTTTTGGTCACACTTAAGGATTTCATCCATAGATTCAAACGTTAGAACCACCTTGTACAGCATTATAAACAGCACCACAGAAAAGTACTGCTCAGTAGCTTCCATTTGAATGGTCACACTTCAGGATTTCATCCACAGACTCAAACGTTAGAACCACCTTGTACTGCGTAATAAACAGTACCTTAGGGAAAGCATGAAGCATTGTTTTGCTCTAAGAATGAAGGAGTTAACGAAAACATTACGCTAGATGGTGCGCGCGAATTTAGCAGTTTGGTGACAGCTCGCGTGGGAAGAAAATTTTGAAAGCTATCGTGTTAAGGAAAGCGATTTTAGCATGCATGATAGCTTTGATTTTTCTTCCTCTGTACACTAAACAAAACCGTTAAGGTTGAAGAATCGCATTTACTGTATGTAGTTTGTGAAAATTCAAAACGATGTGCGAAATATATTTGACGTATTTCAGCGAAGGAGAAAGTTTTGTATTGTAGGGCTTTCCCGTAACAAAGTTAATTGTCTTCTTCATTTTGCCCAAAACAGTATATCTTTCAGCTATCCCTTTTCCTTTTTGGTATTTTACGGGATGATTTCCTCTTCATCTAAACTGACAGAAAGTTATATTAATAACTCACAAAGCAGCACCGAAAATAAGATAAAAATAGATCCTTGTTGGATAATTGAAAAGAGCGTCCAACAGATGCAAATTCTTTTTGTTTGAAAACACTTTTGAATCAATAAAGATTGTATAACTCTTAAACGATCTTTTCAGTAAATTCTCGTAAGGCCGGTAAATCAGGAAAGAGAACTCGAAAAAATACCACACTACGCCGATTTTTGAGCCAAATAAAGGCTGACTGGCGCCAATTAATTTATTCACAGTCGGCGAAGATGACAATTTTGTTTTATGAAAACGTTTGACCTGTTCCGACATATAACAATAATGGCACCTGTCGTCGTATGAAAATACTCTGCGTAGGCAATAATCCCATCTTGATTATATTTTCAGTTGTTTTATCTGGATTGTTTCGAGTTTTAAATTCGCTATTTTCTGTTAAAACTGCCTGAAAAAATCTAAATTTTATATCGCTAAGTATTAAATGACAAACAAACAGCACCATTTAATAGCTTTCCTTTTAATGTTTGTTCTTTTGGAGTTCAGCCATCGTTTACAGCACAATAAACAGCACCACAGGAAAGTACTGCTCAGTAGCTTTCATTTGAGTGTCACACTAAAGGATTGTACCCACAGAGTAGACAGTTAGAACCACCGAGTACAGCATAATGAAGACAACTACAGAAACGTACTGCTCCATGCAACAACGCTTAAAGACTTTCTTCACAATTTAATTCGCGCTCTTCCTCTCTCCACATATAGAACCTTTGCAACCTTTGAACCTTCTTCTGTTATAGTTTATAAACTATTCTTTTATATACATTCAAATCAGCTTGACTAACGCTTCGTTCGAATGTAGACTTTCACTGTAATTACAAAATCAAGAACGAGGATCTTTAACGTTCGCTTTTTTTCTTGGCCCAAATCTAGTTTTTCCTTCGCTATGGCGGCTAACATCCTCAATAAATTTCCCCAACCCCCCGGGATAAATATCTGTCATTTTGAAGTTGCGCCGAGTGCTGATTAATTGTTCATGACAAATAAAACTTTTCTCTAGTTTATTCTGTTTAATGAAAACCATGAAGTTTATTTACTTGGTAGTCGGAGGGTGCAAACGTCCGTCATTTTCTGAGAAACTTAAAATGAGGGCGTATTTCCGAGTCAGGTTTTTTCGACGGAGACTCGATATGACAGGACAAACGAGATACGAATTTGCTTCTTTTCCTTATCAGAGTCCCCCCAAAAAAGCGGATCCTACGACCTCACTCCAAACTTATACAACAGCGAGCCTTCCGCAATTTTGAGTTAGTTTTAAAAACCTCCGATATATTTGGAGGCATATGACCTTCTATTCGCCAGAGTCCCACCATTTTGACTACCAAAAAGACCTTGTGGACTAAGCTCTGTAAACACAAGGGGGGTAGTTTCTAAAGAAATGGAGTGCTGCGTCTGTGGGGAAGTGAAGCACAAGAAGTCGGATCTATTAATTAACTGAGTTGAACACAGGCGGCCCAAACTCACGTTACGAGGTGTAATGTAATTTACATTCTTACCTTCGGTGAGGCGGAACGTGACCTTTGAGCGAGCCGGTATCGCGTTACAGGCGACCGTTAAAAGAGACGTTGTATGAGAATTAAAATACTGAGGTCTGCGAACGCTAAATAACGATAAATTTGAACTTTTGTTCAATACAATGAATAAAAAATACTTACCTTTGATGTATTCCTTTGTGTTTTGCCGTGTATTCATCGTTTTAGTGGATTTTAGGCTTCATTGCGTAACCACTATAACTCTCTTCATAAGACGAAGGTATATTGGCCACCGTCGAGTTGCCTTGTACCTCTTTTTCAAAGCGAGTCTTGGTGCATAGCCTTTCATTTGAAAATGAGTTTCCACTCACATGCAAATAAAACTCATTCTCACATGAAAGGTTTTGCACGAGGCCTCGCTTTGAAAAAAGGCACAAGACCATTCGGAAATGGCCTATTGAAAGCTCAGTGACGTTTCGAGCGTTGGCCCTTCGCCAGAGCCAATCATGGAATTGTGGGTTGTGATTGGTTTTTATGGAGAACGATAGAGCTACGCTATTGGTAAGAAAATTACCTCGTTAAAGAACAAGACTAAATTAATTATTCTTGTTTTAAATGTTGTCATGTTCCTACCAATAGCGTAGATCTATCGTTCTTCATATAAACCAATCACAACCCACAATTCCTTGATTCCCTCTGACGGAAGGCTAACGCTCGAAGCGCCAGCTCTCAATTTCTCTACGACGGTCAATTTACCTGATCAACTCAGTTGATAGATCTAACTGAATTCTTGTGTACAATATTCCGCTTCCCCCAGATGAAGGTTGTGTTGTTTCTACAGCTGTTACAAGAGCTTATGTTAGTAAAGTGTCCACAGCTTTAAACCTATTTAGGGATCGTTTTAAATTTGACGCGAGGATTTTCATCGCCATTTGTTTTTTGAATATATGAAAACAATGCTGGAAATAATATGGCTCTTGTCACCCACCAACTCTTTTATTCACTTACCCATCCACCAAACTGACAAAAAAAATTAAGCAGTCTTCTGAAAATATCAGCCCTTGAAGGCTTAAGGGTTGACATTCAGACTAAAATCGTATTTGTTTTATGTGTGTTTTAGGAGCATGTGAACTCGAACTGCGAGTATGCTGAAATCCTTTGCCAAAACGACTGTGGAGCCAAATTTCAGAAGAGATTTTTGCAAAAACATCTGGACAAAGACTGCCCCAAGAAGATCATAGCATGTCCTTACTGCGACGACAGACACTTGAGAGAGGACAAAAAGGCAAGATGAAAGACTTGTGTAATTGACCTGTATATATATAGCTATTTCAATTAACATTGCAACTGTAGCATCAATTAAAGCTCACGCGACAAGCCCGCAAGGTACATTACTAATATGGGTTTTTTAGACAAAATAAGTTTCTGAAAATCGGCAACAACTACCTACAAAGAAGCGAAAACAGGGACACCCGCGAAACGCAACAGGTTTACAACCACCCATCTCAACTTAAACCTTGCAGTGTGAGCTTTGATAACTCGACGTTTGTTGAAGCCTACGTTTTGTAACATATTTTTTGAGTTATTCCTGTGGCTTTTTACAGGCACATCTGGCAGATGAATGCCCCAAGTTGCCGCTGCCGTGCCCCAACAAATGCGACAAGAAGTTGGAAATCCCACGAGATGAGGTACAGACTCATAGATCAGTAACTAAAATAGTTCAGGGAAAAAGTTACTTCAAAAAGCATTTACTTCACCGCATATATTTTGACGATGTTGCTGCTTATTCAAAGGTGTCATTGTGTCAATATGACTGAGTTTTTGCCAGTGGAGGTGCGGTAGTCGCGGTAGCGTAGTCGTCATCTTATTGGATTATTGATCGGGATATCAGAGGGTCACTGGTCTGTGGTTTGGTCTCTGCATCAGCCTCGTACCCAGGCGCTTCTGAGGTTTTTGACACGAGAGCGAAGGCCTATGGGAAGGCTTCACAGAAATCGCAAGGCACTAAGGGAACACAACGGAAAAAGTGAAGCGTTTTCGTCTTTCCCATGACCCCTTGCGCCTCGCCAAAATCCCGCGTAGAAAAGGAAGTGCCTGGGTACGAGGCAGTTTCTGCATTGTATCGTGTTGTTTCCATAAGCCCCGGCTAAACGAGCCAACATTTTCGTCCATCGTGTTGGAAGAACATGTTGTACCTTTTAGTCGCCTCTTTCAAATTTGCATTTAAATGGTTTTCCATGTTTGATCTAGCTCAAACATTTTCACCCAACATTTTGCCTTACGAACAAACGTTTGATCATTCAGCCACCTCTTCCAACAAGGCTTGCGCGAGCGGGAAAAAGCAACCTATCAGGGAGGGAAATTGGGCGTCGTCGATGTATTTTTTCAGCGGTAATACGCAAAGAGCGATATGTAGGCTCACTTTGACCGATGTTTATTCAAACACCGTTTACCCGTTGAGCCACCGAACGTTTTCTGTGACAAAACTGGTCCACTGGTTGAACCGACGAGCCCCATTATCTTTCTCTGCCAAGGGAAGCATAACAACATATTAGAGCCAACACCTGCGATGGACTAGCATCCCAACCAGAAAGGGGGGGGGGGGGGGTAGAAGTGCTCTTAGACGCTTCATGCCACAGAAACCGGATTTCTGAAGCACCGATCTTGATAGGTATAGGCCACTTCAGTGTCTCGTTCAATAAGGAAGTTCTGACACGTCTACATACATTTACATTGCAAGTGTGAACGTTTTTTTTTTCGTTTTTCTCATTCGTAGTTGGACCAACACATCGAGGAGGTTTGTCCAAAGACGAAGATGGTTTGCGACTTTGAAGTTATTGGCTGCACTCACAGGGTAGGTCGCAACAACTTTTTTTTTGCGTTCTTAATACCTTACCTTTTAACACCGCGTGAAAACCACTCTAATGTACTTACTTACTCGCTTACTTCCTGACTGACTGACCGACCGACCGACTGACTGACTGACTGCATGGCTGACTTAATTGATAACTCGTGCATGCATTTGCTCATCTTTTGCCCTCTTTTTCTTTTACAGTGCAGCCGTGAAAAAATGCCAAAGCATTACAAGAGCAACATGATCGAGCATGTCAAGTCAATCTTCAATAAGATACAAGAGCAAGATGAACGACTGAACAAACACGAGCTTACTCTCAAGGAAAACGCTGACCACATCAAAGCACTGGACAAACGCGTGGGAGATCTCGAGAAAATCGCAAACAGTCAGCTAATTTGGCGAATCGAAGACTACACGCGTAAACTGAAGGAAGCGAAGGCGGGAAACACAGACACGCTGTTTAGTCCAACGTTCACAACCAGTAAACACGGCTACCGTCTGTGCGCCTCCGTGTGTTTAAACGGCGACGGAAAAGGAAAAGGCACGCACATGTCAGTGTTTATCAGTGTGCTGAAAGGTGGGGAAACTTCTCTTAATTCTCTTATAGCTCTCTCTTCTCTAGAAAAGTTATATCTAACTCTACGAGCCATGTGTAAAAGGAACAAGGAACACATACCAAAGTAAAGGAAAGGAAAAGGTCGAACTCTTCCATCTCGCGTTATTCTGTTTTCCCTTCCAACAAAGAAAGATAGATTGACTGATTGATTGATTGATTGATACATTGATTGCTTGATTGATTGATTGATTGATTGTTTGATTGATTGATTGATCGATCGATCGATCGATTGATTGATTGATTGATTGATTGATTGATTGATTGATTGATTGATTGATTGATTGATTGATTGACTAGTTGTTTGGTTGACTGATTGGTTACTTGGTTGGTTGATTGCTTGCTTACCTGCCTGCTTTGTCTGTCGGTTATTTGATTAATTGACTGACTGACTGACTGACTGACTGACTGACTGACTGACTGACTGACTGACTGACTGACTGACTGACTGACTGACTGACTGACTGACTGACTGACTGACTGACTGACTGACTGACTAACTGACTGAAAAGTTAGCACCACTTTGACATCACATAAATCCTGGCGGCTTAACAAAGAGAGTTGCTCGGTGACTCGCATTTTATACGCCTACCTCACTGGTTGAATCGATGTTCTTTTGCTAGGAGCCTTCGACAGTCTCCTAAAATGGCCTTTCGATTACCGTGTCACCTTCTACTTACTGGATCAAGACCAGGATCTCGCGCAGCGAAAACACATCAAATTCAGCATCAAACCCAACCCATGTCCAGAAAACGAACCCTTCCTCGGCAGACCAAAATTGGAGAAGAACGCCAGCTTTGGAGGAGCAAAGTTTGCCAAACACGAAGAGATCGAAACTCGAAACTACCTTAAAGATGACACGATGTTTTTGAAGATCTGCGTTGATTGTGACGGACTGAGTGAGCCATAGAGTTCCAAACGAATTACTGATCTCCCACAGAACAATAAAACAGCGCATGAAAACAATTGTAGTAGTGCCACTTTAAATATCGGTGCACCTTTTAGAGTTATGTGCGCTGGTCGAATACATAACTTCAACTCAAAAGAATCAAGCCAACACGAATTTCATTTTCGAGATCTGAGGTTGAAAAGTACCAGGGCAGAACGACCGATTTTAGTTAATCAGTTAAGTAGAAAATTAAAGAAGGGCTTACAAGTCCTTTTAAGATATATTTCGACTTTGTAGGAAACGTTGGAGTTTAAAATTGATCGGAGCATTATGGAGAATGCAGTCAAATTTACGCACTTTAATTGTTTTAGAGCGGTTTTCAACTGAGTGTCGAAAGTAATTCGCGTTTTGCTTTGATTTTGCTTTACTTCACTCTGTGATTGGTTAAAAAAATCTCGCGCCACCTTCTCGACCAATCAGAGGTAAAACGTAAACCAATCGCGACGTGCTCGCACGCATTTTCCCGCGCTTGGCACCGGTTACATATATTTGCTTTGAGGTCTGATTGGTTCATTGGGTAATTTGTGTTTGTTGTGATTGGCTGGGATAGTTACTTTGGTTTTGGTTTTAAGACACTCGTTTGAAAAGCGCTCTATTGCTTACAATGGCTACATAATAAAGTTATTTAGAACATTTTGGCCCAAAAACTGCTTAGGGCTCTATCGATCTTCTGGTCGAGGTTAGTGACATCGAAATCTTATGATGAAAAATACACTTGCGTGGAATTTATTACTTTGTTAAGTAACTTGTTTTGACAACAAGTTATATATAACCTTTTTATTGTACGCTGTACAACCATTTCTTCAGCTTTTGTCCTTAACAAATAAATGGGGCTATCGCTGTAACCTTGTTTGATACCCAAACCGACGTTGTCTCACCTTCCATTACCATTTCTTTTGGGTTTTACTGAAGGAGGGGCCCATGAGAGATAAGGAGACGCCCACGCTACACCTCACCCTACCCCCGAAAAGGTCAGAAAGTTTGGTCCCACCAATGGATTTTGTACATGGTATTGCAGAAGCACTCTATTTTGTCATAGCCCCATTAAAGTTGGCTCTCTTCCTTCCTTCATTCGAAGGACAAACGACGGTAAAATAATTGCACAAGATAGATGTAGCTCACTAATTTAGTATAAAGCGTCCCTAATCCGTAATGGAAATACCAAATTAAACATTTCACTTTTGTCTGCTTACAAGCTTCAGTTAATAAACCTGGAAACAAACCAGGCTACAGGGAAGTACCGCTGAATAGTCACTCTTGAGACGTTCATAGACTCCGGTCTAGACTCAGAAGATAGAATCAGCATAATACAGCATAAGAAACATTACCAAATTTAAGCACGGCTCAATATCTTTCATTTGAGTGGTCACACTTTTCGGATTTCACCTGCGTGGCTCACTGAACTTGCAAATAAAATCGTATTCTAAAACAAGAAATGGTATCAATGGTTTTAGTGTGACTAGGACTAAAACAAGCAATGCACTTTGTTCTTGTTACTCAGCATCAGCATTCTTCTGTGGCGTTAGTCTAAACTGCACTTAAATATTTAACTGCACGAGCTTATTTAAGTCATACATTTACTTACATAAACAACGTCGTCAAAGTAGAATAAAATTCCTGTTTTGGTAGTTCTAGTATTAACGCATTTATTCTGATCATGTTAGGTCCTGCAGGCTCTACTGGTCAGTTTGTAGATAGAGGGTAGCAGTAGTAGTATAGTAATTCGCTGCGCGCAACGTTGCGTGCAACTGTTGCAGAAGTAGAATCGGCTCCGACTTCTGCAACGTCACGCGCAACTGTTTCACCGTGTGTCCATCATCTGCAACATTGCGTGCAACTTCGTTGGGCGTGGGCGTAGTGATGCATCGTGTGTCCGGGCCTTTAACACACACCCACGGTGTAAAGAACCTTGCGTGTCAACAGTAAGCCATGACTTTCACGTCTTTACTTAATTAATCTAAGGAGATATTTTTAAGCATAATAAACTCATTTTTCTCATGCACACTGACCCTTTTTTTGGTAAAATCAGGTAACGAGACCCATTTGAGGATGTTTTGAAAGTTTCAACTTGCATCGTTTACTGCATGGCGTAGCATATATCAGGTTTTTTATTTCCTGGCCTGCCTCGAGACCCAGGGTAACTTGTTCTTTGTCCTACTGTACAAAGGGCACAACCCCCTCCCTTCCATTGCAATTTGTTAAAAAATTGAAACATTAAGGGTACGTCTACCCTTGTCCGTTTTCAAAAGTCTTCTTTTTCGTTTGAACGAAACGAAGCAAAATATACTCTTCAGACAGGCACGAGCGTTTTCGTAGCGTTTTTACCTGTCAGCACACTTGTGATACTATTTTATGTCTCTTCGTCAGGAGCCCACTAGAGTCTTCGTTAAAAGACTGTGTTAGTTCCTATCATCTACACTAAGAAGACTGGAAACGCTACGAGGAAATCAGAGGTTTTCGAAAAGTTTCAAAAGTGGAGATTTCTAAATGAGAAAAACGCGTTTGTTTTAAGTGTGGGTGGGTGGAAACTCGTATTGTTTCAGAAACACCTTTGCGTGTGGACGGTAGCCGTTTGAGATCGTTTTAGAGAGGACGATAAGCGAAAACATAACAAACAGTGTACGTTTTAAAAACGCATTCAAGGTCCTGACCACACCAACGCGTCTTTTAAAATTTTCTGTTTTATACTGAGAAACTGTAGCGGCAAAATATTTTCCTCCTCACAAACGCTTTCGCTTTTCACCTGTTAACAGTAATGGGTCTTTGCTTGAAAACGGATACATTTTTTATGCCCCTTGTCCTATTGTCCAAGTTAAAACGATCGAAAAATGGCGCTTTCGTTTCCAATCATCCACACTGAAAACATGCGTGTTTGAGACCATTTTCAGCTGTCCATTTTCATCTACGTTAATTATGGTCTAAGGTGGTCGATAGGCGAATACTGCATCAATAGGTATTTGTTTACAAACAAAGACGTAATGTGAACGAGATCTTGCCGGAAGCCAATAGACAGTAGGAGGAGGAGGAAGAGGAGGAGAGCTGCTTTTGTAGTCTAGTGACAAGTGCAGGAAAATTAACATGTGTAAACCACTTTCACTCTCATATAAAAGACTGGGTTCGAGCAAAAGAGACTTGAAAGGCTCGAGATTCCTCGAGATGTGAACATGAGCCGCTAAAAATTCACTTTGGTTACAGTTAAATGTGAAACCACCATTTGAATGTTGTCAATTATTTATGCTAACCAGAAAAGCCATAGTACACACGCGTTATTTTATAGAAAGCTGGCTGAAGATCATTTTAAAAGATTGATTGAACAACTCGAACTTTACGTTACAAAAGGACCTTTATTCTCTGCATTTTTCATTCACCGTCTTTCTCTCTCCAGCGTTTTTTACTTGTGAGCCTGTTGGTTTTAAAAAACTGTTTTTCCATGCGGCCCGGTCGGAGTAACAAGGACTCAATATGTAAAAGCTTAGTGTTTCTAATTTTTACCCTGAAGGTTTTATCAAACATTAGTGTGTTTTCCGTATTACTGTAGAGCTCTGACTTTCCCATAAATTGACGAATTGGTTAGGATTAAAGGCAAATGAAATGACAACTTGATATCTCCATGGTAAATAATTAATAACGTCCAATATTGAAAAGTTCTTCTAAAAAATTTAAGGTGTCGACCACCTCGCACATACATTCTCCGAAAAACACTAATTGATTTCAAAACAAAAGATACAATGGAGCAAAAAACCGGAAGGTAAACTAATCTTTTAAGTCATGAGTGGATTTGCGAGGTATTTCAGATGCATTTCTTTTGGAAAAACAATATTATGTTTGTCGTAAAAAATTATCTTCCAATTTGCAATGCTTTGTTTTTTGACCAATCTTCAATTTAGTATTGTTGAAGGACTAGAGAACTGTGTACAAATATGCTAATAGTGGGAGGACGAATATTTTTAACGGGGCGTAAACTAATGATTTCTAGTTTTTTAACCACATTGCTGAGAAATGACTCATAAAAGACGAAACAATGCCATTTCTTGTCAATTGTGAAGCGGATACAAGTTCTGTCGAATAATTGGCGCTTTTATACAACATGTTTACAGGTCTTTTGACGAAAATAAAGTTTTCTTTCCTCTACCAACCCTCAATTAGCGCGAAAACAATTCGCGTTTTGAGATTTTGATGGGTTCAAAAATTGCTTGTAAGTATCTCAATTGTGAAGAAGGCATTTTTGTGGTTTTACTAGAGTAAACGATAGTATTAAAATTCATGCAAAATTTGCTCTGGATTTTTGAAGACCAGGTGTTCTTCATCTGCAGAATCTTTATCATAACTGATGAACATATGCGATAAAAGAGTAAAACAACACTAATGGATGTCTTTATTTTTAATCCCGGCTGGTACGGCGCTACAACCTACGCTTAGTAATTTACCTGTAGTAAAAACAATTGCCGAGCGCCTGGTGCAAAGAAGTTTTAACCACAGAAATGTAACAAATAAAAGCTATACGCCACCACACTGCGAGTATTTATCTTGAAGAGACGATAAATCTAAACCGGAAGTAAGGCGGTGGTGTTTTTATCCCAAATCCTTGTCATGCAAATAAATGCTTAACTCTGTCACGTCTTGTTGTGACTCTTTGTTCTGGGCATGCCCAGTCAAGCAAGTCATATGCAAAATTTATTCAAACAGCAAAAAAACTTTCCAGAGTGACATAAAACTGTCGTTCGTCGAGAGAGCAGGTATTTTTGGACCGCAGATAAGGGGTTGCGGTGAAATAGAGAGGATTCTTCGCAATCATTTTAGTAAACAATGCCGGGTTATCGGGCATTTTTCGTCCCGGCCGTAAGCGAGAATTTGTTATGCCGCATTTGTCATCTGCCTGTTCGGAACGCCGTTCAGGTCTCGGTTTGTGGCCATCGATTTTGCGATTCTTGCCTAAATGGAGCATTCAGCAACACGAGGTACGTGTATCCATTTCCTATTGATCTTTGTCTGATTGAGACGATATGGTTAACTTGTACCCAGGAAATTAAACGAATCTCGTTTGCTAACTATACCAAGGCTAAATGGATTTCGAATTCTGCTAAACGCTGTCGAAGACAACATTTCTTGTCAAAATTTTAGCATTTATTTGGCGCGATCGGCTTAATTTTTGCTTAATATCGTAGTTGCCAAGAGTTGTATTTCCTAAATTCGGCATCTGTCGTGTATAAGGAAATTAAAAGAAATTTTTCTTGCGCGTTAAACCTGTTTTAGAATTATAAAAATTTGATAGAATGTGCAAATATTTTTACAAGCAACTTTACAACACTCAAACTTCGCAGCAGGGTTCCGAATAAAACATGCTTAGCTGTGATAATTTGTTCGAGTTTTTGCAGGGTTCTATTTAAAATTAAATCAAGGATTGCGATAAATCTTGGGATTCATTGCTCAGACATACAGGACAGTATTTGCTTCTTGAACAAACGTCGCTCAGGAATGATCGGCAGTTGAAAGTTTACAACCCAGATTGTGAACACAAAGAACCCATTCAGGAAAGGAAGATTAACTTGTAAACATTCATTGTGCATGCTATTCGAAGACAGAGACAGAAAATCAGTGACCTTGCTTTAAAAATGCCGCTAAATTTACCAAAGAGTATCAATAGCGACGATTTGCAGGAATACATTTCAATATTACAATGCCCGTACCTCGAAAGCTGTTGCAATATGTCATCGATTTTATAGTTTTATAATATTCGCTCGATTCCCAGAACTACAAGAAATATTAACAATGTTGAATTTCTTTAAAATTTCTTATTATTTTGAAGAATATTCGAGTATTCTGTCTCAGTTGCAAGTGCATATTTTTTCCGTCTGGACAAGTTGCTACAATGAAACTTGCAACTTAATGGTTTTCCCGAAATAGATTTTAAAATTGCATTCTTGGTTGCTGGAAAAGATCACAAGATTTTTTAATCGGTCATGAGTCTCAAAAATATGTTTTTTTTTATCCCGTTGTGTCATAAAGGTGGATTATTCCAGAACCTGGCAGCACAGCTCATTTGTTGTTGTTATGACAGTTGTCGAAACCAAGAAGAATTTCCTTTCGTGTACCGAAAGCACTCTGGAAATGTTTATCTTTAATAATTTGTACCTCGGCCTTACATTCTGCCCTGGTGACGACATTTCTAATCTTGGTTTGAGGAAGGACATCGAAAAGACTAAAAACTGATTATAGATCAGTGAACTTTGTTCTAAACCCCTTATGTGGAATGTACTTTGTTCATTTGTTACTCTCGGCTGTGTGGGTTGTAGATTTCACCGTCCCTCATTTCCGACCGCAACTCAGTCATCAGTGACTCACGTCCTAAATATTTTGTATTTTAACATGCATCAAGTCATGCATCCTTTACGCTCTTCCAGGAGCTCAATTTCTAATAGATCGATCTTAAAAGCGAAAAACGAATTGAAACGAATTTAAGTAATTTTTCCAAAGTGACTTTTGAAAGTCAAACAGAAGGTGTCAGATTTCCATTAGAACAACAGTTTGAGCAAGTTAAAAAAGTTGTATCAACTTAAAATCAAGAGCATTACGCTTAATAACAGCAATAATAACATATACATACAAATTAAACGAGTCTCTATTTTGAAATTCGCTTCTTAGGAGGGAAATTATTGTACACAAAGTTTTTAATTTTCTCCACTCGGGCGGAAAGTGAACAAAGGCGATAACGAGGCCATGCGGCATTTCTCACTTATCCTTTAATTGAAAGACAAATTTTAATTACTGCCAAGAAAAGCGTCCATTCTTTGTGATGTTTACAGAACGAAATTCTTTCTGTTCATGTTTCGTTTCGGCGATAAGTCGTAGCTCGAGGCACTTAGATAGTTTTCCACGAAATATGTGCGTGACATCTTTCATGAAATTGACATATTGCATGACGTTCGGCTACTGGCAATGTGACAAGTCGACTGTTCATGTTGTTGTGTTGTACAGTGTTAATAATTGCGGTTTTGACAGAATGCTGTGTCATGCTAATAGTTGAATCAACACGAAATCTTTCTTTGAGTCTACACACGTCATGTTCAGCAGCTCAACACAATTCAACGCACACAAAGCCTTTTACGAAAGCAAACGAACAAATGACGCCGGGTTAATACGTCGTTCCATTAGAAAGGATTGCGTGCCACCGTCCGAGGGCAAAGTGTATGTCGCGTGAGTTGAAAGAGTTGCACCGTAAAAATTTCCATTAAGCCCTGTTACTGAAAAATTTATGATGACCTTAGGTAAATTGTTGCGTGTTCTATTGTTGTTTATGGTAAACGCGGCTTTTTGAAATTTTAAACAATCGCAAAGCTCTTTGCGGGAAAATTCTCGCTAGGTTTCGAGCCGATATTTGTTTGCTTTGAGATGGTGTAGACTCGAGTGCTCTTTTCAAAGCGGCTTCATTTGCATTAAACGAAAAGACACATATCAAAGCTTATCATGACATCTTTTCCTTTTGCGGTTTAGAATAACGGAAATATCTTGGCTTCAAAGTCCGAGGATGTTTGAAGAAGAAATTATTTGGCGAAAGTGGCGAACCAATGAAAAAAAGGTCCACCGGTAAACATCTAAACTTCATTGTTATTGTTTTTCGAATTTCTTGGGCTTTTTTTTTCTATGAAAGTAAAACTTTTGAATCGAAATGCCAACATCGAAAATGCGATCATCGCGATATAAGCGTGTCTGTAGTTATAAATATTGGTGACTCAAAATTTTAATGCCCTTTTGTATATTTTGCCTCTGTTCTGCTTATATTTAAAAGTAGCATAACAAATTTGTTTCGAGGAATATCAAACACATGTGACGGCTAAAATCACACCCGGCAGCCTTCTTTGTTTTTCCATCGCCATTGATACGGTAATTTACGTAAATTGTCTTTTTGTAACGCGCTTAGCAGAGAATTAAGAAAATCTTTTTTTAACTATTGTGGCTTGCGTGATGAACATCGAAATGAGCTCGCGTGTTTATATTAAAAATACATTTTCTATTCCTATTAATATTGTAGTGTTGTTGCGCGGTAGATCGAAAAAAAGTATATGTCAACTACAGTTTTGGAATGACAAAGCTCGGCATTTTGTCATGTTTTGTGCGGAAGTTGCACATTCCAAGAACATTTTTTGTCGAATGAATTGTCAAACTAGATTTACAGTCTTTGTTTGGATCCCGTTCTCATGTATCGGGTTTTACGCTAAAACCCCGCGGCCGAAAATAAGCTAATTAGAGGCTCTAGTTCTTGTCAAAAGCGATCTAACCTTTTTCATTTTATCCCAAGTATTCGTAATTACACCGGGCGACGCCCAGTTTTTTGTTTGTTAAAAGAAAACTGATATGCCCGTTGGCCTTTCAATTTCGCGTCGAGTGAAATCGGCTGTCAGCGTATCATTGATAAGACACGGTGTCGATGTTTGCTGAAGCGGTCCACAAAATCGACAAATTCTTGTTTCTAATTGCGAGAGGATTGTTTCCTGGAGTAGAGTAGAAAAACAAATGCCTCGTCTTTACATTTGGATTGTTCCTCCTCCTCTTCCTAGGCAAACTGCTCGTCTCCGCTGCCCTGTGGATAGCTCAACCATTGATTTCTCACAGGTAAGAGATTGTTTATACTCAGCTACACAACTGTTTTACGATGTAAACTTGTAGATATTTATGCTGTCTGTTAGATTATTTCGCATATGGTTTTCACATAAGCAAAGCGCCAATCTGCGGTAGTAAAACGAGATGTCGTAACAGTTTAAGAGTTACATGCCACGGTAAATGAACAACTACAACAGACAGGTCTGATTGGCAAGTCTATACCCAGGCTATCTGATCGTGAAATGCGAGTGACAGAAGACGTAAAAGACGAAAAATTTGAGAATCCTTAGTATATTTTTCTCTTTCGCACGTTAAATCGCACGTCGCGCCACAATCGCAGAGCTGAAATACACCACGAGGTTTTAAATTCACCTGTAGTATTGGTTTTGTTTCAGCTTGTCACTTGTACAATATTAAAAATTCTGTTTGGAATTGAAGCATAATTCTCGAAGAAATCGAAAAAATATGAACGCAAGAAAGTTCACTTGTAAAGTTTTACTCACGGCAGTTCAAAGTTACCGCCTTGCCAACTGAATCAACATAAAATAAAAAAATAAAAAACGTGAGAAGCGACAAACGGTTTCAGCGTGACATCAGAGGTTAATATATCTACTTTACCAGGAAATTAACGTCTTCTATAAAAAATGTTCGACGAAAAACACCCCTTGAGCTCGTTTGCCGACGCTCTTACTTGGCCACTTTTTATTGTAATATGGAATGTTTTACTGACGAGTAATTTCTCATTTCATTAAAACAATCCCTCTTTGTTTGCGGTGGGGTTTTAAGTGGGTACCGTTACAAACCCCTTCTATTTTAAGCCCTGAGAGGACTAGAGAGGAATCGAGATGTTTAAGTCGGGAGTAAAATCACTCCTGCTGTTAATTCTCCTTGGAAGAATTTTGTTTTTTCAAAAGTCGCGACAATTTTTCTGGAGATAACAAGGTCGCCCACTTGAATCGCTTCGCACACTTACATTGGATATAAAATGTAGGTAAAAGTTTTCGAACCGTGTAATTATTTTCGCCACCCTCCCATGCCCACGGTCACAAATCCGCCCACCCAGATTAAGCTCGTTTTAGCTCCTGGGCAGAAAATCGCGTTTTATAACTGAAGAAGTTAATACCTTTAAGCTGTCCGAATACGGCGATCTTTCGATCGTTTACTACACAAACTCAAGAGAGGAAAACACAAAGTCTACGGAGTCGGATGAAGAAATATTGCGTTTCCTGTCTGTGTAAAAACCAGCGCGAGTGAAAAAGAAAGCGAGCGAAAGAGCGGGTCCTCTTCCCCAGTCTCCCCTCCTTTTTTCCCGCTCTTTCGCTCACTTTATTTTTCGCTCGCGCTCCACTATCTGGACGCCCCGCGCTCCACTATCTGAACGCCTGGAACAGGCTAGTAAAAACCAGACTTTCTGATCGATGATCATCATTCGCGAAAAAAAAAAAAAGACAAGCGCGTGTTAACAAAAGAATAAGGTCAATAAGAAGTTCAAGGACTTTTTCTCTTTTTTTCCACTCATTGTATTTCACTTCTTCCACCGAGCGCGGCGTTTCGTGACCATTGTAACAGCGATTAATATATATTTTGCGTTAATTCTGTGGTAGATTTACCGGGATGATGTTACAAATCAGATGATATTTGCACTGAATGTTTATTGTGATCACTATCAACTGGGTTGCAAATGGAAAGGTCATCTGAAAAAACTCGAGGTACGTTAACCCTTTAAACCGTGATATCAGCTTGAATATTCTCCACACTGTTCTTCATACATTTCCTATGGTACTGTAAGGAGAATTTGTCTAACAATCAATACCTTTTCTACTTGGTGATCATTTCCTCTATTCTCATGACCTTTATGTTTGATTAAGCAGTGTTATTTTAAGAGAATTTAGATGCTGGTCACTCCTAGGGGTTAAAGGGTTAAAATCCAAGCTCACTTTTCCTCGTCATTGTTCTTCATTTAGTAGCCACACCTCTACATGACGCAGGCCTTTCCTCTTAAGCCTTCCCCAGGCAGTCACTTACCGTTAATCGTATTCTTTACGAAGTTAGCCTGTTCCAGGCGTTCAGATAGTGGCGCACAAACGAAAAATACATGTATTGAGAGCGGATAAAAAATAAGAAGAGACTGGGGAGAGAGGCGCCTCTTTCCTCAGTCTCTTCTCGTTTTTTTCTTGCCTATCTGAACGCATCACTAAGTAGGCACTGGGGTAGACACCTCCCACGAATGGACACCTTCCATAACCGGACATAAATAAAAATAGAGAAAGCAGACTCTTCCATTAAGTGAACATCTACCATAAGCGGACACCTCTAAAAATCTGCCATGAGTTGGCACAATCTCCAAGCAGTGAGCTTTCTTTAGCGAACACCTTTACTTATTAGACATATCTCATAAGTAGACACCTCCCATACTGGTCGTCTCTTTTAAGTGGACACTTCCTGTCAGCGGAGACGTAACACTGAAAGAAACTCTTCCTTGAGTCGACACCTCCTATAAGCAGTCACCTTTCCCTAACGGTAAGACATCCCTAGTGGGAGACCTCCTAGCCTGCGTAGCTGGCAGTTTTGCTTCTCCTCTCCATTCTCCTCGCGGCTTTACCACTTGGTCGTGCGCGCTCCCCAATAAAACCGCCAGCTACGCAGGCTAGAAACCTCCCCGGGGGGGGGGACTCCCAAATAAAAGTGACGGAGATACCCGTCGGAAAATTAGAATTAAACCCCTAAAGGAGTCCAATCTGGGCGTAGCTTAGGCTTTATTTGACCGCTAAAGGAGACTATGCTAAAACAGACAACGAAATAAGAGTTACGATGATTTTAATTGCGCTAAAGTTTGACGGGGTTTGCTTTTTTTCATATAGATATTTCTTTGCGCACAACCCTAAGCGATACCTGTATGGGTAAAAATATTGGCTTTCCGTCCTGAAAACTCTAAGTGAGACCAAAATCTTCAATTTACACCCCTAAGCGAGACGACGAGCATCCCCGTCACTTTCATATGGGAGTCCCCCCCCCCCCCTCGGGAAAACCTCACATAATCTGACCCTTTCCACAAGCAGACTCGTCAAACGTCTACCGCGAGTCGACACCTTTAAGAATTCATCTTTCCTTTATTGTGGTAACATATCCCTAGGAGTCTCCTCCCATAAGCGAAGACCACCCAAACGTCTGCCATTAGTCGACACCACTAAGCAGTCACCTCTCCTTAGCGATGACCCCCCACCCCTCCTCCGAAAGCAGTCATAGACGTATTCCTATTAGAAGAAGACACCGCACTTAAGCCAGCCGTAAGTGAAGACCTCCTTTATTTGTGAAGGTCAGCCGATTACACAATAGCCCGTTTAGCTAGCTGCGGTTTTCGCTCGAATGCAAAGCTTGAGCGGTGGAGCCTCGAGAAAAGGAGGGGGGTAAACCTCCCGCTTCCCTGTCCCCCTCCCCGAGAAAGGAAAATCGTTTCACCTTCTCCCGGTTCCCGGGACGATACTTTAGATTGTCACGTTTTTGACAAAGTTGCCTTAGTCTGTCACGTTCTTAGTCTATGAATGACAAGGTTGTGTCACACCATCACGTTTTAGGATCACATGGCCAGTTGCAAGTACGCCCCAGTAGACTGCATTGCGGGATGTGGTCAGAAGATTCAGCGGAGAAAGATCACGGATCATGTCAAGAAGGACTGCGTGAAACGATGGGTCAAGTGTCCTCGTTGCAAGAAGGAGACAGCTTTTGAAAAGTTGCAGGTGAGATGACCTATGTGAGCTGTTCTGCTGCTGCTGGCTGCCTATGTGAGCTGTTTTTCAACTAGTATTGATGTCTTCATTCCTGCTTTCACCTAACCCAAAACCGTTCTCGGTGTAAAACATTCATTAGAGACCTTTCGATTTGAGTGTGAGTACGACTTTTTTCAATTCCAGTTGATAGGCTTTACATTATCACATCACATACCAATCTCATTCCTGGCCCTTCCTTCTCTACTGGCAAACAACAGGAAGAGGCGAGGGTTCTGGAAACGTCACTGGTTTGAAATTAGACAGTTTCTTTTATCTTAGGTAGTCCGATCTATAGGTCCCTAATATCTTGTCACACATCAACCAACAGTTAACTGAGCGCAGCGCGACTCATTAGTGTAAGAATAGTTGTTAGATGAAGAATTAAGCCGCTTTTTCTTTAAGTACGTTTCCATTCATCGCTGAGTGCTTGCTCTTCTTTTCTATCGTAAATTGTTGTGTCATCTTATAGGAAGGCAATAAGTTGGTCAGGAGAGGACAATTGTACTTTGAACTACATTGAAGTCCGAAGTACATATTAGGGAACTTAAGCAGCCACAACGGCAACGCCAAGGAAAACGTCACCTTAAAAATGACTTCCAAATATTTCAAACTTCTTCGCGATAGTGTCAACTCGTTCAATCTGTCTAATGTAGCCGAACAATCCGGGAGCTGACTCTGTAAGGACGGCGTTAAAGTTCAGGTAGAAGAAAGAAAATTCACTGCCGTGTGTTCACGTTCTACATAAAACTTTGAATTTGGTCATTTCACGTTGTTGTTTTGCAGAGGACGGCAAAGAAATGTACCAAAATCTGTATCGCTCGTGCAGAGTCATTGTTTTGCTAATTTTAAAAAGTCTTTTGTTTTGTGACGTTCTCGTCAGCCGTCGCCGTCGTGTTTGCTGGCCAACTGCCGGATAAACCTGACTGCACTAATGTTGAGTAGCACGCTGTGTACTTGTGATTTTTTTTTGTGGGGGTGGGGGTGCAAATACCAGGCGTTCTAGCGGAGCGCAAGGGAACATGGGAAGGGCCCAAGGTCCCTTGCGCCAATGCTAACCTTGCCATGTTCCGTTGCGCGAGCTACTCATCGGCCTCTTCTGTCTGCGTTTTTCCGACACATTTGCGACGCCTGGGTACGAGGCAGATTGTTGTTGTTGTTAAACGTTTGATCAAAACTATGTTAAGTGACAGGCTAAAGTGATAAACAATTGCATTTGCAAAACTCAGTGATCTTACCACCTTTCCTAACAACAATGTGTTCAAATTTTGCACCCTACGTCACACGAATAACTTAGATTAGGCTACGAGCAGTCTCTTTCTTCTGCTCATATTTGCATAGTACCGTACGAACGGCGAAGCTGCGAGAAGCGCATACGCTAAGATACTCCAATCCCTCCTCGAGTTTAACGTTTATTGGGATAATTTATATATGTCCACTAGTGCATACGGTCTGTGGAAAAAAGGGAAAAAGAACGCTAGTAAATAATAAATAGTTAAGATGTGAGAATTATAATTTAGTTGTCTACTACAAGTAGGGGGATTTTCCCTTCAGCCAGGGTAATTTGATTAGTTAAGTCATTGTATGTTTACCTTTAGAACCACAACTGTCCCGCAGCCCGGCGGAATCCGGATGAAGAGATAGTGACGTGTAGCAATGGCTGCGGGAGTAGAATGAAGAGACATGCGATGCCGCTGCACCTGAGGAACGAGTGCTCACACCGCTGGGTCTACTGCGATTACTGCTCGGTGGAAATTGTCTTCAAAGACAAACAGGTTTGTGTACAAAAATCGTCGGCAGAGCAATTCATTTCTTGATTTGTAAAAGTGAACCAACAGCAAAGTCATCGCTTTCACCAGACACAATTAATGCAACGATCGCAATCTTTTAACCCAGTCTTGTCGTTTACTGTCAACGAGTGGCTATCGTTTAACTTTTGTTGTCTGCTAAACCTCTTAAAGTCTGTGGACTGCTTATCCTCAACTGGAAAGTTAAATCACCGACTAGATTTCGTGACGTTTTCAGTAAACGGCACGTTAGAAATCATCGTCAAAAGTGAAGTGGAGACTTGAATTTATTTCAAGCTCTGTAAATTCTAAGGGGGCGCGGTGGCGTTAGTGGTTGGCACGTTGGACTTAAGATCTGAAGGTCCGCGGTTCGAGGCCCAGTCCCTGCCATTGTGTTGTTTCCTTAGACAAGAAACTTTACTCCACATTGTCTCTCTCCACCCAGGTGTATAAATAGGTACTAGCGACATACTGCTGGGGGTAACCCTGCGATGGACTATCATCCCATCCAGTGGGAAGTATTAATACTTTCAGTTGCTTCATGACACAGAAACCGGGATAAGCTCCGACCGTGTGGGCCTCCTTGGCTCGTGTGCGACTTTACCTTCTTTGTATCCTAAGTTGCTGGAGGATCTTCCTCAGTATCTTGCTGAACTAAATTGCTACTTTAATTCTCTCACAGGAGCACTTGAGACGCTGCCGTCGTTCTCTTTCGCAATCAGAACAATCAGCTTTTAAAAGAGGGGGAAATCTTCGACAGAGCGTACCCCATAACTCAGTTCGCTTCGATACACGAAACGCGGGCAGTGGTAACCGTAGCAATAGCACGTCCCAGGAAGTCTTGGCTCACCCCGCGCCACCCATGCGCTATGCCTCGTCAGTTCCAGCCCTCCTTAATTACGTTGGCCGTGAGGAGCTTGCAAGCGAGGTTGTTTATCGTGGGTCAGAAAGAAGCAGGTCGCACACCACGAGTCAAGTGGAAAGCGAGTCGGACATTTTCACGTGCACGTGTGGGCAGAGGATATCACGTGGTCAGATCACGAGCCACATGTCGGAGGAATGTCCCAGGAGACTGACAAAATGTCAGTATTGCCGAGCGCAGGTCAAGTTTGAGGACATGCAGGTTTGTACTGCAGTTGAGCGGCTTTAAGTTAACGTGTCTGTCATTTTTTTTTTGAAAGATTAACAGGGCGGCTACTCAGTAACAGAGGCCACTTAGACAATAAAAATCAATCACTTTGAAGTGCAGAAATTATTTTAAGTTTGGAGTTCTTTACTTCTCTTCTGCGGTGGTTTCCGTTTTCATGAAGGCCCCGGTTGCAATAGTCGCACTGTAACTCAAGTGAGCCTGCGTTTATTATCCCTGGGTCATTCTGTTTGTTAGGCATAAATGTGCTCTCCATATTTCGGTACAGCCCCAGATTTGCTTCTTTCTGTTTAAATCCAGCCCTAGGTCCAGCCCTGTGTAAGTTTTGCGAATGTTTGCGTTCGCCTTTGAGGCTCTATTTGGGGCTCTATTTATGCTAGGGGCGTCTGTTTTCACCCGTCCTATCAGTAGTTTACATGTGTATTTTCTGTTTCCTTGCAGAGTCATCTTCAAGTGTGTCCTCGCTTTCCTCTTAGTTGTCCAAACAGCTGTGGCGTGTCACAAAT
The DNA here is from genome assembly GCA_964017195.1 of Siderastrea radians. Lineage (NCBI taxonomy): Eukaryota > Metazoa > Cnidaria > Anthozoa > Scleractinia > Rhizangiidae > Siderastrea > Siderastrea radians. The sequence goes on along the minus strand of OZ024897.1, from coordinate 8,549,897 downwards.
TCCACGAGAAGAGGTAGATAGTGTTACTTCGGCTTTAAGCATCATTGGGTGTGGTCACAAATTTGCTCAAATAAAGTTATTTACCACTCGTCTTATTTTATAGGTGGATCGCCATGTCTCACACGACTGTCGATCAAATCATATTCACTGTCCTTTTAAACATGTCGGCTGTCAACACCAAGTAAGTCCTTCTCGTAGATATTTTCCGAGTATTAAGCAGCATCAACCTAGTACCCAGGCTTTCTCCTCCCGTTCACTGATCTGGCGCGAAACGTCATGGTGTCACCGAATGAGTGCCATACGGTGACGTCACGAAATTTCACACAGGAGGGGAAAGACTGGGTACTAGGCTGCTGCTGCTGCATATATATGAGTATTGGACGTAACTGACCAAAGCGTGTCCCGTTCTAACTTGCAATGGTTCTTGTAAAAATAATCCATAAGAAGTCACTGGTAGCAGCAAAGAGCCAATCACAGCTTGAGACCAAAAATATGTAAGCAGTGCCAAAAGCGGGTGGAGATCGATGTAACGACCAATCAAACGGCACGAAAATGTGCATCAGATGAAACGCGGTGCACGGCTATTGACTTCTGATTGGTTAAGTTAAAGCAAAGTTTTCAACCAACTGTAGGGCTGTGCAAACGCAAATCAGGCTGGGCTGATACCCGTTTTCAAATTTGATACGATTGCGATGCTGGGAATTTATCGCGATATCAACACTGTAACGTCATCAATTATTAGGAGTCCAATTGCCGAACGTGTGTAGCAATGTACTGAGCAATTCAAGTCACATTCTCGTCCCCAGAGCCGCTTGGTCCTCTTAGCTGCTGGCGACTGGGCACTAGGGCCAAGCGGCTCTGGGGACAAGAATGTTCCAGTCAACACCAAGACCATCAATTGACGCACCTAGGAGGTTAGGACTAACTCCTATAGGCGCAGAAAAGCCACTTGCATTGGCTGGTCAGTTTTGACTATCGATTTCTATCTAAACGTGCTCTAGTGTCGATTACTTTCTAAGCGTATCCGACTACCGGTTATGGCCCGCCCTTTGAAACATAGAGTGATAAAAGGTGTTTGAATGTCTTTTTTTGTTGTTGTTTTGCAGTGTCCGCAACGCACCCTCCCACAACACCTCGAAGAGGGCATGAAAAAACACCTCGAACTCGTATCACAACTCGCCATCGATCAGCAAAAAGAGATCGACGAGCTTCGAGAGATCGTCAAACATTGCAAACCTTTCGCCGACAGCAAGCTCTACTGGAAAGTGGATGACTTTTGGGAAAAATTCGAAGATGCGAAGCACAGAACCGGAGTCGAGCTACACAGCCCCCCTTTCTACACAAGTTCATATGGCTACAAGTTCAAAATAGTCATGTTTCCTTACGGAAATGGAAGCGGCGAAGGTTCTCATCTTTCTTTGTATGTCCGTCTTCTTCCTGGCGAATATGACACGCTACTAAAATGGCCTTTCGAAGGCGAAATTACTTTGTCGCTTTTAGATCAAAGTAGAGACTCGACAAGGGGGCAACGGAATATTAGCCAATCATTTAGCCCGGATCCAAACTGGAAGAGCTTCCAGAGGCCCAGTAAAAATGGAGCCGCGCTCGGATTTGGTTACCCACAGTTTGTTTCACATCGAGGTCTGGAATCTACGAACTACGTTAAGGACAACTGTTTGTTTATTAAAGCGACCATCGACTGCAAATATTCAGCCGACCTTTAACTTTCCTGGAGTTAAATATCAAAAAGCATAAAATTTAATTTGTATCGAAGGACTAAGTTGAAAAAGCTAATAATGTGAGATAAAAATCAGAAAATTTTTAAACCATCGTGTTCTACTTAAGTGCGCCAAACCTAAAAATATACCTTGCCAGAAATTTTACATAATCCAAGCCCATTTTAGTGCATACAATGCATAAAATGCATAAAAATCTTTCTTTGAACAATATATCAGCGAAGAAGTCTTTTTAAAAAACGCAAAAAATCCACAGTTGTTTCCAAATCATATTAAGGAACAACAAAACAGACAGACGAAAAACAAGTGCATTAGTATATTCCATTGGTGAAGTTTCCCCTAAGAGTCATGAAATGTTTAGCGTAATTACGTCATGTTGCGTTGCTTAGCAACTGACAAATATGGTGGCGCAGTCAAACACCGTACACTTGTTCACTCTTGTTCACCGGAGCTGACAAAGAAAATAATATATTAAATAGTTATATATGCGTGTAACTATCCCTGACGTTGCTTAGGATGAGAAAACACCCGTTGCTTTTTGCGCGACGAAAGAAAGGCTTTTTTCACAGGCTAAAATCTGCTGTTAAAAAAAGCTGTACAAACTGCACTTTTTAAACACGCTGAATTTGAGCTTTGTGTAAATAGGCAACTGCTTTTTTGAATTTCTAGAATTGAAGGCAAACTTTCTATTTGTAATTCTTTGGGCTTCCACTAGAATAAAACTGTGTCCTCCGAGATGGTTTATACGAAACATGCCCATTTAAACGCAGAATTTGTACCCAGTCAATGCAAACACCCGACTGGTTTTCAACTGATTGTCGAAAGTGATCGTGTTTTTGGGTTGGTTTGGGTTTTCCCTTACCAAGTTGCACTGGTTCAATTCACTTGTGCGGCGTTCAAACACAGGAAACGTACAACTTCGTTCTCAGTGTCTCTCTTCTTCCCTTGAGGAAACGTACTGTTTATGAACCAATCAGAAAGCAGCCTTGACTTGGCTTACCCAGGCGTCATGCGGTTGCTGTCGGTTGCATGTTTTCCCGCGCTTGGCACTTGTCGCATGTTTTAGCTTTGAGTTCTGATTGGTTCAGTGGCCAGATAACCTCGCGTTTTGACAGTCTTTGGAAAACCAGACTAATAAAGAAGGTATTCTGCTGTGACAGAAATACATTCTTCTGATTGTAATAATTAAGGCTATGCAAACTTCGACTTTTAAATTTGACATGAGATGTTCTCATTCAACTTGCATCGTTTCAACAAATAATAGGCTTTTAAATATTATCGGTATTTGACCAGGATCCAAAGGTGGTTTGATCGTAAATATTAAATATCTGAATGTAATTTTTACATGCTGCTTTGCTAGCTAATTACGATGTTCATGTTATTGAATTTTAAAGAATAAAAGAGTTTACTAGACTTAGGATGTTAAATAGTCTAGTGAATAGAGTCACTTCTAACTTTCCGTCAATGAACTGAGTTGATAGGTAAATTGGCCACTGGTGATTTACGGTGGCCAATTTATCTTATCAACTCAGTTGATAAACCCAAACTTTTGTTTTACTTCCCCGCCGACTCAGTACCACAGTCTCTTTAGAAACTTACCCCCTTGTTTATTTCCGTTGATGAGTCGAGCGGAGCCAAAATCTGTGATAATCTTGGACGACTGTCTGTTTCTACTCCCCTGCGGGTGGGATGCCGGTACATCACACCCCTTCCCCCAACAAACGATTCCAACAGTTCTTCAAAAACCATTAACACGCTTTATGCATATCACGTCACCAGATCAAAATTTACCTGTAGGTCTCATCTGTGCGTCATTCCTCGCAAATGTCTTTATGGCAAATTAGGACTTCAACTGATTCAAGCGCTTCGTTAGCGCCGATTTTGCGCCTATGAAAATTTGCCTTGACCCGAAATTCCTACCCTTGGGTCTTTGAGCGTGATTTTGTAAGAGCCGTCTGTCATTCACCTTTGCAAATCAGTTGATTAGAAACTTCACAAGTTTATTCATCGATAAGTGTTGCTGGGGTGAAATTAGCTCATTGCTGACGTAAATATGATGACATAAGCGTTCTCGACGTCACGTGACTGTTTTTTGAAATAGCAAACTTTGCCAATGGCTTTAAGAGATAGCATCGAACGTCAACGCTTTTCACGATCAAATGCACTTTATTTCTAACCCTTTGCGTTTGCAGTGATCGTCTATTGTTTTTATTTCTAAGTTTATAACAACAAAGGTCGATATTTTGTCTTTGAACCTGCATAAATCTACTTTAAAAATCCAGGGGTCTCCCTCCAATCGAAGGATAGATATGTTCAATCTTTATCGGAGGCGATAAAGATTGTTTATTTACCAACACAAGTTGAAATTCGCCGGCATATCGCGATTTTTTTTGGCATTTTTAGATTCTGATCACGTGTTCTGCCAAGCGATCAAAATTATGCGTTAAGGCGCAAGTATACAATAATAATTTTATTGGAGGAAAATTTCATCCCGTTCTATGCAATTCAGTGAATATATGGTTAACCAAGCCGTTTTCCGGATGCAATTATAAACCTAGGCCCGTAAACTGGTTGAGGAAGTCAGCGTTCACCTTGCTTTGGGCACCTGCCCCAAGAAAAAAAACCTCCTGAAGGACAAGGAAAGCGTTAACGTTTAAACAACTTTCTCCGCATCTACTCATACAATGCTGGGCCAGTAAAAGTGTGAACCCTTGTCCTTTGCAGTGTTATTTTGTTAGGCTTCCCTAATAGTTCACCGAATAAACATTTTTGGGATGAGCGTGCTCGTCGCTTTGTCCGTCGCCCGCATCGTCAGTTTATTCGTGGCTTTGCCACATTTGTCATGCATGATTTAGCTGGTCACAAGACGTGAAAAAAATATACAAGTCACATAACAACCTTTCAGGTTTCCTGGTGTTTTCCTCGATCAGGTAATTAGATTTGTTGTAACGCGGCCCGGGTCTTCTGAGGCGACGATATATTTCGAAATCGGTTTTCTGGTCACGTTTTCTCAAAAATACTTGCTACAAATGTAACGGAAATAAAAAACCCACGGTGAAACTATCCGCTACTACTAACGAAAGTCTTTTTCGTATTATTGAAGGCCAAAATCAGGACGTAATTTGAAACCACTTGTATTACCTTAAAAAAGCGAGATAACTTTTCTCCTTTGACACTTTGCTAGGTAATGACACGCAAGACGTCAGGAAATGACGTAACTTGCTGAGCAATCCACTATCAGTTGTATCCAAAGTATTACCAGATCTTATGTAAAGCCAGGCAAGTTCACGCTCATCCTATGTCTACATGCACGCGCAAGGGACGTTTCTTGACTCGCGAAAACACCAAGACAGTAAACAGCGGGACTACAACAACCGACCTTTCGACTAGAAGTCCACCAAGAGCACTAATCACTCCTTGCACACACTTTGTGCTCATGAACATTGTTTCACACCTCCCAAAGTGAACGTATTGTTTTACCAAAACTGCTCAGTTGTCGACGGCTTCTTCGATTTTTGGCTGCTTGGAAAGTGAACGTAAATTATTTCCTGCTCGTCAGTAAAAGAGCAATGGAAGAAGCCAGTCACCTGTGGAAATATTTTAGCTGCATAATTTTCTCCTGCCTAAAATCTTTGCATGAATTACTTGCCAGGAGCCTATCAACTGTTTGTGGGAATTTGGGGGGGGGGGGGATCTTTTTTTAATTTTCCCTTACACGAACATGTTTTGGACGTAGTCCTGCCCCCAAGATTTTCTAATGATTTGCCCCTAAGCAACATAGAGAATATTTGAGTGAATTTATTTATTAAATCGTTACACCGATATAACCTTTCGTATTAAAATAACATTTATATCTTAAAAAGGACTGTGAGTTGATTCTAGGTTTCAGAATCAGCGAAAGGTAAAGACAGTAAAGAGGGGCCCTAGGTCGGGTGTTAGGGATGTTTCGCCAGTGCATTACTTCACAACAGTAAAAAATTCCAGTGCTCTGTTTACAGAATACAATATCATTGCAAATGTTAAACTTTGTACTTACACGCTGGGGTGTCGTTCTCTTTATTACGAAGAATTGTAGCTGCCTCAGTTACATAGTTTGATTAAATGAATAGACATCTACAATGATTCAATACCAACCGAACGTCAATGTATGTGTCTCCAATAAAATAATGTAACTTGACCGAAAGGATATAAATATATTTCTTATCATTTTAAATTACATGCCTTTTCTCAAAAGGACATGATTTACAACTACCGGTTCTATTCAAATTAACGATACCTATGAAGGGCTGCTTTTCAAAAACGCATGCGCATGCTGACTAAATATGAAACTAATTGTTTGATTTCACAAAAGCGCGAGTAAAGATTTCCTTGTCCAATCTTTTTTCCTCTGGTGTTTCGTTGCCCCGCCCACGACATGGGAGTGCCAAAGAATAAAATTGGCAATTATTCCATTTCACTAGGAAGAAGACTGGAAAACAAAACAGTTTTACAGTCAGGGACTGCTCAACACCTTTCATTTGAATGCTCACACTTTATGTTTTCATCCACAAACTAAAAGCTAAGAACAACCTAATTGTACAGCATAATAGACAGTAGCAGAGAGAAGTAATGCTCAGTAGCTTTCGTCATGCAAGTTACCATACTGGCATTTCATCCACAGACTCAAAAGTCAGAACCTCTTGCACAGTACGAGAAACAGAAACACAGGAAATTACTGGTCAACATCTTTCATTTGAGCAGGGTCACGCTAGGATTTCATCCACAGAGTAAAACATAGTGAATGGTTTGAACCCAGGAATCATGCCATAAAGTAAGTTGGGCATGATAAGTGTAAGGGTGAGTGTAAGGGTGTAAGGGTGAGTGTAAGGTAAAGCCACACATGAGCACCACACAGCCGGAGCTTAACCTGGTTTCTGTAGCACGAAGCAAGTGAGAGTATTGCAACTATACTAGTCCATCACAGGGTTACCCTCAGCAGTATGTACCTATTTATACACCTGGCTGGAGAGAGACAAGGTAGGATACAGTTTCTTGTCTAGGGAAATAACAAGATGGCCTTGTCTGGGCCTCGACCTACCGATCTTCAGAACTGAAGTCCAACGTGCTAACTACCACAGCACCTAACAACCCCCCCCCCCCCTCCCGACCACTCCCACGGGTGAGTGTAGTCCTAAAAAATATCTTGGTTACAGTGACTGAAGTTTCGACATCACAGTACAGCAATTAGTACCACAGGGAAGAACTGCTCACTAGCTTTCATTTGAATGGTTCCATTTTAGGTTTTCATCCACAGACTTCAGAGTTAGAAGTGAAAGCACCAAGTCTTCCCCCCGGGAGGAAAGACGTTTAAACAGAAATTATGTCTCTCAAATCAAAGCATTCTTTTGTTGTTGTTGTTGTTGGTTTTTCACAACTTGCTTCGCTCCATGACGACCGGCGTTCGGCGACATTCTTTCCACCAGGAAATCCGTTCCTGGTTTTTTGGGTTCTGCATAATCGCTGCATACAAGTTCTCGTGAGCCTAGTGGAAAAAAGAATTCAAATTTTAGACGAAATAGTCATTAAAAAATGATTCCAACTACTTTTTCTATTTGATACCAAAGGCAATCAGCTGTCCGCAGCCAAACATTTTTAGCTGAAAAAAATTGACTCTACAAAGGCAGCAAGACTGTAATAATTCTCAAGGGTTGTTTTGTTTGGTTGGTACAAAATACGTAGATATACTTCTGTAAGTTTGTTTTGTTCGTTAATTTTACTATGACTAACCCCAATCTACAGGTAATAGAATTAACAGAAATGTGAACCTTGGTTGATCTTAAATGCCAGATTAACGACATCTTCAAACAACTTTGCAAACAATAACATTATGCACTTGAAACGGTTACCTATGTAAATCAGGAAACTTGAAATCTGTTTCAATATACACTAGCTTAGGATTTGACTACCTTTCCATTGCTGTGACCTATCGGTGAATTGAGGATAAAATCTGGAGGAGCCAAGGCGTCCACAAGAGCTACAGCTTCACCTTTCAACTGAAGGAAAAACAACAGTGAACCTTGAGATAATAGTGACAAAAGATAATTACTTAATTGACCACTCCCATAAGGGGCAGGAGGCAAACCAGTTGGCTATCAACAAGCATGGCCCAGGAGTTGAATTCGGGTCTACCGTGAAACAACCCTAGCTGATAGTCTTAGCGGGACTTGAACCCGGGACCACGGGATTTCAAGCCTGGTGTCCTAACAACTCTCCCAGTAAGCTGCCTCCAAGATAAACTTATTAGTAAGAACGAGCATGGTTTCAAAATAGGTTGCTTACTGACTTCAAAAACTCTTAACACTAATATCGCTCCTGAGTTCAGCTTATTCACTATGTTGCTGGAACTGCGCGTTCTTCAAAATCAGAGGGTTTATGCTCATAAAATGTTTTCAACCTTCTCTAGGGGGACTGAATTTTTTTGTAGGCTAGAAAGAGAAAACCTTGTCACTTTCCTGCATTGAAAATGTTGAGTGACAGTCTTCCTGAAAAAAAACATTTCAAGAAAAATCAAAAACAACAGCAAGCAAACCAAAGTACGAACCTCACAACAAAGACTGAGAATGGCTCCTCTCACAATCCTCGCGTCATTCACTGACCGACAGAATTCACCTGCAAAAAACGTTACTTTTAAAAACCTCGAAAGGCAAAAAAGCATAGTTCTGTAAAGTCTATGTGTGTTTTCAGTAATTCGTTTATAAAACGTGTGCAAGGCCGTTTTTGGCCAATCAAATCAAACGTTTTATCTTCTTAGCTACGGAGAAACCCGTTTCCCGCACTTCATTTTACTTCAAGTTCTGAATATAAGGCCTTAGAACTGAACTGAGTGAAAACCAAGATTTCAAGCAAACTTGATACAAAAGTGGATATAAAAATAAATAAAATGAATAAACAAAAACAAGCACAAAAACTTTATTTGCATGATAATGACTAGAAGAGTTACAGTATTCCTCTTTTAGTAAAGTGACAGCGGTCAATCCCGTTATTACCCTTACCTTGATATAAAGTGGTGAGATGCGTCTCCAAAGAAGACAAACCATACAAGGAACAGAGTTTAAGAAGAACTGGTCTCAGGGATTCGGGAGTTTCTTCTTCGTTGAAAATTGCTTCTTTGAATTTCTGCAGAACTGTGCACTGAAAACAAAAATATAGGATGTCAGCTGAACTTAGCCAAGGATCATAGTTTTCAGAATTTAGGGTGGAGTTGTCTCACCAATAGAGCTTGAAACCTTCACACCATTTCAAACCAAAATAAATTAAGAATTTTAGCTTTAGACCAAACCCCTTTTTGTTGCTTTTAAAGGGGCATAGTCACGCTATTTTAGCTCACTTTAAAAATCAAAAATATGTCCTCACATCAATGAACGGTCACTAACAATGGTCTAGTTGTGTTATCAAAGACTATATCACTTCACTGATACTATTTTCTGTCGTCTGCTGCTACGGATGGCACGGATGGAAATGGATTGCAACTTGAAAAAATTAGGCTAAACTTTTCAAATTCTTTCAGCGTGTTGACATTAAATCGATATTAAACGTCATGGTTTGCTTTCTCTTAATGAAATTAAGTTAATATGTTCCTTTAAATGTTCAAACACAATGTTGGGCATGGATAAAGTTAGTTACCGATAATTTTAGCACAGTTTTGACCAAAATTCTGCGAAATCCTCGTGACTATGCCCCTTTAAGGTGAAAGTGGCAAAAAGTTGTACCCCATATCAGGCTAACAGATACGAAACATACTAAGACCTTAACAAACACAAAAACCAACATTTATATACTCCAATTCAATATGGAATCCAAGGGCCGCAGATTTGCCATTGCTAAGAGTGTAAGCGCTATTCTTGCTAAGCAACGTTAATTATTGAACTCTTTCCCATGAGCGTTTGATATCCACTTCTAGTGGGAAGAGGTTGATTAATTTCGCGACCTGATTTCTGCTGAGTCAGGTTGTCTGTACCTATAGACAACCCAACTCATTTCGTGTGTATAGGACACGAGTGTTTTTCAGGCCAAAAGAGCAAATCTCTCTGTCTGCTTTAAAGAAGGTAGCAACAACAAAGAAATGAAAAATCTTAATTTATACCAAAATGATCAAAATCTTTACCCTATTTTGCACCAAAGGGACTAAAAACAACATGCCCTTTTTGGCTGCACACAACAATATTGACTATGTATGGGAGTACCCCCACCCCCCTTCCATGCATAGAACAAATCTGAGAGAAAGGAATAAATTTACCTCAATATAAGCCAGGGCAAGTGATCTGCAGAAAAACACCTGGCTGTCATTTCTGGCTGTGAAAGGATCCTGGAAAAAGAAAGAAAAAATAGACCAGCTTCATTAAATCCTAACTGGTTGCAGTGGCCTACAAGAGCTCTTAATTATACAGAGTTTATGTGACAATTCCACCAGGATTTCACAATGCTAGTCCTATTAAACTAGAGCTGGTTGCTGACAAGAGTAAGTAGATATTTTAGTAAGTATATATTTTGACATGGCAAATGATTGACATGATGATCATGATGATGATGATGACGATGATGATGATGATGATGATGATGATGATGATGATGATGATGATGATGATGATGATGATGATGATGATGATGATGATGATGATGATGATGATGAGTGGTAGCTTCCATTGTAGCCCATCGATTGGAACGGCCACCCTCAGTCATGTAGTATGATTCTATCTTGTGAGTCTACAAATGAAAAATGGGACCTTTGGGAATGAATGTATACAGCTATTTCAATTAAGGTTGTTGGATCAACTCAAGCTTACGCAACAAGACCGAAAGGTAGTGTGGGTAGTTGCAAATCAGACTTAGTTTAACGGTTGTCAGAAGTTGGTCAGGAACTTTGAATTTCTTAGTACAAGTAATAAATTAGCACCATCTGTTTATTGTCAGCGGCAATCCTGATTTGGTTTTACATTTTCAGTCGTTAGTTTTTGTCATGAAGTGCAAAAATTCATGTTCCAAATTTTTCATGATGCTGTTTTTGCTGCTAATTTACATACCATGCACGTGCTCCACGTGTACCCACATATCAGTTTTAAATTTGCATCCCGTTTTAACCCGGTAAAAAGATGAGTGGGATTAAAAATTATGTTTTAAATGAAAACTGTATCTGAAAATAATTCTTTCAGGTTTTTTGTTTAATTCTTATGCTTTAAAAACTCTTCTATATACTTTGCTATTGTATGGCAAGGTACTACTGATTTTGGTGAGCCATTGGCATAAAAATCCCATATTAACCTGCGGCCAAGTCGCGTAGGCTTAAACTTTCATCTGACGATGTTAATTGAAATAGCTGTATCCAAGAGCCATAACTACCTTTCTTCTTGACAGCTCCAGTCCAAGCTTGGCAGCACTTTGTTTTAACAGGTAACACACAAGCCACTGATAAGCTCCAACTAAAACTAAACAGAAACAAATATTGTCGAACCTGGAATATCCGAACCTCGGTTATCGGTACTTTTTGATTGTCCAAACTTTTCTCTGAGGTCCTGGTTATTTTTGAACACTTAAAAGTTATGGCTGTAACATCCTTGAGCAGAAAAAGTGTTAAGTAGTTTATTGAAACCGCCTTTGTTGACTACATGTTGCCTAATGAAAACTTAGTGAAAACACAATGAGAAAAGAATAAGTCAAGCATGCGGCCATTTTACTGTAGCTGTACATAAATACAGTTTCATCTGAAAATGATTACCACAATTTGCCCACTAATCCTGTCTGATGATGCATTACTTTTCAAAATCATCTCAAGAAAATACTCATTCTTCTGGATTATGCAGACTCTCAATTAACTTTTTTTCTCAAGAGTCTATAAATGCACCAGTACATTTGTTTTCAAGAGAGCAGTAAGAGTTTGTAAAGAACTGTACTTACAGTCAGGATCCCTGCACCCTTCCTCAGTCCTTGCATGGAAACTTTGTGTCAAGATTTGTTCAATATTGTTAATAAAATCAGCTGAGTGAAGTGGACAGGAAATATGGGAACCTGTTGGAAAAATAAATCATTTTCATTGCACTGAAAAAAAGTCATGTGACTGTTCAATCGTCGGAGCATTACAAAACATTCTGCAGGGGGGGGGGGAGGGGGTGCCTAAGAAGAGTCACTAATAAACGTGTACTGCATGTGGCTGTGCAATAGGCACTGTGCCGACTTGAAAGTCTACAATTATGTATGCCAATGAATCACTGAACGTTCAAATCCAAAAAGTGTGACTGGGTTTTCATGAGATAGCTGATTAAAATTGCTTTATTAATATTATTATTTAATCCCCAAGGGGGGACATGGGCACCCTAGGACCCCCCTGGCTATGCAGCTGAGAACGCTGTAGGAGCAGGTTCATGAAAAGGGGTTATAAATTTTGGGTGCTAGGTCTGAATAGCAAATAAGTGGGTAAATTACAGGCAGCTGAAATTAAACTCACACCATGAAAGGTTGAAATCAAATAATAATTAACGATTTGTGTAAGTGTTACATGTGGATATGACTCTCAGAAGTTAGGATTAAGTGCTCTGAAAGACATTGTATAGACCTCGAAATACAGTCGTGTAAACTTGAATTTAACCATTCAATTCAATAAAGTAAAAAATTGCCTTTTTTTTCTTTATCTTCTTTAAAAGATGGCAAATTCTTAACAAAATTTTGGCAAGTATTTTTTCAGGTAGTTTGTATGAATAACTACTAGATCGGGAAAAAGTTTATTGCAATAGTATGGTAAATAAACAAACAACCATTCAAAAAGTACTGTTGTTTTTTGTTATTGTCATAAACACTTTAATCCCTTCTGGGTACTTCTAAGGCTCCAAAATTCAGTGTGGGATTTTTTTTTGTTCCACTTTGGTCCATGAGTTTTTTTGGGTATCGCTTCAAGCCAGGGGAAATTGGGGCTCCAACTTATGTCCCCATTGACACCTCCCCATCACTTAAAAATCAGAGTAACCCCCCCCCCCCCCCTGGGCATGCATACCATGTCTTATAGAGTGCTGAAGTTCTCAAAGGTCCTGCTGTTGTAACATACCGGTAATACCCTTTAATTCTGACAGTCATTTCCCACATGTAACATTTATTTCAATTTTTTGTATCATACATATGGGCTGCTTATGGTGAAAATAAAAAAAATTAGTCAGAATGATAATTATAGTAATTATTATCACGAAAAGGATTTCGCGTCCTAGGCAGCACAACACCTCCCTCCGGGATCATTTACGGGTATGTTCGGACAATTTCTTTTCATATAAAGCTTACCTTGAACCTTGGCTTCCAAAAGAGACAGTAGGTAATTACTTGTTTGCCCCAGAAGCATGTTATTATCTCCTTCATAAGTACAGTTTGGGTCATTATCATCTCTTAATTCACCAAACCTGTTGACTGAGAACAAAGAAAAATACTCTGTTTGAAAAAATTTACAAAAAATGTCAGAAAGCCAAAGACTCATTGTTATAAATTAGGAAAAAATTCTGGCTCATTGGATGTCTCAGTGACAGTATAATCAACCTAAACCAAGAAGTATTTTTGACAAAAACTTCTTCTAAGGTGTAAATAGGCAAGATTTTAAACTGATATTGAAATGTCTCTTGTAAACTGATGTTCTTGCTAGAAGTCTCTTTTTATAACAATTTACACATTTTTTACTTTTCGACAAAAAAGGCAGCATATCTGACAATATATACTATAGAAGAATCCTGTTTACTACCAACACTTACAGAAAATATGCCAGTAAGTAATGTCAAATCACTGTAAAGATTTTAGAGCTAGGGGTCTCCTTGAGGTCTTGAGCAGGAGGGCAACATGGCTTATTATGAAAAAAGAAACTTGGTTGAGATGTTCGAATCATGTTCACAGATGGCCAGTTTGCCTGGTACTTAGCTCTTAATAATAGACTTATGCAGGAATAGCATTTATTACTTGCAAGGTACCCATGGCCACCACATGCCTCTCGGCATTCCTGGATGGTGCTCTGTGCAATCCAACCTGCCAATGGTTTGCTGGCTGATGACAAGGCATGGATCTCTCTCCCTAAAGCTGCCTGAAAAACAAGTGATATTTTTCAAACTTTAATACTGTGTCAAAAATAATAGTCTGTGATGACACAGAGAAAAATATTTTATCATGTTCCTTTGCCATTTAAACACTACTTAGCCAGGGTATGTTATATACAAGGTGTATATCACAGAGGGGATTGTTCTCTGGTGGGGGTGTGCTGTTGGGTTACTGAACCCTTACCCTAAATTATAAGCCATATCATGTTCAGCTGTATTTCAAAACCCTATTTTAGACTAGGCAATGAAAATCCCTACCCTATCCTAGACCCACAAAAAGTCAATTCTTATTCTAAAATAATGAATTTTTTCACAACACTGAACAGTTTCCGAATATATAATACCCTATTCTAGTGAGATATGTCTGGAAATGCATGCTAGTGAGATTCACACTCCTTATGATAGACAACATGAAGTGTCCCCTAGCCCCAGTCCTCATCTAAAATATGCAATATTGCATACTTCATTTCAAAACTAGTAAATTATTCTCAAAAAAACTCACTTGATTTTCCCCAGTTTCTCCCAACATCATGCCAACTTGCAGTTCTATGAAGTTCATAAAGAAAGCCCTTGCAAAATAAGCTAGGGCATATGTTGCTGCAAGCTTGGGAATAAGTCGCCATTGCTGATAAGAAATAAAAATGTAGATGAAGTGATTATTCCGAAAATGTTCATAGGGCTAAATTTTATGACAATCATCATAAGAAGAAATTATAATAATTAAAAAAAAAAAAAGATCAGAAGGCTAACAAAGCTTAGTAACAAACCTGCATTTGATATTCCAGGACAGGAATCTCTTCTTTGCCAGGTGGACCAAACTGCCTCCGAACAGCGGAGTACCTGATGACATCAGCAAAAAATTGTTAACAATTAACAGGTATAAATTCAACAAAGCTGCAGGTTGGCTCTTGTGAAAGTTCTGTGCACTTTAAAGAAAATCAGGGACAAGGAGGAAAGGACAAACAAGCAAGCTTAGGTGAAAAGCTTATCAAGCTAGTCTGCTGACATACACCCTCATGGCCTACTTGAAAATATGCACTCTTACTGTGGGAGGCTAAGTGGACTGACCTTCACAATCAAAAGTCATTCCTACTTTGGTGACAACAATCACCAGTAATGATGACACTCCGACGACGATGGTGCCACTGGTGATGCGACTGTGATGGTGGGGACAACGAGGATGGTGATGATGATGATGGTGGTGGTGGTGTTGGAGGTGGTGGCTATGGTGATGATGATGATGACGATGATGATGATGATGATGATGATGATGATGATGAAGAAGAAGAAGATGACATGACTGGAAAAGGTAATTGCTAGAACAATGTTTCCTTGTGTTGTCAACAGCTTGTTGCTAATAATTAGCTAGAAGGTCCAGCCATTACAAAATTATGCCACTATACCTTATTGCAATGGGCATACAAGCTTTTAGGTTGGTGACAGCCATACTTGTTATTCCCACACGCCCACTAGACAGAGCACCTAATGCAGCACCAAATCTCTTGTTTGGGTCTTTATATGGTGTCACATACTTCCCTTCAGGTGTGACATCAGCTGTCCTGTTCAGTAAGTTCACCCGTGGAATGCGAACTTGGTTGAAGGATACAAAACTGGCAAAAAAATATGAAAGAGAAGAGTTCTCATCTATTGGTGAAAATGACAATTATTTTCCTTATATTTCCTTTTAGCTCATAATAATAATAATAATAATAATAATAATAATAATAATTTAGAACTTATATAGTGCATTTTCTATATGAATGTAATCAACTGCGATGTACAAGAAGGTGGATTTGAAATTTGGAAATGTTGGTTTTTAGGGAGGGAGGAAAACCGGAGAACCCGGAGAAAAACCCTCAGAGCAAGGACGAGAACCAACAACAAACTCAACCCACATATGACACCAAACCCAGCTAGTATGCATGCAGCTGATACTTATTTTCAGTTTCTCTGGCATGAAGCAATAGGAGCTTTAATTTGCTACCCCCACCCTGGACAGGATGCTAGTCCATTACTGAGAAGACCCTGGGGAGGTAGGTAACACTCACAGTAAGGTAAAGGTTAAATCACATGGCTGGCACTTAAAACCAGGTTCTGTAACATGAAGCAACTAGGCACTACTAACCCCCCCCCCCTTCCTCCTGTTGACATTACAGCACAATGCAGGATTATCCCCCTCCCCTCCCCTGCAACTGTTCAATGGAACATAATGATAAGACCAGGTGCCAAACCACAAATGTCCAGAGCACTAACCACTATTAATATCACTGTGATGCCACCACAATTGATCCCCTTTCTTACCCATCAGCCAGCTCCTGTTCTGACTGAGTTTTTCAACAAGATCATGACTCTATTCTTTCTTACCCATTATCAAGCCCATTCTGTCCAAGTTTTTGCCCAAGATCACCCACAGTCACCCCAGGCATGGGTGAGAGGTCAACAGTACTGCGCACCTGGACCACAAAGGAATGGAGACCGTGACATCTTCCATCATGAGTGTAAAGCTGTGCATACACAACCGCATGGGTTGCAGAATTTCCAAGGTTACCAACCCAGCACTTTGTAGCTTCAAAATTTGGTGTATGTATAACAAATTCCTGTGTGGAAAAACAAAAACACACAAGGAACAATTGACATCACCTTTTTAGCCAGGGAACTACCTTGAAGTTCTGTAAATTTATTTACCAATTCAGACAAGAGGATACTGCATCCCTTACTAGGCCTATCTTCTCAACCCATCCCCAGACTAAGAATTTAACCTTACCGAACCACAATTTAGATTTAAAAACCTAGGGTAAAACAATGGTATATTTCTTTTTTATTCTCTAATGGCTTGCAACAACTCATTTAGATGTCCTAGGTGAAGAGAGCCAAGGAGAAAAGTTTCTAGGCTAAGAAAACAACAAGATGTTAGAAACCAGATTTTGATCCTTAGACCTTCCAAGATGCATGTTAAGTCTGCTAGGATAAGTGTCAGTCAGTCAGTGAGACCACAGCACCTATAAATAAGTCCTGGTTTTTACTGAAATAATTTGTCAAGACCTTTTTGTGGGGGCTTTAACAGTTTTTTTTTTTTAGGGGGGATTTATAGGACTGGGGGGGACCTATTTTTACACATTTTCAATGCTTTGACGTTGAGAGGAAGATACCAGGGAAAGGAGTTAATGAAAGCAATAAAATACAGGAATAGGGTTACCCCTTCCTGTGACGCTTTGTACATGACTGTGAACTTACTTGAGTCGAAGGATCATATGTTGCTGTAGTCTGAACACCTTTGGTGTTGCTTCCATGTGTTAATTCAGTCAGGGCAAAACAGCCAAAGATCTGCAAACCAATATAATTTACACTACTGTAAGACAAAATTTACCACAAGCAATGTTTGGGATAATTTTGAAATATAGGGCTTACATCATTAAATGAAGGCAAATTTTGCAAAGCCAAGCAAGTATTTCAATTATAACTGACAACATACAAACTAAACGTTACTTGCGACACACGTCTCATGAAAGAAAGAAAAACATGTTTGTCCTGAGCAGGAATCGAACCTGCATCTCACTGATATCTCAGAAAAAATCTATATCCCACCCACCCCAACATGGATGGTTTTTGGTTCAAACCCCCATCCCCACTCCCACCCCTTAGGAAATTCTGGGAAAGCTTCATTGTACTTCCCTTTATTTAATTAGTTTTTGAAACCCCCACCCCCTCAGAATTTCCAATGACCCACCATGGGGTGGGTATGGATATTTTCTGGAACCACCAATGGTATGAATTCCAAGCATGACCACCTCCCCTCCCCTGTCAAAATGAAGTTTGAGAAATGTTGAGTATGGTGAGTACTTGGTAACATCTCAGACAAATAGCTACCAGGCAAATCAGAGCCAGTGAATCGCGATAAAAAAATCTCTGGTTCTACACAAAGCACTGAAATTACCAGTAAAGTACAACCACGTATAGTACCCAAGAATATGATCAACTTATGCAATATTAATTTGTTAGGTACAAAAAAAGTCATTTCATATTATGATACCTCAAGTCTATGAGCTTTATTGCCAAGCTCCTGGATCTCTTCATGAGTACTTGAAGTAATTAAAAGATGAGCAAACATCTAAATAAGATAACAGAAATTGACATAATAACTAAGTTAAATAATGATTTCAATCAGACAAGGACAAAAAAAAAACAAATGCCTATGCAATGCTTTCAATAAGCACTGATGACCGACAAAAAGCGTCTGCAAATTCGCTCAAAGAAGTCGGCCACTAATTTCCCTAAATTGAATGATAAAAGAAAGATTTCTTTGAAACCTTGTTGATACAGTCGGCTACTCTACTCAAACCAGCTGCCTACTTAAAATTTTCTTGAAACCCCTGCCTATGAAGAATTATGCCCAACATCTTTTATTTACCAATGCATGTAAGGACAATTTTGGTGAATCGGGGTACTAATAGGTTACCGTTTGACAGAATTGATTAACAAAGCAATTATAGAATTTAGGAATAAAGGAATAAAATTTACAATTTTTACTGCAGGAACTAATTTTCGCGAATTTTGTGGATGTTCAATTGACGATTCAGGATGTGAATACAATAAAGAAGTAAAGAAAACAGACATATGCAAGTTTCGTAGGTCACGAGTACTAGAGAGAAAATTTCCCGAAATCCATGAAAATTTGTTCCCAGTGGTAAAGTCTGAAATCTAAGTTCGTGAAAATTTGCTGTGGTCAAGAGAATGATTGATGGAACTGATTGACATAATCACTGAAACAACGACTAACAGGATTGATAGAAAAGTTAACGGAATGATTGACAGACAGAATCACCGATAAAATGATTGACAGTACCGGTAATGATTGAAAGAATTGATTGACACCTACCTGTCTGTTTAATAAATATTTTGAAGACAAACTCCAGTCATAAGCTCCTATGGAGTCGTTAAATGCCTGAGCTAGTAGTGGGTTAGCCATCAATTCATCGTCAGTCAAAAAGTTGTATTCAGCAAGTCTTGTACACCGTTTCATTGTGAGTTTGCGGCGTTCATCAAACGACAAATTGTGATCATTTACTCGATCAAACAGCGGATCTTTTTCCAGGGTATTCCATATATTCAGTTTAAATCTTGAAATATCTTCTCCGCCCTCTAAAAAGACTTTCATCTCGAACCATTCGAACGATGCTTGCTTTCTATAGCTGTCCAAAGGTCCTGAGGGGAAACCCTTTTTCATATTTTCAATGCGAAGATCTAATTGTTCCTGGTGTGATTTGCTGTCCAAGGCTAATTCCGACATTTTAAACCTCTTAATTATTTTATCCAACGAACGAAACAACACCCTTGCTAGATTAAACACTGATTTTCTTCACTGAATTCAACCCTCCTTCTTCCAAAACAATCCACTCTGTGACTGTCACTCGATGGTTACCCGGCAAAAAGGACTTCTGGGAAGGTTAGTACTGAAAAATTGAATAGGGATAACTAAACACCTCTAATAAAAAAAAAAAAATTAACAACTTTTCGTAGTAATTTTCAGAATTTAATGAATTTTTTGAGTAAAATATTACTTTTTGGTCTTATTAATGCTGTAAAGTATATGAAAATACAAGGCATATTTGTAACAATTGGCAATATAGTTTCTTCCGTACCTCCCCACCCTAATATCAATTTTTGCACTACTCCCTCCCACAACTCTCCCACTTGCAAAAAGTCAATCAAGGTCACGAGATGAAAAAATTCACTGGGAGATAGAGGGGCACAAGCATGGCATCATTAGTTTGAATATATTTATTATACTTATGTTCACTTTTCAAAGCTGAAAATTTTCTATGAATAAAAGAGCACTTGATTTTTTTTTTATGGCAAATGAGTTATCAAACTTATTATAGAAAGAAGCCGAGTTGAACGAAATACTCCCCGTTCCCTCCCCACCCTAAATATCAGTTTTGCAGCTGAAATCTCGTGAGTTGGTACAAAAAGAGTACAACAATGGCGGAGGAGCTGAGGTTTGATGGCCGTGTAGTTCTTGTAACAGGGGCAGGTGGCGGGCTAGGGAAGGAATATGCACTCGCTTTCGCCTCCAAAGGTGCTTCTCTTGTGGTAAATGATCTTGGTGGAGATACGAAAGGGGGTGGAAAAAGCAGCGCTGCCGCGGACAAAGTTGTTGAAGAAATTCGTTTCCGCGGAGGCAAGGCTGTCGCGGACTACAACTCGGTCGAAGACGGCGATAAGGTTGTTCAAACGGCCTTAGATGCATTTGGTCGGATCGACGTCCTCGTAAACAACGCTGGGATTTTGCGTGACCGTTCTTTCGGCCGAACAAGTGATCTGGACTGGGATCTGGTTCATCGGGTGCATCTTCGAGGGGCGTTTAAGGTGACGCGAGCTGCTTGGCCGCATATGCGAAAACAGAACTACGGCAAGATCATCATGACTTCCTCTACCTCTGGCGTCTTGGGGAATTTTGGTCAAGCGAATTACAGCGCGGCAAAATTAGGACTTGTGGGTCTTAGCAACACGTTATCCATTGAGGGGTCCAAGTATAATATCCATTGCAATGCTATTGTTCCAGTTGCAGCATCAAGATTGACCCAAGGAATTCTGCCCCCAGATGTTATGGAGGCCCTCAAGCCTGAATATGTTGCCCCTTATGTCGTATACCTTTGCCATGAAAGCTGCCCAGAGACGGGCGGAGTCTTCCAGATTGCAGGTGGTTGGGGGGCGCAGTTAAGGTGGCAGGAGGCCGCAGGGGCGGTGCTGTTTGGTGAAGGTGGCCAGGTGCCGACTCCTGAAATGGTGCGAGACAACTGGGGCAAAGTAACTGACTGGTCAGGACCTGTGAAAGCTAAGAAGAAGAGTTCTGTGGAAGTGGCTGAGATCTTAAGCAAGCTTGAAGAAGCTAAAGCAGCATCAGTGTTGGCAAAACGTAGTAAAAGTTTGAGTGTTAATGAAAAAGTGAGACAGCTTAAAGTTCCAGAGTCACCCTTCACATACGGGTTTAGGGATGTGATCCTGTACGCTCTGGGAGTAGGCGTGAAGGTACAAGAGGACTTCTCCCATCTAAAGTTCCTCTATGAAGGACACGATAACTTCAGCACTTTGCCTACATTTGGAGTAATTCCAGCTATGGTATGTTTCTTTTAACCGGTGTTTATTTGACATAATATCCCATTTCTGAGGGACAATCAACATTTTTTCTCCTTACAACATCAATAATATTAAAGTGTCCGAAAGAGAGGTTATGAGGTATTATAAGGAAAATTGTGTCAACATACTCAGGGGTGTAGCCAGGTTTTCTCACTGAGGGCGTCCCATATGGAGAGTTTCTTAACTCTTTCACTCCTAGTACTGACCAAAGTAAAAATTCAAAATCCTGCAAAACAAATAGTACCATGCGAAAGTAGTGCTAAAGAGAATTCATTTGAATGGTCACACCACAGGATTTTGTCCACAGACTCAAAACTAAGAACTACACTACATGTCTCTATAATTGACTCTGGGAGTGAAAGGGTCAAATAAACTTGTGTTATGTGTGGCTGTGCAATAAGCACTGTGCCAATTTGAAAGCCTATTATTTTATGCAGCAGTAAATCACTGAATTTACAAATCCAAAAACCGCAACTTTTTTTTCGAGATAGCTGATTTGCTTAATTATTTATTAGTTTTTTTTTTTCATTCACAAGGGGTATCATGTTCACCCTAGGACCCCCTGGCTATGCTCCTGTTACTATGGGATCATTTTATTCAACTACGGAAGTACCACAAACACAGGTATTTAACTTTAAACTTTTTCACCCAAAAATCTCACTTGAAATGAAGGGTAGGGCATATAGTAATTTGCTTTAAGAATTTGACTTAGATGTCTTCATTGTGCTATCTTTTATGCTTTTTTTGTTTCTCTTTCTTTTTGCAGAGTTCATTGGGTTCTGCTGTTTCAAGTGCACTAGAGATTGCTGGAGTTCCCTTTGATCCTTCAAAGGTAGAAATGTAAGGGGAACCTCATAAAAGTTGGGTGGCGGTGGGGGGGGAGGGGGTTGTATCTACTGGTCCAGAAATTGGAACCCTCACCTTATTTCAGTCCAAAGTGTAGAGTTTTTACACCATCCTGCACACCTAGCACCTAAAATCTTTCCCCATTTTCATAACAAAATGGCAAAACCTACCTTATTTCAGGCCAGAAAAGTCAAAATCTATACCCTTAATTTCAGGTAATAATGGCCCATTTAAACCTTACTTTTTGATACTAATGGGTCTGTACCCCTTATAGTTTAGCCCATCAGATAGAACTTGTTTTCTGTATTGTATTGCCCTGAATTTGTTTAAATTCTGATGACTGATGTGGTATTCATATTTTGTATTTTGCACCCACCAGCCAATAACGAGGCTGATTAAAGTGAACACAAGAGGAAGCATTATTTTGGGTGAACATTGAGTGAAGCTCGGGACTGATATTCAGCATCAACACTTTCATTTCATGAAGTATATAAATTTCTATACCAGATGCCATTTATCCCCGCATTTATCCCTTCTCTGCACCAAAATGTCCCCCACACTTCAACCACTTATGTTAATGTTTGTTTTCCACAAACAATGAGCAACATTGATTGGGGAGGGGCTTGTTGTAAGAGTTTTATAATTATTATTCAAATAGACTTGAAGTCGTAGTAAGGAAATGTATCGACCAAGTGCTCTTCATTAATAAGTGTCCTAGCTACTTTAGTTTGTCTCTCACTGAGGATATTGAGTCAGTAAGGAAAACGTAAGGGCTTCTATCAGCAAAAACATTGAGTTAGAAATTCCCTGTGGCAGGGCCTCTCAAGCCCTAACAGTGACAAATTAAAATGAAATTTCTCTTTACATCCTCACTACTTGTTCAAACATTCAAGCAATGAGAATTTATGAAGTTATCACTAAGGCTAAGATGTCTTCATATTTAGACAAATTCTCCTTACTAGTCACATGCCGTAACTTAAGAAATGTATGGAGAACAGTAAGGAGAATATGCACTTTCACATCAGGGTTTAAAGTGTTAATTACTACCATCAACATTTCTTTCTCTAGTTACTTCATGGCGAGCAGTATCTCGAGCTTTACAAACCCCTCCCAACATCAGGCACTGTAACAAGCAAGGCAGAAGTTGCTGACATTTTGGATAAGGGAAAAGGAGCCTTGCTGCTCATTAATGTGACCACAAAGGATGACAAAGGAGATGATGTATGCTTCAATCAGGTGTCGATCTATATTGGGGGTGCTGGAGGCTTTGGTGGGAAAAGACGGTCGGATCGTGCCAAGCCACTTGTCACCACACCCAGCCGTGCACCTGATGCTAGCGTAAAGGAGCAGACGAGCTGTTGCCAGGCAGCATTCTATCGGCTGAGTGGCGATTATAATCCAATTCATATTGATCCTGGTTTTGCCCAGATGGGAGGTACAGGAATGCTTATTGCTAGTAAACAATGAATGGAAATTTTCTCCAATAAACCCCTCCTACTATATAAATGCCCTTGTAGAATTACTGTGCCTTTCAACAGTAATGTGAACTCTGAAGGTCAAACCTCAATCAATAGTTACGTTTTGTACTGTCGTTAATCATTGTAGCAGGAGTCTCAGTAGCATCCCACTCAGTCATTTTTAGTGGAGTTGTATTACCCTCCTTCCCACAAACGTTTGCTTACCGGAGATCAACATAATCCTTTCCGCCTCTTAGCCAATCACATTGTACCTACTCACATCTGGTAGGTTGACCTTAACAGCAGGACGCTTTTCGCGGGAATGGAGATGAATGAGATAAAACGACGCAGAGGAGACAAATGATATAGATAGAGCTGTTAGCACCGTGTGCTCCAAGTTCAAGATTTCTTGGTTAAATGCATTTCAGTTGGGGAGGAGGGTAGTACCTATGACCCCACTAAAAACGACTCTGTGGGAAACTTAGAGTCTTAGAAACTAAGACGATTAGCTCAGTGAGGTCAAAACAGTACGTCCTGACTTTATTTCACAGTTCATTGGTCGTCAATTGAATGCAATCATGATTGGCAGCAGTAAAGAACAGAGGTTTTAATTTCATCTTTTTGTCCTTTGCCTTTCGTAGTCCATTCACAGCTGAAACGTTCAGTGCGAAAGACAGCTGCGAATAGACTACGAAACACAAAGGACAAAAAGATGAAAAACCTCTGTTGGCAGGGTAGGTTAACAAAGATTGTTAGCTGAGTGAGCATGTGATGCTCTTAGAGCAAATGTCGAGATTAAAATAATGTTGTTTAGCTAAAAAAACACAATATGGTTCATTGAGTTCTGAAGTTCAGAGTTTGACCGTAATTGACAGTAGCAACAATATCCCATTAAACTTCAAGGGAAATAATTTCAAAAAAAAAAATTATATAAAAATTATATAGCGGGACACATCTACCTGGAGCATTTGGATGTTAATTGGGTAAAATGTGAAACAAATGAGTTCTATGTACTTCAGTGGCCTGTAGGGAAGGGAGGATCCCATATCAAAGCCATAAGGGTGCTTGTTGCACCTTTTAGGGTTACAAAATGTAAAATGAACAACCTCATCATGATTCTATTTACTTACCTTTAAGAGTATGTGGTAAAATGTGACAGGAAATGTAACTACCTTGGCCATATTGGTACTTCTTGGGGGGGGCGGGGATTTGAACTGCACTCACAATGAGGTTGCTTTCAAAATTTCCAACAAGCACCTCTGTCACTTTTATAGAGTGAGTTCGCGGCAGCCATGCTGGAGGAGGAAAACAGTAGAATATTATTCCTTTCCATTGGGAAAAAAGTTTTATTTTTATGCAAATAGTTTTTATTGTTTTGCTCCTCCAACATGGCCACCATAAACACACTCTATAGGAAACCATCCCCTCCACCCCCAAGGGTTAAAGACAGTAAGTTTGTGGAGCCCGACACAATTGACATCAGGCATTTTGGTTCGTAAGTTTGTACACAAAATGTACAGACATTTCAGTCCTGAACATCTCACTGTTCTCATTGTGTTAACAAAACAGTTAGCTGTTATTACCAGTAATAAGTTGTCAGATCCAAAGCTTATTTACTGCTCCTTTTTCTTGTAGGTTTCTCATCTCCTATCTTACACGGCCTCTGTTCATTTGGTTTTGCTGCACGCCATGTCTTAAGGCAGTATGCCAACAGTGATGTTACCAAATTCAAGGCCATCAAAGCAAGGTTTTCTAAGCCAGTTTATCCCGGTCAGACTCTACAGACAGATATGTGGAGGGACGGCAACAGAATTTCTTTCCAGTGCAAGGTGGTTGAGAATGGTCATCTGGTGCTCTCTGGTGGTTACATTGACTTGAAGGACGTTGCAGACATCAAGAAAACAATTCCAGTAAGTTTTTCTTATTCTTATTAAGGAATGCAAGTTGTCAGTTTTGCCAACTTGAATATAAAGAATCTGCCACCTGTTTCCTAGTAGTGTAAAAATTATATGTCTGTACCCGTAGTTAGACAACAACAACACAATAATTAATACCTGAGGAAAGTACTGCCCAGTAGGTTTTGTTTGAATGGTCATACTTTAGGAGTTTATCCACACACTCAAAAGTTAGAACCACCTTGCTCAGCATAACAAACAGCACCATGGGAGAGTAGTGCAATAGCCCTTTTTACAGTTAACCTTTCTCATTTGCTTTACAACATACATGTATTTGAACTTGGATGTGAGGCAATTTTGGGCAATTTTGCAGATTCTGCCCAAAATTGCCTCACATTTACGTTGAAATACATAGTAATGCAAGTGAGAAAAGGTAACTGTGAAAAGGGCTATTTCAGGGGGGGGGGGGGGCTGGGCTATTTAAACCACATTATTTATTCAACTTGTTTCCTCAACAGGATGTGAATGCATTAGTGTCACGCCCAAGCAAGTCAGGCCTGAAAAGTGAAATTCTTTTCGTTGAAATCGGCAAACGAATCTCTGACCACCCTGATCTTGTCAAGAAGGTCAAGGGCATTTTTGAGTGGAATGTGACAAAAGGGGGCAAGACTGCTGGTCAGTGGATTGTTGATCTCAAAACAGGGTCTGGTTCTGTGATGGTGGGTCCATGCAAGCAAGGCAAGCCCGACTGCAGTATAACTGTGGAGGATGATGATTTGGCTGCCATTGCATTGGGAAAAGCAAACCCACAGCAGTTATTTATGAAGGGAAAGTTGAAAGTCAAAGGAAATGTCATGCTTACTGCAAAGTTGGGCCAGCTCTTCAAGGACCATGCAAAGATGTAGATGTAGTTTTGAGAGATAATTGGACTGAGAAGAAATACCAATCGTGTAGTTCATTAACCCTTAAAGCCCCAATAGTGATCAGCATCAAATTTCTCCTTCTAATGTCAATGCACAATTAAGACGATTTCCGCTCAACGTTCGAGCAGTAAGTGCAAAAATTAAGTTACCAAAAAAATACTAGCAGCACTGTCACATTTTGAGAACAGATAAGAAGAACTTGTCGTTTAACTTTTGCTCCCAAGCTGACCCCGCGAGAGAAAATTGGATTTGAAGTTATCAATAATTTATTTCAATTAAAAAGACGCTTCATGTCAGTTCAAAACAAAATGGCGCCCGTTTTTAGCATACTTTTACAAGATTTGAAATTAATTTTCTTGAGAATGCTTGAGAATTTCATCGCAGGGTCACTTGGGCAAGTGAACTAGAGTGAGGTGTTTCAAATAGCACTTAAAATGTTACCGTGCTATGAGTAGTTTTTTGGTAAATATTTTTTGTACTTATTGCTCGAACGTTGAGCGGAATCCGTCTTAAGTGCACAGATGTCGAGAATTAAGGAAATGATCACTAGGGATGAACTCTTTTGATATTTGAACAACTTCTCCCAACTAGCACTACAACGAATGTATGGCAACCAGTAAGGAGAATTGATATGCTGACACTGGGGTTTAAAGGGTTACGGCCTTGCTTTTGTCAAGAATGATAGTCTTCACTTGACACATCTAAAATTGACATTGTTGGATGATGATTACAAGTTATATTTCTAGTGCAATCAACTCTAGCTTTGTGCCCAGGCATGGAGTGTGCCTCTGAATCTCTGTAGGGGTGCAGCCAAGAGTGGAAAACACTAGCACTTTCCAGACCAAAGTATGCGAGTGTTCATATTCTATTTCAGACTAATAGGCAAGACATCCTCTACTTCAGACAAAATTGTTCGAATTCTTTTCCCGCACACAACCTCTAAAATTGTTCCCCTTTTTCAAACCAAAGTAGGAAAAACCTACGGCCTGTTTCAGACTACTAGGCAAAACGTATTATCCTACTTGTCACCAAAACGGCTCAAAAAACATGTCCTTTGGGGCGATACCTAATTATTATCATTTGTTTAGTCAAGTCAGATTGCTAATTTTAGAAGTAAAATATAGGATATACATTCATGTAAACTATTAGTGTAAGTCAGGTGGTAGTTGGTGTTGGTGATTTAAAGTAATGAGGTACTTTTCAGCTATTTTAAGTAACACTAATCGAACCAAAAGTCACGCCGGTTGCCGTCAGTGAAAACCCAAAAAATTAATAATGGTCCAGTGTTGTTCAAAGACATTGTACTAATGCAGTAAAACTATTAAAAAGTGTTTGTGGCCATGGATGGCCACCATAGACATGGATTACAATTTAAAAACGTTTGGCCAAAGTTTTCAGCTTCTGCGCTTGTGTTGTGCAAACATCGTTAAAAACTTATTATGGTTTGCTCTCCTTGCAAAAATCCACGTGATATCTTCCTCTAAGTTTTCCAGGAGCATTCAGTGTGTGAGCGAAGGTTCACGTTCAGTGTCCCTTTTTCACTCCATCTCACTTTGTTAGAACCTGATGTGCGTTTCTCGAAAGCCATAAGACTTTTTGTGCCACGATAATTCACACTGTATCTTGAAAAAAAAGAGGTTTCTAAGTATGAGACTTTGCTAAAAGTTAAACAGTTCTTGTCTTAAATCAAAGCTTTGTAGAATGAGTGGTTCATGTTGTTGCAAATGTCTTTTCGGGGCCGAAACTTCTTCAGGACTTTCGAGAAACGCGCACCTGGTTCAGGTTATGTTCAAAAGGCTTAACCCTTAAAGTCCTGATATAAAAATGCAAATTCTCCTTACTGTTATTTATACATTTCCTATAGAAATAGTACTTAAAGAGAATTTGTCCAAATATCAAGACATCTTATGCTTGGTGATCACTTTTTGATTCTCATCGCTTGAATATTTGAACATTCAATTAATTCATTTTCGTCACCGGGTTAAGGGACCAATTGTTCTTCACAAAAGGTCTATTCAGACATCAAACACGATATCAATAGAACACGATTGATGTTAGATATCAGTTCTTACGTTTTTAAGTACTCTAAAAGCCATTCAAAGTTGTTGACGGCATAAATCAATCATGTAACAATGTGGTTCCTTTCATTTTTGCTGACTGGTTAAGAAGCATAGGTAATTATTCACTTGGAGTAAGTTAATTGTCTTTCGTGGCAAAGTCAAGACTGTACATTTTTGAAATGCTTTGGGATACTTCATGTACTGGTGTAGTTTTACGTGGGTTTAATAAACTGAATATTATTCTTTATAGTTTTGACTTGTACTTGCAAGACTTTTTAAACGTCTAATGGAAAAAAAAAGCCTTAGTATTACTAGGGCCCTTAAGAAACTGGAGAAAGCTGGTTGATGTCCCGTATGTCTCGGGAGTGGCTTGAGCTGCGATGACTTCAAAAGGCTTCAACAGAGAATGTTAGTACCTAGGACGTCTGAATCTATTCACTGCCTAAAGTGGCTATATCGCTTATTTTTGCAAAACGCCAATAAAACATGCCGTTATCGAAGAAAACCCCCAAACAATGCATCTCAGGATATTCGGGTTTCTTAAGGAATTTGCCCACCAATACAACAATATTTTTGTGCGGTTTATGACTATGTGGAAAAAGCAGATCTTAGCAAGGGCTATCAGAATCCAAAAAGAAACTTGGGGGTAACCGCGCATTTTTCAGAGATAATTGAGCTTAAATTTGGAAAGAAATTGCCATACATTCTTTGTATTTTAACGCTTTTTCAGAATTATCTCTGAAAAATGCATTTTTTCTTTTTGGATTTCGATAACCCTTGCTAAGACCTACTTTTTCCTCACAGGCATAACCATTCCAAAAATACCTTTGTATTAGGAGGCACCATCCTTAAGGTTAGACAGCGGACAGTTTTATCGAGTCAAAGAATTCATTTTGACTGAATTCTTTGAACTGATGTTCTTACCATGTTTTGACGTCCTCTGTGTGCTATCAGAGTACACACGCCGGCCAAATGCAATCTATTTGTTTTATACGTTGCTTTGATATCGGTTCTGACCCCGCACGAAACTAGGAGTGTTTTTAAAAATCTTCACGCGCAGAACTTTAAGGTCTCATTACGTCGTTCGTGCGCCTGTACATTTTAGAATAACACACTCCCCTAAACCAATCAAAATGCGCATTTTACTCTGTCTTTAGTATAAAAACCGTTTTCAATCGATCAAACTATTTTCCGAAAAAAAAAAACAGGAAAAAGAAAACTAATTGACACTGAATTGTCTAAAGCAATTTAAAGAGTTTCCCGTTATTATCAACCTTCTTGGCCAATAAAAGCCCTAAGTTTTTCCTTGTTTACGATAAGTGGTCCTATAGTCTGTAACTGTCTAGTAGTAGTTTTCAATTACTAATAGCGAACGACTTTTCAATTGAAAAATTGAGAAACAAAGCGTTGTTTTCATCTTATTCAACGGATATGTTATTTCCTAATGAAAGAAAATTGCCCGTAGGTGTCGAAAATTCAGCCACCCTTTCTGCCAAATTTGACAGCAAGCTCTCAATGAGGACAATTTCACGAACTTTAATATACAGTGTTGTCTATCCATTATTTACAACAGAGCAGTATTACACCTGCCTTGGCTAAACTGAGCGTATTGTGTTTTAATTTTATCCACCAATTGTGGCTGCTGTGGTTAGCAACGTATCGGAGTTAAGGCTTAAAAACACAAGCATTCTTAACTACCAGAATTTGAAATGACTTCTGCAGTTTGTTTATTCAGTTTTTCACAGGAGACATCTTTTTGCAGTTCATTTCTTTCTCGGGAATTTTTTTCACAACTGTTTTGATAATAGATTAGTCTGTCATACCGGAGAAAATTTCCTCTTTCAATTTTCTGCCGCTTTTGTTCTTGTCTGCAATTTTTATGTATTTCTACATAAATTTCAGAAATTTGCTACCGCTTTCAGTATTTCGTTTCCGCCGGTTAGCTGAAATTCTTTCGTGAAGGCTAATTTTTAACTAGTGCCAAGTTAATTAATCGGCGTTTTAATATTGTGCTGGGCAAATATTAACCGCGAATTCGAGAGCTTGGAGCTGCGGAATTCACCTGGGAAATATGGATTCTCAACGCGCTTGGGAACAATACACATTCTGGTTCTCCTACCATCTAAATCACGTCCATTTTCAAAGGAAAAGTAATCATCGTCGAAGTCCGTGGCCACATTGCGACGAATGTACGGACGCTCTTGATCGCACCAAATATGACGATAAAACTGGAAGATTTGGTTTGAGATCAAAGTACACAAGGGAAAGTGCTACAAAGGTAGGCTGTCTTTGGTTATTTTATTGTTTCTTTGTTATGATCTTAAAAATGGGGAAAGTGAATTTGCTATTAGATGTCTTTTATTCTCACTGTGTAAGAATAAGGCGTTCCTGGAAAGACTTCAAAACGGACCTTTCGCCCGGCTAATTATATGGTCAGTGGAATATGATATACCATGCAGTTTCAAATAGCGTCTGTAGCCTCCAACGCAGAGAGCCGTAGATATATATTTTTGCTATAAGAACATCTGTGTTATTGGCTGTAGCGTCTGTGGATGTTGAAGGAAATTCTACGGAACTTTTGAGTCTGTGGAAGAAATCTAAAAGTGTATCCATTCCAGTTAGAGGTACTGACCAGTTTTCTCCTCCGGGATTCTCCTGTGGTGCTGCTTATTCTGCTGTATTCGGTGATTCTAACTTTTGAATCTGTGGATGAAGTCCTCTAGTGTCACATTGAAATAAAAACTACTAAACAATACTTTCTGTAACTCCGCGACCAACGAACTTGTCTCCCATGTGGGGGCGGTATGAGGGGATGCAGTAACACAACCAGTCGTCTCATGCAGTAGAGTGCAATAGACTCCGGGGCTGCTCATCAGTGGCGCTGCTGACTCTACCCCTAAATCTGATTTAACTCCAGTGGAGAATGAGGCCTTGTTAACCTACTGTCAACTTAGGATACCGTACTCGCTTCTGAGCCCCTCTTTTCACTGCATTTCTGGTAGTTGCTGCTTTTTCAATTCTTTGTTGACTGACCTTCGTCACGTTTTCCCTCGGTGGCCCACTTCACGTTTTCCCTGTGGGATCTGTTCGAGAGCCTGGCGCTTTCATTTCTCAGTCTCCTTAACCCCCAATATCCACATGCATGTTCTCCTCACTATTTCTCCACATATTTCTTATGTCACCAGTTGGGAGAATTTGATTAAACATCAACACATTTCATGTCTGGTGATCATTTCCTTTATTCTCATGCTCTGTACATTTGATCAACTAGTGATACTGTAAGGAGAAATTAGGTGTTTGTCACACTTATCTTGGGGCCTAAAGGGTTAAAACAAATGTCAACTGATTACTCCAAGCTTGGCTGTAGTTTCCTGGCAACATAATTTGCAATCCACTGAAATACTCGCACAAAGGAACAGATTTTCACAATTAATGGCAATCGTAACGTTTGTAATGTAGCCGATTTAGCAGGGTCTGTGGTCTTTTGTGTTTGATTAAAAAAGTTGTCATGGGTTCCGGAAAGCTCAATTTAAAACTGGAACCACAAGCCCCGGCAACGACGTTGATTGGTTCGGAGAAGGCAAACGTACATGAGTTCAATATTTCATCTTGCGTCTATGGGTTTGACCAAAGTCATCCGATTATAAATAGCTTGCTTTGCAGGCGTCGAAAGGGGAGAAAAAGGGGGCAATTATATTTTATTCTAATTTCTACCCTCCCTCCTCTTTAGCGCTTACCACGCAGACTAGATCATAGATAATGAATTGACACTTCTAAAGCAACCGACCATCGCAACTTACCGGTATTCAAATTACGCACTGTGCAATGCTACGAAGACCTAAGGAATCTGTTGCAGTGATTCAGTTTGAAATAAAATGTTAGCCTATTGCCAGAAGAAGAACGTCCTGTCTCAGAGTTATACTTCGTGTACTTTCACCTCTAAAACTTGTTCTCTTAGCTTGGCAAAGGAGGAACAGGCAACCTCTTACTGCTTCACAGAGGGTTCATAAGGGCGGATCCGGGAGGGTGTGGCTAGCCATCCCCTTTTGGGTCGTTTAAGCTTGAAATTAAGAAAGGGAACAAAACTATCACTGTGGCGATTTTGTGTTCGATTGTTCCCATATCGCTCTGTCAGGTCAGCCACCCCCCACCCCCACCCCCACCCCCACCCTCACCCTCACCCCCGCCTTCAAAAATCCGGGATCCGCCACTGGGTTCAAGATCGTTCACTCGTACTAACTCATCTCTCAAATAAAGCTATGAGCTTCGAAAGGGTGTAAACACCTACAAACGTGCCTGCAGTGCATTAAACGTTAATCTCATTTCTTTTCTTCTCATTCTGTCTTTATGCCTTGCTTGCATCGCGCTCTACTAAGATCACAGAAAGAAACTACCCAGCCTCAAGGTTGAAAGCGACCAGAGGTGACGAGACATGACTGTATTTCTTTATCACTTCTTTTGTTGGCTGCCGGAACTTTTGGGTACGTTTTGCGTTATGTTCAAGAGCCATATCTGGTTTCTTTCGAAGAAAGTACGTATCCAAAACACTGAAGCTTTTTCTATTCCCAATTCCCGCCGTTATCTTTGTCCCGCACTGAAATCTTGCGCCATCCCACACCATCCCTTGCCAATGAGAATCATCTAGATCAGAAGTACGTAGTTGTATATTGATCCCGCTTCCCGACACAGTTTTTAAAGCCCATACCACTATCCTGGTATCTTCCACCCCTATTCCACCCTTAGAATTCAGTGTCTCCCACAGCTGAAACCCGCAACACCTGCGTTGTACTCTCAAGGTATAGATAATCATAACTTGCACTTACTCTTCAACATATTATTAAAAGTTAAAATAAAACGTGTGAAACGAATTAAAATATTAAAAACGCCATTTTTGTGTGATGTCATCTTGTGGCTTTTCAACTTGTACCATGTTAGTCCTTTTCTTTTTTGGTGTTTTGTTTTCACTAATTTGTCAACATATGATTAAAAGTTAAAATAAAACGTGTGAAACAAATTATATTAAAAACGCCATCTTCTGTGTGATGTCATTTTGTAGCTTTTCAACTTGTGCCATATCGAGTCAATTTTTTCGATGTTTGCTTTTAAATCGTTTCTTATTCATCTCAAGTAACACGCATTAATAGGGAAGAACAACTTTGTTCAACCACTAATAGATATAATTGTCTGTTCTGTTTGTAACTGGTTCCCTCGTTAGCACTCGAAGCTCGGACCCTCGTTGATTGCAACAGTCCCTTTTTGTAAAAGCGACAGTTTTCTTGAAATTAACTGAGACAGACCTCAGGAAATCGTGTTTGCATCTTTTCAGCGCAGTTTGTAGATTACTGTTACTCACCCGCTGCCTTACATAATGTCAATATTGGACAAAAGAAACGAAAACGCGTTGCATAAATGTTACTGATTTTTTAAACAATTATTCGCCGCTTTGCGGCTCGGCAAATATCTACCACTCTTCACCGACACTGAGGTGAATAATTGTTTTAGTATACACCAAATCAGTGCAGATGGATAGTCAGCTCAGCCAAATATATCATTTTTTTTCTGAGAAATGAGGGAAAGCTCGCGCGCGAAATCATGGCTGGTGTTTACTGCGGTTAGTGAGTAAATTTTAATTAAATTTGGTCAATTTCAATTTGTTTAACTCAACCAGTCTGGTTTCATAACGAGCAAAAAATAATGATTGAGAAGGGATTAAAATATTGATGAGGTATTGTACAGCAACAATTAACTCTCTCTCAGAAGAAATGAGTTTATTCTTTATTTATCTCTTTTGAACAAACACACACGTTTTTATGAAAGTTTTCCCGGCATTTCATTACAGCCGGTGGCTCATTTCGGTTTTACTCATTCTTTTAGCATTAAGTTAGTTCTTGCTTCTTCGTTTTCTTTCGATCTTTTCTGTTCGATGGTCAAATCGTGAGACTCTCCAGTATTGTAACACAATTTTCTACTAAAGCGCTCGACCTTGAGCCCGCTAACTGCATTCAGTTGTTGATCTTTCCGTACACAAACACTCGATATTGAAATACAACTTCTAATGAACAGATGAATAAATCATTGTGAAACGTTTACTTGGCCTAAGTCATCCGCGAATAAAAGCCGTAAAACTGAATGGTTTCATCCATTCTTTCCTGGATTACGCTGAGATGGAAATAAAGAGGAACTGGTTGCCTTCTCCGGAAGATTTATACAGAACTTTATCCAAGGAAAGGCTAGCTTGTCATTGCTTCTTACAACTCTTTCACTGTTTGCAAATCCTTCTGTCGCCCTTAGCTAGCTGATAAGTCATTTCAGAATATCTTTTTGTGCTTGATTCGCTATTCTAGTTATAATATAAGACTTATAGAACAAAAATTGTCAGCTTTTCAGACAGACTTCCACGAGCTACCAGATGCGATGAATTATTAATAAACTCATCTTTGAAGACACTGTCCTCTCCGGCTGCAAAAAAGAAGACTGAAATATCACCCGTTCCAAGCAGTTTCAGTTGTACACAGCCATCCATTTTTCACAATATCTTGTTCAACGTAACAACGCATTTGGGTGATGGTCGACGGATGCCTTCAACTGTTTATACATGTGTGTTATCTGCGAGTTAGCCAAGGGCCTCCAATCCTCAAAAGGGCCTCTCTTCTCAATGTGCCATTCGTTCACTAATGTCCACTGCTCTGGTAAAGGATGATTTGTCTGAAGAAGCGAGCTAACTTTGATGCTCGTTGGAGAAGGAGTGCTCTTGCCAGACATATTCGTTGATAACACGAGTCTGCACTGACTTGAAGTGGGTCTTTGGAATTTTCGATCCTTTCTGGTTGTCATGACCGCGCACAGAGCGGAGTCTGAGTCGCCGTAATCCGATTGTTTTGTTCTAAGAGCGCTTCTGATTGGCTAATCGGCTTTTACCCGGCTGGAAACGGCAAACAACGAGTGACAAAGACAAAATAACATTGACTTTTCTGGCGCTGTGAAGCTCACGATAATCGCGTCTAGAACCGCACGACATTCATTAAAATCCGCTAATTCTTTGGTCATTTGGCGACATGGGGTGAGAATCCATCTTCCATCGTGTGGGAGCTAATTTCTCCGCATTCCATCGGCGGCGAAGCGAGCGGATGCAAGGTCAGTAAAAGTTAAGCTTAAATATTTCAATTCAATTTTACAGCGTCTTTACTTTGCTAGGTTAGCTTTAAACTTATCTTTGACTTTTTCTGTCTCATACAGGAAAGGAAATCTTATATCTCATTAGCTTATAACTACTGGCTTATACTGTTTTATACAGCTCGCCACAGTTCAACTCTGGCAAGCTGTATGGCGTGGTTTTGAGAGTCGAAATTAAGCCTAAT
The DNA here is from genome assembly GCA_964017195.1 of Siderastrea radians. Classification (NCBI taxonomy): domain Eukaryota; kingdom Metazoa; phylum Cnidaria; class Anthozoa; order Scleractinia; family Rhizangiidae; genus Siderastrea; species Siderastrea radians. The sequence goes on along the minus strand of OZ024897.1, from coordinate 8,514,393 downwards.
TATGAGCTTTATAACCGTTAACAAATCCTTCAGCTCCTTTATCAGTAAGCGTAGTCCATGACCATTTAATGACACTTCCAAGATGTCTTTGCTATTTGGGAATTAAATCTAGTTAATTATAATGACGAATAGCCCGTTGTGTATTTCTAGATTAACCTGGTCAAAATCCAATGCAAATTGTTTCTATAGTGACGGAAAAGGAGAAGGGTAAAATATTGCATCCTTTTCTTGAGGCTACATTTTTGTGTGGGAATTTTGAGATGAGGTATTGTGAATGAAACTCATTATTATTTGAGTTGTTGGCATTTCCTGTATGTGAAACATTTATTAAAAAATTCTTCATTTATTGAAAAATGAGTTGTAATAACAATGACATGAATACCCTTAAATTTCAATCATTGTTTATTTTCATTTTGGTGAGAAGTTTTAATAAAAACTGAGTGAAGTGCAATTCAGTTCTTAAGCAAAGTCTGTCGATGCACTTAATTGTTTGAACATAACAAAAAATTTTTTAAGAAATTAAAGAATTAAATTAGACAGATAAGCCTCCTTCAGACCCACACTTTCGTAATGACAAGTAATATAAGGGCCGAGTGAGATTGTACAACTTTGTCACAAGCAACATGCTACCTACTTGCTTGTGATTGTTGTTTGTGACACAAAAAATGTGATAGGATTTTGAAACACATCTTGAAACCCTACCACAGTGGTAGCCACAGGCGAAGTTACAATATAAATGACAAGTTGTTTGCAACCTTTCCATGTCACAAGCACTGATCAGTGCATGCTACAAAAGTGACATCTTGCAGTCGAAGGAAAATTGGTACCATCTACATCTGTAAATTGGCCCCAAAGGTTTTATTCACTTACTTATAATAATACCAAAAAATCTGTACAAATAAGTAAATGTACCCTAACCTGCTTTCAGTCTTTGCTGTTGTATATGTTTTTGCTACCCTGCACTCTTCTCAATTTTTGTACATGACTTATTGAACATTGCAAAAATTTTAGCTGTAATTAATCTTGAACATTTTCTGTGAATGCTTAACTCTACAAAAACAAAAGGCATTATAATAATAATAATAATAATAATAATAATAATAATAATAATAATAATAATAATAATAATATTAATAATAATAATATTAATAATTTGTCTGTATCTTTGTCTTATTGTTTTTCTTTTTCTTTTTAGATTACTGTGAAGAAAACTTGTCAAGAACCTGCCACTTAATTGATATTTTAAGCTACTAAAGAATGGGGACTCATTTAAAACCTCTTAGACATTACAGATCCTAAATTACTTTGCCATTGTTCTCATTTGACAAGGCATTGTTACAACAACTAAAAAAAAATTGCTACTGTAAGTTATGGCTCATGATCAGCATTTACTATGGACAACCAAAGGACAGAGAGCTACCTCAAAAGAACATTTAGATCCTCATTCACTTTATGGTTTCTTCAGCACTGCAAATGCTGCACGGATGCGGCAAGGGAGACCCTCACAGCGTATTAAAAGTGCTGCATCAAGAATAGGTGGAAATGATCGTGATCCTGATAGCATTGTTAGAAGTCCCTTAGGAAGCCATGCATCTCTGAGAAATCCCTCACCAACCCCAGCAACATCACGTCCTTTGTCGTCAAGAAGTGGTCAAAGTTCCTTGAGCTCGCAATCAGTGCAAAAAACTAAACCAGCATCAAGCATGTCACCTACTTCGTTGTATCTTGGACTTCACAGAGCAAGATGCAAATCTGCTCCACCAAGGCCAGTTGACTATTACCTTCCTCAGAGACCTAAAACTGCAAAATCCCGTGTAGGATCGGCAACCTCATCTTCTAAAAGTGCACCAAAACGTGCATGGCAAAATAGAACAAGTTCTGAAAAGAGCCAACATTCTCTTTTGTCACGACAAGAAGTGGAGAAGCGTCACAAAGAGCGCTGCAAATCTGCACCAGTTCCCTATGATTTTAGCTCTATTGAGGTTGTGAGCTCTGTTCCGGAGCAAGGTTCAGATATTCAAAGATTGAAAGCTTTTACTCGCCCTCTAACCTGTATGCCAGATGTTGTTCAAAATGTTCTTTCGCACAATGGTTTAAGACATTGCTGTTCGGCTTATCAGCCTAGACCTCAAACAGCATGTAGTTCGGTAGGTGGTAACACTGCTCAAGTCACAAGTCCCAGTGGCTAACCCATAATAATTATATATATATATATATATTTTTTTTTTGGAAATACAAATTTAAGGCAATCATGAGCATTACTTCTCACCTGGATGAATTGCAAGTCCTTTTCTTAGTTACATACCAGCTTAAGGCCGATTTATATTACTTACTACACTTGTCTACTAACTTTCGTCAGGTCATGTTTTTAAGGTTTCTTGAAAATGTGTTACTTTTCAACAGTAGGATGGGTTTTACCATTTGGGGCCAATTCCTTCCAAACTGTTTCAACTTGGACTGTACAAAGTCAAATATTAAATTTAACTCAGTGCTAATAGAATTGAGTTAAATTTAATATTTGACTTTGTACAGTCCAAGTGGAAGCTATTAAAAAAAAGTTACTGTAGCTGCCAACTTACAATTGTTTTGTGACTTTTTCCTTTGACAGAGACAACAGTTTTGGCCTGTGGCGAGACCAGCAGTGGTAAGCATACACAGACTATATGCCCATTTTAGTTAATTAATAATTATGAGGTCAAGTTCTATGCTGGGAAATAATTAGCGATGAATGACCCAGTTGGCTGTCACTCGGAGAAATTGCATACGAGTAGTCTGAATGGTTTAGTAGACAATTATTTAGGAGGCAAATCACGTAGTAAGGGATTTGCAAAAATATTTAGTACACTGCACATTGTTCATGATCATTAGAAAGTTACTTATTGTGCTATATAGGCTTTGTAATTAGGTTTATTTAGTGTTTTAAAAACAGCATTAAGCAACAAGTTTATAACACAAAACAAAATGCAATTAAAACTTGTAATTTTAATATTTTAGTTTAATTTAATTTTACTGTTATTACACTGTTTACTATTTGTTTATTCCTCAGTTCCACAGAGGGGATGTTCCCAAATACCTCCACTTTGTGAAGCCAGCAGGATTCTGGATAAAAGGAGCAGAGATTCATTCCAGAACTGCTCCTGATGACAGTCTTTCTATGATTGACAACCATCATGATTTTTCAGCTAGAACAGATCTCCCACTGCATGGAGAGGATGATGTGGAAGAGCAAGTGTTGTATGAGGAGCAGTTTCTGGTGCCTGCCACACCTACAGAGGATTCTGTGTCTGACAGGGAATATAGAGAGGAATTGTTTGCATCAAGAGGTACTTAATGCTCTCTGTCTACCGGATAATCGCAATCAATGACCACTCTTGCTAACAGCCATCTCCTTTTTAATAACCTGCAAAAAATTCACTTTACTTCAGTCCTCAGCCAGACATTGTGCTAAAATCGTATTATATAGAGAGAGTGCAGTCATGATTGAGATTTTCCTCAGATCCTACGTGTGAGGAAATGTATAATTTATGCAGATCAACGGTAAAAATAAGGAGGGATTGCGAATAGGGAAGAAAGAGGACGAATGCTGAGTTTTTGTTGTTTGCATTCACATTTCTGAGAAACAGGAAATGTTGAATGGTTGGCTGCTTTTCAGTCTGGCAACAAGGTTGTTTCTGTCCTGTTGGTGACATTTGAGATGAAAGGGACTTGTCCCCACAATACAGTCATGTAGCAAGTTCCTGCAACTAGTTCCCTTATACACAACAAGAGTCTTGCCACTAAGGATAGGTTGATCCTCTCATCGGTGCTGACCTCTACTGTACTATTGTATGTGGAGATGTCTAGTGGTTAAGTGTTTCAGGTTAAAGATCAGAAGGTTATTAAAGTAAACAGGAAAAATCTTTGTTATTGAACATCTACAGCTGAGGAACTGCAACCAGAAGAGGATTTGAATGCCAGTCCCTCTGAAGCTCTTGCTGATAAGTACTTGGGTGAGGACAGAGAAGATGAAGAATGTAATTCCAGTAACCATGTGACACCGGATACCTCACCTGAACTGGTTCAAGAAGAACTTCCTCCTAAGGAGTATGCCTTAGACCTTAGTGACCATGCCTCAGACCCCATCAGTGACCATGCGTTGGACCCCAGTGACCAAGACCAGGTAAGCTGATATTGTTTCTGTGACTATCATCCTGCCATTGTCCCCTTGGAATACCATGCAATTCCATGCCTTTCTTTGAGCTTCGCATCTAGTATTTGTGTTTTTCAGGCTATCGTTGGTCAATGATGGTTGCACTTCATATGACTAAAACACCTCAACTTTCAAACTGTAAACTGCAGTAAATTGAATTCAAAATGATACCAACCATTGAAAGTAGCCCCACCCCACCCAAAACGCAAGCACAACCTGGGGGCGTTAATGTGTGAACTGTCATATTGGTGTGAGATTCATTTCCAATTTGGTTTAACTTTATTCTGAAATGTGTTGCCTACCACACAGTAGATGTCATAAACATACACCTGCGTGCTTTTTCATGCCATTTCCATCCTATATACATGTACATAATTACATGTAGCTACCAGGGTGAACATGTGTCAGGAAGACTTGTATGACTTGAATTTGGTAAGGAAAATTACCCTGCTTTTTTTTATTAACAGGGATTTGAAGTCATCATCACAAAAGTGGAACATTCACCAGATCGCAGTCCATCCCCTGGTGACAGAGAACAAGAACCTGATGCAGGGATTCCAAATAATGAAAAAGATGGTGGTGATATACAAATTGTTGTTCCTGAAATACCGCAGTGGGCTACTAAAGAAGAGGATGGTCCAGCTGGGGACAACCAGAATGATGGTGGCCTCTTCAAGCAGGATGAGGTGCCACAGCCTGACCAGGAACCTGGGGAGCTTGTGGAACCTATAAAAGAAGTTGAGGTTGAGCCACCTAAAGAGGCTGTCATTGACAGGAGGAGTGGGGTTGAAATGCTCAAGCCACAGACGAATCAAGTCAAGTTTGCTGATTCTCTTATTTTGACAAGCTACAAATCGCCACAGCCCAAGAAAGAAAAGAAGGAGCAGCCAACAAAACCAAACTCAATTTTAAAGCCTTCTGTGAGCAAGGCAATGTCCCCTTCACCTGGACATGAAGTGCCTAAAGTCTCAGCAGTTCCAGAGAAGAAGGTCTCTCCAGCTGTAGAGCGTAAGGTCCCAGATAAACCACTGCGGCAGGTGAAACCATCCCCTGTAAAACCTTCTCAAGAGGATGATGGGAAAACAGAAGAGAAGGAAGAGGAGACACCTCCAACAGCTGAAGCAAAGATGGCAGAGGAAAGGACACAAGAACCTCCTAAACTGGAACCGGAAATGTAAGTCTTGATGATATGCAGAGCATAAAGTAACAAGGATTATTTTAATTTCCCTTGTTCAGAATACTGTTCCATCTTAGTCAAACACCCATGTATGCCATTCATCAGAAATCATTTATTCCATTATTGTCGTTAACAAGACTCGTTAAATAATTTAACAAGTGATTATAAGTGATTTCTATGTACTTGTCCATGCAATGGAGAGAGTTCTGCTAGTATTCCTTTGCATATGGATGTAGAGATTTGTGAGTTATTAACTCGAAAGTTAAAATGAAACATTCTCCGTGAGTTATTTTTTTTGGTTAAATTGTCATTAGTACAACGTGTTTTTCAGTCATGCATCTCAATGTTGCAATTTTCCTTTTTAGTTTACCCAGGCCAGAGTACATCAGGGCTCCTGGTGCCTACAGGATGTATGATCCAAAGGTTTGTTGTTGTATTATTTTAGGAGCTATTTATAATTAGGGTGCACTAATCAATTGGCCTTTAAGGACAGTGCCTCCTTTTGTTACTGCACATACATTCTGCGCATCTCGTGATACCCAGGTTTCTTAAGGAATCTGCCCCCTAATACAACAATATTTTTGCGAGTTTTATGACTTTGTGGAAAAAGCAGATCTTAGCAAGGGCTATCAGAATCCAAAAAGAAAATTGGGGGTAACCGTGCATTTTTCAGAAGTAATTGAGCTTAAGTTTGGAAAGAAATTGCCATACATTCTTTGTATTTTAAAGCATTTTTGGAATTATGGTTGCTTCGTTATCTCTGGAAAATGTGTGGTTACCCACATTTTGGATTCCAATAACCCTTTCTGAGATCTACTTTTTCTCCATAGTCATAACCTTTGCAAAAATACATCATTCTGTATTAGGAGGCACCGTCCTTAATGCTCTACAATAATATTTTTTATCCAGAAAGATGATTACAGGTTCAGGGCCACTGTCAGTGTGTGTGTGGCGGGGGGCCGGAGGGGGGAGGAGGGGGTTGGGGTGGGGGTTAAAATATAGTCCAGTATTTTTTTGGATTGTATGATTTGGGCAGTTATTCCTGTTGCTTTTTCTTGTTTTTCAAGGTTATGGTTTCATTTGCCTTCCCTGTCACTGAAATTCAGCTATCCCCCCTCCCACTCCTGAGCGCAATAGCTTATGACTCTCAAACAGCCACACTTTAGGATTTCTAGCCTGTGAGCAGAGTTCCGGTCGATCCCTTTAATCTTCCCACAAAAACTGAAAAAAGTATGAAGGTTCCCTACATTTATTTTTCTAGGATGATTGAAGGGGTCTCTGCTTGAATGTTAGAGGATTTCATCTACAAACTCATAAATTAGAAGCACATTCATGAACCTGGCTAGAAAGGTGGTTGCAAAGGGTTTTGAGACCATATTTAAGGCTGTAAACACATAGGCACATGTAGATATTTTCTTCTCTATTTTTTAAAATTTTGATTAGAGATTTAAAAAAGTTTTGAATTTGTATAACGTCTCATTGCAAGATGTTCATTAACAATAATTATTTTATTCATCTTGTTGTGGACAACATTATGAATAATAAATATTGCTCTGTTAAATAAATTATTGCTAAAATTAGGTCTGTGAAATGTCACCTGATCACTGATCTCTAGATGTTTTATAAGTTTAAAGTGTTGCCAAGTACATAACAGATTAAAAAAAATAATAAAAAATAAAAATAGTCTTTAGACTGGCAATTGTTGCATGTAAATATATTTACAAAACGTCATATAATTGATTTCTTGAGGCAGTTTGTAAAATTCAAATTTATAAAATGCTGGTGGCATTATTCACTCCAAAAGGTTTTTTTTTTTGCAAATTTCAATTTGTTCGATCAAGATATTAACAATTATATAAATTACTATTTTGTTAAAAATAATATCTTGGAAAGTAAATTTTAATATCCACTTCAAAGAAAAGAAACTATTGCAAATTTGTGTGCATTTCTTGACAAAAAAAAAATCATCAGATCTTGCTTCTTATTAGTTTCTCAACAAATGTTGTTGTCATTAAACTTGCCCTGATTATTCAGACACCTGCTTGTTAAAGGATGTTAAATGACTTGTTTTTGCCCGCTTTTGTTTACAAGTTGATATAGCAACATTCTTGTATCCAGACATGCATTTTTGCAAATTTGAGGCAAAAAAATTGAAAAAGTCCAGCATGACAAACTAGGGTACTTAACAATCCCAGTGTGGTTTCACAAAGCAAAAGTTATACGGCACTTCCTGGACATCAAGATTGAAGCATTTTACTTTCCCTTCATATTTGTAAGTATAGCTAAAATTTTCATTTAGAGGAAGACAGTAGATTCAGTAGCCCTTTGTTAGCCCCTTTAGTTCCAGAGATGAATCATGGTTTGTGTATTGTGGCTGTGACTTTTGAGTTTGTGGATGAAATCATATAAATTGTGAGCATTTCACTGAAAACTGTTAAGCAGTACTTTCCATTGATTATTATGCTGTATACTGTGTGGTTCTGTTGCAATTGATGAACCAAATTACCTGATGGGTGACTGTACAATTATGTTAAAGAAAGCTTTTGAGCCATATTTTATGTGATGAAATTTGTGCTATTTGTTGTGAAAAGTATTTAATAATTTTTTTTTTACTAGCACACTGCTGGGTGTAATGTACATTGTCCTGGGCTACTGTGAAACTGACAGAGGTAGCTCAGTAGCAGACCATTCAAGCTAGGTCATATTTTTAAAGAAACCAAGGTCATTGATTTGACTGACCTGTTGAGAAATCTCAGAAATATTAATCTGTCTCTGAGCGTCGTTGTGTCATTCACTGAAAAATGTCTGACTTACCGGTATTTGTTATGACAATTCTTTTTTCTCAAAGGATCTACTGGAGTTTCACTTGGAACAGAAAAGAGAGTCCAGACCTGTGAAAAAGTCTCTGACTTCTACAACTACAATGCCTCAGTTTAAACCATCATCTGAGAGCACTCAAGTTATGACAACTATTCTGGATGAACAAAAGGTAGAATTTTTATTTAAACAAAATAAGAATATATGCTACATGGTTCCTGAGTGACCCAGATCAAGTATTGAATTTTTGTTTGGGTCTTAGCATTTTTATGAGTGGTACGGTGCTGAGGCCTGAAACAAAGTGTAAGCTTAGCTTCAAGATTAAACTCCTTAACAATTCAAGCAGGTCTGAAGGATGCTTGGAAACCTGATCTAAACTAGCATAGATAGAATACTGTTTTTTCTTTATTTTATCAGTGACTTGTTTGAGAAAATAGATCATTACCGTATCCAACCTCCAATTTTTTCTACAAAATTCTATGTTGCATTTGTTTTGTTTTTTTTGTTTTTTTCACTCTCTTCTTTGTGCTGGAAATCCTGGTGAGACTTGCTCTCTTCTGTTTGATTTGAGCTCTCCAGAGTAGATATCTCTAAGAGATTTTCCTTTTTAGAGGATTAAGCAAATTCATCAAGTCTGGGTTTTGTTATGACGTATTAGTAAAGAATGACAGACCAAATGTTTTTTCAGTGTATTACTGGTTCAGTGCAATCTTTTTTGTTTGGCGTAGTCGCAAAAATAAAATAAAAGAAATAGAAGGCATGCTGTTTCAAAGTCTTATTTTGCTTCAAGTCAACCAAGACTTTGTTTTTGCTGGTAGCAGAGAGCATTAACTAAACCATTAATTAATGGTTCCTAGTGTTTTATTTTTGGTGATGTTTTAATTTAATTTTGCTAATCATTAGCAATCTTAAGCATAAAATCACCAAAGGCAAGACAGAGAATAATGAAAATTATTTTGAACTAAATATTCTGGATAATGTTGTCAACAACCTGTTTTCTGGTTATCAAATAACTAAGGCCAGAAAATTACACAGGGAACTAAAAATGCCATTAATTTTGTTATACTATGTTATGTGGGTAATACTCAGTTAACCTGATGTCTCTTTTATTTTTGCTGCAGCGGAGGAGAGAAGGTATGAAGCCGTGGCTCCAGGGAAGATTGGCACTTTCTAAACAAACTAGTCGCTTTGAACTTCCCATGGATGTTAGATTGCTTGAAGGTATGGCAGTGTATTTATTGACCAACATTTTGCTAAAGGTGTCGTATTTTCTAGCTACATTACGCAAGCACAAATCCAAGTACAGTCAAACCTCTATTTGTTGAGACTTTTTGATTATCAAATCTTTTCTCTGGGACTTCCCAAATTCTAATTCTTTGTGTGAGAATCCAAGAATCTTTGAGCAAAGAAGGTGCAAGTAATTAATTTCATTTCATAGGCTTTGTTTACTCCATTGAAGTGTCAATGATATTAAATGGACTTGTAAGAGAAAGTTATTCCCATCACCTGCAAAGTGGTTTCATCTGAAAATGATGCATTATCAATGTTTTCTATAATCCTGGGAGTTCCAACTAGTGTGGACCAATCGAGGTTTGACTGTGTAATAAAGTGTGAATGCAAAAGTCCTGACAATTTTTTTGAAATGCAAGCTCAAGTGCGAGGAGTAAATAATTATTAAAGATTCTTGTCTCAGGAGTAAATTAAAGATTCTCGCTCAGTTCACTTGAGCTGATGATCTAGTTCTGCAGCTTTTGAATGGACCCTTGTGCTTGTACTTGTCATGTAGAGTACTTGCATCACTACTGAAATTTAGGCTTAACTGTGGGAAATTTTCTACATTAATTTTTTTTCATGATAACAGTATTCTAAATCCTGTTTATTTTTCTCCTTAAAGCCATGACCCCAATGGAATATTTAACAAAATACTGCATCATCAGGTGAGTACAAATCACACCTTCTGCAGTTGTTGCACTGCACTGTTGCGCTTTGTTTTTACACATATTGGAAAGCTTTCTTGATAAAATAATTTATAAATGCCTTAAAGTAATGTGATCTCTTATTTTTGGTGATCATTAGCACAAGGAGAAAAGCACTGTACAAGCACATATTCCAGAAAGTGGATAAAGACAGAGATAACGTTATTACATTTAAGGTATGTATGGTTTAAATCAGTGCACCACTGCCTTCAAAAACCTCTTATTTCCATCGTCATCATCATTATCATCATCATCATCATCATCATCATCATCATCATGGCCATTACCATCACAGTCATGATCACCATTGCCAATCATGATCATCATCATCACCATCAGCTGACGATCACCAATCACCATAAATCATTGTGTTTCCATCCCGGGGGGGGTACTCAGGTCAATTTTTGCTGGGTATGTACCGCTCGCCTCTCCAAACCCCTACCCCATTATAGTCTACTCTGTAGCCAATTATAGACCCCATGTTAGTCACTTTTGGGCAAATATGCCCCAAATCCCTACTTGCCGGAATGTACTTACCCCTGAAATCTCGCAAATGTGTGACCCCATTCTAGTAACTCTATGAGCTCCTATTGACAATGCAACCCCATTATAGTAAATCCAGTCGTGAAAATGCGATCCCATCCAGCAGCACATCCCCATTAGCCTATTACTAGGAAGTACCCACCCCGGGGTTTCCATCACCACTGTCATTGTCAGTTGGCATTGAGACATCGATAAGTTTGTGTTCTGTTCAAATTGAGCTGCACGAGTTGACTTCAAGATACATGTAAGTTCAAGACTTGTTAAGTTCCAGTATGAATGATGGTAAGCAGTACGTACTAGTGACACTAAGCCATCTGAAAGCTAAATGTTTAATCATGTGCCTATAAACTTAGATACTTAAGGGAACTCAAACTCAGAGCCATTATTAAATTATTTTCATCGATTGTCATGGTCATCACATCATCATCAACATCACCATCATCATTAATTATTTTTTACTTAGGTCAATAACTGCTATTAGCCCGTCCTAATGTACATGTAGAATGGTGTCCTTTCCATTTAATATCACTGCCAATAAAGAATTTCACCACTAAATTGTGATCTACTTTTTCTTAATCCTTATATTACCAGTGCATTAACTGACAAGATTAGCCATTACAGTGGCTTTAACATTGTGTTATAATTATGTAATAGGAGATGGATAGAGGCTTAAAGGAAATTCATGTGGACTCCATAACTACAGAACAAGTAAAGAAACTTATAGAGGTAATTAAAATGCCCAGCTTAAACATTAAGTCTGATAATTGTTAATAATTTTTATTATTTTTTAAATTAGGTGACCTTTCAAACTCACAGATCAACAAAAATGGCCATTTTATATAATTATGCTGTTTTCAATTTATAATGCATTCACTTTGAGAGATAGTGTAAAGTGTGCCATTTAAAAAAGTCTTTTGCATTTTTGTCTGTGTACAGATGGTGGAAGGAAATGAGAAGTCTACTTTTAACCTGGCACAGTTCTCAGCAATTGCAGCATTTTCAGAAAGGTTACTCTTCTCAGAGACTCAGTAAGTCTTCATGATATAAACCACTCTTCACTTTAGTTTTGAAATTCATGCAACTTCAGAAGCTTACAGTACAATGATGGGTTTATGTCACTTCTCATTCTAGAATCACAGAAAAGAACAGTGTATATAGTTCAAAGGAAGTCATAGAGGAAGCGGACTTTTGTGGCCTCAAATCCAAGCTGAGCGGATTTCCTGTAAGTTGGAATTTGTAGTTTTTATTGTGCAACCACAGTACAGGGCCACCTGGTGCTATTCTGTTGAAAACAAACAAACCTCCGACCTTTGGCATTACTGTTGGCATGATTTTGACCTCTTAAGGTGTTGGGCCAGACTGGTTCATGCAAGATCGTCCTAACCAGCATTCAACATTCGTGTTTTAGCTTAAGTAGTTGTAGTCAGGAGTTGACATAGTGAGGTAAAAGGTTTGACACTAACTAGAAACCTGGATTGACAACTAAAAACAAGTCAAACCTTTAAGTCCTCAGTTCATGTTTTAGTTTGTTTACCTTGAACTTTTTTTAATGGAAGGTGTATAACAGACAAAAAATAGCCACTTAGACTGACCTTCTTGCAAACAGATTTAAACCTCATATCACAGTGTGACTTCTACAACCAGGATCATTTAGCTATTTACAGACAAGGGAAGTCTGACCACTTCACAGAATAGACCAATGAATTCCAAAATATGCCATCACCAAATACATCAGTGCTGAATTTGTAAATAAATGTTATTTCTTCCTTCTTTTTTTCAGGTAAATCCAACAGTGAGAAAGATTTTAGAAGTTCTATGAATAAATTTATTTTCTTGTAATAAATATTTAAATATAGATTTTTGCATTGTATTTAAAAGCAACAAAAAGATTCCATTTATATTTAACTAATGTACAGTATTTGTTAATAACATTATTAAAGACATGATATGTATACATCACTACATACATTAGATTTAGGGATAAGTGGCTTGTAGATATTTATGAGGGTTATGGAGGGTTTAATAAAATTTGTTTATAAAAACTTATTAGCCTGTTCCTGGTGTTCAGATCTAGACAATGGGAGAGACTCCCTTATATGGCCTATATGGCAGGGTATGGTTTTTATAACAGGGTTTACTTTTGTGCTAGTCTTTACTAAATGGGTCTGAATCTGTTCTAAACAGGGTAAGTATGGTTGCACAAAATTATTGTTGTCATTAAATTTAGTTTATACAGTATTTAGCAAGCCTAGATCAGAGACATTTGCCAGTTTTAAAACACTTTAAAATTACGTAAAACAAGAAAATGTATTTTGCCTTTTTGTCGTAAACAGCTAGGGGCCTGAAATAGAGGGTGTTGGCCTACACAGGGTTGCTTAGTTTTTTCTCTTCTAAAAAAGGGACTGGGTCCAAACCCTTGGTGGCACCCTTCATGAGTGTGTATTTTTCCTATTAAGTGTCGTAAACAGGGACCGGGAATAGGGAGTGTTGGCCTACCTAGGGTGTACCAGGTTTTTTTTTCTCCCAAACAGGGTTGGGGTCCAAACCCTTGGTGGCACCCCCAAACATGGGTCAACCCCCCCCCCCCTGCCCCAACCAAGAGTGGGGAACAGGATTAGTGAGAAGCAACAACACATGAGAGCTATAAAAAGGCAGTATCTCTTCTCCATATATAACCTTCTCTGATTTTTTATGCTCACTTTTTCTTTCTTTATGCTGCTCCCCAGTAGCAGCACCAGGGCAGCACGAATGCCTGAAACAGGCAAAAATAAAAGAACCCTAAACTGAAGGCCATGTTTTTTACAAATTTATGTGCAGGTCTAAATGTTGCAAGCATGTTGGTGGCATATCAAGACCACCTTTAAAAATTTATGATGTCTGTTTCAATGAAACAGAAAGACACCATTATAGCAATATTTATCATTAATTATTTTAAATCAAGATTTTTTGCAAGATTACTGATAAAGTCCTCTACTAGACTGAGTAGGTTTTTTTTTTCTTAAAAACCTTAGGCTTTATATGTAGAAGCTACCATTATGGGAACTTTTCCACTTGTTTCTGCTGCATGAAAGCAATTTCACGAGAACTAAACCATCAATAAATACTCAGCATCTGAAATTTGTAGTGTTATTTATCAATTTGTTTTATGGAAATGTTTACATTGTACATTAGTTTATTTTAAAATAATTAAAAGCAACAATTTTCTTCACTGCCACTGGTTATTGTTTCATTTTTTCTGCAAGAGAGGCCTACATGTACTTTACTATCAAAGTCAGTGGTAAAATAGCTGTTTGAACCAGAGGCAACTGAAATATTACCATGTGATAATCATGTTGTTGACCGTGCAATCCATAAAGATGACCTCCAAATGATAGCCTGCGAATGCAGACATATTTCCGGCTGTTGTTTTTCTCCCCCAAGAGAAATGACAGCGGGAAATATGTGTCCGTTCGCAGGCTATTCAAATGACTGAATTTCAATAATTTGCAGCACATTCATTTAAAAATAAATATTGCTTTCTTGTGCTGAGATAGTTTTTCTTATGCAAAAGTCATCAATTCTACTCTGTCAGCTAGTTCTCAACTACCCAGGGTACCAGAGGCTCCCATAGCATGTATTGGAGGAGCAGACGTTGGCCGAAGGCCGATCATATTTTCAGTTAATTCAAGCATGCGAGAAAAGCCTTTGGCACCCAGGATAGTTCTAGACCCGCTACCTTTGGGTAGGCAGCATGCCCGAGTGGTTAGGGCACTGGACTTGTAATCCCGAAGTCACGGGTTCAAGTCTTCCTCTCTCACCACTTGAATTTGCGTTACAAACAAACAAACAAACAAACAACTTTATTATAGTCTCAATCTTATAGCCATACACATGTGCACTACTAATCGGGGAGACTGAAGATCATCATGTTCAATTCCTTAGCCATGTTTGAAAATAAATAGCCATCTGTTAAGCCTCCCACCAGTTAGGGTTTTGGAAAATGTTTATGTTGTTTAAAATGTTTCTTTCAGAGGTTTACAGTGTCCCCAGTTAGCAACAGTGCTAAATACTTAGCCTGCAAAAACAGCCGCCTCTCTGTGCTCCAGCCACTTGCCACATTCGGAGGGGAGAGACGCAAACGCAGCAAGCAGCTGGAGCGCAGAGAGGCGGCTGTTTTCGCAGGCTACTAAATACTTTGACACTCAAAGATTAGTGATTTGTTATTTTATTTTATTATTCATCTCAGCAAAACATTTTTCTTGGGACATGAAAGTGAGTTTTTGTTCTTGAATGGACATGACTACCAGTTGATACTTGGTCATCTCAAGTTAGACTTAACAGATCATGTGGTCAACAAAAGGGCTATCACATTGTTGCCATTGTTCTCTAAAAATGACTCAGTTATTACCTTGTCACATCACAACCACGACCACCCCCACAACTGTTATCATCATCATCATCATCATCATCACCATCACCACCACCACCACCACCACCACCATCATCATCATCATCATCATCATCATCATCATCATCATCATCATCATCATCATCATCATCATCATCATCACCAGTTGTTTTCTGTAACTACGTAAATATCATCTCGTTGCCTGGGTCAGCAGCAGTCACAAGCACACAACTCAACTGTCACCACAACCATCATATTACCCGATGTTTACATATTCGCAACCCAATAAAATGACCCATGATCAATGCACACCGTGTAATAACATTTTTAACCTCACTGAATTTTCTTAACTATTAAGTCTTCCATGCTGCTTGACAAAACGTTAGTCTTTGATCTCTGATGTACTGGGGATCTTGATCTGTTAAAGAACATGTTTGATATTGTATCACTATAAATATTCCATGCTATGCTGATGAAGATAACGTTCAAAGCCGTACAAATCAAAAGGAACCACGACAAACGAATTTGCCAGTCATCGGATCTCCAAAGGTTAACAATATTCTCTTTTAACAGGTCATATTTTACGGTTGTGTTCGAGAAGATACGTACAGGATCGAGCCAAAAGCTCCACGAACTGAACCACGGCTCCAAGTGACGAATAAGTTCCATTTAAGAAGGAGATCGGTTGACGTAAACAAGTGTAATTTGCTTGTTGCTGGCGGCCATGTTTGTTATGTCTGCCGTCCCAGATCTCCGGCAGTTTTTAACTGGTCGGGAAGTTTGGGTGGGGAGGGGTGGGAAGGACAAATTCAAGCACCAGTAAGGAAGGGGGAGGGGACAGAAAGCTCTATGATACGACAAAAATAAGAGCATTTTGGAGATAGGTTATTTCTTCTTTAATCCGGGAAAGAATTGAAATAAATGAAAGAGAAATTGGAAAAGTCCTTAAATAACTAATATGAATACACAAATTTTAAAAATACCGTTAAAGATGAAAAACCTAAAATCATTTATTGCTCTTTCCTTTTCGTTTCAGAATTTCGGTTTCTTCCAAAGAAAAGGTATCAAATGTAATGGGCAGACAGAAGCGAAGAGATAAGGAGACCAAAACAGAACCACGCCCTTGGACATCATCACCCGAGCATAACTGCGGTTTCCAAAATTCGCTTACATCATAGCTTATAGAAAGGACAGGACATGAAATGGCTTGGAAGTATCGTCCGGGGACAATATTAACGAGATACCAGTTTGAGGAGATTTTCAGCAAAACAAAAAATAACAAAACAAAACAAACCAAAAAACAATTTACTGTATACGTATGAAAAGGCAAAATTAAGCCACCGAATTGTAGCACATTGATATTTATTTTAGCTTTCCCTGCCCCTAGTCCTGTGATATCGATATGAGTATTCATTGCAACCCATAACCATTTTCCGGCATGAAAAACCAAAAATAACCATATAAAGGCCGTCTTAGATGTAGGGATACGTTGCACCGGAAATCGTGTGTAACAATAGCATGTGATTGGTTTACATGTGAACACTAATATTTGGCGGGGCTTAACCCCACATCAGCCCCGAAAGCAAATATTGCTTTCTGTATCAGAACTTGTCTCTACGCATCTCCTTGAAAGGAAGAAAATTTCAGACAAAAGCAGAGCCGGTAAGGGGAATATATAAATTCTAGCACTTGAATCGTGACACTTTATCGGTATCGAAGCGAGACAGTTGTCCATTTAGATATTTCCCGGGGTCGTAAAATGTTAGCACTTGCGCCTGCGGGCTTAGAAGGTTGGTCATTTTGCCCTGCCAAACATTCGTGCGGCGTCTGAACTACTTTGGAGGGATTTGTAATTTTTCGACCCTGAATACGAAATCCGTGAATGGAGATTACGTAAATGTTGTCTCTTAAAAGTCATTCCTTTGTGATTTAGCGTCCAGCCGTAACGCAAACTTCTTTTCCGCCTTGGTGACTGCATGACACAGTTGTTGAGCTGCAGCCATGGAGAGCGAACTTCAGGCAAGAGATCGCATCGGGGTGCAGGATTTTGTTCTTCTTGAGGACTTTCAGAGCGAAGATGCATTCCTGGAAAACTTAAGGAAGCGCTTCAAATCCAGCTTGATTTATGTAAGTACACGGGAAGGTAAAAGTTGAATCTATAGTGAAATTCAGCGTAGCATAATCTTCATGGTTTGTTGATGTGGACATGCAATTTGAATGTCACTTTCATCCAGTTGAGCTCTTTTTGCCTAAATCTTATGGAACGCAAAAGTTGTTGTAAAGAATCTTAGCTGTATTTTCTGGCTCTCATTTTATCTCTAAACATTCGAAGCTTTATAACTGTGACTGTCATTTTAACTCTAAGAGCTTTAGTTGTATTATTAAGACTTAAGCTTACATAAAATGGAATTAGAGATTATCATTGATCAATTGCTGAACCGCACGATTAAAATTCCATATTTTCATTTTCACCGGCTGGGTAAACATCATATCTAGATAATTATAGTTAAAAGTTTTATAACATGTAAATAGCTTTAGTACATAGCCTTTTGAACACTTATTCTCTTCCGCCGTACAGACATACATTGGAACAGTGGTCGTTTCAGTGAATCCATACAAGAATCTGCCAATTTATAGCCAAGATGTCATTGAGAAATATCGCGGAGAAAACTTGTATGAATTACCTCCACATATGTAAGTACCCAAGATGTTTTTATCATTTTTTTTATCTTTACAACAAGGCAGTTGAAAAGCCCCTCGGGGTACTTGTTCATTATTATTATATTTATTATTATTATTATTATTATTATTATTATTACTATTATTATCATTATTATTATCGTTGGTATTTTTAATGATTTTAAATATTTAACACTTCTTGTGAATCACGCTGATGCAAAATTAATCAAAGTATTATGTGTCAATTATTTGTTGTGGTCAACTTCATGAATAATTTAATGTTATAAAGATATAAATTTGTAGACGAAAGCCCAACTAAATAATAAAAAATGTCATTTATAAAGTACGAGTAATACAACTATCTTTTATGTGTAAAATAATTTTGTCTAAATAAGAGGTTAATTGTGACATGTTTTATTTTATGAATTGACATTTAAAGAATGTAAAACGTCTTTAATTGTGTTACGCCCTATTAATTAATTGTGGCCGACCACACTTTTTAGCATGCGTATTGAGCCGGGAAAATACTTGTTTTGAGTACTTTTTAAGCCTAAATCAAATGAAACAAAAATTTACACACAGTCCTCTGTTATCCTTTATGGGAAGTTCAAACAAACCCAAAATTTGTGTGCCATTCCTCTGACTCACTCTGCCTTTAGTGACTCCAAATGGGAATTGAGCGTGTCATTTCTTTTTGGGGCAGGAAAACATGTGAAATTATGGAATAGGGCCTAGAGAGTCAACCACAAAATTCTGTTTCATTTACTGTCCTAATTTCCTTAATACAAGTAACCTCCTGAGAATGACAGATTGCAGTGGTTTAGATTTTGTTTCATTCAGAAAAAAATGAAAAAAATTACTTAAAAAGAAGAAGAAGAAACGCAGACTGCTCTGTAGCTTTTGTTTGAATGATTCCTCTCATTTTGAGAGGGATAGGGTTAAGTAGACAAACATGGTACTATTGTTGACTGGCTGTTTGTTTTAGAGAGCTGTGTAGTATATGGTTATTTACCATGGAGGCAGATGAAGTGAGGGGTTGGATCTCCAAGTTCTGAAGGAATGTTCTCTAACTGCCCTCTTTAACAAGCTGTGTTTTGGGTAGGCTAGGGGGTGAACAAAAATGCTGTCCCAAGGATTGGGGCTGGGAGTGGGTGTAGTGGTGATGTACTGCCTTTCCCACTTTCCCCATTTTTTTCTTTTCAGCTATGCTATCTCAGATACAGCTTACCGTTCAATGAAAGAGGAGCGAATTGATCAATGTGTGCTAATCTCAGGGGAAAGTGGAGCTGGAAAAACAGGTAAATTTAAACTTAAAAACATTAGTCAGACAGCTGAGTTTACATTGCAGTGCTCAGGGCAGTAGGGGCAGTCAACTGGGTAGGGGTGTTCCAACCAGGGTGATGAACCTGACGCTGTTTAACACAAAAATTTTGCCTTCCACCTACACTGTTTGTAACATGAATTTCCAAAACAACTGAATGAATTTAATTCACGCAAAGGCCACAAGTAAGGCCAGCACTCAACTCCTTAGCATGAAACAAGTTAGAGTATTACAAGTGCATTATGTAATCTCCATCATAGTAGCATTCTTAATCTTGCAACTTGAATTGCAATTTTCTCAGCCCTCACAATGAAGAAAATTATTTTTAATTGGTACCTTATTTAGAGGCTTCAAAGAAGATCTTGGAATATCTGGCAGCAATAAGCACCTACTCAGGTGACGTGGAGCGAATCAAAGACCGACTGCTTGAGAGTAACCCTGTTTTGGAGGTAATTATGCCATGATGTCCTCTGGATTTACACTGATTTCATTGTCAATATTTTATGGTAGTGGAATGCACTAAGCAATGTTGATGGCATGTTTGCATGCATTTGGCAGCTGCTAGCCACCCAAGGTAAAAATTTCCTTTTTGTATAAAAAAGTAACTTTCAGTTTTTATTTACTTATTTATTTATTCATTCATTCATTTATTCAAGGCTTTTGGCAATGCAAGGACCAATCGGAATGACAATTCAAGTCGTTTTGGCAAGTACATGGACGTTCAGTTTGATTTCAAGGTGAGTGTGCTCTTTCGAAGTAAAATGATGCTCCCATTGCATCTATATACCTAATTAGACTACTGTTTCTAGTGACAACTAATTTGGCATTTTCCCAGTGCTTCTGTCAAGACTGAAAATGATACTGATTTTCAGGTTTATTCTTAACTAGGAATTGGCATACACGTGTTTTAAGTCTTAGGAGCATTGGGTTTCCTCGGTACAATGCTTTGTCTGTGTGATGTGTGCTAGATTTGTACTCTAGATTGCTGGAATTTTGGTGTTATTTTGACATGGTTAAAATGAGTACCGTATTTCCTCCAATAAGCGCCTGGGCGCTTATGTAAAATTTCGGCTGAAGGAGGCGCTTAATCGAGGGGGGCGCTTATTAAGTTTTCCTTTCAATGAACTGTAACTTTATTTTGGCTAAATCTTTAATAGCAAAACAAAATCTACAACATTATATCCACGTAAACGGAACGTCAATATTAATGTCTTTCGTTTATTAAAACAGTGGTTGGTAATCAAGCATAGCGTAGTCCCAATAACTTTATTACCATAGAAATTACTGGTCCTCGAAGACGAGAGAATGTTCTAGTTGGTCCTGGGAAGTTAACGGCATTTACCAAGAGCGTGGCAATTATAAGGACAAAAATTGAAAGAACAGATAATGAATGTAAAAGAATTCTGAAAGCACATGGAGATAGAAATAACTGGAAGTGACTTAATGGCAAAGAAACAGTTACTATTCTCCTGTGCTGATGCTGCTGTAGTTGAAGCTTAAAATGTTATAAATAAAGTGGTAATAGAAACAGGTTTTCCTTGTATCCCTACTAATTATGAAAGTGAAGTGGGAGGGGAGGGTGGCACTTGTTCGAGAGGGGCACTTGTTTGATTTTATGGCCTAGGGGGTGAGCGCTTATTCGGGGGAGGGTGCTTATTAGAGCGTGGGCATTTATTTGAGGAACTACGGTAGTTCTAGGCAGCTTTAATAATTGTCTAGTTAATGATTAGTTTACCGAGTATAACGTTATTGTCCAGGTACTCTAGATGTAGTTCTCAAGTGTCACTGTTATTTCAAACAGTAGAATTTCCTGTCCCTTCCCACCCGCCTGTGTATCTTATTCGGATAGCTTCAGCGGGTGGGCGAGGTTTATTAGCTACCAGGTTTTTACAGTCCTGATCTTGTGTTTACTTGATATCCTATTAGCAATAATCTTCCATTCCCAAAGATAATACTTGAAGGTTTCAGGTGTCATTTATTACAGCACAGAATTACTAACAGTGGAATAAAATTTTCTGTTTCAGGGATCTCCAGTTGGTGGGCATATCATCAACTATTTGTTGGAAAAATCCAGGGTTGTGCATCAAGCAAAAGGTTTGTTGCTTTCTTGACTTTCTGGTTGTTTAGAGTTTAGCACTGAAACCTTTTGAGTCTAGCACGGAAAACTTTTGTTTAAAAGAGCCATTGTGTGTTATGTTGAAATTTGACTTGTAAAATGAAGGGCAGTTATAAACTTGTTTCCTTTTGGTTTAATTTGATTCTTAGGTGAAAGGAATTTTCACATCTTCTACCAGCTGTTGCAGGGAGGCAGTGATGAGCTACTGGAGAGCCTTGATCTAAAACGAGATCCTTCACATTATTTCTATCTCAACCAGGTATGGTAAATGTAACAGTTAAGACTTTTAGAGACCTAAACTCCAGTTGCTTGTCCAAGTTGTCCTCTCCAAAAGGAGGTACCACCCTTAAGAGACTATTCTTTGAATTATAAATTATAATTTTATTTTTTTATTATAATTACAGTGGAACCTCGATTTAACGAACCAATTTCCCCAGTCCCTTGGCCCTTCGTTAAATCGAGGTTCCACTGTATATAATTAATTTGTATTTTTTTTATTCCAGGGAGGTGATTTTCATGTGGAGACTCTAAATGATGTTGCAAACTTTAAACATGTGAAGAGTGCTTTGTCTATTATCGAGTTCTCTGCAGAGGAACAAGATGCGCTGTTTGCAATTATTGCATCTGTCATCCACCTGGGAACAGTTGGGTTTTTGGAGCCAGAAGTTGAACATGGTGAAGTTAAACTGGAAAATGGAAGACCTGTCAATGTTGTGTCAAAGGTACTGGAAATTAACAAATTAAATTAGTTTTGCTGAAAAGGGATCATGGTACCTCAACTGTATATAACTAAGCCAACATCTTCTTGCTCTCTTCTACACATTGCATGTGAGTCTTTGTTGAATTGGTTACTTTTATCACTCAGAGATCTAGAAATGGGAACACAACATTATTCCTCAAAAAATTAGTAAGCTGCAAAATTATGTGGGTGCTTCACTTGAATGCTTTGTGTGACACTGATTGTTAGCTGATAAGAACACAGGGTCAACAAATGTGGATCTCTACACAGGGTTTCCTCTCCTCTTATGTGGCACAAACTTAAGGGACTCGGTGTAAGTCACCCTGATTTGCCAACACATCCCTTATTAGTTATAATAATAAGGTGCCATTACAGAGGGAATGCATCATGCACAAGGTAGCACAGGATGTTTATCAATTTCCTGGCAAGGGAAACAGGTTGCAAGAGCCCCACTGAACTGCTGTCTGTCTTGTCCAAGAGGGATGCATGGAACCATTAATAATATTATGTCCAAGTGTTATCCTTGACTTGCAATGATGTGCGAGGCCCATGGGGGATACTTAAGTGATAGGGAGGTGCAAATGAAGCCAAATTTTTATTCCCCAGGAGAGTCCCATTAGAATAAAACTGCACTCAAATAAATTCCATGCAGTGGCCCAGAATATGACCTAAAGAAGCCCTTTTTGTCCACATGAATGAACCTGCTATAATTGTTTGACAGAAAGTTGAGAATGCTGAGGTACACACAATTTTTAGCGACCCTAAAAAAAGGTCCATCCAAAATCTTTCTACCCCAAAAGGAGTCTGCCAGAAAAAGAAGTCTGCCAGAAAAAAGACCAAAAGTACTAATTATTTCAAACACAAAAAAGGATTTCACACCTCTGTGTCACTAATAATTTCATTATACCTAAGTACCCCCTGGGATGGAAAGTTCATGTCTTGTGCTGGCCTAAAACATCACTTTTTGTCCACTTGCAGACGAATTATGCAACTTTTTGGTTTTTCCCCTGTGTTTTCTTAACTTCTTACTATTTTGCAAGCAACATTTCTTCCCCCTTCTCACTCCTTTTCCTCTTGTTTTTCATTCCCTTGTGCCTCCCCCAATAATAAACTTTGCAAAGGGCAAAATGTTGGACAGTCCGATTATCTGTCAATAGAATCCGGAGGTCTTCCTTTGAGGAACTGTGTCTGTGTAACATGAGAAGATCAGTAAGTTTGTTTTCCCCCCGACTAGTCCTCTGGATGTTTATTTTTATCACTGTCTATTTCCAGAGAACAATTTTGGACACAAAGTAGCCTTAAAATCCCTTTAGAAGCTCGAAAATGCCTTTTAATGAAACCTTTACGACCTACTCAAAAATTGTGTTTAAATTGTATGTTATATCTTTAACAGCTTCTTGGCTGCCCAGAAGAGTTACTGGAGAAAGCACTTACAAGTCGAACTGTGGAGACTAGAGGAGATAAGGTACACCTGTACCAGACACTTGAATGCGCTATAAATTTAAATAGTTAATGGACTGGCCATTGGACCTGATGATCTGCATTTCAAGTATGGGCTCTGCTTGATTTACGTTGGCTCTCTCTACCCAAGCATTTATAAATGGTTATTGGCAAAATTTAAGAGAAGCATAACAAAATATGTTCCCCCCCCCCCCCCCAGCTTCTACTCTCTCGGTAACGCTGCGATGGACAAGCATCTAATCCAGTGGAGAGTTAGAGCTTAGGCAGAGCATGCCTGTAACCTTGTTAGATTCATTATACCCTGGAAGAAATTCTACACAGGATCTTAATAGGATTCAAGCAGGATCTCATAGGATCCTAACCCAGGATCCCAATAAGATCACACTCAAAATCCTATGGCATCCTGGTTACTGGACACTCCTGATCCTTTTATAGGATCAAAGTATTACCACTTGTTGTAATGCTTGGGTGAGTCTTTAGATCTACTGTCATTTAGTTAGTGTCCCTGATTAGGGCACCATTTGTGGTACCACTAGAAGTGCAGGCACTCAGATAAGGTTTGTGTCTTATTTCATCCACGGTTCAAATATACATGATTATTTCATATCTTCACTCTCATTTGTTTCACCACCTATGGGATCACTATGCCCAGCTCCCAGATTGGCTTGATAGTTCAATCAGATTACTATGAATTCGCAAATGACCAGCTCTCAGCTGGCTTGATAGCTCAGTTGGTTAGAGCACTGCACCAGTATCACAGAGGTCGTAGATTTGAATCCTGTTCAAGCCTGAATTTTTTCAGGTTGTTCTTTCGTCAACTGCTCAAGTTAATATCTTTAACTGTGAGGGTCAACATCATTTATTTCATCCGCAGCTCACATACATAATTATTTCACATATTCACTCTCAAGTATTGTATTTATTTACTAACCAACAAACATGTAATTACCATATAAATTATAGGTGAAGACACCACTGACCAGCGAGCAAGCCATATATGCTCGGGATGCACTGGCAAAGGCTGTGTATGACAGAATGTTTACATGGCTTGTACAGCGGATCAATACTTCACTTGTGAACAAGGTATGGTATGGTCACTGGCATTTATTACAGGGCAGTGTGCATTAGATCTATGGTAGCAATAAATTTTAAGCTAAGAACTGTAGATGAATTACTTTTATTGTGCTCTCATTGCAGAGTTACAGAGGCAAGAAAACACTTATGGGTATATTGGACATCTATGGCTTTGAGATCTTTGAAGCAAATAGGTATATTAATTTAATTAGAACTACCTTCACAAAGCTTGACCTTCTTATTTATTTATTTATTGACCACAACAACGGCAACCTAATTACAATTCCAAGTAAAATAAAGCACCCGCATACTCTTAGCCCTTATTTTTGTTCAAAATGTGCGAGTGTAATTAGCTTCATCACTTTGAAATAATGACAAGCCCCAGGTTAAGGTGGTACTGCTTCAATTTACTGCCCACTGTAAATGTGTTTTTCTTTAATTCTTGTTTAAGCTTTGAGCAGTTTTGTATCAACTATTGCAATGAGAAGCTTCAACAGCTGTTTATTGAGCTGACATTAAAAGAAGAACAAGATGAGTACAAAAAGGAAGGAATAGAGGTACTTCCTCAAGCTCACTTTAAACACGACATAATGTTTTGAAAGTAAAAACCCTAGTCCCAATTCCTTTATATCACCCTTTCTCTAGTGCTACTTTCTTAATTGCAATTTAATATGAATTCCAAGCCATGTATTTGTCAGCGCTCAGGGACCATTCATTTTTGTATGAGGTGGGGGGGGGGGGGGGCTGGTAGGATTTGAGGGGGGTGGCATGCCAAAAAATATGGCTTTAAGGGGGGGGGGCAGCCAGAAAATATGGTGTGTAAAGGGGCGTCACCAAAAAAATTGCCAAAAAAGTTTGTACTGACAGCATCTGTAATAATGAAAACGTCAGTGCCAGAATGCCAAAAAATAGCATTTGTAAGGTTCTGAAAATTCAAATTTTCCTGGGGTAGCATGCCCTCAGACCCCCCTTCTTTATTATACACCAAACGGCAACTTTACCCAACCAACTGTTTCATTATAAAATACAGCCAGGGTAATGCCAACTCTTTTTTGGCCTCTGCTGGTCTATTCTTAAACATCTAATCAACTGATAACAGTGTCCAAACTAGCTTAAAACCGGCATTAATTGTCTGTTTGTGTACTTCAGAATGCACCAAATTGCATTAGAGCATCTCTAGATTTTCAACATTTTTCAGGGGAAGATATCGCTGGAGCCCCTACCAGACATTTACTCCTGCAGGACTGATTCTAAACTACAGTGTTTGTTGAAATTGACAGAACTTTAATTTAAGCTTGATTAGCTTTAGATTTACTTTATCGTTTTTCTTTGGGGGGTGGGGTCATCCCAAATATTTAGAACTACAAGAGGGTGGGGGGGGGGGGCAGGTAAAAAAATTCTAGTGTAGAGAGGGAGTGTATTATATATTACAGGAACTAACCATCAAATCCCACCAACCACCACTACCCCATAAAAAAATGAACTGTCCCTTAAACCGTTAAGCTATAAAGTTAATAAATCTGGTTTCTGGTAACAAATGCCACATTCCTGTCATCTTTCTATTGGTTTTCCAAACTTCTCAGCCAGTTTCAGTCTCAGTTCATTAAACTGAACGTGTTATTTGTTTTAGTGGGAAAAGGTTGATTTCTTTGACAACAAGGTGATCTGTGATCTTATAGAAGCCAGGCATCAAGGCATCATTGCTTTGTTGGTGAGATATTTACACTTTTAATGCTAACTTGATGACAAAGACCTGCTAGAACTTCAAGAACAACAAAAACTGATTTCCTATTTATATTTGGGGTTATTTGTAAGGTCAGAAGATTGATGGTTCGAGGCTAGTTGCTACGAATTCTTGTGTTGTTTTCTCACCAGATTTCCTCACTGTACTAGGGCTGGCGAATGGTTTATAAATTTGAGGCTTTATGAGACTGCAAGACAAACGTTTTCTTGTGCAAGCCCAAGACTTTTTCACTTTCTAGAATGGGAGACCGACCTTTTAGAGCTTTCTGAGTGCAAGTGCAAGACTTTTTGGGATAAACATATTCCTTGAAGATAATGAGTGATGTTACTGAAGCACATCAGTACTCTCCAAGATTTGTTTTTAATATAGATTTCTAAAAAGTCAAAACTCAGAGACACCTGTGCAAAACAATCAAGACCTGAGACAGCTTGGGCAAAAAAAATAATTATTCTCCGAGACTAGTTTGGTGAAAAGTCTAGACTCTAAAATGCAGAGAACTGCTTAAAAACCAAGACTGCAAGATGCTTACATTTCAGCAAAAATTCTGCAAGACCCTAATTTTTCAAAAGACCATCTGCTACCCCTTCTACCCAAGTGTATACTGGCAAGTTTTACAAGGAAAACCTAATAAAACCTTGGGAGCGGGAGGGGTGGGGGCTGTGATGGAATGGTACATGTACCCTGTGCTTTATGTCTTTACCTTTAAGTTTACCTTTTACCTAACAGGTGTTAAGAAATCTAAAACTTAATTCAGTGGTACTCCGTATTTAATTAATAATAATAATAATATACAGGGATTGTAGAGATAAATGATGTATGGGTAGACTTGTGTTTTACATTGCAGACCACAAAGTTATCATTTCTGTTATGAATCCCTTTGAGATGGTTTTATAAATTCATCTACTGGAGGAACTGTGGATGTACTCTGTTTCTGTGTTTCATGCATTTTGGGGTCATTGTTTTGACAGGATGAGGAATGCCTTCGACCAGGAGAAGTATCGGACTTGACATTCCTGGACAAGATGGAGAAAACAATTGGAGAGCATGCCCATTTTATTAGGTACTTGAACACTTCAAGCCTTGAAGCTCTTAGGATATATAAATGGCTATTCTCATTACTGTTCTCCATACATTTCTTATGGAACTAGTAAGGAGAATTTGTCTAAATATCAAGACACCTTATCCTTGGTGATCACTTGCTTTATTCTCATCATTTGAATGTTTGAACAAGTAGTGATAATGTAAAGAGAAATTTCCTTTTCATCACTGTTATGGCTTAAAGGGTTAAATTCTCTCACTGCTCAATTCTAACATTGCTTGTTTCCTCTTAGTGTACTTTTGATGGGTAAGTAGCATATTTTCTAAAACCTTGCAAACTTGGTTATAGTTATTTATTTATTTATTTACGTATTTGTTTCTTACAGCCATGCTACATCTGGGTACAGTGAAAGAAAGACTATCCAAAGAGAGGTGTGTGTGTGTTTTTTTTCATTCAGTGGGTTTTGTTTTCTTTCAAAAAAGAATGTCCATTCTTGGCTTATTATAATTATTAATACCTTTCTGTAAATGATCTAATAAATGCCCAGGGCATTTATTAAATTTTGGGGATTTTCTGGTGGCACTTAATAGGAATGAGGCGTTACATAGAGCAAGGCATTTATTATATTTTTTCTGAAAAAGTATTTAAACGAAGGATCAACTTTTTAAAATTCAATTTAAAAAGTTTACATCACAGCATACTTTTTGATATCAAGTCCACCAAATCATTGTTTATTATGTTAAGTTAATGGCAGTCACCAATATTAGAACCAGTGGTATCTGGGCTTTGGCGTGATCTGGATAGGCTAACTTGTCTGACTCAAACAGCTGTTTGCAAAAGGCTTTTAGTAGACAGGGGCATTTATTAGTCAATATGAGGGGTGTTTATTAGATGGGGGACATTTACTTCAAAATGTGTATTTTAGAGGGATGTATATTGGATCTCAGGTGTTTATTAGAGAGTGGGTATCTGACATTGACTGCATGTATTTTAAATTTCCTCTTAGGAGTTCAGATTGAAGCACTATGCTGGAGATGTCACATACAATGTAAATGGTAAATCTCCAAACACCATAAGGATATTTATTTTATTCTCAAGTGTTGTGAGTATTCAGTTCTGTGAAAATGACGGAGCTATATTTTTCAAGCTTTAAGTTTCATGATTTCAGGGAAAATTAATCTTAAAGACATCAAATTCCGTGAAAATTTCTAATTATTGTTAATCACCATGGAGGAACAGTCTTTTCCACTCAACATAAAAGCTTAATTCAGCAGAGACGACTCACCTGAACAGTCATAAATGAAAGAAAAATTCTTTACTTAACACACTTCAAGGTTTACACACACTTCAAGGTGTACAATTCATTACAACAACAACTGGTTACATTACAAATTTGTGGTTCCACCCGCATGCATCACAGTTCTTGAACAACTTCCTTTTTTTGAGTATTAAATTGCACACTTTAAAGTTTTACAACCCCTTTTTCCTTGCCTTTATTTTAACTTGACAAATTTTTTGGATCATCGAGAATTGCAAAATTTAAGCACTGCACAAATAAGTGAGAATAATGTAAAAAAATTATATGACTGTGCAGCTCAGTGGTATTGGTTTTCATTTGTGGACTATTTTTTCACTTACTCATTAATTATTTTAGGGTTTATGGACAAGAACAACAATCTTCTGTTTAGAGATCTGAAAGAGGTAGGTCAAGCCATGCTAGGATCTGGTTTCTTCCGTGAGTACTGGATCATAAACAACATAAAACAAACGACGCAAAGGAAGGAAAGAAGACAACTCCAAAACAGAACTAAAATACAATACCTGACAAATGACAGGAGGATAATGCACTCGGGTGTTTGCAGAAAGACCCCAGGATCTTTTTTCCAAAACTTATTTTGTTTCCATGAAGTAATAGCTTTCACGTGTTTACTTTCAACATTACAAATGCTGCTTCTTGTACAATAGGTGGTTAAAAAAGATGGTTGAAATAATTGATGAAAAACAGCTCTCTCAAAATGTATTGTAGTATTAGCTGGTAGCAAACAAAGAGTCATGGAAGCAATGGCAGGGACTCCAAATGTCTTCTTAGGGAGTTTTCGAGAAGTAAGGTACAAACAGTCATCTGTAGCTGGTGGCTACTTGCACATTTCAAGAAGGCTTCATAAAAATGTTTCAAAGAAACAAAGCATATTTTTGATGAAGTATAAAGTTGTGGTGGAACTCCATTAAGCCACTCATTATGGGGCCACCAAAAACACTGGAAAAGTGATATTAGCATGGTGGATTCCCCATTTAGTCCATTCTTTAGGTGAGGAAGTTGCCTTTTTGGGTCATATTTTGCATCTTAAATGTTTGTTACGATCATTATCTCACCAGGCAATGTGCAACAGTACCAACTGCATCACATCAGAGGTATTTCCTCAGAAGGAGATGTTGTCACTGAAAAGGCCAGAAACGGTAAGGAGTAATGCCTTACAAATAAATAGAATTGCTCAACTACAGGAGCTGTTACATGAGACTTTTTTTGCAGCCTGTAGCACAATGCTGACGAGTGCATTGCTGGTCAATTTGCAATGCAAAAAATGTTCCTGCATTTTTTAGAAACATTCTGCTCTCACATGAAATGGTGAAAGTGCATGAAAACAAAGAAACATTCTGGAAACAACTCTGATTGTTTCTTTGTTTGGCAAACTTTGGTAACTTGCAAGTGGATATAGTTAATTTCAATATGTGTTGTGTTGCTCATCAGGCAGGAACTCAGTTCAAGACAAGTTTGAATAACCTGATGACAATCTTGATGTGCAAGCAACCATCTTATGTGAGATGTATCAAGCCAAATGACACAAAGAAAGCAGGTTAGACAATTGATTTATGCTTGTAAAAAATTTTGAAAATACAGACAGATATCTCGTCCGTGCATCTTTTATTATTGGCCAAGTTAACCCTTTAACCCCTAGGAGTGACCAGCATCTAATTTTGTCTTTTCATATCACTGTTAAATAAAACATAAATGTCACAAGAATAAAGGAAATGATCAGCAAGTCAAAAAGGTCTTGATTGTTAAACAAATTCTCCTTATCAGTACCCCAGAAAATGTATGGAGAACAGTGTGGAGAATATGCATGCTGATATTAGGGTTTAAAGGCAGGGGCAGATCTTGGGGGTGAGGGGGGGGGGGTGGATGGGGTGGCTAGCCACCCCTCTCTTTGGGAGTTTAAGCTTAAAATTATGAAAGGGAACAGAGCTATCACTGACTGGGAGGCGATTTTGTCTTTGATTGTTCCAATATTGTTCTGTCAGGACAGCCACCCCCCTTTCAAAAATCCTAGACCACCATTAAGGCTTAAGGCACGTTGAGTTACATGCAACATTTCATTAATATCCAGTGCCAACTACAATGATTGAGTTTATTATTTATTTTTACCACCATCCTAGACTAGCTCTTTAGTATACTGTAATTAGTTGAGAAAAATGAAATGAAGATGAGCTATTTTGAGCTTGGATTTCATAAAAGAATTAGAAAGCTTTCTTTTTTAGTGTCTATGAAGTTTAATGATTATGACTGTTATGGTGATTCAATATAGTTGACATCTTTAAAAACTCTGTTAGTATAAAGCTCAAAAGACCATTCTGTACTTGCAGAGTTTATAAAGATGTCAACCAAACCAAATTTACCTTAATTTAATGACAGTTTTCATTAAATTGAAATAAGGAACCAAACTTAGCAATCTGTTATAAGTGCATTAATCATTTTGGGTAGTGATCATGGACTGCGAAATTAAAGATGGCTATCAAAATCCAGCTAATGTAATTGAATGTAATGTCATGTTATTGATCCCTATCCAGCACACCATTGTTGGATGGATATCAGTTGAAAGCTTGAGTTGAAAAGCTGCAATCACGCTAAAATAATGTCAGCAAAGAAAAGACAAGACAACCATCCCTCCAACTGTAACTGGCTTCAACACACCTTCAGAAAATTATATTGCACCTCTATTGGGGTCCTCAGCCTGGACAAACTGTTCTTATTGTGCAAAATGTTTTTTTGAAAATAACATATCCCACTTTTTTACATTAATCAGAACACAAAGCTTAGCAACTTAATCAGCCTGTTTTATCTTACACAGCTGTCTTCCAAGATGAACTTGTGCGACATCAGGTAAAATACCTGGGTTTGATGGAGAATTTGAGAGTAAGAAGAGCTGGGTTTGCCTATCGGAGACCTTTTCCATTCTTCCTGCAAAGGTACGATTTGAGCCGTGTTTTATTAGTACCTCCTGATCTCTATTTTATTAGTACCTCCTGTACTTTTTGTTTGCTTCCTCAGTAAAAACATGACAGGTAAAAACTGTATGTTAAAGTATTATTTTTAGTTAATGTTTCATTTTAACAGGTACAAGTGCCTGTGTCCAGATACATGGCCAACTTGGTATGGTAAGTGAATGGTATCTTCTCTTGTCAACTGTGAATAAACTGGACCATTGATAACTCAAACTTCGTATTACCGCAAACTAAAATTGATTTGTGGTGGATTTGCTTCATTCATTTACTGTAATTTCACCCTTGACAACTTGAACCTTTTTTGAAGAAGTATGACTTCAAACATTCTCCAACAACAAGTACCATATCTCAGAAAACAAAAAAAATTATGTGTATTACAGCATGTGTGTTTTGTGTGATAAAAAGGGTATCTTTAAGAAAAACTAGATGTGTTTTTGTGGTGGTAGTGAGCAAAAGAGATGGTCTGGTGTTGATATGGTATATTTTTGCTGTGTGTGTGAGAAGTTTAGCTGATATTTGAAGTGAAAAGAGTTCTGTTTGAATTGTAATGAAGTCTGGACCATAAATGTAAAATGGTTTATCCGCTCATTTCTGGTCTGATGCCATGGTGTGATGTCATCTCCTGATGACTCCAACCTTTTTTGCTTTCCTTGAAGGTTTGAGTTACCAGGGACCAACTGTTAGTTTCTCAATATAAAAGGGCCTGAAAGGATACTTTCAGCCCTGTTTATTGTTCGTACAGAGTACCACTGAAACAGCATTTTACTCCTCTCGTATTTACAAGAGATGGTCTTTCACAGGTGATTCTAGAAAGCATCATGTTTGACCAAGAACTAATTCAAGGAGGATTTTGCCGTGTTGGTAGCTTGCAAGTGTGGTCGTTCAGAGAAATTCAACCATAATGTGGCTGAGATTACATGTGCAAACAGACTAAATTGTGCACATGTGGTTAGTGAAGAATAAGTTGAAAACAGTGATTGAAGTGTAATTTTTTGTTTGTTGAATTTGTACCCAGATAACCCAGGTGAAGGAGTGAAAAAAATCTGTGAGCATCTCAAATATAAACCAAATGAATACAGGATTGGAAAGTGAGTTGTCATCTTGGGCCTAATCTGTACATGACTATAGTGTGTACCAGAGAATTTTCGAAATAGTAATAACGTCATGTTTAAAGGAGCTGTGTTATGAAATTTAGCAAAATTCAGCCACTAGGACCTGGCCACCAGATTAAGCGAAACAAAAATAACCACTTAAAACATTGATGAAAGGTTTTGTAGCATAGCCAACTCAAAAGAAGGCATGGATGGGCCAAACTGAAGAAGATTAACACGGATTGGGGTTTTTGAAAAACTGTTAGGCTGAACAGTTTTCAAAGTTTATCTCTGTTGTTTGTAAATTTAAATGTTACGCTCGTGATACATATTTGTTTGTAACAAAGAGCTCTGTGATTTTGTCATTTACAAGTAATTTCTTCACTAATGTTAAGCTCAATAGCAAGTAAGGGTGGACTGGATTGCTGTGACACAGCCCCTCTGAAGTTTGATATTTTGTATAGTACTTGTTAATGCTGGTGTTCGAATTCTTCAACATAGGATCTCTTTCCTGTATATGTTTCTAGAGCCCTGCCTTAGTATTTTCAAAGTTAGAAATTAATGGTACTGTGGTTTTATTTGGCAGGTCAAAGATTTTTATTCGATTTCCACAAACGTTGTTTGCTACTGAAGATGCCTTTCAAGCCAAGAAACCTGCTCTAGGTATGTTATTCCAAACAGCCAAACACACTGTAAGCAGTGAGATGGAGGCCTGAACTGTCTAATTGACCTGTATTCAATAATCTCATTTTTTGCCCCTTCCTTGGTGAAAGTGACAGAAAGGGGCTCTTTGTGCTAATTACCCAATGTATGGATGCAGTAGAGTGATGTGGTACCTGGAAAATAATTGAAAAGTGGAAAGACCCAGTGCCTTTGTTGGCTTTTTTTGGTGGCTCCTTTCCTGATGTAGAGATGCAGCAGAGTAATGGAAACGTGCAGTGCCCTTTTTGTAGCACCCCTCTATGCTTTCCTGATTTAGGCTCGGCAAATTGAAAAGGTGTGGTGCCCTTTTTGTAGCACCCCTCTATGCTTTCCTGATTTAGGCTCAGCAAATTGAAAAGGTGTGGTGCCCTTTTTGTAGCACCCCTCTATACTTTCCTGATTTAGGCTCAGCAAATTGAAAAGATGTGGTACCCTTTTTGTAGCACCCCTCTATGCTTTCCTGATTTAGGCTCAGCAAATTGAAAAGGTGTGGTGCCCTTTTTGTAGCACCCCTCTATGCTTTCCTGATTTAAGCTCAGCAAATTGAAAAGGTGTGGTGCCCTTTTTGTAGCACCCCTCTATACTTTCCTGATTTAGGCTTGGCAAATTGAAAAGGTGTGGTGCCCTTTTTGTAGCACCCCTCTATGCTTTCCTGATTTAGGCTTGGCAAATTGAAAAGATGTGGTACCCTTTTTGTAGCACCCCTCTATGCTTTCCTGATTTAGGCTTGGCAAATTGAAAAGGTGTGGTGCCCTTTTTGTAGCACCCCTCTATGCTTTCCTGATTTAAGCTCAGCAAATTGAAAAGGTGTGGTGCCCTTTTTGTAGCACCCCTCTATGCTTTCCTGATTTAAGCTCAGCAAATTGAAAAGGTGTGGTACCCTTTTTGTAGCACCCCTCTATGCTTTCCTGATTTAGGCTCAGCAAATTGAAAAGGTGTGGTGCCCTTTTTGTAGCACCCCTCTATGCTTTCCTGATTTAAGCTCAGCAAATTGAAAAGGTGTGGTGCCCTTTTTGTAGCACCCCTCTATGCTTTCCTGATTTAGGCTTGGCAAATTGAAAAGGTGTGGTGCCCTTTTTGTAGCACCCCTCTATGCTTTCCTGATTTAGGCTCAGCAAATTGAAAAGGTGTGGTGCCCTTTTTGTAGCACCCCTCTATGCTTTCCTGATTTAAGCTCAGCAAATTGAAAAGGTGTGGTGCCCTTTTTGTAGCACCCCTCTATGCTTTCCTGATTTAGGCTCAGCAAATTGAAAAGGTGTGGTACCCTTTTTGTAGCACCCCTCTATGCTTTCCTGATTTAGGCTCAGCAAATTGAAAAGGTGTGGTGCCCTTTTTGTAGCACCCCTCTATGCTTTCCTGATTTAGGCTCAGCAAATTGAAAAGGTGTGGTGCCCTTTTTGTAGCACCCCTCTATGCTTTCCTGATTTAAGCTCAGCAAATTGAAAAGGTGTGGTACCCTTTTTGTAGCACCCCTCTATGCTTTCCTGATTTAGGCTCAGCAAATTGAAAAGGTGTGGTGCCCTTTTTGTAGCACCCCTCTATGCTTTCCTGATTTAGGCTCAGCAAATTGAAAAGGTGTGGTGCCCTTTTTGTAGCACCCCTCTATACTTTCCTGATTTAGGCTCAGCAAATTGAAAAGGTGTGGTACCCTTTTTGTAGCACCCCTCTATGCTTTCCTGATTTAGGCTCAGCAAATTGAAAAGGTGTGGTGCCCTTTTTGTAGCACCCCTCTATACTTTCCTGATTTAGGCTCAGCAAATTGAAAAGGTGTGGTACCCTTTTTGTAGCACCCCTCTATGCTTTCCTGATTTAGGCTCAGCAAATTGAAAAGGTGTGGTGCCCTTCTCTGTTGTCCTGACTAGCACTAGGCATCTCTTGGGGCTTTTCCTGTTGAACTAGAGCTCTTGACCCTTTCAGTTATGGAGACACCAAAGATGATCTAACTTCTGAGTCTGTAGACGAAATCCGATGGTGTGACCATTCAAATGAAACCTCTTCAGTAGTACTTTCACATGGTACTATTTATATTTTAGGATTTTACAAAATGAAATTTGGGATTCGTCTTGGATTTTGATGTTAGGCACTCTTGGGGAGTGAAAGGGTTAATTCCTAACAGCAACAACAACACTTGAAACAAACCAGTTATTTACTTTGTACTTAATTTGTCAGCGACCGTCATCCAAGCTCAGTTCAAGGGTTACCACCAAAGAAAGAAGTACCTTAGGTTGCGAGTGGCAGCCATTACCATAGCAATGCACTGGAGACGAGTTCTTGCTCAAAGACTTCTTGAACGACGAAGGAAAGCTGCACATCGCATACGCAAGTATGTTTTATGCAGTACTGCTATTGTCCAGAAAGGTGCTGTTACGCAGGGCAGTTATTCTTGCAACTTCCCACGCAGCAGAAATGAAAGCATTGCAATTGAAACAAGTCACAGAATTTTTCGTTACATGCTGTACCTTATCTTGCAATGTTACAAGTATAGGTGCTCATCTACTTTTGCTACTATTGTGTGACTTCCGAAAACATAGGGTAGTTTTTTCCCTGTGCGTTAGATGGTATCTGACACTCAGACAGACATGCTCCTGGAAAAACCCAAGAGCGCCATTTGCATTCAAAGATTCGATGATTCACTGAATTGTGCAATTCTGCTGTGTTACAAGTTGCAAGAAAAATTGCCCTCTGTAACAGTGCTCTAAGATGGCTCACAACAGTTTTAAATACTCAGTGCTTTGTGCCATGTTGTGGGGTGCGGTGGTGTAGTGGTAAGCGCGTTGGACTTCAGATTTGAAGGTCAGTGGCTCGAGGCCCAGTCCCTGCCACTGTGTTCTTCCCTTAGACAAGAAACTTTACCCCACATTGTCTCTCTCCACCCAGGTGAATGGACTAGCATCCTTTCCAGGGGGAAGTAGCAATACTCTCAGTTGCTTCATGCTGCAGACACTGGGATGAGCTCCTGCCATGTGGGCCTCCATGGTTCATGTGTGAATTTAGCCTTTACCTTTACCTTGTGCCATGTTGTTTCCTTAGACAAGAAACTTGGCCTCAAATGATGTCTCTCCACCCAGGTGTATTAATGACTGAGTACCAGAAGGAAAAACCCAGCAAAATGCAGGGGGGCCCTGAATCACATGAGCATCCCAGTTTATTTCCTCTTCAGTCCATGTTAAGGAAACCATATGAAGCTTAGACAGTTGCGAGTTACTGCTTACCTAACTTAGTCATGTTAAATTTGGTAATGTGATCCCAAGCTCCAGTTATCATGTACTTTGTTTATTCATCCCAGTCAAGGTCTAAGAGGAGTAGAATCTCCTAGCTTCATCATTTTAACTCCACCTACAATGCTATGGACCCCCCTCCCCGACCCACGACTTAGTCAAACTACAAGTTGTCTTAAACCTCACATTGTTTCATCTTGCTATGTAAAGGTTTATCAAGGGGTTCATTACAAGAAATCAGCCTGCAAGTGAAGAGAATGTTGATGTGAGTGTAATGATTTTATTTATCACCGGTGTGGATGGTTTTACAAGCTAGAACTATAAGTGCTTCACATTTGTCTCTGGGCTTGTCTGAGATGAGACATAAAAGTAAACAGCACTCCCTACACAAAACTTAATTAAGTACCCCCTCCTCCTCTCCCTGGGTAACATTTAAGTAAGTAAGTTGTCAGACTGGAGAGTAGGCAGGTCTTTAAATGAATAACCTGGTAAGATCATTTGGTCCAACAACAACATCTTGTCTTAGATTATTGTAGTTCAGATGATTACTTTATTGGGCAGTGACATTTTGTCCCCCCCCCCCC
The DNA here is from genome assembly GCA_964017195.1 of Siderastrea radians. Taxonomy (NCBI): domain Eukaryota; kingdom Metazoa; phylum Cnidaria; class Anthozoa; order Scleractinia; family Rhizangiidae; genus Siderastrea; species Siderastrea radians. The sequence continues at coordinate 8,477,255 of OZ024897.1, read as the reverse complement.
AACCCATCGGGGTTACTGCAGTAGATTTTGGATGGGTGTGTGCTGCCCAGTCCTCCAAATTTGGACCCTGCTTTAGAAGAGGTTTGGATACCCCATTCTACAAATTCTACAGTTGTTTAATACCCTGTTCTAGATGTTTACCCCATTTCAATCACTCTATTCTAGAAAAGTTATTTGTTTGTTTGTTCAACTTGTACATCTGAAACACAACTATTTCTTCGCAAATCAGGTTTTGCAACAAACATACTTTGTTTAGCAAATTCTCTATGGATAATTTAAAATTGCTGCTGATATTCTGAGGCTTTCATGCATTTGCAATATTACACCCTGTTCTAGAAAATGTCTTGAATATGCCTACCCTGTTCTAGATCATGAGTCCCAAAATCATGACCCCATTGGACAGCACATACCTGTATTGGTTTTGTGAGGGAGTACCCCCTCTCGGCATTTTGTCAATGGCCTAGTCTGTTACCCTGTAATTAAGATTTATGAACCTTAAGCTGTGGTCTCTGGCAGCCTGTTGTAATCTTAGAGAGGTCAATTTTTCTTCAAAATATAAAGCTGTTGAAAAGTGCTGAAATAATACTGGTAAAAACCTTAACAGTCCCTTCAAAATTTGTATCTTTTTTTCAGTTTGTGGCATTGGTGAGGAAGTCTCACCTGCTCCTTCTTGCAAGAAGTTTACCTACCACTGTGTTGGACAAAAGTTGGCCAAAGCCTCCTGGCTCTATGGTTGAGGTAAGAATACTGATTTGTATCTAGACTAGTCATTGACACTAAATACAAATACAGTTGAAGCTCTTGCAAGTGACCACCTTGGAAATTTAGAAAAGTGGTCACAGCTAGAGCTGGTAGCTTACTGGGATGGGCTCTCGTAAGTGATTGCTTGATGAAATATTAGAGGGTGGCCGCTTGGCATATGTTAATGGCTACTAACGGTATTGTAGTAATAATATTCAATAGTTTTGTATTGTGTATCACAAAGAGGTTTGTGTATGTACAAGTCAACGAACCATTAGCGCTTGTGTTATGTATTACTCTATATTTGATCATGATTTGAATGCTTTTATTGAAGTGCTGACTGAGTGGTTGCTTACAAGAACTTAACGACAAAGGAAAAACCAGTCGGTAATTTATAAAAGTGATTGTGGGCGCTTATGAGAACTTTTAATTACAGAGTTTAAGTGACAAGTCAAACAGGGTTTCACAATGCTGGTCGTAACTAATGCTGGTTGCTTACAAGAGTGGTCACAAGGAAGAGCTTTGACTGTACTGCCAGTCTTGTGAAATACCATAAAAACTCAGTGATAAGTCCTGCTTATTGATTTCTACAATTATGTAAGTCCCAACAGTGTGGTTAATCAACATTAAATTACTTCCATTAGTTGTAATTGTTATCTTTAACATTTCAGGCTTCTGAACTGCTCCACAACCTGCACACTCGTCTGCTTGTGAGGAAATATGTTAGAAGTATCACACCTGAGAAGAAAGCTCAGGTTGGTCGCCTTGTCCTGTGCTTTTTCTATTTTGAATGTTGTAATGCATATTTTAAGTCCCTCATCTCAGCAAGGGACCAAAAACCTTTCCCCAATTCCCCAAAAATGCATTTCAACACATTGAAAACAAAATTTGTGCTATATAAAACTAATGTTAACGACCATTTTGGTATGTATTTGCTGTTGTGAGAAACAGCATTTGAAGAGTCAGAGAACACACTGTTACTGTACAATGACCATCCTGTTTATTTACAAATGTACAAACAATCTCTCAGTTTTGGTCTTTTTTGTTATTGATGGCTAATGTGGCAAATTTTTGTCTGGTTAGCTTGACTTGAAGGTCAGAGCCAGTGAAGTGTTCAAGGGAAAAAAGGCTAACTATGAGTCAAGTATTCCAGTACCATTCAGCCCACACAGACTTGGTAATTTTTTTTGGATAATAATAATAATGTTGATTTTGCAATAAAAGTTAACACGAGTAATGAACGACGTTTCGACCGTTCAACGATCATTTTCAAGTTCGGTGTTAGAATAAAATTACGTGTGTAAATATAGTAAAAGCGCTAAAATTTGTACATACAAACAATAGACAATAAGAATAAAAGGCTAAAAGTGGCTAAAAAATAACTTTGTGCAAATGGCATGATTTTTGCATTATTGCAAAATCAACTTCAAAGAACTTGTTGATTCGAATAATAATGTTGTTGTTGTTGTTGTTGTTGTTGTTGTTGTTGTTGTTGTTGTTGAACTCAATCAGTCGATAACCATCTTGCTTCTAATCCTATCACAGATATTGGTCAGGAGATACTAAAGCAACATGTCAGCACAGACAAGCAGATTGTATCACCCTCAGAGACCATCAAGGTGAGTCCTTTAAGTGCAAAGTATCAACTACTAGCAGTTAATATCCAGTACATACTATACTGACAACAGCTAATATCCAGGACCACCCCCATGATATTATTAGCAGTTAATGTGTAGGATGCGAACTGACTAAATGACCAGCTCCCAGTTGGCTTGTTAGCTCAGTTGGTTAGATTACTGTGCACACCGCTATTGTAGAGGTCAAGGGTTCGAATCCCATACAAGCTGAATTTTTTTCAGGTTTTCTTTTCACAACTGCAAAAGTTGCATCTATAACTGCAATGATCTTCTTTACATTTAATTCTTCATCCCACAGTTCTAATATATGATATTCATGTGTTCATTATTACCCCCAACTATACTACAAACAGTTAACACCCAGAACACACACCCTAAATACAACAAACAGTTATTATATCCAGGATATACCCCAGTGTACTGCCGACAGTCACTGTACAGGACACACCCCCATTACAATGATCACAGTTGATGAACATCACCCACCCCTACAGGACTTTACAAAGTACTTTGTTATGAACATGAAAAAGCCACAGTCTCTTCCAGTAATTTGTAGCTGTATATCGCAGCAGCCAACATCCTGTTATCTCCACCTTCAAACTTTTTTAAGGAGCAAAATTTGAAAAATGTCTCACTTTTAGCTCACCTATGACAAGGATTACATTTTTCACTTCTCTTAGTACTGCATTGGAGTCCACAAGTACGACAGAAATGGCTACAAACTCAGGACTCGCATCCTTGTTGTTACTGAGCAGGTAACAAAATAATTACTCAGTCCACAGTTCAAGGCCTTAGTTTTTAACCTATGATGTCCTCATCATCATCATCATCATCATCATCATCAGTTGATGTGAGAGCTTACAATTGTGGCTGGTTGCTGTTGACTGTCTCACATCTGTGTGAAGCTTGGGGGTACTCTGTGAGATTTTGGCTGGGTGTGCTACTGAGACTGTGAAACCCTTACTCTTCAGTGGCACATACCCAATCATATAAATTATAAATGGGGGTACCTCCCCAAGCTCTGAAGTTTTTATTCTGAGAATAGAAGCTGAAATTCTCACTCTTCCTAGAAATCTGTTGGGTCACACCTTTTATGTTTTGTGCTGTTTATCCGACAACATGTTTTTAATCAAGTGCATTTAACCCTTTAGGCAGCAACATCTTCATACAAATTCTCCTTACTGGTCTCCATACATTTTATTGACTACTAACTGGGAGAATTTGTTTACACATCAAGGCAATTTATCTCTGGTGATCATTTCCTAAAATACAAGTCAAGTGAATTTAATTCACTTGACTTGTATGTGTTATAGTGAAGAGATAAGATGAAGAGAAAATCGACGCTGGTCACTATTGGGGCTTAAAGGGTTAAAATTTTATGTCATTTACTGTTTACAGGCCATTTACATCCTGGATGATAAGAACTATAAACTCAAGCACAGAATTGCCAATGGCAGTCTAACAGGTGGGAAAGGATGATAATATTATTACAGTGAGACCTTGATCATCTGGATTTTTCTGTCGTCTCAACTCTTCCATTCTCGTCCCCAGAGCTGCGATCCTTTTGGCCAGCGCCACAGATCGAGAGTTCTGGCAGGGGCCAGGATAACACGCAAGCACAATAACTGCCCATTTTTGTAACCGATGGTAACTGTTATTGTTTCAAATTTCTGAGGCAGCGCAGAAAGCCGGAAGTCTGTGATTCGCGGACTTCCTGCTTCTGACCCTGCCAGAGCCCTCGATCCGTGGCGCTGGTCAAAAGGATCGCAGTTCTGGGGGCGAGAATGCGACTCTTCTTAGTAGTTCCAATTTGTTTGTGAAAATTAAAACGCCATGCTTGTGAAAACTTTGACAATTAGAAAGTGAAAGTTGATCCTTTGGAGTGTTATTTTTCACTTGTTTCACAATGAAGATTAATCCCAAAGCTCATAAAAAAAAATTAGAGTAAACCATGGGGTTATTTTAGCTTCCTGTAGATGTATAGTTCAATCCTTTTAAAATAATTCCCTGTCATTGCTGACCTCAGTTGTGTTTGTTGACATGTCCAATTTCAATCTGTATGTCATAAATATTTACCAATATTTACTGACTCCAAACTGTGCAAAGTAACACAAGTAAAGCATAAGAAATAATTTATTTAAAAAAAAAACAAAAAAAAACTAAACAATCAAGAAGCATACCGGTAAGTAGAATCCTTACAACCATGCTTTGTTCTTGCGTTGGTTGCTTAGTAAGTTTCGCTGTTTTTGTTATGATTATATTATCTCAATAAAAAATTATCCATTTTACTCATTTTAGGAATTTCAGTGAGTGCAAAAACTGATGGAGTTTTTGTTCTCCACATGCCAGTTGAAGATAAAGGTGACAAGGTGTGTTAATGTTTATAATATAATTTATGTTAATTTTATTATTCCATTAAGGTTAATTAGCACACCTTGCAGACATAAATGTCAAAGTGCTCCTGTCAAGCAATTAACTTACGTCGTTTGGAGCCTGACAACTTAAGCGGATTCCAACTTCAACTTTTCTACCTATATCTGGCACGAATATGGATGTAGTTTAAACTGAAGTGTTAAATTTAGTGCTCTATACCCACATAACAGAGAGTGCAAAGATGGGAGTTTCCTTATAAAGGTTAATTCAATTTAGTAATTGACAATAACAGGTAACATAGAGTCATAAAGCACTTTAATTGTTTAATTCTACTCATTTAACTACACCAGAAAATGCACCACAATTGTGTCAACTGTAATTATTTTGTAGAACAGATTATCATATGTTTACAGATTGCAAACAGCAACAGCCTCATGTGAAACTATTTCAAGGATTAATAAGATTAGTACTTGTGATAGGTTCCTTTTTCCATGGACATATCTGTTCCTTGAAGTGCACCGTTTTCTTCAGTCTTCATTCTCCAAGAAACTGTTTCCTTGTTGGGTACAGACAATGTCTTAATTTTTGTTCGATTAACTTTAATTTATTAAACACAGGAGTTAATAAGTGTGCATCTGAAGGCTTTTCTATCACCACAAGTTTAAAAAACGTTACTTGTTAATACGTCTCTTTGAACTGTTTTTTTTTTCTAGGGTGATCTCATTCTTACAAGCACTCACGTCATTGAGACAGTTGTTTACATCCTGACAACTCTCAACAACAACCAGCTTCTCACAATCGAAGCAGGAGAGTAAGTCTCATTGCACTAATCTGTTTTGTTAACAATTTTTATCCTAAGAGTGCCAACAGGCAAGTTTTAAGAGCAGATATTGGATTTTTTAACTGGCTTGCCTGCTAAAAGTGATCCTGGATCTAGTAATACCGCTATTTCACTGTGTGCAACTTGTGTTTGTCATCCAGGCTTCACATGGGCAACAAAGCACCCACTGGAGTTCTGGCTTTCACTAGATATCCAGCACAGCTAATCAGCACTTGCCATGAATGTCCGGTTTTCCATGTGGACTGTCACTCCACATTTATTTGTGTTAGACATGCTACTTCCCTTGTGGAACCTTTTTTATAGTCTGAATTCAAAGTGTGACCAGTAGTCGGGTTGTAAAGCCTAGTGGGGTTTTTTTTTCTAGGAGGGTCCTAATGGCAAATTACAGTTGATTCTCAATAACCTGAGTCCTCAGTAACTTGAAGTTCACATAACTCAAACCAAAATTGATTTCCTCTGGATTACTGCTCTTTACATTTACTGCAATTTTACCTTCAGGTCATTTTCTTACTAATTGACCCTTGATAACTCGAACCTTCTTTAACAACTGTGTCATGAACGTAAATTGTCTATTAAAACGTGAGTGTGTAATGTATTAAAATTGACTACAACAAGCACCTTCGAAAGCAAACTTTGGTAATTTTTGCATTTGCGAGTAAGCCAAAGAGAGTTATGAAAGATTAATTAAGCGAGAAGGGATTCAGTATATCTTTGCCTTCTAGTGCTAGAAGTTTAACTAACTTTTGAACTAAGGTAGCATTGGGTGACTGCTTTCTCTAATTTCTCCAATTCTAGTCCTTTGATGCCATCTCCCAACAACTTAAAGTGCACCTAACCCCAAAATATTTTTTACGCTAATATAAATCTTTGCACCTATTTTAAAAACATTTCGCCATTATTTGCAGTTTTTGACTTTTGTATGGGCTTCAAAACTTACGACAAACTAAGCACCATTTGTCGCACGACCGAGTTAGAAGGGGCATGGGTCTATATATCTTGATTTGACGTCACAAACTGCTTTGCATGCATGTTTACAAAGACTTAAGGAGATGCAAATCAGTTTGTGATGTCAAATCCAGAGTAGACCCATGCCCTCACTAGCTAGGTCGTGTACCAGATGATGGCTAGATTTCGTAACTTTTACAGCCTATAAAAAGTCAAGACTGAGGGGGATTTCATAAAAAAAGAGGCGTAATGCTTTTCGAACAAGTGCAAAGAGTTATTTTAGCGAAAAAAATATTTTGGGGTTAGGTGCACTTTAAACCTTTTTTCATTTCCCTTGAAGGTCCCAGCTATTGGGAGTCCACCGTATACTCTGTACTTCAAAATCCAGTTAAAGAATGATAGGCTCAGCTTTAGCAAATTTAAAACATAAACCAGATTTTGCGGTAATATTAGTCTAATAATATTAGTATTATAATTTATTCTTATTAAATATAAACCCATTTGGGAAAAAATGGAGTTACAGAGGGAAAGGGGAATCTGAACCCTATGGACCTACCCCATGGAGCCACTCAAATTCCCACTTCTGAAAAATTGATGAATGAACCACCCCCCAAAAAAGTAATGTGATCCTAGAAAATATCCATAGCCCTCCCTCTCCCCCCCCCCACCCCTCTGGAAATTCTAAGTTAGTTACGTACTGTTGTTGAAAAACTTTGGCATTTGACAACCCCCTCCCCCTGGGAATTTCCAATGATCTTCCATGGGGGAGATATGGACATTTAATGGAAACACACAATCTTCAACAATTCTAATTGAACTGGTCACATTGTTAACCCTCAAAATCCAAACTTATAATATATCATGAATTGCTTCTGTAATTGGTCAATAATGTAACCTTTTTCTTCAGAATAAAGCACAACATGGCAAAAGGAAAGATAGGAACAATTTCATTTTATGACGGGTACGTAGTAAGGAAAATGTGGATAATCAAATTTAAAGTTGATGCAGGTGCAAGTCTTTGGGTCATTGTTGGTACTTGTTGATTTGTGAGTGCAAGAGGTTATCTCTGGTTTTCATGATAGGAAGCCATGAGGAGCATATTGCTATTCAGTACCCCTGGATTGAATGTACCCTGTTTTGAACAACCAAGTGCTGGATGTGTAGAAACAGCATGGAGTGTGGAGTGAAGTGTCTTGTCCTCCATCACAGCAGTTTTGCAGAGACTCAGTTTTGAATCACCAGTTGAAGCAAAATTCAGATCTTAAACAAGTGACTTATCTGTTCATTCACTTGCTGTACTATGTGCTACTATTACCTCTAATAACTAACAAATTATGTTTTTTTTTTGTCAGCTCTGAGATGCTGATAAGAAAGGGGCAAGGAGGCGACTTGGAAGTGGTGAGTATTTCCACTATCATACAACTAGCTGGCAACCCTTTAAGCCCCAATAGCGCCAAGCATCTAATTTCTCCTTACAGTATTTAATAGTACTTGATCAAACTTACAGGTCACGAGAATAAAAGAAATGGTAACCAATGATCAAATGTCTTGATTTTTAATCAAATTCTCCCAACTAGTAACATAAGAAAAAATGACATAAGGAGAAGAGTGGGGAGAATATGGATATTAATATTGGGGCTTCAAGGGTTAATCATGATAATGATATGTCGGTTTTCATCCTTCCCATCTGCATATGCAACATCCTCTTTGCTTAAAAATTGGAACAATGGCATACTAGCTTGGCTTCAAATAATTATTATGGCCTGATTGTGTTGAGCTTCAATAATTGAAGGGTTCACGAAGGGCGAGAAGGTTCTAAGTGACTGTTTTCAAATTCAGCATTGAAATTCTTGACGTTTGGCCCCAAATAAATAACTTTCTCTTCAAATAAATAACTTTCTCATCAAAATATCACCTGCTTTATTATTTTAACGTCAAGACGTCCAGTTGGCCACTGAAAACCTGAGTTTTTTAATGTTATTTTTAACCTGAAAATCATGTAGGACAATTTTGCATGAAACCTTTCAATTATAATTGATGAAGAAAATGCCAAAAAATAAGAATTAACAAGCAATAGTCGACCTATGCAAGAGAAAAAAAGTAGAAAAAAGAAAAACAGTGGACGAGTTGTCCCATCCAGAATTTTGACCCCAGGATGTCCCTCTAAGAATGAATAGAGTCCACCCCGCTCAACCAGCAGAGCTATACTTTCTATTAAAGACAACAAAATGTTCAGTATCTTTATTGACTAATTGTTGCAGACAGTCAGATAGTCTCTCAAACCCAGTAGAGACCAATAAATAAATAGAGACAAAGTTCAAGCACATTTTTGTAAATAGATGTTTATTTCCTTTTAAGTTTTTGTTTAGTAAGTAGTTAATTTATTCAATTATTTTAGTAATTAAAGGTATTATTTTAGTTGTCATCTGGTACACACTTGTTGTCTAGAATTGTCTAGTAGTAAGAGAACTTTGTTATTATCATTACATGCATGGCAATGTTGAAACGTATGGATGCCGGCTAAAAATTTATAATTGAATGAAACAGATGGTGCGAACATAGAAATACCTGCTACAACCTATCACTTTCATCAATCTCATTATGGCAGGAAAAAATTTTCTCTGTACATGATAGAACTACTCATAAAACTAACCTATATATACTTTATAAAGAAAGTTCATCTACTATAAGCATATTAAGATATTCTAATAATTATTATTTGTCATTAATGGCATGATAAACACATCTTAATGCTAAAACCTAAAATAGTGCAAGTAGAGCGCAAACGTAACCTATGCCACTTATGTATGTAAAAATCTTAACCCTATAAAAGTTATGGGAAGAAAGAGTAAAAAAAAGGGGGGGAGGGGGTTACAGTCACCTGAAAAAAAAAATGGAATCCAACCTAAAAATCCATTCTAAAACTTATCTAATAGAATCAATATAAAATCTACAGCTGATATAAAATTAATGTAAAATGTTTGACAAAAGTTTAATACTATTATAATTATAATTATTATTATTACCATCATTATTAAATATATTATTATTATTATTATTATTATTATTGTTGTTGTTGTTGTTGTTCAACAATGACAACAAACAGAGGCAATACAATTAAATGAATTGTTCTTTTTCTTAATTTAGACTGCTCCAGGTTCATGAACTGTCAGACATGTTGCAGAATATTGGAGACTGTGTGGCCCCCCTTTAACCACACTACAGAAGACCTGCATGTTGAACAAGTGCTAGGCAGATGTATACTGAATTTTGATGTTCAGGTAGCATAGATATAATAATGTGTTGAACTAAAATTTGAGAATGTCAGACAAAATATTTCAGAATGCTAGATTTTTTTTTGGGGGGGGGGTGGCAGGGGGGGAATTGAGTCTTGGTCTCTGGAGCTGTTGTTTGACAAGAACCTTTGCTCCACGTCATGTGTTTTCTCTGGGGTGTGTCCCTACAATGGACTAACATCCCATCTTGGGTGCGAAGTAGTAAAAAAATACTCCTAGTCACTTTATGCTGGGTATCCTGTGATGGACTAGCATCACATCCAAGGGGAAGTAATAATACTCCTAGTTACTTTATGCTGGGTATCCTGTGATAGACTAGCATCTTATCCAAGGAGGAGTAACAATACTCCTAGTTACTTTATGCTGGGTATCCTTTGATGGAATAGCATCTCATCCAAGGGGGAGTAGTAATATTCCCAGTTGCTTCATGCTGGGTATCCTGTGATGAACTAGCATCACATCCAAGGGGGAGTTGTAAAACTCCCAGTTTCTTCATGCTAAGGAAACCGGATTTAACACCGTCTAGAAATATAGGCAATTTGTGCCAAGACACCTAATTCTGCAATTCCCGTAGGTATATTGTCAGGGCATCTATACAACATCCTGCTGGTTATCTGAAATGGATAATCATAATTGGTTTCTACTAATGAAAGCTCTAGTTTCTGAAAAAGACAATTCAAAGACACTTTCAGACATTCTTATAGAAGAAACCAATCATCACTGTCCTTTTGTACAGCTTCACAGTCACATATCAGCTTCACAGTCATTTTAAAAGTGCAAACGTTACATTCTTACCATTAAATGGTGTGTGTTTTATTTGAGGGGTGTTAACAGAGAGGGGTTGGTGTTGCACAGTTTAAAATGCTGCAAGGGGGCATAATAGAGCTTTATGATGTACTGTTCTGATGAAAGAAACACAAAAGAAATCAGTGAAAGCACAGCCCTTAAATGTAGCAAAGTGTAGTGGCATACTTTCCGGTAGGAAAAAATTGCTTCATGAAAGCAAAAATTATTTCATATAATAATAATAATAATGATGATTTATATAGCGCTGTTTCTACAGGGTATCCAACAGTGCTTTACAATATTTAAAATTAATTAACCAATCATATAATTCACAGAATTTAAAGTCTTCAAATCTCAAGACACGTTCTGTATTAGATATCATCAATTGTTTTCCATATAATATTTACTTGTGAGAAAATTGGCAATTTATGCTTTGAAATGGCTGTTTGAAGAATAAAAATAATCAAAAATATTTTTCTCGAATTTGTTGGGCAGGTTTCAGCCTAAAGTAAACATATTAGAGGATAGATGTAGTGAAGACCTAGTCCTTGCAATTAATTAAATAGTTAAAATGTGTTGGTGTTAAAGTCTTTGGATAAGAGTGATCAACAAAATAATTCTCTTAACATAAAAAAGATGAATCTGATTTTTTTGATTGCTTGTCTATGACTAGCACACTTCCAGGGTTCTTATTAACCTATAAGCCCCAACATCATCATACAAATTCTCCTTACTGGTCTCCATAGATTTTATTGATTACTAATTGGGAGAATCTGTTTAAACATCAAGACAATTCATGTTTGGTGATCGTTTGCCAAATTCTTATAACCTGTATGTGTTATAATACACTGATATGATGAGGAGAAATAATTTCTCCACTAATAATTATTTGATGCTGATCACTATTAAGGCTTAAAGGTTTAGAGATGGCAGGTAGCTGAAAAACTGGCAACTTCACTTTCTGAGCCGTCTACTTTTTAACAAAAATGCAGGAACTTTTGTGTACCATTTGCTAGCTTAGCTAGCTAGTTAAGAAATCTAGCCAACTTAATGAGAACCCGGCACTTCTTTGCTGGGTGCTGTAATAAGGTTAGTGTGACAGGTTTTTGTCCTGAATGTTCTTTGTTTGTAATCTGGATAAATCTGGTTCCTCTGATCTCCTTAGACAAGACACTTTGAGCCACACTAGCATGACACTCTACACACATTTGTAAATTTCAGGAGTCTTGAGTTAATTTCCAGTGTCATGCATTGATATGTCAAAAAATGAGCATTTAAAATATTGCCTAATATTTCTGCTTAAGTTTAAACACTTAACTTGTGGTGCCCAGCTTAGCACAAATACTAAAATCGGAAAGTGGAATTGGTGATTTGTCTTTCTGCTTGGGTGGGGGGAGGGGAGGGTGCTTATTTCATTTTGGGAGCTCAAGGGAGGGTGTTTACTGGAGACAGGGCACTTGTTAGGGACAATGCATTTACTTAACACAACATAACCCAATGACCCCTTTAAATCCTTAACACTAAAATCAGTGCTTAACCCTAAATACTAAAATCAGGTCCTCGATAAACCTAAATACTATTAGCCTAAGCTTTCATTTAACTTGAAACTTGCACTCAAACTCGTGAAATGGAAAGGCCCTCTCTCCATCCAGGCACATAAATATGGTACCACTTGAAAATTACGTTTGAATTCAAAATGTCCACAGTTGTAGCTTTCACCGTACCATTTAGAGTACAGACCAGACAGACAATCATTGTAGTGCTTTCTTTTACTTTCTGTAGTAGAATTGTAATGCATCTTGATCACCTTTTTGGAACACCAATAAAAAGTGTGAAAATGTCAGTTGCTTCTTTTGGCATCTTTTAGGGGTAACAATCTGCTATTATTTGCCCACAAAATATGCTTCTTTTCCACACTTTTGGTAGCAATCAACACTTTTTGCTTGTAATTTCCCACCCCCTGGGAAGTACTTTAGCCCCTAAATGACAGATTACCGGTAGGTTAACCATATGGCAACTATTAAATCCTTTCTTTCAGTGATGTTCATCGCTCATTACTGTTCTATCCCAGCTTAAGTTTCCAGGATTGACAGTCTGTTTATCAATTTTCTTGTTTACCCTCTTGATGGAGACAAATGAAGGGTTAATACCAATACTTGTCTGAGATGTCACTTACTGTCATATTGGTATCAACCCACATGTGTTGCCTTGAGTGGAAGTAATGAAACAAGTGCATCATTTTGATTCTTTCTATTTCCAATCCAGCTTGAAGAATGCGATCGCTCAACTCCCAATCTTCTCCACCCCATTTGTTCTTGAACTCCTTGACATTCATCCCTCCGACTCTGTCCCAGTCACTCTTGTACATGCCCATCAAGCCCAAACCATTAAATTCCCAGAAGCCTAAGGGGCGATCAGGTGTGGATCCACAATCCAAGCGAATTAGAATAGGACTGTAGGCCATCTTGTCTTGAATAATATGCTGCAGAAAAAAATAGCGAAAAAAGTCAAATAAAGAGTACAAGTACACAGGGAATAAGAGATACATGAGATACATAATTAGCTTTACATGCAGCTGTTCCCCCCCCATTTTTCTTCTTGGGGGGGGGAAGGGTACAGCTATGCATAAGCTAATTATAATATTCCCAGCACTCATGTATCACTTATTCCTTGTGTATTTGTACTCCTTTTGCAATGCCCAAATGAAAACTGCTCTATTAACAATTCAGTAATAATTCAAAAGTGTGTTTGAATAAGATCATAATTGCCTGTTGGGATCCCTGGTCATAATTAGCAGAGATTTTGGTGGTTTTATTTCATAAGTTTCTCTTTCATTTACTGGCTTGTTTGAAAAGACCCATAGGGCTATAAAAGCGTCTTTCATTAGCATACATCTAAAATCTTGAATTTTGTTCCGAAAGAGTCTGATGTATGTTACTCTTCAGTCTTTTCTTACAACAAAACCTGATGAAACTTGGTACATTACTTCAATCTGAGGGTACAACTCAATATCACACTCACTTGGAGAATAAAGTATGCATTTTTAGGGCAGAATGTACGATGAAAATATCATTGTGGAAAGTGGGATATGCTCTTTTCATAGGCAGGATGTAGGGAAGTGTTGCCGAGGTGGAATCAGGATGCAGGTCACCCATATTACTTGTGTGGGATGGCATGATGAGACAAAAACTACTGGCAGGTAGCCAGTTAAAAGATCCTAGTGTTCTTTTCCAAAAGATTTCTGTATTTTAAACCCCTAAAATTCCTGCCAGAATTGTACTACTCCTGCCCCTGTCCCTTAAACAAATGGGGGAAATAATCCCCACATGGGATTGGACCCTCTTGGATGGAAGTGGGCAAACATCTCATTCTGGTTAGCTAACACACTTACTGACCTTTCTGACATCATCCAGGAAGTGATAAGGAATATCAATATGGAGATCCATTACAAACACAATTGAATTAGGATCTCTGATCATGTCGGCAGCTTGTTGCAACCCCACAACTTTCCTAAAGTTCTCTTTAATGTTGACATGCTGATAACTTGGAATTGCAGCCTTCCTCATTGCATCTCGGAGATCAAGGTCTTTACTGTCAAAATCAGCAATAATCACATTAAAATTGAAATCCTTTGTTCTGTTGTGAATTTCTGCAATGTTGTTGAGAAAATGGAGAATCCACCGTCCCTGGTAATTCCCTGTTGTAAGAATAATGTTGACAACAGCACTCTTGTTCCATGCCATTCCCACAGGGGTACAGAGGGTTTTTACACCCCGTGGTCTGTACACATATTCAGAGAATCTTGCAGACTTTCCACTTGAAATTTCTTTGAGTTCCAGTTCCACCAAATACCTGTCTCCTGTTCCTTGATCATGGTTTTCCTCCACATTTAAGATTCTCACAAAAGAATATTTCCTGCATTGTACAAGAAAGGAATCCAAGAAATTTAATATTCAAAAAATAGAGACCTCCCTGCAGAAAACAAGCTCCTTTCAATGTGGCTCCACAGTTTAACCATTTAGAGGCAATGTCCACTACGACCGAGCGAAATCGAAAAGATGTGGCACATGATGAAAAATCAAAATTCTACGTTTTTCGCCCAGAGATACCTTATGGTAGCTCTAGAAACGTGGTGGCATTTTTTGCTGAGAAACTATTTTTAAACCTCCAAAAAATTAAAAAACCGTTAACGCACTACGTGTCTCTACAAACACCCCGAATAAACGCGAATCATACCTTCTCGTAAACTTCGCTCTGTTTAATTTGCGTCACGGAACAATCCTGTTTTGAGCTTAGAAATTTGCTGTTGAAGAGTTTACAAGTAATTTGAGTCAAATTATTCTTTTGTGGGTTAATTTTCAAGGTCATGGCAGGCTCCTGAAAACCACTAAAATTTGCTTGCTTTGAATTCTCAATTTGGCACAGTTTTTCAAGAGAAAGTTTCCCTCCCCGGTAAAACACCGAATCACTTGAAATTCAGAATTCTTGATAGAGGAAATGCCGTTCTTAGTTTCGGGCTTTTTATCAGCGCCGAGTACAAACGCTCTCAAAATCCCGATAATTACAACATTAACACGTCAACATTTGGCACATACCTCCGACCAAATAACCGAAAATGTGAACATTTCTTCTATTTTGGTTGGTATTCGGTTGTAATCCACAGCGGAAAGGCAATGTCTAGCCCACCTGAATATGTTGTTGTCTAAATATCAGGTTCTGTGCGTACTCTTTCATGATAACCATCTTGGCGTCCGGGGTCAACAACATCACTCACTGAAGCATCGCGTATTGGCAATCAACCCAAATGACTTATTTCCATCGCGCCTCCTTTTGTTAAAATCAAGAACCATGTTCAGGAATAAAATGATTTTGCCTTATTTGAACTTCAAAACAGTTTTCTCCTATAAGACGTCTTTTCTTGATCTGTATTCGTGGCAAAATTTCGAAACGATAATTTCTTGCCGAAAGCTTACAAGCCTGTTTACGGTTTGAGTCACGCAACAAAATGTCACGCACTTGATTTTACCTGACGTCGGGTTTGACTTGGAGGTAGCCTGCGTAGCAAGCGTTTCCGTAGAGCTTTCTGCCCGTTGGAGGCGTTTTTCGCTTTTTGGCGGCGCAAAAATTGGGGCGAGCGCAACACTGATGGAAGCAGCGGGGAGAGCCCACTGGAAGGAAGACACCGATGTGTTGCAACATAGCTTTGGACTCCGACTTGCCATTTCCACGGTCTGCTTTTCTCACTTGCCCGTTCGAGGCATACTTAGACAGCCCTTGTAGAACTCAACATGACCAACGTCGATTAGTTCCCTCTGCGCTATTCCCAGACAAGAGCGATGGGATGGGCAAATGGTCCATGTTAAGAATACTAATTTTAAAAAATACTATTGCGCGTGCTAAAAGAAAATCAACGAAGCTCAACTTCTGAGTGGACTTCGCTGATTCCAACACTGCAAGTGTGACCCGAAAAGTCCTTTTTTGCAACTGGAACAGCAACTGCTTGTTCATATCGCTTGTAAGAGGCGCAAACGCCTGGAAATAGTTTCTGAAAAGAATAAGTGACCTCTATTCGCAGCCAAGGGAGATAATGGTTTGATTGGCTATTGTACTCGGTGATAGGGGTCCTGACTGCGAGAACTCCAAAGAACCTATCCTGCGATATAGAGGAAGAGGTCTGCAACTGCTGCGTGTTAAATCTGGCGTTTTCCTTTTTTTTTAGTTTTTGAACATTTGCTCAAAGCCGATCCGCACTTAAGACATTTTGTCTAGTTTCCAATAATGTCGCACCTGAAATTCTCACATGCCTGATTTCCAACAAGAAAATTATTTCCGCACATGGCAGCTTCTCGAGGCGCCTTCTTCGACGCAACACTGGTGGCTTGCAAATAATATTGAAATCCTTCACCGTGAAATTAATTAGACTTGAAAAGTCGAACTCTGCAGTAAGATATAAAAAAATATGTCGATGTTTGCTATTTTAGACAATCGGAAGCTAATACTTTCTGCTTCTAGTGAACAAGTGACAATTTTTTCCTCTCGCCAGAGCGCCACAAAATGTACATCTATGTAATCTGCAACTTGTTTTGCACAGGTCAGAATTGTGTGGTGAACAGTTCCGTCATATGTAGTATCACTCTATTTAACTAGTCGAAAGATATTTCAGGCATAACTTCGGCGGTGTAACATGACACCAAACAGGAGGACGGAATGTGAGTAAACAAACGCATTTGTAGCCAAGCGCTACGTATTGAAAACTTACGATTATAAAGAAAAGTGAACTTTAAATTTTCAGGAAACTTGTAAAAAACAAATGGATGCCTTCTTTGTTAGCCTTCGATATGCTTTAGTTTAATTCATGGAAAAAAATTCAGCTATCTCTGTTGCGTTACCTAAACGCAATGGACTGGACACTAGCTTAGTAAGGGCCGCAAAGCCCTATGGACCGTTTTTGTTATGCAATCTTTTATGCCGAACACGTTTGCCTTACGTCGTGGTAGCGAAAGCTAGGAATGTTTTATTCATAAGCTGTTTTTAAAGGTTTTTAAGGGTTTTAAAAGTTGGCGAGTTTTACTCTATGTTTTTTCACAAGGCCGGACAATGTGAGTATTTTTTGTGTTCAGTTTTGAGATATGTGTCATTTTTGCCGAAGAGATTCAATCGTAATGTTATGTGATTTCGAAATTATTTGCAGCTTCAGATTACATATTTTCAATAAATGCTGAAATCCAGCCTTGGTGATCGTTTGCTTCATTGACCCACCGGTCCAATCTCTGCGGTTTGCTTTTACATTGAGGTAGTCCGACATCTGGGATGAAAACGGGAAACGGTCATTCCAGTTGAGTTGCTGAAACAAACGCCATCACTAACTACATCGCCTTCTATCTTGTAGAACTTCTTTGATAGCTTACGTTATTTCAGACGTCCTAATCTTTCGATTTTTTTCCCATATTTGCAATCCCATCCCCAAAACCTATCCTGTGACTTGACTAGAACCCGTTGCGTGACAGACACATTTAAAGGGTGCGTTTCTTTGGGAGAATCCGAAAACGGATTTGTGATCCCAGATCATATGGATTCTTCGACACCAAAGAAACGCAAAATCCGAAAAAGGATTATTTTGTCATGACAAGACAGGCTGGAGGCACGTAATATATATATCAGAACGATATTTCTCTCCTACTGCCCTAGAATTCAACTAGATGGAATACAAATAATTTATAAACAAGGACAGTATCTGCAGTAGTTCAAGTGAACTCGCTATTTGCGTTCACAATTAGCAAAATCTGGTCCCTGAATTACAAAAATGGTACACAAATAAAGTTATCCTGACGTGTCAATGCTTCTGTCTGTACTTTTGGAGAAAACTTTTCAAATATACGGAACGGAAAAATCACCTGAATTTTCTTTTTCACGATCGAATGTTTTGTCACGCAAGATCGAGAGAAAATATGGCGAGACAAGTAAATTTGCATGGAAGACCGCTTGACAGATGTACGATTTTCGGATCCGTCCCCCAAAGAAACGCACGGATCATGAATCCTAAAAATCCGGATTTAGATTTGATCTGATGTATCCACTCGGAGGGTGGATTCTTCAGATCACTAATCCGTGATTAATCCATTTTCGGATATAGGTAAAGAAACGCAAAATCCGTTTTTGGATACAAGAATCCGGATTTGGATTTTCCCAAAGAAACGCACCCTTAGTTAAATCAGACCATAATAACAGTGCGGTTTCTGAGATGAACGTGGAGATCACTGCAAAGTTATTTAGTTTCTTCAGGGAATTAACACTGAGAGATTTTAAAAATTCATTTGCCATTCGTTAAGGGATGTGAATGTGATGGCAGAGTCGTTATTCATTAGTTGAAAGTCAATCTGGAGATATCAGGAGATAACGGTCGATTCCACGCGTCAAGATGGCCCTTGGACAGTACACCTAAAACTTGACAAAACCTGGCATTTAGACAAAATCTTATTCAAGGTAAGCTAGATATGACCTTTATCCTGTACTTTTCATCCAAATACCAAAGGAAATAAGGAAAATATTCCAAGTTTTCGGCTATTCGGTCGGAGGCACGAGCCTACTGTTTGTTTTGAGAGCGTTTGTACTCGGTCAAACTCGGCGCTGATAAAAAGCCCGAAACTAATTTTTAAACCTGATTTTAGAATGGTATTTCGTCTTTCAAGAATTCTGAATTTCCAGTGATTTGGTGTTTTACCGGGAGGAAACTTTCTCTTGAAAAACTGTGCCAAATTGAGAATTCAAAGCAAGCGAATTTTAGTGATTTTCAGCAGCTTGCCATGACCTTGAACACTAATTCACAGATCTAAAACAGGACTCAATAACTTTTTACACACTTCAAAAGCAAACTTCCACGCTTAAAATGGGGGTTTTCTGGGCTGCGAATTAAACAGAGCGAAGTTTACGAGAAGATATGATACAAGTTTATTTCGCGTGTTTACAGGACACGTGTGGCGTAAACATGTTACATTTTTTTTTCGGGCTTAAAGAAAATTTTCAAGAAAAAAATTCCACCACTTTTCTTAGATTGCCATAGGGTATCCGTGGAAAATTTATGAGGGAATTTTATTTTTCATCATGTGCCGCCACTCGCTCGATGTTAGTGGACATCCCCTCTTAAGCCCCAATAGTGACAAGCATCTAATTTCTTCTTACAACATCCCTATAGCTACTTGATCAAAGGTACAGGTCACGAGAATAAAGGACGTGATCACCAGTCATGAAATGTCCTGATGTTTGTGCAAATTCTCTCAACTAGTACCATAAGAAATGTATGGAAAACACTAGGGAGAATATACATATTAATATTGGGGCTTAAAGGGTCAAGGAACACCAGATCTTATGACATTGTGTTTGACCTCAATGAGGCAGGGACTCCCATATGAGAGTGACAGGGATGATCATGAGAAATTTTGAAAGAAAGCATACCATGTTCCAGGATATCATTTTGAAAGCTTGGCTAAAGTTTATTTTCACCCCTTCAAGGTACAAAAAAGTGACAAGTAGTTCCTGTCTTATTTTTTCCAGTTTGATAGCCTTTTACTGGGCTACAAAACTCTTAAGTGATCTTTTAGATTTAAACTGCCAAAGCGGAACCAATCTATGTATTTTAACCTTGAAAGGTACACACACATACACACACACACACACACACACACACACACCACAGTTTCTAGGGGTCAGACATTCCAACCTCACAACAATGCTTCCTCTACTGGCTTCTGGGGAAACTCAGCAGTCCAGGAACAAAATGCCAAGGAATCCACAGGGCATGGAGGAGTCATTAATATTCTGACTGTAGTTTCAACTTAATTCACTGAGAAAATTTATCTTGTTGATATATGAATGTGACCAAATAAATCATCATGCGATCTTGTCACAGATCAGGTAAAATTTTATTCTCAAGCTGAAAGCTGCATACAGCAGTGACAGCTGTGGGCTTCGTTTTCTACAATCATTGCCCTTCAAGCAAAAATCATTTTACCGGGCAGGCAACCATTATCACTTCTGTGCTTGAGGATAAGATTTCACAAGATGTATAATAAGATTGCATGACACTATGTTCAGACACATCCATATCAACAAAGAGCAATTTGCAGTTACAGTCAAATATGACTCCTCTGTGCCTTGTGAAAATCAAGAATTCCTGAGTATACCAGGTCCTGGGCTTCTAGTGGTAGCCCAGTGACAAGGAATTCCCTGAGGCCAAGGGAGGTCCGAGTTTTAGGAAGGGTGGGATTGTAACAGGGCCCTCAGGTTTCTGGTGTTGGTACAGTGAGAATAAATTCTTGGAATGAGGGCCCTTTGGTTACTATAGGGATGCAATGCTCTACAACAAAAACAACTGTAAAACCATCTGGGGGGAGGGGCACAGTGGGGTTTGTGCCCTTTACTCCTGGTTCCCACCCCTGGTCAGTGGCTTATGTCTATTTGAGCCGGGTCATAGCCAGGTAGTGGGTCACAGGAGACAGGTCATGAGCAGCAGGTCATAGGCATATAGATGAAACAATACACAAGACAAAGTGAAACTCAAAAAAAAAAAATGGCTAGGTAATTCTCCCAAAAAAATTCTGTGTGACTTTCAAAGCATACCAAAACAATAGAACTGTGATTCAAGTCATGAGTGGCAGAATTGCACTTGAGACATTAGCATTGAAAGAACTGTTTGGAAATAAACTTGTTAGCAGTGGCCTGTCATCTGTGAACTGTTTCAGGCCAGTCACCTACTACCTGACACCTACTACCTGCTGCTTTTGAAATATTAACTGTCACCCACAACCTGCTACCAACCTGCTGTGTTCCAACGTCCACTACATGTACCTTGTTAACTGTGACTGCTTGCCTACTCGCTACATGTGACCTATTATTAGTGACTTGCTAGCTTTTTGCTGCCTCTAATGCGCTTCTCATGGTCTCTTGTCAGTGACCCATTACCTTTGACCCTTTACCTGTGTCAGGCAGCAACCTGTTACCTGTGACCTACTACCTGGGACATGGTATTCACTGTCGTGAAACAGACACATTGTTTGTCTGGCACGTGCAACCTGTGCTTCACGACCTGTGACCTGCCACTGCTACCTGTGACCCACATGTAACACCCCTCCACCCTCCATCCCCATCCACTGGAAGTAACATTTACTATCATTATGGTGGAGGGGTACAGGGGGGGGGGAACCCGGGAGAAAAGGGGGTGGGAGGTGTACAGGAGGTGGGAATAGAGGGGGCAGGAGGTGGGATTCCCAAGGTGGCGGGAAGCAGGTGAAATAGGGAAAGTACACAACATTGTGCAATTTTGTGATCGAAAAAGCACACAGAGGCAGGAGCCAACAAAAATAGGGTGGGGACAGGATTGAAGGGTATGGGAAGTGGGAAGTTTAAACCCCCATGTTCCCCCCCCCACCCTTTCCACATTATAGGACCCCTCCAACCCCCAGCCCTCCTCAAAGTTTGAAAGAATAATGTCACTTACCCAGTATGTTCTCTCTGCATCTGCTCCCAGACTTGAGATGCGATTGCCTTTGCAGTATTTTCATCCAATGGGTCATTGCCGAAATTCAAGAAATCGCCCACTCCTTCTGGTTTAGGCTCTACGATATCTGCGTGGTCGTAAGGGTAAATTGATGTATAGTGCATCTCCCAAATTCCTTCGTACCTCTCTAAAGGACTCCTCACGATGTATGACGGATTGTATTGGCATGGGGGGAACAGATCCTTAGAATCACTTTCACTGATGAAAGGAAGAAGGTACATTTCTGCACGGCGTTTTACTTCGTCGTTTACAAACCTGGGATCTCGGTGTTCTAAGTGAATTGGAAGGACAACTCCCGTGTGCCGAACGTGATCAACTCCATTCGAGTCAATTTCATAAGCAATTAACACATCCGCAGGGATTTCTCTCGGTTCTTGTTCTTTCCAAGATGAAGATTTCCATGTAACATGGAGATGATTAAGCTTTCCTTTTACGTGGCTTCCATGTTTGAGTATAATTTCCAAATAGTAACGCTTTTCCGCAAGAAATGGAGTATTATCACTGTATTTCCAGCTTAGACCTGCAGCAGTCGTGTTTGCGATCAATTTACTGTTTTCTGGCTTTGAATCCGCGCTTATCCACAATTCTGAAGTCCCACTCGACGCCAGATAAAAAGTGTAACTCCCAGATTCGTTGGGAGAGAGAAATCCAAATATTCGTAGTCCAAAATCTTCAAATTCTGGCTTGAAGTGAAGTCGCAGACTTGACGTTCGTAACCGTCTTGAAGGTCCGTGTGGAAAAAGAGGAAATGCTTTCAGCGACTGCATTTCATGACCACATATTTCTTCCCAAATAGCCACATTCAAAAACCCCTTTGCCGTCCCACGCGTGATGACGAAAGTCTTCGGAATGCGTGAGGGAACAATAATTTTGTCTCCTTGATTAACACCACGCTCTTTTCGCTGAAAATGAAGTACAGCATAGAGTATGGACAATAAAAGGATGCCCACGACCAATTTCTTTTTATGTCTTCGCCATCGCATCATCGCTTTTCCTCGGAACAAAATTACAGAACAGCAAGAGAACCGTCGACTCTGTTGTTTCGATCAGTTCGCAAATATAATACGACACAACTCTTATTTAGACATTTTGAGAAATGGAAGGCCGAGGTTGAAAGTTATACATTAACTGTTCTTTAGTTAAATATTCAAATTGATAATATGACGTATGTTTTTGTCAACATATATGCTCCAAATGATTTAGCACAACAAGTAAATTTTTTCTACAACCTTAAGTGTAAGCTTTCAAGATATGTAAATGAAAATATTATTGTTGGAGGTGATTTTAATTGCACTCTTTCACCAAGTGATAAAAGTGGAGGCTGCCCCATTGGGGAAAAAAGCTCTGTCATCCAAGCTATTTCTAATCTCTGGAGAACCCTAGATTTGAAAGATGTTTGGCGGCATATGAATGCGTGTATGTTGGGGTCATTCATTTTTTTGCAAAACTGAAAAATGAAAAGTGTCGGCTCAATTTCCTTTTTTTAACCTCTTTAGAAAATGAAAAACGAATTTCGTGTAATTCATTTTTTAATTTTAATATTTTTCTGAAGCTCGAAAACTGAAAAATGAAAAACAAATTCCGTGTGGTTCATTTTTCAATTTTCATTTTTTCTGGAAAATTGAAAAATGAAAAATAGAAAGAGATTCATTTTTCTAAAAAAATAAAGTGTTACTCTATACGTGCTTTCAGAATCACGTAATTCACGCATTTTGCGCGCACTTTTTCGCTAAGTTGAAGAGCGAAATGGCTGAACTCTCTTCGGGTCTGGGAAATTCAGACGAATTTATCACATTGTCAAGAGGACGTGGTGAGGCCAGAGTGGATCGAAAGCTGAAGAAAACTTTTAAAAGTAAACACGGACAGACTGTCAGTTATGTTTGGGGTAAGTCAACTGATACGAAATCAACGCTTCTATTCATGAAACGTGCAGCAGTAAATTGAACGCCATTTCGGTGAAGCTTATCGTAGGTCTTATTACAGAAGCTGAGAAGACATCAGCTGAAGGGTGAAGCGGCTAAACATGTTACGTAATCTCGTCGGCTTCCTCCACAGGAGATCTGGGTACGGTGTACCTTATTATAGGAATGTAACAAAGCATTTTAACAACGCGAACAAAATCTACGCGTTACAAAATTAACACGAATTTTCGAAAAGTTTACATCCATTTAATTAACGCCATTTTCCGTGGGGTATATGTTTACGTGCATATATTTAACACGAAATCGATGCTTTATTTGATGCCCCCCCTCCCTTTTTCCTCCTACTGTCGGACATATTCCAATAGATCTCAGCCGATATATCTGGTATGCACTGCAGAGAGGAGCTGACACAAGAGGTGAGGTCAAATCTATTAGACACAAGCCTTCTCCGCTTGTTCAAGGCGGAAATACGTAGTATTGAGGTGGCTGTGAAATGGAAAAAAAAGCGATTGGGCATTTTGCACAAGAAAGTAAAAGAAGCCGAGCTATCCCCTTGGAGATAATGATCATTACTTTGACGAATGTAAAGACATTTTAAAATTAATATTGAATGACGATGTGTCGACTGACTCTGACGGAGAGGTAGATGGCATGTAACTTTGCTGTAAAAAGGTGTAATTTAACTTAACAATGACGTAAATTAAAGTGCATAAAAATTCGTGTTAATGACATGCGTCGTTAATTTCCTATAATGAGGTACTTAATTTACTGTAGTTACCATTCACCTGAACTAAGGAGAGAATGAACCGGCTGTTGTTGCAGTGTTGTGGAAGTAACTGAACTTAAAGACCTTTTACCGAATACATTCGAGCTGAGGCTGTTAACCTCGACCATCAGAAAGCTACCATCTGAAAAAGAGGAGAGATCAAACCTTTCATCCTTCGAAGGCCATTCCCGTATCTCCTTGAAACTCGTCAACCAGGTGAATGGAGCTTTTTTCGAGCTGAAATGTGGGAAGGATAACTACAGTAAATTAACTACGCCATGAAAGGGTTCAAATGACTTTTTGTTTCATGTTTAGGCGCTTCACCCTTCAGCTTCTGTAACAAGACCTACGAAAAGCTTCACCAAAATGGCGTTCAATCGACTGCTGCACGTTTCATGAATAGAAGCGTTGATTTCGCATCAGTTAACTTACCCCAAACATAACTGACAGTCTGTCCCTGTTTACTTACGTTTTCTTCAGCTTTCAATCCACTCTGGCCTCACCACGTCCTCTTGATAATGTGGTAAATTCATCTGAATTTCCCAGACCCCGAAGAGAGTTCAGCCATTTCGCTCTTCAACTTAGCGAAAAAGTGCGCGCGAAATGCGTAAATTACGTGACTCCGAAAGCACGTATAAAGTGACACTTTATTTTTTAAGAAAAATGAAAAATGAATTTCTGTCTATTTTTTATTTTCCAATTTTTTCATAAAAATGAAAAATTAAGCAAAAACTCGATTCATTTTTCATTTTTCAATTTTCCAGAAAAAATGAAAATTGAAAAATGAACCACACGGAATTTGTTTTTCATTTTTTTGAATAGGTTAAAAAATGAAATTAACCAAACTTATATTCATTTTTCTTTTTTCGAGCTTCAGAAAAAAATGAAAATTAAAAAATTAATTACACGAAATTCGTTTTTCATTTTCTAAAGAGGTTTAAAAAATAAAATTAAGCCGACCGATAAAAGAATGCAAGATAGTTCCAGTCTCTTTTTCAGATCATGCGGCAGTTTCCTTCTATCTCTTGTCTTAAAGATTATGAGAAGCGTGGGCCGGGTTTTTTCAAGTTCAACAATTCCCTGTTAAAAGATAGTAAGTTTATTGCTGATCTCAAAACAAACATAAAGAAGTATAAAGAAGAATATCGCTGCGTCACTGACAAAAGGCTCTACTGGGATATGATCAAAATGGAAATACTAAGTTTCACATGATTTTACTCGAAAAGGCTTGCTTTTCAGCGCAGAAATGAGGAAGAATTGTTGCAAAACGAACTATGTAAGCTACAAAAGAAATTAAGTCTGGATCCATCGCAGGAGAATGTGACTGAATTTTACAATTTAAAATTCAAATTAAATAAATTATCACTGCTCAAAACCAAGGGGGGGGGGGGATGGTGCGGAGTAGAGCTCGCTGATGCGAACAGGGTGAGCGCAACTCCAAATGCTTTTATCGCTTGGAAAGGAGAAATCATAGTACTAAATACATAACAGAGCTAAGGCTACCGAACAAAGCCACGATAACTGAGCCTCAAGAAATCTTAAATGAGGAGTATCGTTTCTACAAAGAGCTTTACTCTTCCACGGGGGTGAGTTCTGGCGACGAGCAGTTCAACTTCTTCTTTAATAACCCGGCGCTACCTAAAATATCTAAAGTTCAAAAGCAAACATGTGAAGGTCTTCTCACAAAAGATGAGTGTCTCTCGTCTCTGAAGCAAATGGCCAAAAACAAATCGCCCGGTACGGACGGCCTTTCGGTTTAGTTTTATTTAACGTTCTGGGATTATTTGGGCCAAGAACTTGTTGACAGTCTAAATTATGCTTTTGAGTGTAGTGAATTGGCCATTTCCTGAAGAAGAGGGATTATTACCCTTATCCCGAAGAAAGACAAGGACAAAACGTTACTTGAAAACTGGAGGCCGATTTCCCTGCTGAATACTGCTTATAAACTCGCTACCAGAGCAATAGCTTCAAGATTATCCAAAATCCTGCCTTGTATCATCCACAGTGATCAAACAGGTTATGTCAGAAAACGCTTTATTGGGCAAAATATTCGTTTGCTTTCGGACATATTGGAGCGTTGTCAAAATCTAAATATCCCCGGTATCGCCTTATTTTTGGATTTCCAAAAAAGGCGTTTGACGGTATTGACGTTGGAGGGGAACTCCTATTTGAGTGCAATTTCTCACTTAAACTCTTTCGTTGATACCTGGCTTACCATTATTTTACAGGGATGTGCTTGATGCCTGGCATCAGATTGTGACTCGAACACCCTCCACCGACCGATTTAGAGAATGAAATCATTTGGAATAACCAACACACAATAATTGCAGGAAAATCAGTTTTTTATCAGTCGTGGTATGAAGCCGTTACAAAAGATTTGATAAACAAGGATGGAAAATTTATCTCGTTGAATGTATTCCAGCGTACCTTTGGCATAAAGACAAACTTCTTTCAATACGTAAGACTATTAAATGCTATCCCTATGTCTTGCAAAAAGACGCTCAAAGCTAGTAACAACGAAGAAGTTACAAAAAACGGTGGTGAAAGTCTTATCGTTGTAGAATCGAAATGACCAAAAACATTTTTCAGAAACCTACCTCTGAAGTCAGACTTCAAAAGGCAGGTTTAACTACTCAAGAAATCGCTTGCATTTATGAGCTTCCTTTTTAAGCTAACTTCAGATGTCAGACTGGCAATGTTTCAATTTAAAATCAATCACAACATCTTGTACACAAAAAGCATGCTCTTCAGAGATAGGTTAGCTGAAGATGACAAATGTTACCTTTGCAATCTCAGACAAACGCTAATACACCTCTTTGTAGAATGTCATTACACTAAACTATTTTGGTCTGATTTTGCATATTGGTGGAATTCCAAGAATGATGTACAGATTAGCCTTCGGGAACGCGATATCCTATATGCCCTTAAACCGCAGAAAAGATTATTTCAAGGCATCAACTACTGTTTACTAGTAGCCAAACAGTACATTTATGTTGCAGCTAAAAATGAAGACCCTTTTTGTTTTAGCGGTTATTTGGCTTTTTTGAAAAATAAGCTTGAAATAGACAAGACGCAGATCCGAGACCTTGTTTCTATTTAGAGCACCTAACTATCTATGTACTTTACTGTTTTTTTTTTCTTTAGTTGATTTGTTTGTAATGTATTTGTAGCTATTTATTAGTTCATGTTTTTTTGTTGTTGTTGTTTTTTTTTGTTATTATTGTAATGCAGATGTAAACTATTTGTGGTGCTTAAATAAAGTATGGTTATTAAAAAAAAAAAACTATTATTTAGTTACCTACGGTTTTTTCCATCCGTCATCTGTAGACTGAGTCGTGTATGAACAAGTAAAATGAACTCTACCTTTTGCACAAAAATTTGCAGAGATTTAGAATACCCGGCCAACTTTTTCTGAGTCAAATGCGTGAGATTTTAGTCTCCTCGTGACCGGGATTTCCGAAAACGTTCCGGCGACCTCCGACGATTCTCAAAGACTTCCGAACGCTACCCAAAATGTCCAAAGGTGTTCCGACGATTTCTGAACACTGACAAAGCTATTTGAAACTTTTCTGATGGCAAACTGAAACGCGACATTTTAGCGCGTTCTGATACAGTTAGGACTCAAACTCGACATTAAGCGCCGTTTATTAGGCCCCGTTTACAAGCCGTTCGGATTTGTCAGGCGTGAGAAATTGTCCACGATGCGTGAGATCAATTTCTTGGATCCACAGGCGCGAGACTCACGCATAATGCGTGAGAGTTGGCAGGTATACGTTTCTAATCAGACGGATTGTCCGTCTCTAGTATGGAAACGGCCAATATCGGCTCGAAAAGCCTTAACCACCTCGGAAATTCGGATTTAATTGTCATGAAAAACTTACGTTTTTAAGCGAAATATCTCCTCAAACTTTCGTAACATCAGAAAATTAATTCCTTTTGTTTTCGGAGGGACAAATTTGTCGGTTAGAACGTGAAAAAGGTCAGCTAGCATTTTCGGAAAGCTGATCAGTAGCGGCTCAGAAAAAAAGGGGACCCCATGATTTTTCGAACCTCCTAGGGAAACGGAAATTGGCTCGAAAAATTCGAAGGTGGCACGAAAGGTTAAGCTTCTGTCGTTTTTCTTCCGTAAGGATCATTTTGCTGTTTTTATTATCTTTTTAGATGTTTGTTGTCTTTGTGAAAGCTATAGTGAAGTTTTTTTGTATTATATCACCTTCTGTGCTTGGAAAGCAAACAGAAATAGCATGGCAGTGGACAGGCACTCCTGTTAAGTTCTTGATAGCTTTCATTTGAATGGTCACAGTTTAGGATTTTACTTAAGACTCGAAACTTAGATTCACCTTGTATAAATAAGCAGCACCCGCGGGAAAATTGCCTCGTGTAACAGCGCCTGTGTAAGGCTCCAAAATTTAGGATGGGATTTTTGGGAATTTCATTTTCATGTCATTTTGGTCCAGGGGCCTAATGAGTGAATGAAATGCACTGAGCAGTACTTTCCTTCGTACTGTTTACTCTGTAACAGAAGGTGGTTCTACCTTTTGAGTTTGAGAAAAAAATCCTGAAATGTGACCACTCAAATAAAGCTACTGAGTAGTACTATCCTGCGGGTTTGAGAAATTGAAGGTAAATATCTTATAAATTTCTTCCATGGGAGGCAAGAATTGGTTTGAAATATCGGAAGTTTTAAAAAATCGAGGGTTCGAAAAATCGGCCTTACAGTGTTTGACTGAAGCAAATCCAAGGGAAACGTGCCATGGTTCGAAAAATCGGGAGGTTCGAAAAATCGAGGGTTTGATAAATCGGGATTCCAATGTATTAAGAGTCCGTTCCCTAAAATTTTCTGCAACTTAACATTTCAGCTAAAGAATCCAAATGCATCAATCTTTGGTAGCTTACACAAATACCTCTTCAGTGAAAGGTCATAGAACAATCTGAGAAAACAGAGAACGATATTTTAAGTGATTTGGTTAAATTTTCCGATTTTTTCGATTCTCGTTGGGAGCCCCTGTGAAATGCAAGCAAGTGGCAAGGTATTTTTTTTTTCTTGATAGATAGCTAGGCGACAACAATCCCTCTAGGGTAGATTGAAACCATAGTTAAATATTACAATATTACACTTTTCGAACCATGGCACGTTTCCCTTGGATTTGCTTCAGTCAAACACTGTAAGGACTGAACAACCACGACGATCAACCAGCGAGTGGTGCCGAAGATTTAAAACAAAAAATTCCCTTTAGCCTGCGCGCAGGCGTCTCCTAGGGAAATAGGAGTCGTCTACACGCAGGCCAGAATCCCTTGGGCTTGAAGCGAAACCCCAAAAAATCCCCTGGACCAAAATGAAATTCCCAAAAATCCGGATACTAATTTTTGGAGCCTTACACAGGTGCTGTTACCTGAGGCAATTTTCCCTGCAACTTGCAACGCAACGCTCTTGCGAGACAAGTTGTAGACGAAATTGTGCGTGTAACACCCCCTCTTGGCAACTTGTCTAGCAACGAAAACTTGTGTTGCGAGTTGCAGGAAACGTAGACTAGTCGTCTACTTTTCGCAGCGTAGCGAGATAAGTTGCACCGTGTAACATGTATTCTGTAACTTGTTTCGCAACGCTCTCGTTATCATCGCGTTGCAAGTTGCAGGAGAATATTGCCTCGTGTAACAGCGCCTTTAAGGTCGGCACACACGAGGGGACTAGTCCCTGCGACTGGTCCCCTGTAGTGTGTACACGAAGGAAATAGTTGCGGGGACAAGTCCCTTGAAGGGTTTAAATTTAGTTAACTGAAATTCGCCGAAATGTGGAGACAAAAAATAAAGCGATCCACGACAGTGAAACCGAATTTACTAGATTAACCACAGAATATTAAAATAATTCAACTACAAACCGGTTCATACCTCGTGCAGTCTATCAGTGTTTGTCATTTGCAATTCGATAAAGTTTTTTCTCCAATGTCCTATATTGCTGGTACAGAAGCGTAAAAAGACAACTGCTCGATCAAGACTCCCAATACAGACAAGGTCAACTGGAAAAAAAGTAAAAGATCCGATGAAATTTTTTCATTTGGTCGCAGTGGTTCCACGAATTCAAACTCGCAGGGACCAATGCGACAACATTTTTTGACCAGAATGGGTAGTGCAGACGAAGGGACTTGGTCCCCGGGACTAGTCGCAGTGACCAGTCGCAGGGACTAGTCCCGTCGTGTGTACCGACCTTTACGTGGATCGCTCGCTTGTTTCGCGGATCGGGTTTTCCGGTGGGAATGGTTTACCAAGCGAAATGAAAATAGAGCCTGATCGCTGGTTAAGCTTCTGCCGTTTTTCTTCCGTAAGAATCATTTTGCTTTTTTGATTATCTTTTAAGATGTGACAACCACTTAATCGTGACTTAATAATTTAAAAACAAATTCTGTACACGAGTTACCTAACTATTACGGACCGATTTTTCTTTCCACTCGCCGAAATCAGTTTGGGTAAAGAGGGGAAAATTTAAAGTTCTTTACGAGCATCGCTCGTCCGAAAATTGGCAAATGTATTAAATCTAGATCTTGGATACCAGTCTACCCTACTCATAAAACTGTGTCGAGTGTTTGAAAATTTTTCACTTTAAATTGTAGTAGGATACATCGGCTTTGAAAACTAAAAACATCAAACTTTTAAAGGATGTAGTAAAAAAGAGTCACAGGAACCATTTTGAGGGCAAAAATTAATGAAAGTTTTCCCATTTTATCGTGACGATCTCATCTACACCCGGGGAGAGGTTATTCGACCCCCAAGCCATATTAGAATAACCCCTATAAAGTGTGGACTCGAACCTACGACTCTTCGCTCTGGTGTCTCGCGCCTTTCACCCACGCGACCACCTCCACTTTTGTTGTTATACTAAGAAAACAGGTAGGTGTCAATTGTTTTTGAAATTTTGATGCACTCATTGAGAATGCGTACTAGGTTAATCCAGTTTAAGTAGGCCCAAATATAACAGAGCACGGTGTTCTTTTGGCACAAACTTAAGCAAAAATGAAGTAAAACAAAAGCAACGGGAGTGAGCACGAAAAATGGAAAAGTTGTTCTGGTTCCTGTTCTTGCCGTTCACAGGCCCAAAATCAAACATCGGCCCTTAATTGAAAAGAAAAATACTTACTTTCCATATTGCTATCAACGTTGGTTTTATCAGATTTCGTGGTAAATGAGGAGCAGAAGATGTCATTTGCTGCTTGAAAAGTGATCCGTGAGCTACTAGTGAGTTTTCAAAATTAACAGCCTTAAGTGATGGTACCGTTGGGTCCTTGAAGGCGGAAAGATTTCTGATCACTTTCCGCCTGGAATTGTCCGACTTTAAAACTAAGACGTTGACGTCTATATTGACAAGTCAATTGGAAAAAAAAAATTACTCCATGTTTATTATGTTTTGAGGCTGTTTTTAATCTTTTCTTTTTATTTCATTGTATTTTATTATTCTTCGGTCAAAATTTCGTTCATTCATTTATTCATTCATTCATTACAAAAGGAAACTAATCAAAAAAAAAAAAAAAGAACGTAAAATAAGGGGAGGAATTACTCGGCTCCCAGGCCAGATGGAGAGTAATTCCTAGGTCGCAGGCCCTCATCTACACCCAGGGAGAGGTTGTTCGACCCCCAAGCCATATTAGAATAACCCCTATAAAGTGTGGACTCGAACCTACGACCCTTCACTCTGGTGTCGCGCGCCTTTCACCACTCGACCACCTCCGCTTTTGTTAGTATATTGGGAAAAATGGTAGGTGTCAATTGTTTTTGAAAATTTGATGCACTGATTGAGAGTGCGTACTAGGTTAATTCAGTTTAAATGGGCCGAAATACAACAGAGCACGAAAAATGGAAAAGTTGTTCTGGTTCCTGTTCTTGCCGTTCAAAAACTATCTCAAAATTTTGAACGGTGCGCATGCCCGAAATCAAACATCGGCCCTTACTTGAAAAGAAAAATACTTACTTTCCATATTGCAATCAATGTTGGTTTTAGCAGATTTCGTGGTAAATGACGAGCAGAAAACGTCATTTGCTGCTTGAAAAGTGATCTGTGAGCTACTAGTGAGTTTTCAAAATTAACAGCCTTAAGTGATGGTACCGTTGGGTCCTTGAAGGCGGAAAGATTTCTGATCACTTTCCGCCTGGAATCGTCCGTCTTTAGAACTAAGACGTTGACGTCTATATTGACAGGTCAATTGGAAAAAAAAATTACTCCATGTTTATTATGTTTTGAGGCTGTTTTTAATCTTTTCTTTTTATTTCATTGTATTTTATTATTCTTCGGTCAAAATTTCATTCATTCATTTATTCATTCATTCATTAGAAAAGGAAACTAATCAAAAAAAAGAAGAAAAAAAAACGAAAAATATGGGGAGGAATTACTCGGCTCCCAGGCCAGATGGAGAGTAATTCCTAGGTCGCAGGCCCTCATCTACACCCGGGGAGAGGTTATTCGACCCCCAAGCCATATTAGAATAACCCCTATAAAGTGTGGACTCGAACCTACGACCCTTCGCTCTGGTGTCGCGCGCCTTTCACCACTCGACCACCTCCGCTTTTGTTAGTATATTGGGAAAAATGGTAGGTGTCAATTGTTTTTGAAAATTTGATGCACTGATTGAGAGTGCGTACTAGGTTAATTCAGTTTAAATGGGCCGAAATACAACAGAGCACGCTCCCACGAAGTTGGAAACTTAGAAGCAGTTGACACATTGCCTTTTTTCAAAATATAGAGGGATTCCAGTGGTGTTTTTTATTCCAAAAAGTGGGGGCAATCAAAAACATTCCACAAGCCTTCAAAGTCGACAAACACGAAAACGGCTATGGCTTACTGGCAGTTTGGGAAAATCACCCTGCTCGGTGCCGGAACGGTTAGCCCGCGGACTGCCAAGCTAAAGGACGTTTGCAAAAAAGCCACTGCTTCAGCTCGCGGAGGTTGGTTAACGTTGCAGTGTTGATGTTAAGACATCAAAATGTTAAAGTACAAGACTGACTTAACAAAATCCTATCTGACCTGGCTAAATTACCTCTCGTTTCTGCGCAACTGTTAACAAGCTTACTCGCTCCTTCAAGATACAGTTGTACATTTCGGCAAAGAGAAAGGTTGGTGTTCTTTTTTTTTCTGGCGTGATGTTCATCAGTCAGAGCCTGAAGTCAGCCTAATCATGTATCTTGTTTTTACCACTGACCGACCTAGCGGGTTCCTTTTGACATTGGTTCTCTGTAAAATGCGGGAGCGGCCAAATAAAAACCTCTATGGGGTTTACAGCCTTTCTTCTAGCACGAATTCAAGGGCTTTTCAAGGTTTATTCTGAACACAAAATTAATGTAGTTTGTTCCAGTTTCTCAAGGACAAACTAAATATCATGAGATGGTGTTCTTTTGGCACAAACTTAAGCAAAACTGAAGTAAAACAAAAGCAACGGGAGTGAGCACGAAAAATGGAAAAGTTGTTCTGGTTCCTGTTCTTGCCGTTCAAAAACTATCTCAAAATTTTGAACGGTGCGCATGCCCGAAATCAAACATCGGCCCTTACTTGAAAAGAAAAATACTTACTTTCCATATTGCAATCAATGTTGGTTTTAGCAGATTTCGTGGTAAATGACGAGCAGAAAACGTCATTTGCTGCTTGAAAAGTGATCTGTGAGCTACTAGTGAGTTTTCAAAATTAACAGCCTTAAGTGATGGTACCGTTGGGTCCTTGAAGGCGGAAAGATTTCTGATCACTTTCCGCCTGGAATCGTCCGTCTTTAAAACTAAGACGTTGACGTCTATATTGACAGGTTAACTGGAAAAAAAAATTACTCCATGTTTATTATGTTTTGAGGCTGTTTTTAATCTTTTCTTTTTATTTCATTGTATTTTATTATTCTTCAAACCGATAACTTGATACTAGTTTCCTAAGATATTGTTAATTGCAACGTGCAGTTCAGTCTTTTGACATTGCGGACAGCGTACAGTTAGTGAGTGTATCTATTTTAAAAGTTAGGGATTGCAGCAGCTGTCATTGGTGGTACAGTGGGTATAAATTCTGCACTAGAAAGCCATCGACCTCAGGGTTCAAACTTTGTTCCATTCTTTTTTTTACATTATTTACCTTGAAAAATGCAACGAATAGGGATTTTCAGTTCATGTATGAAAAAATAAGAAGTCTTACTACCTCAACTGAGTGCAGAATAATCACTTCCTTGGAAGCAAAGGGTTAACTCTTTAAGCCCCAGTAGTGATCAGCATCAAATTTCTCCTCATCAAGTCAGTGCATCAAAACACATATACAGGTCATGAGAATTAACAAAAAAAATTGATCACCAAGGGAGAACTGTCTTGATGTTTAATAACAAGTTCTCCCTACTAGTACCCAACAAACTATATGGAAACCGGTAACCAGAATTTGTATAACGATGCTAGGGCTTTGGGAGTTAATGCCATTTGTTTTCAAGATGTCAACTGAAGTGGTTTTCTTACTATCAGTCCACATTCCTTTCTTTGAGTGGAAATAATGAACAAAATGCATCATCTTAAGTACTTCTATTTCCATCCCAGATTCCAAAATGCGATCGCTCATCTCCCAATCCTCTCCACCCCACTTTGTCTTGTATTCTTCGATGTTCATTCCTCCGACTCTGTCCCAGTCACTCTTGTACATGCCCATCAAGCCTAAGCCATGAATCTCCCAGTAGCCTAAGGGCCGATGGGCTGTGGCTCCGCAAGACAAGCGAATGAGAAAAGGACTGTAGGCTATCTTGTGTTGAACACAGTGCTGTAGAAAATATAAAGAAAATAGCAAAAATAAGACACAAGGTAAAGCAGGTTATTACATTTTCTCTAATATTGGCCAACACCCTGACTCGTCCCCAGTTGTCTTCATGTTGTGCAATGCACACAGCACGGGAGCGCCGGGTGTGCTTGCTATCACTTCTCGCACTCCCATGCCGTGCAAGTCGCACAACATGAAGACGACTGGGGACGAGTCAGGGCCAACACCACTATTGAAAAATTGCTGTGCATATGTTCTGCACATCTTGAGGTTGGTCTGGGACTCACAAGTTTTTACTTGATGTAATAACAGTCATTTTATTTTTATTTATTCATTATTTTTTTGCTGAGCATCACGATCATCTGAACGAGTCCCTTTTAATGGTCAAAATTGGAGCACTGCTTATAGGGAGCATAGTATTTACAAACCTTTCTGACATCATCCAGGAAGTGATAAGTAATATCACTTATAGGGAGCTGCTTATAGGGAGCATAGTATTTACAAACCTTTCTGACATCATCCAGGAAGTGATAAGGAATATCAAGGTGTAGATCCATTGCAAACAGAATTGAGTTGGGAGTTTTGACCATTTCAGCAGCTAGTTGCAACCCCAAAGCCCTTGAAAACTTGTCCTTGATTTTTGCGTACTGGTAACTTGGAATTGAAGCCTTCTTTAGTGCACTCTTTAGATCAATGTCTTTGCTATCAAAATCAGTGATAATGACATTAAAATTGAAATCCTTTGTTCTGTTGTAAATTTTTGCCATATTGTCAAGGAAATGGACAATCCACCGTCCCTGGTTATTTCCAGTTGTAAGTAAAATATTGATGACAGCACTCTTGTTCCATGCCACGCCCACAGGGGTACAGAGGGTTTTTGCACCCCATGGTCTGTACACATATTCAGAGAATCTTGCAGACTTTCCACTTGATATTTTTTTTAGTTCCATTTCCACCAAATACCTGTC
Source organism: Siderastrea radians (assembly GCA_964017195.1). NCBI lineage: Eukaryota > Metazoa > Cnidaria > Anthozoa > Scleractinia > Rhizangiidae > Siderastrea > Siderastrea radians. The sequence goes on along the minus strand of OZ024897.1, from coordinate 8,441,174 downwards.
TCCTGTTCCTTGATCATGGTTTTCTTCCACATTTAAGATTCGTTCAAGAGAATACTTCCTACATTGTACAAAAAAAAAAAGGAATTCAATCATATGCACTTCAGTAATGCTCAGTAAAAGCTTCTTGCTAGCTGAGACTCGACATTAAGCTTGCAAGAGTTTGCAGCCCTGTCAAAATGATTTGTAGTAGCAGGCAACATAGCAGAAGAAGTAGACAGCAGGGACTGGGTCCGCTAGGAGGTTCCACAGGAACCCCAGAGTCAAGCAAGTGGCAAATGATTGCCTGTAGACAGCAAAATTGCCAGCTGCTGGCACATCTTGACAGGGCTGTATTTGCATATTTTTAATAGATATGATTAAGATTCAAACAACAGTTGGGACTGAAAAGAGGTCATGGTTTAGGTTTGAAGCAAGATTTGGAGAATCATACATTCTGCTTTGAAAAAGGTTAAGATTTTCACCCAATAGGATAGGAAGTGAACAAAAAACCACTCCCTTCCTTCTCTTGTGGACAGTGCGGGCTAGTAGTTGGGGAGGGATGGGGGAGGAATCCTGAAGAAAAGGGGACAGAAAAAGTATGGAAAGTGGGAAAAGAGGGGACAGAAAGTAGAATTCCCAAGGTGACAGGAAGCAGGAGAAACAGGAAAAAATAAAACAAAATTGCATAACATTTTGTGACGAAAATGGAGCAAATAGAGGGGAGGCAACCAAAAATTGGGCAGGAACCGGGATTGACCGGAATGGGAAGTAGAAAGTGTGTACCCCCCTGTCCCCCCCATCCCCCCCCCCCGCTACAGGCTACTTGAAACCAACCTAGCTGTCGGTGTTTTCTTAACCCTTGAAGCTCAAATAGCGACAAGCATCTAATTTCTCCTTACAGTATCATTACTTGATCAAACAAATAGGACATGAGAATAAAGATGATGATCACCAAAGATGTAATGTCTTGATGTTTAATCAAATTCTCCTAACTAGTATCAAAAGAATTATATGGAGAACACTGAGGAGAACATGCATGTTGATATTGGGGCTTAAAAGGGTTAACAAAATCTTTCATTCTAACAGAGAGTGCAAAATAGTAATAATATAAAAAAAACATCAGGGAGCTTGGTAGCAAGAACAATGCGAGGGTAAGCATAACTTCTGAGAGGAGTGACTGGGGGCAAGGAGTGAGCAACTGGGGTAAGGCAGTGACGGTCAGCTTGAAAACTGATAGGGAATCACTTATAGCATGAATTTAACTTCTCCTTACAGTGTGACTGCATGATCAACATACATGGCATGACAATGAAGGAAATGATCACCGTGTTGATGTTTTCACAAATTCTCCAAGGAAATACCATAGGAAATACATGTTGGCTAATGAGGAGAATATAAGCATTGGGTGGTTCCAGAAAATATCCATACCCATACCACGGGCGGCATCTCGGAATTCCGAAGGGGCGGGGGGGTTACGTCGACTGGAATTCCGAAGGGGAGGGTGGGTTACGTTGACTGGAATTCCGAGGACATGGGGGGGTTCATTGGACTGGAATTCCGAAGGCATACGGGATTTTCAGGAGAGTAACTTCCGGTTTGTTGTAGTTGTCTCTTCAAAAAAACTCGTCAAAAACGACTTATCTAAGGACGATGATTCACTCGTAAACACGAGACACGTTCAACTCAATCAACACGCCGGAGACACATTTCAATGGTCATGGTCAATAAAATGTTTATGCTAACATGACGGCTGAAAGCTGTTCACTTTCCAGTAGATCGGTCACAAAAGCGATCGTAGGCTTTTCTTCGATTGTTTTGCTCGAATTCAATACTGTAGATCCCAGCAAAGGGTTTTCAGCCCCTATATTAAAGCAGATATCATCGAGACACATGCTAAATTGTTGCGTTACATACCATGCGACGTTCATTGAAAAGGTCAGATTTCACGCGTTTGATCAGACTACATTCAGTATTTTGTACAAATTCTTTTAAAGTTGTCATTGACTTTGAATTTCAATGTGAGTTTCATTTACTATTTTAATTTTAACCGATGGATAAAGTGCGGGGAAAAAGTTTGATTTGTTCTCCCGCAATTTATTTGAGGCCGCAGTACAGAATGCAAATTGCGTTCACTGAACTAAAAATAATTGCAGGAAAAAAAAGCTTGCTATTTTACTCTAATTCTTTTCCTAACATCATAACGTTCGATTTTTAGAATAGGTTGCATTCAACAGTTTCGCTTTTAACGGCAGGTTTGAGTCTGGCAAACGCAATTATGAATTTCCAAATTCAATTCTGAAAATTTTAGCTTTGTTGTTAAAATTTTACGTCGCACTCGGCACACAAATTATTCACGGCAACCCTCGACACCAAAAATTATAGACACACGTTTAAACATTGGACCAAGCGTTGGAATGACTTAAAAGCCGTTTGAGTTTTCTAATGTTTAACGGATTATCGGCAGTGTACGTTTTGCCGTGGAAGGTTACAATGTAAAATATCACTCAGTCGGCCGCTGTTTGTTATTACGCAACGTTGATTGTTTATTGTGCTGAATGTACGTTTTTTCTTTCGGAGGGAGCGAAAGGATTAATTTCCGTTTAATAAAGATGTTTGGAATATAGAGAGGGCTTTTCAAATCAGTTGGAAGAAAAAAGCGACAATTCCTAAGGGGGGTTTGAATGATTACGGAATTCCGAAGGCATGGAGGGGTAGGACGGTTTGGAATTCCGAGGGTAAGGGGGGGTTGAGCATTTTGGAATTTCCTAAGGCAAGGAGGGGTCCAGATGAAGATGCCGCCCGTGGTAGGGTATGGATATTTTCTGGAATCACCCATTGATCTTAGGGCTTATAGGGTCAATTTCCATACTTTCGTGGTGGCAACTATCCAGTCACAACAGGTATTATATACAGCTTTATTTTACAACAGCTACCAGATTCCTTCCATTTGATGCTTTTTGATGCATGTTAGGGCTGTTGTTATCTCATGCTTACTCTGAAGTTCAAGGCGCAACAGATGGTCATGTTTTTCACTCCAAACAATCACTGTAGTGGGCCTTTATCGACGATTTAGACAGCATGACTTTTGCTTACGACTGTCGTATGCGACTTGTGTAGCGCGCCCTGCTTGTGTCAAGCAAAGATCGTATACAACTCGTCATTCTAACATTCTGATGATGGCTACGACTGTCGTAGGGTTTTAAAACATGTTTCAAAATCGTACGACATTTTTTGTGTTGTGTGCAACTGTCGTGAAGATGTTGCACGTCTGATTTAGACGACACGATTCGTGTTTTAGACGTGACGTGATGTACTACAGTTGTAAGGAAAAACCGTACTGTCTAAATCGGCCCTTAGAAGTTGAGCTCAACTGGGACAAAAGGTCAAGTTCATGCGCTTGGATTGGAAGATTTTAATCCACCTTGCCGGCTTCTGTTTTTTCACGGTTCATTGGTTGTCTACATAATTATGATTGACAGTAGTGAAAAATGAAACCATCAGTTGGGTTTTGAATTACATAGTTTGTTAGGTGCAATGAGAGGAAAGCAAAAATGAAGTGAATTCTGGTAGTTGTTCGTGTTGTCAGAAAATGGTCTACTGGAGTATATGTCAGAAAACCCTTCAGTTGGTTTGTTGGAAGTTACCCTTTAACCCTTTAAGCCCTGATATGAAAATGCATATTCTCCTAACTGTTCTCCATACATTTGGAATGGGACTTGCAAGGAGAATTTGTCTAAATATCAATACATCTTATCTTTGGTGATTGTTTCCTTGAAATGTTTGAAACAGCACGATTTACGTAAAGAGAAATTTCATTTTCACCACTGTTAGGCCTTAAAGGGTTAATTCTGATTGGATGGTTGCTTGCACAAAAGTACAAAGATAATCAAGTAAAAACCAGTCACTCTTTTTATTCTCATCTAGCTTTAAATATTTACCCAGGAAGTTTTCTCTGAATCTGTGCCCAGACTTGAGAAACAATTGCCTGTGCAGTATTTTCTTCCAATTCTTCGTTGCCAAGATGCACAAAATTTCCTGCTGGCAAAGGCTTTTCTTCCACCACATCAGTATAGTCAAAGGGGTAAATTGACGTATAGTGCATCTCCCAAGTAGATTGGTACCTCTTTAGAGGTCCTTTCACTATGTATGAAGGATTGTATTGACATGGAGGAAACAGATCTTTGGAATCACTTTCATTGATGAAAGGGAGTAGGTACATTTCTGCACGGTGTTTTACTTTCTCGTTGACAAAGCTGGGGTCACTGTGTTCTACGTGAATCGGAAGGACAACTCCCGTGTCACGATTAAGTGTTCGAACGTGATCAAATCCATTCGAGTCAATTTCATATGCAATAAACACATCCGAAGGAATTTCGCTCGGTTCATGATCTTTCCAAGACGATGAACTCCATGTAACATGAACATGATTAAGGTTCTCTCCGTCGTAAGGGCCATTTTTATGTAAAATTTCGACATAGTAACGCTCTCCCACGACCATCGAGATTCTATTTGTGTTATCCTTATTTTTCCAGGATGTTAGTTCAGCAGTTGTATTGACGATCAATTTGCTGTTTTCTGGCTTTGAATCCGCGCTTATCCAGAGTTCTGAAGTCCCACTCGAAGCTACATAAAAATTGTATTTCCCAGTTTCTTTGGGAGAGAGAAAACCAAAGATACGAAGTCCGAAATCTTCCAATTCTTGCGGAAAATGCAACCACAAACTCGATGTCCGTAAGCGTTTTGATGGTCCATGTGGAAAAAGTGGAAATTCTTTTAGCGATCGCATTTGATGGCCACAAATTTCCTGCCAGATTGCGACGTTTAAAAATCCCTTTGTCGTCTGACGTGGAGGAAAAAGTTTAAGCTTAAATTGAGTGCTGTATGAAGTCGCGTCCTGATGGCCATGTTCTTTTCGATAGCGACTAAATTGAATTACGGCGACCACAGTCAAGGAGAGTATCGCCAAAGCAAATTGTTTCTTACGTCTTCGCCATCGCATCATCGCTTCTACAGACGAAGTTATAAAGGCGGCATATCACGTGCACTGATTTCTCAATATGTCCTTTCACCGTCCAGTGCAATCAACCTGAAATAAACTGAAAACGATCTTTGACTGACTGTCTTTGACTAGTTGCCGCGCGAGTTCCGCGGGCTCGTTTCCATTAAAAAAGTCTTTTGGCAATGTATGCTAAACAAAGTGCCCCGTAGGTCGCATGAAAATCAAAATGGCGGGACTAACACAAGAATATCATAAATAATAGAGGGTTAATACTGCTTAACAGAAGAAGCAGTTCAAAGTTCTAAGGCCAAAAGTGGTTAAAATGTCTTTCGAAGATGATAAAGTTCGGTGGCAGAATGCTGCTCAAAGAATGTTGAACTTGCAACAGCTAGGTGGAGGAACTCTGGTCACAAATCTTAACGTGATTCTGGATGAACTCAACTCTTTAGACCATGCAACAAATGTTGTTGAGAAAAAAGAGGTTAGATTTCAATTTTGAATAATTATATTTAAAATAGCAAAGATTGTTTGAATGCATGGTCGACAAATTTGAAGAACAAAAAGGATGTTTGTAAACAGATATCTTTCCTTTGTGGAAGGTGTGCAAGCGTTAAGCTTATAAGTTCTTTCATGTTATATGAACTCTGATTTGTGATTTAAACGTGAAATAATGGAGTGGTCTTCGTAAATACCAGCGGGTTGGTTTACCAGCTTGGTCATGAAGCCTTGATACCTTGGCAGCAGGTTAATTGTGGTTCCTGGCATCTGCATCCTTGAAATGACCCTTTGCGGAAATAATTTCATTCATACAGGTTAAAGAGTTAAAAGACCCTTGGTGGTACCCGTGTGTGGGGGGGGGGGGGGGGACTCCCATATAAACCCTACATGAGGGGACTACCATATTAAAGTAACAGGGGTGCCCATGGTACCATGTAGGGGTTTAAAAGTCAAGGCTCAGGTACCACAAATGACTACCACTGGAATTAACTTGGTACCTTTTAGGGAAGAAACAAGAAAAAAAGATGATAAGAGAAGTGACCACTTGTCGGGATTGTGACCTCTTAGGGGTGGAAAAAATATCCATAACGAGCATCCCAATCATGTTTAGAAGGTGGTATTGACCAATACATGGGTCAATATTTGGTTTATATACACATTATACTGGTCAATACTTGGACAATGCTCTTATTTTGTTAGTTTGTGAAAGAGGGTGTCTGGCTCGTGGGCTTAAAGAATTGAGATAAATTTGATACCTTTCTTAATATGTAACCAACTCTCCTAAGCAACCAACTTTTATGGCTTTTGATTAAAGTTCAAGCCTGTGGCTGGTGATCAAAAATTAACTTGTTATCTTTGTATCTGCAGGATGCTTTGCCTGTGCTGTCCAAATGTTGCTGTCTTGTTATTTCATGTGGGGATGATGACTTTCTTGTCACTAAGTTTTGCCAACTGATAGTCAATCTTTTATCTAAGCAAAAGGTAAAGCAGTACATTACGTGTCAAATCTCACTGGCCTTTTTTATCCTTCTTTCTTGCATTTCTGAAGTTGAATATTTGGCCTCTAGAGGTACCAAACTGACAAGCAAAGGCAAGCACAAGTGATTTCTTTTGTTGTGTCTTTGAGCAGAAACAAAATAAATCTACCAAGCATCTTCCTCTCTCTTGTTTAGTCAATTATTATATTAATAAGTATTTTAGGAAAAGTAATATGCTTATTCTTGGAAAGTATTTAAGCTTTTAGGTCAAGAAATAAATAAATAAAAGCAAAGCTATGTTTCATACAGGATGGCTGGTCTATATACCAAAACAGAGCTTATTTAGAGCAATTTGGTTTTCAAGGCCACTTCATCACTTTGGGTGTTTTTCCAGGTCCCTCTTCAATTACCATCTGTGGAAGTTCAAACTCTTGTTCTTAATATTTGGCCCTTAACTCTCATGCTTTTTTGTTTACTCCCATGTCCTCTCAAAGAGTTTCAAATCTCCTTAATTCTGTTTAGCCGAACAAGAAGCAGCACCCCACCCCACCCCACCCCACCACACCCCACCACACCCCACCATCCCCATGGTAGGGGCATGGGGGTGTAGTGTTCATTGTGACAGACGTCAGATCTGAAGGTCCTGGTCCCCATCATCATGTCGTTCCCTGAGACAAGAAACTTTGCTCCACATTGTCTCTCTCCACCGAGGTGTATAAATGGGTACTGGTGTCATACTGCGAGGGGTAAACTCGTGATGGACTAGCATCCTATTCAGGGGAGAGTACCAATACTCCCAGTTACTTCATGATACAGAAACTGGGGATGAGCTCTGTCCGTGTGGACCTCCTATGGCTCCTATGCAACTTTACCTTACCTACACTGTAACACCTCGAGGTTAGAATCTCAAATTTCAGTAAACAGATTTGCCAACATTATAATGGCTTTGACTTGTTTGCAGGTCCTTCTTGACCAAGAAACATTGAATGTCCTAGTACCTTTCCTTGTAAACTCAATCAACACATGCAAAAAGTGGACCCTAGTTAACCTTGTGAGAGCCTTAGCATCTACATTATATGAAAATGGAGCATTTTGCAATGAGGTAATACCATCCATGGAAATGAAGTCGTAAGATTGTAAATATAACTTGGTAAAAACCAGTCAAGCTACTTTGATGTCTTCACCCAAAGTAAACAAACCATGACCTTCCTTCCATCATTCTGTCATTTTTATGTTTGTGTATGGACAATCATTTAACATCTCCCTGATGTAAATTGTGTTGTTCCAGAAAAATTAATATCCATGTCCCCTATGGAAGGTTTTTTGGTTTGAGTCCCCCACCCCAACTCTCCAGAAATTCCATTTTAGCTTCATACTTTCCTTTAAATTTTTTGGCTTTTGAGACCCCCCCCCCTCCCTTAAAATTTTCTCGTGACCTTCCATGGGGTGGCTAAGGATGTCTTCAGGAACTGCACATTCATATTCATGGTTGCTCCACTGACAGTGTAGCAAGCTATTCCCAGTTTTCCTAGGAATGGCCAGGAGTGATTCAATTAAGTAGTATTCGTTGTCAAAATTTAATGACAGGAATTGACACATCTTTTACATTTTATTTTCACATGCGTTGAAATAAACTGACATCAAGTTTAGACTTCATTTTTTTAAAACTGCAAAACGCAGTAGATTGGATGATATATTTTTTTAATTTTTAGTTAACTTTGCCAACATACAGGGTAAGAATAAGAAAAAATGGTATATGAAAGAAGATGAAAGAGAAAAAAATATAAGAAAAAATGAAATAAAGAAAATTTAAAAAAGAGAAAAAATATTGCTAGTCTATGATAGAGTTACACTAGTAGAAAATTCTACAAATGGTTCCTAATAGGATCCCAACCCAGGATCCTTATAAGATCCTACTTAAAACCCTAGAGGATCCTATAGGATCCTACAGGATCCTATTCATATTAGGATCCTATAGGATCATGTAAGATCTTGTGCAGGATCCTAAAAGATTTTTGTAGGATCCTGTAAAACATGATTATGATTATTGCCATTTAGGATGCTGGGCAGGCTCCTGTGTGAACTTACAGAATCTTTTCTTTTTGATCCTACAAGATTCTAGCTTGTCCTGTGGGATTTTGTGTAGGATTTCCATCAGGGTACATGTACACCCAAACATTTTGCTTACCACTACAGGATCTTGTATGGGATCTTATCAGGATCCTGGTTAGGATCGTACAAGATCCTGTTAGGATCCTATTAGAATCCTATAAGGATCCTGTGCAGAATTTCTACCAGGGAAACACTTTTAGGTGTCTGACTTATTTCTGTTTTTGGCTATTCATTTGGCAAATGGCCTGCCTGTCTTGCAAGTGAGCACAAAGTTACTTACTTGTTACTTATTATTTTGAATAATTACGTAGTTTGCTGAAAGCCTGCTGGGTCAAGATGGTGTGCTGGTCAAACTGTGCGGATGTGAACCACAGGATATTGATTTGCTTTGCAGTGCAGTCCAGTGTGTGGCAAATATCTGCATGAGGTTGGCATGTTTTGTTATACTTGTACATTGGAAAACTAACCCTTCACCTTTTGAGCCCCAATAATGATCATCAACCAATTTCTTGTCATCATGTCAGTGCACTGTAACACATGCACAGGTCCATTATCCATAACACCTGTCACGGCTGAGTATGCTTGATGGGACCTCAATGTTATGGGTGATCTTGGCCTCTTGTTAGTGTAAGTTATTAACAAAGTAATAAGTTTGTTACGGGTGTGAAGTTCAAGGTAAGGCCTCAAAACTTGCATACAGGTCAAGAGAATCAAGGAAATGATCACCAAAGATTAATTGTCTTCAGGTTGATGTTTAGATACTATCTTCCAGCCAAAACTCAAGGGAATACATGGGGATGAGTCAGGAGAATTTGTATGGTGATGCTGGGGCTTTAAGAGTTAATGTGACCACCACATTATTACAGCCACTTGTTTTGACCAAACAAAATGTTCTGCAGTCATTAACATGAACATTCTGCCCTAACGTCTTCCTATCCTCTGTTTAGTCCTACAGCAGCTCCCGATGCATTGACTATGGAGGATGAATTCCTCACCAATGCATTCAACCTTCTTTTGGATCTCATGAAAGGCTCAACCCCAAAAATGCATGGATCAGTTCTTGAACATTTTAGGGTAAGTGAGATTTACACAACTCTGCTTAAACTGTCAAATGAATTTGTTTTCCCTTAGTATTTCGCTGGTGTCCATTTATCCACCTGGGTAGAGATTGACAATGTGGGCCAACGTTTCTTTTCTTGGGAAACCTCTTGATCTCATGATCAAGTCTGATCTTGAGTATAATGCTAAAGATTTTAATGCATATACGGCAAAGTGCAAACAATTCTATTCAATGATGATATCGACTAAAGCAAAAACTCTGAATAGCTTTAAAAGGTTGATAGCTGATTTTAAACTCTCAAATCCACAAGATGCTTTTTCTATTCCGTATCTAACTGCAAGCGAAACATATGTTTGGTGTTTTCAATATAGATTGTTGAATTTCATTTTGTTTACAAATGATAAATTATTCAAAATAGGTTTAAGCAATTCAGATAAGTGCTCATTTTGTGGAACCTATACGGAAGATTTGTATCACCTCTTCTTTAACTGCTCCTTTGTGCGGGTGTTCTGGAATAGTTTCACAGTCTGGTGGTCTGGTGTAAGTGGTGAAAATTTATCTTTGTCTTTAAAAGACATCATAATTGGCTTTCTTCAGAGGAAAGATTTATTAAATTATTTGATAATTCTTGGTAAGATAACTATCTGGGAGAGTTAGAAAAAATAAGTACTTTCCAAAATTTAGATTGTTTCTGCACAAGGTCGAAGCTAAACAAGAAGTTGAAAAGTTAATTACTATTAAGAACCGAAAGCTTCGCGATTTTTATACAAGATGGGAACTTCTGTTGTAATGTTATATTAGTCTGTTAAGAAGTCTGCCAGGCAAATTAAGTTTTTAATAGTTTTCTGCGCTAGAAAGTTGCTATTTAATCTTGTAAGGGAATTAATTGGGCATCTGCATGGTTTGTATGTGTCACTGTGTAGGGCAAACAAAAAAAAGTATTATTATCGTATGTATTAAGTGCAATTAGAATAGAGTATTGTAAGTAGAGTAATGCAAGTGTTATACTATAACTAGCGCTCTTGTGTAGGCATTGTAATGTAATGTAATGTAATGTAATGTAAGTAGTGGTTTGTTTCATACCATTATGTAAGTAATGTAACGTTTACGTGTCTTGCAATAAACAAAAAAAAAAACACCAAAAAAAAAAAATGATCAAGTCTGATCAACCCCACAGCACCTGCACAGCAGTGACCAGGTTCAAACTGCAAACAACCTCTGAGGCCTAAGTCTGATGTTGTAGCCACTGATGATGCTAGACCACTTAGAAGATAATGATGATGATGATGATGATGATGATGATGATGATGATGATGATGATGATGATGATGATGATGATGATGATGATGATGATGATGGTGATGATGATGATGATGATGATGGTAATGATGATGATGGTGGTGGTGGTGGCAATGGTGTTGGTGGTGCTGGTGATCATGATGATGGTGATGATGATGATGATGATGATCCTAATGGGGACTCTGTTCCATTGAATGCTTCACTAACAGCTGAGTGTATGACCACTTACATTAAGTATAAAATTCCTTAACAGTTGATTTTAAAATCATTTATATTTTATTGATAAGTACATACTTTAGAAAATAGTTATCACAGTTTTTTAAGGACCCTGTTCAAGTTACCAGTTGTTATCTTTTTTTCAGCTTATCAATGCAGTGTTGCGTGCTTTTCCACATGTCCTTGTACTTGGTTGCTCAGGGCAGAAGGAAAATCTTGGACCTCTGTTGTCTGCGCTTAAGGTGAAAACACAACTTAACCAACTGCCTCGCATAACATAATAACTGTTGGGTGCCCGGTATATCCAAGGGCCTCCACTGTAGTCAGTCGGCCCCCAGATGGACTACTCTATTGCTGGCAAATCCCCGCAACCCAGCTATGAGCCCCACATGCCCCGGCACCTGTCGCACTGACTTAGTCAGTGAAGACTAAAAAAGGAAAAAATGGCCAAAAAGACAGAGGGAGGGATGGGGTAGAAGAAACATGTAGAATGTCACAAAAATACCTCAACAATACAAGCAGATTACGGCAGGCCATTTGCAGTAAAAGTACACGTACTGAGCCTGACAGCAACTTAACAACTGCTGACCACCAACTCTTGGTGACCACTTGCTTGTTGTTGGTTAACGTAGTGAAATTTCATTTAACTGACAAAACTATGGAAGTTTATCTTTTTTTCACGACTGTCAAATTGAGCCTTATCTTGTTTAAAACATTAGCCAGTGAACAGGTATATAGGTGGCACTCATTTGGCAGGGAGACTGAGCACCACCTGAGAAGCTTGTTAGTGGGTTAGTTCTTAATATGTCATTTATTTTGTTTAGAATTACATGTTTTGTGGATTGCCTGGTTATAAACCACAGTACACTGAGAGGAGCAGCCTCAGAACACAGGAATCATCAGGTAAAAAACAGCCTCAGTTACATTAAATTCATTGTAATAAAAATAAATATTAAAAAATGTTAACTTAGTTTAGTTTTGTATTTCATTCTTAACCGTTTGTGAAGCGGCTAGAGCAGGACTGGATAGGCGCTATACAAATTTTAATTATCAGTTATTATTATTATTATTATTATTACTATTATTATTATTATCAACTTGACTCTCCATTTTTTTTGGGTTTAATCATGGTTTTGTCAGCAAATCAACTCACAGTTTTGTTGGTTTTCCTTCCACAGATATTGAGCCTGATGATTTGTCCACTGTTCATCTAAGCACAATCCCTCAAAAGGATCGTACTTACTCTGCTCTCAGCAAGAAAAAGAAGAGGCATCCTAACAAGAAGAAAACTAAACATGGGACTGCACCTCCAACTCCGAATCAAATAACCACAAGCAGCTCCTCAATGGATGCCTTGACTCCTCAATTTGCCACACATGGTTCTTCAGTAGATGCGTTGACTCCTAAATTTGCCGCACACAGTTCCTCAATGGATGCATTGACTCCTAAATTTGCTACACAAAGTTCTCTAACAGATGCTCCAACTCCTGACCTTACCGCACACAGTCCCTCAACAGGTTCTGTGACTCCAAACCGTGCCACACATATCTCCTCGATGGATGCACTGACTCCCAAATTTGCAGCGCATAGTTCCTCAGTGGATGCATTGACTCCAAAATTTTCAGGGTGTTCTCTAAACAGATCACCTAAAGAACCTGTACTCAGAGATGATCAGTCTGGTTTGAGTCATAGACTGAAAAATCAACCAAGACATGCAGTGCACTATACTAACAGAAATGTTACTCAAAACAACAGTCATGAAGCAGGAACAGAATCCTCAGGCTATCATAGCACGTCAAGCATATCTAGTTCAGACTCGGAGTACTCTGACAGTGAGGCAGGACAGACTGCAAGACTGAGGTATTGTCCTGGGCCCAGTTGTTCAAAGCAGGATTAAGCTAACCCAGGATTAGCATCAACTTTGAATTGAGTTTTATAGCCAAGCGATGAGGAATCCTGTAAATCTGTTTTGCCCTACGTTTTGACTTTGGTTGCTTTCAAATGGGCACTTCAAAAATAAGCCCTGAAAACTCTCTTTAACAAGAGAAAAAGGAAACATGGTTAAATTGTAATCCTGGGTTGGGGTTGGTGTTTCAAAGTGAGGCAATGGTGGATAGCAACAAATAAGATGGACCTTGCACTAAGCCATGTGACCCAAAAATTCCCTGCACACTGGAATCTAGACTTTCAGCAACTGTCTAAGAGAAAAACGTTTTTTTTTTTCCCTATGTTTTGTTCCTCAACCAGCTGGAGAAATCCATTACTAGAGCTAATATTAGCACTCACTGCATCATGTTGTCCTTTGCAGGACACTTTACTTACTTTTTGAACGGACTTTTCTCTGGGAAGATTTGAGGGTCAGTTGTTCAAGGCTGTTCTCTGCATTACATCATGTTGTTTTTTACTCTACATTGTCTCTTTCTTCCCAAGTGCCTGGAGGGGGATGGGGGGGGGGGCGCAGGAGCCTGGGAGAAAGGGGGTGGGAGGTGTACAGGAGGTAGGAATAGAGGGGGCAGGAAGTGGGATTCCCAAATGTGTGGGAAGTGGGAGAAATGGGCGGAAATTATGCAACAAAGAGGGAGGAGCCAACAAAAATAGGGTGGAACAGGGATTAAAGGTTACCGGAAGTGGGAGGTTTAAACTTCCCTGCCCCCTCCAAGTGTGGGAATGGTTACTAATCAGAAACATGCTGGGGGTTACCCTTTAATGGACAAGCATCCCATCCTGTGGTGAGGGGGAGTGGAAATACGCCTAGTTGCTTTATGCTTCAGAAATCAAAGTTGAGTGCCAGCTGTGTGGGCCCTTGTGGGTAAGTAGTAAGGGCAGTCACACACGAGCCAAAGGCCCAAATGAGCTGGAGCTTAACCCGGTTTCTGTAGCACGAAGTGACTGAGAGTATTGCTACTCCCCCCTGGAGGGGATGCTAGTCCATCACAGGGTTACCCCCAGCAGTATGTCCCCGGTACCCATTTTATACACCTGGGTGGAGAGAGACAATGTGGGGTAAAGTTTCTTGTCAAAGGAAACAACACGATGGCAGGGACTGGGGCTCGAACCACCGACCTTCAGATCTGAAGTCCAACGCACTAACCACTACACCACCGCGCCCCACATGGGCCCTTGTGGCTGCTGTGCTAATTTACCTTTTGCGTCCCCGTTCAGGTGTAAAAACGTTAGAGAGTAACTTGAAAAGGGCTAGGGACATCTTTTTCACAGCCATGCATTGTCTGTGATCAAAGCTGAGTTGATTGTTTTCTCCTTCAGGTCAATAATGTCGAAAGTGCGGCTTAATGTGCTTCTTTGCCTCCAGGCTGTTATAAAAGTAAGTACTATTGTGCAGTTCAAGAAAATATCCATACCCACCCCATGGTTGGTCAATGGAAATTCTCTGGGGTTGGCAGGGTGGCAAAAGCCAAAAATTTTAAAGGAAAGTATGAAGCTACATTTTTGTAAACTGGAATTCTAAAGAGGTGAATGTGGGAGCGAGTTTAAACCAAAAAAACCTTTTGTGGGGGGTATGAATGCTGTCTGGAAGAACACATTTATGACATTTAGGTGGCATGTGAGTACATCTTTCATCTCTACTGAGAATTGAACTGTTTATAAACAGTCAATATGTGTCTCTAGGAGAAAAAGTTACCCTTTCATTGTGTGGTTTCAGAAAATATCAAAACCCCCCTCACAGATGGTTTTTTGGTTTGAACCCCACCCCTCTGGAAATAGCTTTATACCTTCCATTAAAAATTTTGGCTTTTGACAGCCCCCACCCCCTAGGAATATCCAATGACCATCATGGGTGGGTATGGATATTTTCTGGAACTGGACATTGCCAAGAGTGGAGGAGGGTGGGGTAGGTCACGGCCATGCATGTATTCTTCTTGCTTTCCACACGTTGGCCCCTTGCTTGTCTCTCCCATGTCATTGTACTTTTTCTGTTGCAAAAATTATGCATGTTGAAATCTTATTTCCCCCCCCCCCCCCTTTCTGCCCTTTCCTTTCCTGCCATCTGTAGGCTTTTTAATTGAATCGTTACATTTGTGGCTTGTAAAGTGTGAGTAGCAGACTCAGAGAAATACTGCTTCAGAACCTTTATAGAAAAGATGAAGTTGAGCATTTTGCTATTTTATGTCTGTGGCATGGTTTCCTCTGAAAATAGCTACCTTTTGATTGCACTCAAAAATGTTTTTTGATGTATTCATTCAAGTTACCTCAAGAAAATATTCATTCTTCTTGATATGTCTGTACTATTTTGGGTGGTCCAGAGAGTCTGAATAACTGAGGCTTGATTATAATTTCTTTAATAATTTGTAGAACTGATTCTCACATGTTTGATATTTTTTGTTGTCAGAGTACAGATAAGAAAGTGCTGTTTGGCTACTGGTCCTCGTTTGTTCCCGATAACACTGCGTCCTTGCCTTGGTCTCTTTTTACTACAATTCTTAAAGATCCGACTCCAAAGGTTGGTCAAAGGTATTTGTGTCATACTTAAACTGCAATATTTTGAAAGGAGTTGCGCTACTGAAAAATTGCCATGAGACGTTTAACTTAACTTTTTAACTTTGTAACTTAACTTAATTTTACTTAACTTAACTTAACTTAACTCAACTCAACTCAACTCAACTCAACTCAACTTAATTAAACGTAATTGAACTGAACTAAACGTAACTTAACTTAACTTAACTTAAACTGTATGGAAACATGGTGAAAACAGGCACACTTGAAATCTAGTAAATTAAGATTTGAAATTACCCCAATAAAATTATGATTGCTAATGCCTTTTCAATGTTTTAGTAATAAATGAACTGTATGATTGCTCTTGCTCCCTATGTTTGCCCTTCATGTTTTATAAGAGATCAACTCTAATGAGCTTGCAGAGTTCTCCTGCTTCTTGTTAATGTTCTTCATATAACATACAATGATTACGAGAATTAAAGCAAAAAGGACTGAATAGAGTTAATTTAATTAGTTTCAAGTTAGAATATTAATTTTGTGTTCTGTATGAAGAGACTTAACATTATACTATTAATATGTTATTTAACAAAATAATTATTTAATATTCATGATTGAATATTGCCCAGGGTCGTGCTGGAGGTGTAGCAGTTCTGATGGACTTGTTGGATGGCTCAAGACAGTTTTTAGTCGCTGCTGAGGACAGGTATTTGGAATTACAGTATATTTGGGTACAGTTTATTACATTTGTTGATGAAAATGAAATTTCTCTTTAAATTATCAGTACTTGTTTGAACATTTAAGTCATTACAAGAAAGGAAGTGATCACCAAGGATAATATGTCTTGATATTTAGACAAATTCTCCACACTAGTTCTATAAGAAATGTATGGAGAACAGTAGCGAGAATATGCATTGTTATATCAGGACTTTAAGGGTTAAAGAAAAATGAATCTATGTTATGTAAAAAACGAAAATCACATCAATGATAGATGGTTTTGATGCAGCTCCTCTGTATGTACACCCTAACTGAACTGCAATAAATTTTGTAAGTGTTGGTTGTTGTACATAAGGGAGGCAAACTGGAGAACCCGAGAAAACTCTTTCGAGGAAGGCAAGAACCAAACTCAGTGTACTTACATGTACAACAAAGTCTGGGATTCAACTCTGGTAGCATCTATCCTGCTTTTCAACCACAATTATTACCTTACTACAGCTCTCTTGGTCAATACTTCTAAAATTGTAATATGTCCCTCCTCCTACAACATGTATAATTCTTCCAGGATAAGAAGGCATTAAAAGTCAACATCTGAATTAATCCTTTAAGCCCTAACAGTGATGAAAATGAATTTCTCTTAACATTATCACTACTTGTTCAGACATTCAAGTGATAAGAATAAAAGAAGTGATCACCAAGGATAAGATGTCTTGATATTTAGACAAATTCTTCGTACTAGTTCCATAAGAAATGTATGGAGATCAGTAAGGAGAATTTGTATTTTGATATCGGGGCCTAAAGGGATAAAAGCTGGTTTCTCCCCCTCTCTCTACCACACCCACATTCCATTTTCTGCTACCCATCTGAAAACACAGTTAGAGAAAAACAATATGAGGCAAAGTTTCTGGTCTCGGGAAAAAAACATTGTGCAAACATCCAGGCTTGTGTTTGAAGTCTGACCTGTTGGTTTGTATGAGGAAGGGAAGCCGGATAGCCCAGAGAAAAATTATCATGTAAAAAAAGGTGAGAACCAAAAAACTCAACCCAGCTACATGTGACACCGAGTTCAGGACTTAAATCTGGTGGCACCTAATGAATTAAGAGTTTAGATTTTAAAGAAACTGTGTTGCTGTGTCAGTGGGAAAGTGAAACACAAAAATGTGTATTTATCAACTGAGTTGGTGAGGTATATTGGCCACCATAAAGAATCCAAAAGCTGATGTTTGGAGCAGTAGCCATTCGTTAGAGCTCAATGAAGGGCTATTGCTCAAAACATCACCTTTTGAATCTTTTTTTAATGGTGGCCAAATTACTTTTATTCAATTCGATTGATAAATGTAAATTTTCTGGTGCCAGCTACCCTAGCTCTACTTTGGTACACAAGCTGCTCACCACTAATACTTATGACCACATCTTCACATCCAAAAGTAAAACTGGACATCATCATCATCATCGTCATCATCATCATCATCATCATCATCATCATCATCATCATCATCATCATCATCATCATCATCATCATCATCATCATCATCATCATCATCATCATCATCATCATCATCATTATCGGTACACCTTCACATCCAAAAGTAAGACTGGACATTATTATTTTATTTTTGTGCTTTCTTTGTTTCAGAGAACAGCACAGCTCTTCACCATCAGCTCGTCCATTTACATCGTTCTCTGTCAAGCTGAGTGGAATTGTTCATGAGCTTCACAGATGTCTCTTGCAAGCACTAATTGCAGAAACCTTTGCTACTACTAAAGCTCAAATACTTAAGGTTAGATTTGTGCCTCTTGATGTGGGTCACAGAATGTGTAAATACACAGCTGTGCTATGGCGCGCGCAACCGTCACCGTAACCATAAAAAATTGGGACTTAGTGAGAAATACAGAGAGAAAGGAGCAAAGATGGAGGGCGATCACTTCAAAGCAAGATAGCACTTGGAAGATGCAACTAGCTTTTAACTAATGTTTGTACGTTTGTATGGAATTCACTGAGTGAGTTATTTTGCTGAAATACGCCGAAATCCTTGCACGTATGTAGGCCAAGGAGTCAAAGGAGTTTCCAACTGATGTATGCAAGACCAACTGAAGGAAAGTAATATAATTATTTGATTTGCTCTGATGAAAGGCTTTGCGTTGTGTTGTGTTGCTACAGTGTCTGTCCATACTGGTTCTTAACTCACCATACAACAGACTGAAGGAAGGACTTTTGAGCAAAGTGGTCAGACAACTCAGGCCTTTGCTGGCTGTGAAAGGTAAGATAGAAACATTCCGTGCAAATATCTATGTTGTCTGGACTTTGTCTATTTCCGCATAGGGGTATTTAACAAAGTTTCCCACGGGGAGGCTCTGCCCTGAGGGTAAGACCCTTACCCTTAAAAATACTGTTTTTTTATGAAAATGACACCCTTTCCTCATACCTAGAGAAAACAATTACACCTTTTTGTACCTCAAAAATAAGCAAAACACAGTAGATTGTCGCAGGATTTTAATCAGTTGAAGGCTTCAAATTTTCATATATTTTTGCTTCGTGATTTCTGCCAAAATTTTTGTAATATTTTTATTTACTTAGACTCTTTCGGTTTGAGGTGTATTTCGGTATCCCTTAAACGTACTAAAGCAGCAAATTTCCCTACCATTTCGTGTACTGCAAGCACAAGATAGGCACCCCTTTCCGACGCAGACTCCAATTTACTCACCATACGTCTGGCGTTGCAGTTTTGTAAAAAAAAAAAACATGGTGGCAGCTTCTCGCAATGTTTCAGAAGACGAGGACTTAAATACCTTTGATACAATTCGCTAAGCCACGCACAGAGAACGTACGCCCAGAAATGCATGTAACTCGGAACTTAGATACTTCATATTACACGGAGTTATTTGTCATTTCCATATGATTTCATGTTTGGCAGAATTGCTTGTGTTTGTATGAGGATTAGGGCTAGGGGGCACTTTGTGATGTTTATCATAAAGGGTATGAGTCTCATTAGTGTGCATTTCTGGATGTAGAAGAACCCAACTTTATGTCCGTATCGGAATATCAAAACAAAGCAAAACAAACCTGGAAAAAACACTTGTCTTGTTGTAACTTGCGATCAGGCGCTGTGAGAGCGTTTCTAAAATTCGGCCTGATCGCTGGTTAGTCCTGTTGTTTTTATTAGCAATTTCGACTACTTGGATTATACTAAAACGATTAGATTATTTGCTCTCAATTTTTATGCGTGACAGAAATTTTGTCGGAGTCGTAATCTAATTGTTAAGTAATATTTAACCATGCATGTGACAAACTAGATCGGTCTATTATATTTCTCTTTAACAACTTGCTTCCCATTTTCCAGACCCAAACTTGCAAACAGCAGTACTGTCCTGTCTGAGAATGGTGGTATGTGTCCACACACCCCTCCCTGAGGTAGTGGAATTAATGAGACCCACCTCAGCAGAAGTCAGTATAGGGAACAAGGGCGTGTCCCAAACCAGCACCAATAGTACCCCTGAAAGGCAAAGTGACAGTGCTGATGTGAAGGCCCCTGATTTACAAGTACCTCCTGATGCACCGTGGCTTATAAATTGGTGCGCTCACGCTGCCAATAAACGGGACACTTCACTGGTTTTGCGTTTGGAAGCCTTGCAGTTTTTAGGCTCATTTGTGAAGAGTTACGTTTTCTTAGCAAGGTATGCGACTATTGAGAAAAAGAAAATGATGCATGTATTACATTATGTGATGCAAACACAAAGTGAAAATGCTATCAGGCCACAGCTGCTGACACTAGCCTCTGTAGCAAGTGTTCCTTGCGTTAAAAGTGTTTAACCCACTACTCGCCCTGGATGCACAGGGTCACCATCGGCCATTCATACACCCGGTTTGAGAGAGACAAAGTTGAGCAAAGCTGCTGTCAAAGGAAACAACATAATATATTGCAGTGAACGGGGGTGCGCTTGCCTAGGTAACTCAAGATGGCGAGTGGCCAAAATCGTCTCGGTAGAAAAAAAAACATTATTCCTCTTATATGCTGATGTGTATTACAGTCTTGTTGTCTCTTTTTTAACGTTGTTTTCAACCACATAGTGCGCATAAATTCAATTATTTTATGAGTGTTTGATGAATAAATGCTGTGATAAACTGAGGTACCAATGGGTACCCAAGAAAAAGTCTCGGCTAGTTTGAATAAAAGAGGATTTATTCAAATTGTAACTTATACATTTTTGATGTTGCAGTTCCAGCGTAGAATGTCTCAGAAACCTGGCGTGTTCGTGTTTGAAGGATAGTGATGTGTCGTTTTCACTGAGCGCATTGAAGGTAAGGTACAAGCTCCTTGTGTATATGTTGTCTAGAGCATTTCTGTTTTCGATCTTCTGAGAAAATGAAGCTTTGAAATGCTTAGTCTTTCTGTTTACCTAGCCGTTTAAGCCCCAAGAGTTGATCAAATATATAGGTCATTAGAATAACGGAAATGATCACCAGACATGAAATGTGTTGATGTTCAATCAAATTCTCCCAACTACAGTCGAAGCTTTCCTTGCGACCACTCCCGTAAGCGACCAACTCAAGTTATGACCAGCATTGTGAAACCTTGTTTGAATTGTCACTTATACTCTGTAATTGGATGCTCTCGTAAACGACCGTTCCCATAAGCGATCGTGACCACTTTTGTGAATTACCGTCTGCGCTTTTCGTTTGTTTTTAAGTTCTGGTAAGCGACCACTCAGTCAGCACCTTAATAAAAGCGTACATTCTTGGTCAAATTTAGAGTAATACAAAACATAAGTGCTAATGGTTCGTTGACCTGTACATACACGAACCTCTTTTGTGATAGGCAATAAAAAAGTATTTGACTACAATACGATAGATAACCAACAACATATGCCAAGCGTTCTGCTAAAAGCTCTCGTAAGCGACCACCCTCTATTGTTTTGTTACGTGGTCGCTTACGAGAGCCCATTCTCGTACGGTAAGCGACCAGCTCTGGCTGCGACCACTTTTCTGAATTCCCGCGGTGGTCGCTTACGAGAGCTTCGACTATAGTAACATAAGAAATGAAGAATAGTGAGGAGAGTACGCAGTTGGATGTTAGGGATAAAGGCTTAATCTGCACTGCATTTCTGCTCAATAGTTTTGTCAAATAATATATCTTTAGATCTCGGCATAAAATTGTTTCCCAGGTTGTCATCTCTACATCTCAACCCCCTTTCTTACCTACACCCCTTTTTCCACCCCAGACGCTGCAACTATATCTCCCATCCCTATTTTCCTCCCCTTATCCCTAACCCCTGGTAATCCCCACCCCTAAGTATCCCCTTAATTATAATATCTCGTCACATCTCCGTTTTGCTCTATTTGTTTTAGCTACTAGAGGAGCTTGCTCGTGCTCTGAACAGTGAGATCTCAAGTAGCCAGTCAGGCAGAAATGTCATCTCCAAAGAACAGGTAAATTCATGCCTGACCGATGATTCAGAGGTGTGAACTTGGGATTCTGGTAATGGGTAGTGTTTTGGTTTCTGAAGGACAGTTGCAGGGATAGCTTCCTACGCAGACGTTCTTTTGGGAGGAAAGATTGCGTGACGAGCCAAAAGAACGTCTGCGTAGGAGGCTATTGCAGGGATAACATTAACGCGAAAAAATTGCGTTTTGTGAGCTGTCTGTTTTTCAAGTTTTGATGTAGACTACAAAACAGTCGTATATTTTGCGTCGGTCCGTGGAAAAGCGCGGTCTTCGACGAAAGGTCAGGAGCGAGCGTGAAATAGTCGAGTGAGACTGGAGAGAGGGTGGATAGGTGTGTGAGGCTCGTGTGCGCTCCGCACCTCGCGTGTTAGGGCTTTCCTTCTCTCGCGCGCTTCTCTCGAGAGTCTTAAGAGGAAAAACGACTGTATTACAGTTTAGTTTCGGTCATTTGTTGCGTTCTGGGGACCCAAATATAAGTGGCTTTAGAAAAAAACTTTAAGTTCCACAAGAGCTGTAGAGAAATGTGCTGCCTCTCGTACTTTCCTCGTTCTCAGTGACGATAACATTGATAAAATAGCTTGTACGGCTGCACTCATACAACTTGTTTTGGTCAGGAGCCATAGCAAGGAAGTAAATGTAAAACCTGTTCTCCAACGAGGAAAGCAAAAGCACAGTACTGCTGTTTTTTCCTTTCTGGCTCTTAAGTGTTGGCGCAACAATATTGGATTGGAACAGTGAAAGCTGAGGACAGAACTGGAAATTGAAGGGACTTGTTGTTGTTGTTTTGTTAAGAGACTAGCTCTTTTTTTTACGCTACTTAGGTTCCTTAGACTGAATTTTTTTAATTGAGATATGTATTTGTGCTGATGAACGTGCTTACAAACAGACACTTCAATACTTACAAAATCCTACATAGACAAATACATCGTTAACACATTGCATTGTCGCTATACATGGTCTGAACTACCCGTTAAGGCGATTTTATAAAAGAAAAGAAATAAAAACGACCTGTTCACACAATTCTTAGTTGTCGCTGTTCCCTTGAATAGGGTGTAATTTTTTGGGCTTAGGCCTCAAAAAGGGTATCAGTTTTGGAACTTTTGTTACATAGGGTGAAGGTTTAAGAACCTTTGCGACACACACGTATTCTAAATTTCTAAATTGACGGGAGTACCCCGCCGGGGGGGCGGGGGGGGGGGCTTTGCTCTGAGCTTTTCAGCAGAAAATCT
The DNA here is from genome assembly GCA_964017195.1 of Siderastrea radians. Taxonomy (NCBI): domain Eukaryota; kingdom Metazoa; phylum Cnidaria; class Anthozoa; order Scleractinia; family Rhizangiidae; genus Siderastrea; species Siderastrea radians. The sequence goes on along the minus strand of OZ024897.1, from coordinate 8,418,196 downwards.
TTCTTCCTCATTCATCCGTTCTATTCTTTATTTCATTGTGTTTGTTTAGGTGTTGCTTTTTTGGCAGCAGTTGTTGGGCGGACCCTTGACCAGCATCCTACAGGATGATGCTTCGCTGCCCGCTGCACGCTGTGCGGCCGTTGACTGCTTATCAAACGTTGGAGCTGTTATCTTGAATAAACTGCCTGTGAGTTATTATTTAGCCGTTATTCAGGAGATAGTGCTTGACGCAACACTTCTCCTTCTTTAAAACAGTGGGGAGAAGCGTTGTTGACATATCTTTATATAGGCCATCACGCATCATGCCTTACCACTAAGAGGGGGAAACGTTGTGCGACGACTAAAATAATGACATGTCACACAACGCTTTTTCCTACTGCCTTACTTATGAAGGATTGTGTGACGACTGCCCTTAGGCAACTGAAACCCACTATCATGTGAAGGTGAGAGCGAGAGTTCACAAGAGTTAATTAAACTCGCGTATGTGAGTCGATGAGAGTGAATGAGAGTTAATGGCGAGAGTTGACGAGAGTTTACCTCGCTGAGAGTGCATGGGAGTTGATGAGAGCGTCTGAGAGAGTGGCTAGCCTGCGTAGCAGGCGGTTGCAGGCGGTTTGGTGTGTTTTTGGTAAAGTATTATTCGTGAGAAGGAGATGCGGCCGCGCGAAAACTGAATCGAGGTCAAACGAGAAAACGAGGGAGAAGGGGGGGAGGGGAAGAAGGCCTCCCCAAACCGCCTGCTACGGAGGCTTTTAGAGTGGCGAGCATTAACTAGAGTCTACCTCGCTGAGAGTGCATGGGAGTCGATGAGAGCGTCTTAGAGTTAGTGGTGAAACGAGAGCGAGAGTCCAGTAGTGTTTAAACTCTCTAACAGCGCATAGGAGTCGAGTGAGAGGCTAGAGTTGACAAGAATCTTAAATAAAAGTAAAATGATCCTAACGTGAGTCCAATCGTGAGGCTTGGAGTTGTTCGTGCGAGAGACAACGCTAGCCGGTCTGAACGATCCTGAACGTGCCAACAAAATAAGAATTGCGGTAGATCAACAAAAGTTAGTCTGGAATTAAACGGATCAAAATTGCCTGATGACCAATCTTTAAGTCTTTAAAACCACTGAAGTCACCACTTAACTGACCACTCACGTCAGCTGCTTAACATCGTCAGCTGACGATAATTTAACTATTTGATTCTTTAGATGACTTCCGCTCAGGGAAACTAAAGGTCATTCAATGTCACCAGTATCGATCTTTTCAAGGACTTCTCTCACCCGGACCTTCACAGCGGTCAAACACATTAAGCTACGTCAAAGTTCCGGTTTTTCAGAGCGTTGAAGTTTGAGTCAGTTCAAACGTTTACTAGCGTGAAGTTCACCTAAAGTTCGTATGAAAACGATGCATCAAATGTCCCGACAAACCGAATTTCGCGCCGGTAAAACTTGTGGATGACAATCGCCCCATTTTAAACGCATACTCAACGTAAAAAGCTTAGGTTTTTAGAAACAACGTTAAGTTTTGTGGTTGCACTTTCCATATTTGTCTGTATTTTTCATTGCGAAATTATGGCGGGAACTGCGCACGTGTCATACGTTTGAACGCTGTGAGAACCGGACCAGAGAACAACAGATTAGTTTGTTAGTGTTGTTGTTGTTTATTGTTTTTTTTACCTCTTGCCCTTATATTAGGTAAACGTGCGTATTCTATGCATCACTCTTCTCCTTGGTTTGTCAAATGATGAAGACAAGAATCTTAAGGTAAAGAGAAGACCTCTTCAACTCTTCTGTTTTTTCGTTATTCCCACACTACGTAAGAACAACCCTGGTATTGCGAATGCTCTAGCGGCGTGACCAAGAATAAATGTTACTCTTGCACCATTTTTGCCGCACCTGAGACCTGTCGTATATGTTTTAGCTTTCAATCTCTTTACAGTGGCCAATTTACCTTATCAACTCAGTAGATAAATCCAAAATTTTGTGTTCTACAGCTGGCCGACAGTGAGTTTATTATACACTCATGACAGAGGTTAAAAGGGAAGATAAATAGACAGTGGAACTCCGTTATTTCGGCCATTTGTAGATAAACACATTCATAGTATCAGAAGACTAGCAGAGTAGTTTTAAACCAACCTGAGACTTTTTTTTTTGGGGGGGGGGATCTTTCATTCCAATGTCTTTTAGCTTTTTGACCCTTTAAACCCCAACAGTGATCAGCATCAATGTTCTCGTCATCATATCTATGCACCATAACACATTCAGGTCTTGAGAATTAAGGAAATGATCACCAGTGAATTGTCTTGATGTTAAACAAGTTCTCCCAATTAGTAGTCAATGAAATGTATGGAGACCAATAAGGAGAATTTGTATAATGATGTCGAGGCGGTTAAAGGGTTAAAGTCATACTTATCGTAGGGCCGGGTCCACCGTACGACCACATTTTTATGCCTTTTATTGGTCCCATTGGGGTTCCACTGTGTGAAGAAATCAGGTTTATGGCTGGCGGGTCAGACTGCCGGCAATGAGTTTACCCACCTTTATAGCAGCGCAGTCCTTAATTATTGTTTGCTCTAGGCATCTTCAGTCCGCGCCCTTGGAGTGTTTGTATTGTATCCGTGCCTGCGGGATGACGTGTTGTTTGTAGCTGACACCGCCAACAAAGTGCTAGAAGCCATGACAGACCCTAGGCTTGTGGTCAGAATGAGGGCGGCCTGGTCCCTAGCCAATATAAGCGACTCCTTAGTGAATAATATGTAAGTAGTGAATGGTTTATTCTAGCGGGCCTGGTGTGAGCCTCCATGAGATTTGATAGGCCTTTTTAGGAAAGAGGGCCTAACGTATTTGAGGGTCTATTTTGAGGGCCTATCGCACTTTTTAACCCACCACCACATCGTTGAATTTGGCATTGTAAACGCGTTTGGACTCCCTGTTGAAAGATGTTTCATTATGCTGAACGATGATGAATCCCGCTTTTGACCGATGGCTTCAATGCAAACATTATTTAGGCTAGCCACGCGCTCCTCCCCAATCGCAAGTCAAAAAAATGACACTAAGGACGTCTGAGTTGGAGGCTATTTGACCGAGGAGTCAGGGAACAGGCATAGGAGTTTTACCCCCCCCCCCCCCCCCTTTGCGATACGATGCTAGTTAATCTTCTTAACCCTTTAAGCCCAAACAGTGATGAAAATGAAATTTCTCTTTACATTATCACTACTTGTTCAAATAGTCAAGTGATGAGAATAAAGAAAGTGATCACTAAGGATAAGATGTCTTGATATTTAGACAAATTCTCCTTACCAGGCCCCAGTTGTTCAAAAGTTGGATAGTGCTATCCAACGGATAAATCACTATCCAGTGGATAAGTGTTAGGGAAATCAATTGCGTTATCCACTGGATAGAGATTTATCCGCTGGTTAGCGCTATCCAACTTTTGAACAACTGGGGCCAGTTCCCTAAGAACTGTATGGAGAACAGTAAGGAGAATATGCATTTTTATATCAGGGTTTAAAGGGTTGAACAGTTTGCCGAATCAATTTTATACACCTGGGTAAAGAGAATCGAAGTGCGGGAACAATGTCTTACGTCCACTGGGGAAACAACGGAAAGGCAGAGACAGGCGCGCGCAACCGAAGCACTATCAGTCCGTCCAAACCGAACAAAAGGCTCAAACCCACACTGTACCTCAGGATTTCGTCCACAGTTAGAACCACATCGCATTTAGACACACCTGTTTATTCAAGGCTCGAACAAAAAAGTAACTTACGTAGTTTGACCCTATGTAAAAATCCTTCAACACTGACAAACATAGAAATAAGGTTACAATAATGTAAAACTTAATATGTATTCTAACCAGAAGTGAGAAATTTTTAGCTTACAATGGGTTAACCTAAAGACACGTTAACACTGGCGATTTTTTGTTGCGTGTTTAGCGTTTTTTTGAAGCGCGAGTTCAAATCGCCTTTGTAAACAACCGACGACTTTCGGTGCAATTTCACGGTGATTTTAATGGATGGGAACAGAGCGCGGAGGCAAAAAAGCTGTTTTACTTACTGCGCATACTCTCGCTCTGCTCCCACCGCTGCCCAATATTTTAAAATCGCTGCAAAATCGACGGAGGTTCACACAGTTTACACGGGCGATTTGAGATCATACCTGACAATCGCTGCAAAATCACTGCTGAAATTGCATCAAAAATCGCCTATGTAAACGTCCCTTTAGAGTTCATGAAACTTCCTCTCAAATAGCCGTCTAATAATCTCCGTACAGTCCGAAGAAATCAATAGGCTTTTCCTTTGGAGTGCATTCCGGTTTCGTTGGAGTTCCAAAGTTGTCAATCTTGGGCCCGTCTTTCGTGGGCATTATCAGTACCCCGTCGTAAGACCCCATGGAAGGGTCCTCGTCAAAGTAGTTGAAGGGCCTCAGTTGGAAGCTGGCAACGCTCCCTGGGGTAGCTGTATTGGGGATGTCTTCGGAGTGTGGGATGTGTATCGTTCCCATGGTTACCCAGGCAACCATGTCCTCGTTGTCGATGTTCTCGTTATTCACGTACTTGCGGAAGTCTAACACCGGATCGACCATGTCTTGCTGGTTGTAGATACAGGAGCTCTTGTCCTCTTCCTCCTTTCGCTTTGTCACGTGCATTTGATTCAGGGACCATCCTGCGCCCTTCACCACTGGCCAGCTCGCTGGGTACATCTGCTTCATCATGTCGCGTATGGCCAAGCGGTACCCACGATGGACACCATAGGCATTCTTCTTGTTCTTGTTGAAGAAGTTCAGGTAAGTGGGCGTTTCGAAATTGTAGTGGAACACTGCGTCATCCTCGGTTGTGCGTGTGCGGCGGTGGATGATTTTCTGCACGTGGTAATCGTTGGGGAACCACGGATTAGTAAAGTTCTGGAGCCCGACTTGAATAGTCTCGTACGAGTGTTTTTCACCCAGGATATCGATGTCAACTTTGTAGTTGAAGATGTGATCGTGCATGCTTCCCGCCATCATGGGGTGGATCTGGTTGGAGTAAGGCTCCTCGTCCACTGTGTAGAAAGTCGTCTGCGGGAAACCACTAGCTGAGGTTCGAACCTCTAGGATGCCGTTGGGATAGAAGATATAATCAAACACGTAGTCGTAGTTGTAAGTTGTGGCTGCGGTTCGGAGGATGAGCGCACTGCCTGGCATTCCCCCATAAAAGTTGTACCCCCCTTTAAAGTTCGTATCGTAGTGCCTCCGCAGGGGGACGCCCATGTCCTGTTCAAACAAGCAGATCGCGTTCTTGTACTTAGCCGGGTCTTTTCGCCCAACAAAGTGCAACACATCAAAAAAGGTGGCCGTGTTAGGGCAGTCGACCCCTCGCACGAGTTCAAAGGTCATAGAGCCCATGTTCCATGCAGCGTCCAGGTAGTTAGTGTGAAGGGGTTTGGGGCTCCACCCGGAGTAGAACGCCTCGGCTTCTTGAACACTCAGTTCATAAACGATCCTGTCACCTTTGAATTTGATGTCAAAGATCTGAATACCGGAAGAGGTGCGCGCCCGGAAATCAAAACTCCAACCCATGTACTCCACATGACGACCGCTGACCGTGTAACGTTTGCCGTCGGGTTCGAAAATTCGCGGATGTCTCAGGGGCTTTTTGGGTTGAGGATCCCCGCGGCGTTCATAGGTCGAAAAACGCCCGTTATCTTTAGGTGCGGGAAAATGCATCTTAGATCCGGCATCGTAGGCGGCCATGAGCTCTTCCACGGTATCGTAAGTCGCGTTGTTGTAGTAAACTTTCTCCACTCGCCAGTTTGACGGGTCATTTCCGCCTGTGTCCAAGAGGACTTCAAACCCCACCGGGTGGATGTAGAACCCGATCATGTCCCTCATAAGCCATATCCACTGTTTACGCTGATTAGCCTTGAAAGTACTCGGAGCGGAGAGACCCCAAGTCAAGCAGCGATCCTTACAGTTCCAGAATGTGTACCCGTCGTAGCTTTCATTGAGCAGCCGAAAAGCGTGCTTGGTCACGTTTCGTAGCATCGACTCCATTATCGCGAGCTCTTTGACATCTGCGAATCGCGTGTTGAAAGGAATTGGGTATTTCTGCCCGGGTCCGGTCGTTTCTTCATGTTTATTTGGATTGCCTGCAGGTGCAACAAGGTACTCTCGAACGTCTGGATTAGCTTTCCCTCCGCTGTAAATAACAACGCGAGCGGAGCGATCAGGCTTCTGAGCGTTTTCATTGTTAAGGAATTCAAGCGCTTTGTCTTTGGGCGGCTGCTGCAGCTCGATCAAGTAGATATAGTTGTCGTTGATTTTCGCGTCTTCGAATGGTGTGACATTCAGGGACGATTGTGCGAGTATGTAATCTCGCACAGCGATGATTTCTTCCTTGGATAAATCGTCGTATAGACCTGCCGATCGTGCTGGCGAAGATTCTAATTGCGTGGTCTCCTGGCAGAAGTCTGCAGCGCCTAAGCCAGCTCCATTTTCCACGGGCTCGCCTTTCTCTTTTGTAGCGACTACGATCAATGCGATTAGCAGAGCTAGGGATAGCAAAGCAAATAGAACAAGCAGGATTTTCAAAATGAAATTCGTTTTGTCTTCTTTCTTGGCCATTCTCGTTAGCTGTCAAGTTGTGGCGTTGTTGGAAACTCGCCGCACCCTTTTGGTTATTTTGTGCACTTTGCGTGATCAATAAACAAATTTGCCAAGGTTTTATGGAAATAGATCCCTTTTAGGTATCCTATAATTGTCTGAAAAGTTGCCAGAACAAATAACAGCCGGCGGCCCTGTGAACAAAGGTAACCCGGCACGAATCACGTAAAAGGGGTTTTGAGCCAAAAATTTAAGCTCTTCGTTAGCCTTTTCTCAGCTCTCAGATATTAGAAATGGGAACACTTTCAGAGTGATATTTTAGATGCATTCATAAAGTAAGGTCGTTCAAATGAAGGTTCCTGGCGTTAGGTGTATTTTCTGCGGGGCTATCTCTGTTTTATGCTGTGCAAGGTGGTTCTATCTGTCGAGTCTCTGGATGAAATCCTAAAGTGTGACTGTTCGAGTGACAGCCACTAATCAGCACTTTCAAGTGGGATTGTTTTTTTCCAGCGAGAAAGGGTAGAGAATTTGTAAAATTTCCAATTGAATTGCACAATAGCTTGGCGTGATCCGATAACACGTAATTAAAATGAAATACGTTAACGCTTACCACTCAATAATGAAAACTATATCCTAAAGATTGAAGATCAAAGGCCATAAGCTACTTTTGCTCAGGCTGGTCGTTGAAGTATTCCCGATTTGGAGCAACTTATGCCCACGAAATGAACGACGAAAGCTTAGCTGCAAAACAAAGAGGATGTGTCTTTGTGGTCAATTAATAAACAAACGTGACGCATCTTTTGGAGTTCAATGCAAATTGCAGTCTGAAATGTCAGCCTTCACCTGACTATGCAAATTCGTTTAACTTTTAAAATACTCGATGAACAAATAGCGCCAAAAAAAGTACTGCTCAGTAGCTCTCATTTGAATGGTCACACTTTAGGATTTCAACCACAGACTCAATAGTTACTGAGAAACACCTTGTACAGCATAATAAACAGCACCACAGGAAAGTACTACTCAGTAGCTTTCATTTGAATGGTCACACTTTAGGATTTCAACCACAGACTCAATAGTTACTGAGAAACACCTAGTACAGCGTGATAAACAGTGCCGCAAAAGGACTGCTCAGTAACTTTCATTTGAATGGTCACACTTTAGGATTTCAACCACAGACTCAATAGTTACTGAGAAACACCTTGTACAGCGTGATAAACAGTGCCGCGCAAAAGGACTACTCAGTAGCTTTCATTTGAATGGTCACACTTTAGGATTTCAACCACAGACTCAATAGTTACTGAGAAACACCTTGTACAGCGTGATAAACAGTGCCGCGCAAAAGGACTACTCAGTAGCTTTCATTTGAATGGTCACACTTTAGGATTTCAACCACAGACTCAATAGTTACTGAGAAACACCTAGTACAGCGTGATAAACAGTGCCGCAAAAGGACTGCTCAGTAGCTTTCATTTGAATGGTCACACTTTAGGATTTCAACCACAGACTCAATAGTTACTGAGAAACACCTTGTACAGCGTGATAAACAGTGCCGCAAAAGGACTGCTCAGTAGCTTTCATTTGAATGGTCACACTTTAGGATTTCAACCACAGACTCAATAGTTACTGAGAAACACCTTGTACAGCGTGATAAACAGTGCCGCAAAAGGACTGCTCAGTAGCTTTCATTTGAATGGTCACACTTTAGGATTTCAACCACAGACTCAATAGTTACTGAGAAACACCTTGTACAGCGTGAAAAACAGTGCCGCGCAAAAGGACTGCTCAGGATGTAATCCACAGATGCACAGTTAGAAGGACAGTACATGGCCAGCTGAAATGATGTTTGGATGACTTATCTATTCGTACTCCTTCCCGCTATTTCTCTACTTTTTTCAATTTCAAACCGTTATTTACCAGTTGAGTCCTGTAACACAGGGTTTGTTTGTTAGCTTGTTTGTTTCTTTGTTTGTTCGTTGGTATGTTTACTCTCTTGCTTTTACGCAAGAGAGATTCTTTTGATTTCAATTAAACAACCTCGGCCTGTTATAGACAGTTGATGGATAAAAGACATAATCGTGTAATTTGGTTCTACTTTTGAGTCAGTGGATGAAATCCTAAAGTATCACCTTTGAAATGAAAGTTATTGAGCAGTACTTTCCTGTAATGCTGCTTATTATGCTGTACAAGGTGGTTTGTGGAATATTCAGTTCATGCCTATGATGTTTGTTTTTCATTTGCTCGTAAACCTTCATCACCTTCGTCTTGAAGCCTCAGGGCTAAACTTCCAAGTGTGTGCTTACTGATATGAGCTTGGCGGCACTTTGTTTTATTAAAAGTAATTTAAAACGTAGCTTTCTGAAAAAGAAAATGATAATCATCTATTGCATTCTTTCAATAGCGTACCACAGTCAGTAAGTGATGGTTGACGTTTGTTCTTTTCATTTCAAGTGATTTCCTAAACTTGAAGGGCCGGTTATTTAAAAACGAAGTTTTAACAGGGTTTAATTAACAAAACCGTGGCTTGACTCAAAATGAAACTGGTCAACCAGAACGTGTTGGAATCATTTACCTTTTAGAAGGTGTGTAAAAAAGGCTCAAAACGACTGGCAACTAAGACTGACCTTCTTAAAAGTACACTAAAAACTACTGTAAATGCCCTTACACTAGGCCTAACGTAGACCTCGTTAAAAAAAAAAAATCAACCCTAAGGGTTTTCGAATGACCCTCGGAATCATAGTCTAATCCTATTTATCCGACCGGCACCGGACGATAAAAATATAGCTGGATTAACGGAGTTAGTCAGGTAAGAATAGACAAATAAGAATAAACATACAATCGATTTACAAAGACAAACTATATACATATCCGTAATAAAAATAGTGGAAAACTATTTAAAGCTACAAGCTGTAAATAGATATGTTACAGCCTAGTAGCCCTCGGCAAAAAGCTGTTTTTGGCCTGAGAACGGCAGAGATTTAAAAGTACTACTGCGTCTAAAATTATAGGCTCATAAACTCTAGTATGAAAAATGTGACTGGGATCCTTTCCAATAACATTGAGTCCTTTGATTGCGGCTTCATCTCGTTTTTCAGCGAGAGTGGGTGCGTGATCTTCAACAAGACCATCGATCTTAAGGCTCCATTTCTGTATGCGCTCCAACTAATCCTCCTCCAGATAACTCGGCAACCCACCTCACACGGGAGATTCATATTCCAGCTGAGGCCTGATCTTAGATGTGTACAATCATGGCCATTAGACCTTGGGACACTTGGTGACATTTCAATGACAAGTAAGAAAATGTAACCTCCACTGTAATTTGAAGTCTTTCACAAATTTTATGACTATCTGTGCACCCCCCCCCCCTCTTCCTCACCTCCCCAAACAATGTTGAAGATCAGTCATCAGCTTCATTCCCCGAACTTCAACATTGTACAGGGGGAGAGGCAAGAGTATTTTTCAAATGACGCCAACGGGATGCGATTTGAGCAGTGTCCCAGGACTAATGGCCATGGTTGTAGGTAGTCAGGCCGACCTCTGTTGGAAGGTGCGCGCGTCTGTATTCTCTTAGACAGTGCAATCTCGCGGAGGTCTTGCGGTTCATCTCGTCGACATGTGTATTAAGGTCACTTTGGATCCAAATTCCCAGCAGTCAGTTAAACTTGTTAACTCTTTCGATAGCAGTGTGTTGATAGCAGTGTGTTGATAACAGAGTTGGTGGTTCCCACGAGGACCTAAAGTTGATCCACATGTCCTCCTTAGTCTTTCTTGCATTCAACTTCATCATGTTACCTTCGGCCCAACACAGCACTGCCAAGATGACTGCATTATGCTTTGTTAATCAGTCCAAAGGAAAGCGCCGTTTTTAACGTGTTTGTCGAAGGGCGGTCGTCCATTGTAAAACAGAACCCTTGGGGGCGCTCAATAAAGTTTCGTACGCGGAGGCTCTGGCTCGAGGTTCAAGCCCTTAGCGGGTCCCCTTTGATACACTAATTTTGATCGAAATGGTGCCCCTTCCATATACCCAGAACAAAATTGAACCTTTTGAAGCCTCAAATTTAAGTCAAAAGCACTTCCTAATTTTGGGGTTTGGTCGTTTGCATTCTCCAGACTTTCGCATATTTTTCTGTTGTGATTTTGCCAAAATTTTGGAACATGACAGGACGGAGAAAGCGCGAACTGTAAATACCTCCTGTTGTCCCATACAAATTCTTAGAAAACTTTTCTAAGAATTTGTGAGGGGTTTTTCAAGCGTATCTAATGAGCTTACCGCACGGCGTCATAATCTGCTGCTTCACGATCGAAATGTCACTGCATCAAATGTAAACCAGAACCGTGGAGACGTAAGGACAGACTTATACATGTTATCAAGTCATAATAAAACGTGACTTGATTTTCCCATAGAGGAGTGTTACGCATCTTTCAGAAGTCATCACCAGACAATTTTGGAAATTCGAACCAAAAACTCGAAATAGGAAATTCGAACAGGAAATAGGAAATAGGAAATAGGAAATAGGAAACAGGAAACAGGAAATAGGAAACAGGAAATAGGAAATAGGAAATAGGAAATAGGAAACAGGAAACAGGAAATAGGAAATTCGAATAGGAAATTCAAACCAAAAACTCATTTATAAAATTTATCTGCGGCAAGGTGAGACCGCTCAAGGTGTAAGCAATCAAAAAATTAAAATAAAAAAAACGCGACGAAAAGCAAAATAATGACGCTTCTTCTGTTCGTTGGATGCGACCAGCATTTGACTGTTGACTTTTGTACATTATTATTTGTCACCGGATGCCAGTAACGAAAAGGATCAATGAAGTGTTTTCTTGCAGTTTCTGGTTTCATTTTCTTGAGAAACGATGCGATGTCACAAATGGTTGTTAAACGCTGATTTCAGTGGTTATTTTCCTTCCAATACCGTCAGTGCACTCGTTTCCGAAGACTAAAAGCGATGTGATTAGATTGACGTTATACTTGAAGTCTGGGAATCGACATCTTGTTTTCGTTTTGTATCAAACAATGGGATAAATTCAAACAAGATTACAGTGAACAAGTTTAGAAAAATCTTCCCTGATGTCCTTTACAAAAGTCTCGCGTAGTGGACTCTGTTAAGTTGAATCTGTATGTAAGCCGCCCAAAATCATTACCGGTATAATTGTAGCTGCTAGCTCAGTAGTCTTGTCGGCATGGGAAAATATTAGAGGGCTACAAGAACTGAACAAAGCCACATGTCCGGTATATGAGAGACGACCCCACGTGTTCGATCCGCCTGTAATTCTCTGAATTTAACAGCGTTGTTATTTATCTCAGATATGGCTTGGTTGCATTTAAGATTTGGTCAACTCATTACAGCTTTAAATCATTGCTAATCACAAACGCGAAATTACATGAATTACATGCCAGGTTTTTCTCGCCACTATTTTGGATCGGCTTCGATCAGCAGCGGCGTTCCCAGACATTTTTTGGCAGTACGCACAAAGTCAGATTGTTACTTAGGGACGGATCATTAGAAAAGTTATTGAGGTGGGGGGGGGGGGGGATTTTCGAGCTGCACGAATTTTTTTGTTAACATTTCCCTTGTGGGAATATATTTTTTTCCGTATGCAGGAACTTTTTTTTCTGGGCTACTCGTTGTGTATGAATTTTTTCACTCAATTTTCGGTTGCATGAATTTTTTTGTACTTTGCTCGCCCCCCCCCCTCCTCCCCCCCATAACTTTTCTAATGGTCCTTCCCGTAGCCGAAGGGAGACGAACATAGTTACAGATTATGATTACAGTCAGAAAAAACATTTATTATTTCAATCGTATTGTCGTTCTCGCATAATAACATAGGCTAGAGCTAATTTCGTTTTCCAGCAGTGTTTGTATCTCCTATTATACAATTGCACGCACTTATATCAGTTTTACTTGAAAGGACAAGACGAAGAGAGAATATAATACGTCCGGGCGCACTCCTCCGTACTATGAAGTGTGTTGAAGAAAATGCCAATATTGAAATTGCACAACATTACCTTATCTACTTATACTTGAGTTCTAATTTCCTCTTCTATATTATAAGCCGTCAAACAGAAAAATATCATATTAAAGGCGAGAAATTCTAGTACGCATTTGCGTATTTCGCGTAGAGACAGGAACGCCCCCGATCAGTGATCAGTGCTCAATAAAAGCACTATAATGTCTATAATTTCGGCGGGAATTTGTGTGGACCGAACAAACGCAAAACAGCATTGTATGACAAGTTGGATACCAAATTTATTTATTAAAATTAATTTTAGCTAATCCACATTAATTCGTTTACAAGGTCTGGTTGCAGTAAGATGTTAAGGAAAGAATCAGAAGAAATCAGTAGTGTTTGAAATCGGCTTTGCTTTTTCGGTCTATTAAACAAGTCAGACGATGGAAGAGGCACCTCTTCTGCTAGAAGGACAGTCCACTAAGTTGACAGTATTTTTGCCACTTACTAACTCTGATTTATGGAAAGATATTTGAAATTTCAGTTATTGCGATGTCCATTTTGCCAGTCCATAATTTAGTTAATACAGGCCAATCCCTCTGAGTAACATTACGAGTCTTCTCAGCTCTCACAGGAGTAACGTTTAAGCAAAAATATGGAAGAGTTGAAACTCAGTTGAAGAATATTTGTTTTTTGTGACGGTAGCAACCATCCCTGCCCTTAAGATGACTCATCTTTCGCTAGCATAGACTGCTAGTAGTCTCTAATTTTGGCGATGGCGATTGTGGGGCGGGCGAAATACACACGCGCGCGCGCGCGCGAAATTTCGAGCCGACGCGACGCGAAGGGAGCGCCGAAATTTAGATCCCATTTTCGGCGCTCCCTTCGCGTCACGTCGCCTCGAAATTTCGCGCGCGCGCGTGTGTGTATCAATTTCGCCCACCCCACAATCGCCATCACCAAAATTAGAGACTACTCGCAGTCTATCACTAGCAGGGCTGCCAAGATGTCACATTTTTGCCAGTTTGTGTTTGCTGTTGTCACAAGAAATATGTAGCAGTTGATAAAAAGCAAAAAAAAGCAACAACGACGACAAACAAACAAACATATGATAATAATGACCCGTCTGTGAATAAGAAACGAAAGCTATGGTTACAAAGCCTTTGTGCTCAGATAATTTCTTGAAACAATTTGTCAGCCTACTCGGCCACAGTAAATAGAGTTAAGGACGAGAGCGGCCTGCATAACTAAGTCTCGAACTGGCAAAATGAACATAGAAATATTTAAAAAGTTCAAAGCAGCGACCTTCAGTCGGAAAGCAGCTTTCAGCGAAATACGTGATCAACCTGAGCCATAAATAGTCTTCTCTTGACTTCTCATAGCAATGAAGTTTGCGAAAAAAACAAAAAAACAAAAAACAAAAAACAAAGGAAGAGTTGAAACCCTGGTTGAAACTCAATCAGCGGAAGACTATTTGTTTCTTTGTGACGGTGGCAAACATTCCTGCTTTTAAGATGACACATCTGTTATTAGCGGGGCTGCCAAGATGACACATCTTTTGCCAGTTTTTGTTTGCTGCTGTCACGAGAAACAAATGTCGCTACACCAAGAGCAGTTGGTAAAAACAAAACAAAAAACACACACACAAGAAAAACAGAACAACAACAACTATGACCCGGCCGAGAAGAGAGCGAGAAGGCTATGGCTGAAAAGCCTATGTATTAGGAAACTGTCTTCAAACAATTTGGCAGCCTAATAAGACAGTTAAGTAGACTTTACTTAAGAACGTATACTGCAATGACAGCCAAATTTTGTTTCGCCCTTGAACGTTGTTTTCTCCACGCTTGGTACATATATTTGCTACGAGTTCTCATTGGCTCATTTGATTGTCTGCATCTTGTAATTGGTTTGGTTTTAGTATATGATACCTGATTGTTTTGAAATTTGTCCTGCTTTAACGCCATGTCAGAGCTAGCTAGTGAAAAACTGTGCAAAGTAAATAAAAGAAGTTGAAACCCGGTGGGTTCACTTGGGAACCCACCCAGTATGGTGTGTTCAATGACCCTAATCCGCCCAGCAAGTTTCGAGAAAATGTTTGGATAAAAGCCAAGAAATATTTGGTTTGTAACTTGCCAAAAACCGACAGGGGGGGGGAGGTTTTTCCTCACGGCTGTTCGTCTTCATCGTGCGCTTTTCGTTTGTCAGTGCAGCAGTGATAAGAGTTCGCTGAGTCTTGGGAGATGTTTCCCGCTTGCTCAATATCAGGATCGGAAAGAACTACATTTGAAGGCTTATGTTACGAATGTACATGCATCAAAGAGGGTTCATCACGTGCAGTATATGTTGAAATTCAGTTATAGACTACGAGCAGTCTCTCTTTCCGCTCAGGGATAGTCTCACTACACTAGCAGCTCGACACGCGCGTCACGTTTCAACCCCGCAGGCGATTTCGCGGTCGCTCGCTCGCTTGCTCGTTTTCCTCGACTGTCCCTGTCAGAGCGGAAAGAGAGACTTCCCGTAGTCTAATTCAGTTTAAAAATGATTTGTGGAAGCGAAACATTTTTCATAAAATCTAAGAATGCGGTTCAAACTTGCAACTAAAGAAGGTGACAAGAATCACAGACGCATTGACTGAGTCTTTTAAAACTCACACGAGAATATTTATACAGACATACGCTGAGCAAGCACAAATCGTACGGAAGCCGATAAGGGTCACGAGTTGTCGCTTCTGAGTTGTCGCTTCTGAGTTGTCGCTTCTGAGTTGTCGCTTCGAGTTTGTCGCTTCCGAGTTGTAGGTTCCGAGTTGTCGCTTCCAAGTTGTCCCTTCCATTTCTGGAGGGACTTAATCTATTACAATGTGAAAGGTGGGTAGGGGGTGTCGGGTGAAAGTATAGGAACTTAAAAGAAGTTTGTTTTATTTTTTGTTTGCTAGTTTTTTATCCCCCCGGAATATATTTTGTATAAATTTTCTTAAGTTGTCGCTTCCGAGTTGTCGCTTCCGAGTTGTCGCTTCCAAGTTGTCGCTTCCGAATTGTCCCTTCCGAGTTGTCGCTTCCAAGTTGTTGCTTCCAAGTTGTCGCTTCCGAGTTGTCGCTTCCAAGTTGTCGCTTCCGAGTTGTCGCTTCCCAGTTGTCGCTTCCACGTTGTCGCCTCTCGGATAAACCTGGTAAAGAGTTTCTTAAAACGGCGAAAAGAGCTTGGGAACTAGACTGAGAGCTTTTCATCTCTCGTCGCGGCCATCTCAACGCGGCCAGAACGTGGCGAAAAACACAAAAAACACAACTTAACGTGGATCGAAATGAGATTTGCCCTATTGGGCAAAATAAAACGAGCCAATGAGATAGCAGGACATTCGATCCTCCCCGTAAGTACATAAGCGCCAAACAACACGTGTTTCAACAGAATGATTCTAAATCATTCCATGAGACTTCTGAGACTTTAACACAGGAGCAACTGATGAGGTTCACTGAAGAACCGAAACTCGAGTCTTGCTTGAGAAATAACACAGCTTATTCACGTGAAACATCCTTGAGTCTTTCGAACCAGCATTTTAACTGCTGCAGGTTTAACAAATGGAGGTTTAGGAAATCGTTTACGATTTACAAACAGACCGTGACAGGAAGATGAAACAATAACCTCTTTCAGAATTGCTAAGCGCAATTAAACTGCTGGAAATGTATCTGTTGGATGCTAGTAATGTCACAAGACAATGGAGGTGCAATGTTTTAACGCCAAGTGATACTATTTCTTTAACCACAAAGAGCTAGCACACACAACGGCACAGTGACTTAAAACGGCTCTAAGAATGTAACATAAAACCCTCCAAACAGTTTATATCACAGCTTTAGTACTCTCTTGATCCATAGGTTAACCAGACAATTTACCGGCACAATTGTGTCGCCTTTAGATCACCTTGATCAGAGGGACAAAGCTGATGCGAATGTACTAAGAAAGCTCTATTTTGAAGGATAGAATAACTTAAGCGACTAGCGGGAGTCGTGTTTGGCCTGTCATTTTGCATACTATTAATTTTTTTTTTTTCCTGTCTGAAAGCCTGAAACAGGCTGAACCCTAATGCGACACATAGGGTCGGCCAGGGGGGTAAGTGGTAAACCATATTTATTCGATTAAGCGCCCAACCTCGAATAAGTGCCAAGCCTCGAATAAGGGCAGAAAATCAGAAAATCTCATCTATAGGGGGGTGTGGATATAAAAAGGAATGGCCCTAAATACTGTACCAACATACCTCAAAAACAACAACATAACACACACAACATACATACCTCAAAATGTTCCCTCAAAATCATGCAAAGTACCAAAATTTGGAATAAACACAGTTTAATTTATACCCATAAAAGGCCCAATTTTAAAAACCCTGGCCGACCCTGTACACACTAGGTTGGCGTGGTTGCTCAAAGTCGTTTTAAAAAAATGCGACTGAATTAAACTTCAAAACGAACAAAATTACATGAAAACCTTTATTTAACGTACCTGTAATAGCACTATCTGGAAGGGAAGGAAGCGTACAATTTCCAAACGAACATGTAAAAAGAAAAAATAACACCAACTTCGCAAACATGGCTGACAATATAATCTCTTTCCCAGTCTTCTTTTGCGACAACTCGAAAGCGACAACTGAGAAGCGACAACTTGGAAGCGACAACTCGGAAGCGACAACTTGGAAGCGACAACTCGGAAGGGACAACTTGGAAGCGACAACTCGGAAGCGACAACTGGGAAGCGACAACTCGGAAGCGATAACTGGGAAGCGACAACTTGGAAGCGACAACTCGGAAGCGACAACTTGGAAGCGACAACTCGGAAGCGACAACTGGGAAGCGACAACTGGGAAGCGACAACTTGGAAAAATATATTATGGGGGGGGGGGGGAATAAAAAACCAGCAAACTAAAAATTAAACAAACTTCTTTTAAGTTCTTATACTTTCACCCGACACCCCCCTACCCACCTCTCACATTGTAATAGATTAAGCCCCTCCAGGAATGGTAGCGACAACGTGGAAGCGACAACTTGGAAGCGACAACGTGGAAGCGACAACTGGGAAGCGACAACTCAGAAGCGACAACTCGTGACCCTTATCGGCTTCCGTACAAATCGAGTTTTGCCCGCACCAGTTGATGGGTTTCTGTAGGTATTTAGAACTTTCGGAGAAACTAGAAATAGCAGACATTGCAAATTAAATAAATAAACTAAGATCCAGAGAACTGAACTTTTCGAAATAGTGAGAAAATTATATCAGTTAGAAGGGAATAAACACAGCTTGTGACCATCATTCCTGTAGAGATTGTACAATGATACATTTTGGGGCGCACAGTTACACACTCGTTGTATAGCGGGCCATCGTAGCCAAAAGTAGATATACATATATCTCTTAGATATCTCATATTTTCGGGATATCATTTTGAGATAAACGTTTTGCAAAATCTATTTGCATTCACACCTGGCACGAAATATTTTCTGGACAAGGTTCACTCATTTAGACATTAAGCTCGTACATATACTCAGTATGTTACGGCAAGGCCTCGATCAATGGGGTTTAATCTTCAGTTGTGAACGGTCCAAAATTTATCCATCAACCGAGAAAGTATGGCCATTTTTTTACTGCTACAGGGAATTCCAGAACTTTTAAACTCTAAATTCACAGTCTCTCTTTCCGTTCAGGGAATTGAGATCAGGGTTTGAGGGAAACGAAAATCTGCCGCGCTTGTCGTTTGCTTAGTGAATCGGTTCACCAAAACAACTGCTCGACACGCGCGCCACGCGCGCATGCAGGCGTATTTCACGCTCACTCCCTCGCTCGTTTCCTCGCCTTGACTATCCCTGGGCGAAAATGGAGATTGCTCGTAGTGGTGTTCAGCAGAATCAGCAGCAAATTCTTAAATTAACACAATGCAGTCTATTTAATTTAATATTTTTCCCCAACTGATACGTCTGCGCTTCAAGTTTTAAAATTCATCACAAAAGAAAAAACCAAAAAGAAAATCGGGTTACAAAACGAATAGACAGGTGCGAATGCAAATAGATTTTGCAAAACGTTTTACAAAACGTTTATCTCAAAATGATATCCCGAAAATATGAGATATCTAAGAGATATATGTATATCTACTTTTGACTACGATGGCCCGCTATACTCGTTGTGCTCGGCTCAATGCAAAAGCGAGGCACGTTTTCTCGCGGCAGGCGGTTTTACAAATCAAAATCAAATAAGTTTGTTATAGTCTCAATCGCTCGCACACTCGCACACATATATTTTTTCTCGAATAACCTGTGTAGAAAAGCTAGAGACACTGCTCCTTGTTTTTTGTTGATCGCGACAGGATAACAAAGTACCTCATGTTTTTCTTTCCATTCTTCGAGAGCTTAGTTTTATCCTCTGTCTACAAAATCGAAAAGTTTACTAACAGGATGGACGGAAATCCGCGTGAATTATTGAGAGACACCAGATCACCTCCTCTGATACGCCTTGATTTACGCTTTGTTAGCCTCCAAGAATAGTCGGAGGATAAATAACGAGGATAAATTCGAAATCGAACACAGCTTTGCCTTCGAAAACAATTTCATCGGCTACCGAAGGGGTGAAATACTGTGTACAACTTACTCGTGGCGGAATGTCACAAAATTCAGTCTTTTATTTATTTCAGGGAATCACGTTTCGACGAAAACCTTGTCTTTCATTCAGAGCATAGTATCATTTTACAATATTCCCCGTGGCTTCATTAGAAACGATGATAGCTTGATTTCCAATTTTCACACTTTCCTAAGAAAAGCCGAAAAAAGCTCTCCGTGAAACGATACTTACAGTTAACGCTTTATCCGTCCTCTCATGCCTTTCGTCTAAAGTTTACTTCAAAGATCCTTTACGGAATGATGACGACCATCGCAATTAAGGACGGTGCCTCCTTTTGTTACTGCGCATACGTTTTGCGCATCTCGGGATATTCGTGTTTCTCAAGGAATTAATTTTGCCCCCTAATACAACAATATTTTTGCGCGGTTTAAGGCTATGTGGAAAAAGCAGATCTTAGCAAGAGCTATCAGAATCCAAAAATAAAATTTGGGGTAACCGCGCATTTTTCAGAGATGATCGAGTTTAAATTTGGAAAGAAATTGCCATACATTGTTTGTATTTTACCGCTTTTTAAGAATTATGATTGCTTAATTATCTCTGAAAAATGCGTGGTTACCCACATTTTTCTTTTTGGATTCCAATAACTCTTGCTAAGATCTACTTTTTCCCCAAAGTCATAACCTTTGCAAAAATACATCTTTATTACTTATTAGGAGGCACCGTCCTTAAAGACATCAACTTAAGCAGTTGAAAATCCGCAGTTCGTATGTATGATTATTTCGTATATTCACAGTCAAAAATCCTTTGAGGAAAGTTTATATTTCACTACCTTTTCTTACGCAAAAACGCTGATTGGTGGATAGAACAGAATGTTATTTCGTTGGTTAGTTAGTATACTTGCTGTTTGAACCAATCGCATTATAGTTCAGAAAACGCAAACCATAGTGAAGAGATGAATGCTTTCAATAGCTTTTTGAAAGCCTCCGTGAACAAGTTGGGCTAACTATTATAAGACAGGGTCTTATTAAGGCCATGGTTGGAACCCAAATAGTCCTTATACCAGGGCTTGAAATAATTTCCCGGCTGGCGCCGGTCAAGTTGTCCGGTCAAACCTATTTTTGCTCGGACACCACCCATTTTTGGCCGGACAAATCTCCATTACGCCAGATCTCTACAAAATCCCCCCCCCCCCTCCCCCTGCAGCATGATGTTTACATATCAAACAAGTACATTTTCTAAGCCTTTATTGTACATGGAGCCTCGAACTCATTGCAGGAAAAGTGGAATGCATGGTACAGCCACAACGTTCGGCAAAATCAATATTACATTTGTGCATGCATCTATCGCTTCAGTTCTATGTCTTCTATACCGTTAAATTTTAATACCTACTAAAGCTATGAAGTTGATGAAATTGAAGCCTGCGATCTAGTTGATCCTCATAATAATACAAGCTAACTGATGTGAATATACAACAAGAAACTCTTACAAGTAGAATCCATATCCACTGATTTGCTACGAAGTAAGCTTAGAATGAATAAGCTTGAATCTTGAAATGTTTCAGTACTATATCTTATTAAAAGGGGTCGGGGAAATGATACCAACAGGCAACTCTCTTTTTTCATTTGGAATACTTGAATGGCAACCTAATTTTGCTACTCGTTGTCAATTTCAAGTCTATACTGCCCGAGGAAAACATTGCCTTGCGAAGTAATGCCCGTGAATCCAATAATCACCAAAAAGCTTGGTAACCAAGTATTTATCAGGGGCGTGCCGGAAGTGATGAATGATTTGTTCCGTTTCAGCGTTTTTAGAGACGATATGAATCACAACTTTTATGGATGACTATTTGGCCATTTGGAATTACTGGAATTACATCAACGTTGTGCAATTAAGGAAATGAAAGCACTTTGTTGTGGTTTTAAGTGAAACAAAAACATATCAACGCCAAAAATATATACAATGTTCGGGAGCCTACTGATCCACTCCTGTGTCTTTTATTAAATCTATTGCTCTGTCTTCTAATTCGTCCTCATTATCTGAATCGGAATCTTCTTCAGTTGAAGAACAATCAATCAAGACCATTCCCCTTTTCGCAAACTCTCGGGCCTTGTACGATTTCCTCTTGCTTTGGTTCGGAGGGCGAGTGGCGCTCGTTACCCACAAGTGAATGGCTGGTGTAGTGTCGTAACCTTGAAAAGGGGGACCTTCCATTTTGACTCTTATCAGGTGGCTAAGGGTGTTCTCGCTGAGTGTTGCCCGAGAATCTGAGAGGCATTGTTATGCTTCTCACGTCACGTTTACAAAATCCAAGCGGACTATATATTATAAGAATATAGTAATTCATACTGCTACACACGCTACTCCGGAAGACCCGCTAATTTGCGGTGACGGCTTGATGAACGACAAAGCGAAGATTTGCAACCACCGGAAATTTTACAACCACTATTATGAATCATTTTTTAAAAGTTCTTGGTCTGGTAGTATCTCTGTCTTTTCCCCTTTTTATTCACAAACGCCAATAATGTTGAACCTATAAAAATTTAAAACCTGAAGATCCGCATTGAATTTTTCTTTACAAGCGTAAACGACCGGACAAATTGTCCGGCCATCCAAGGATTTGACCGGACAAAACCTATTTTTGACCGGACATTGTCCGTTGACCGGCCGTTATTTCAAGCCCTGTTATACCATTAAGTCTAAGTTTGAGTCCGCTTAAATAGCCGTTTATCTTATACAGTAATGTTGTGTTGTGCAGGTCTTCTGACGACAAAGGATTTATGGAAGATTTTTCAGACATGTTGCTGTTAAAGCTGTTGAATACCTCCATCACAGCAGCAGATGATAATGAAAAGGTGCGTGTTTTTATTGATTTAAAGATTTTAAGAGTGTAGGAGCGGTGAAATCATTATGTTAATGTCTGCAAGTGAAGAGTTAGCTGCAAAAAGTCTTACCAGTTCTAAATTCGGTAGACCTGCACGGTTCCAAACCTCTAATTTCATTGGTCCCTATAACCTGCACCGTCTATTGTTATCAGGGTTAGGGCTATTGCTTCGTTCTTTACCTATTGTTCTCCTCGACCAATCCTAGACCTCGTCTGGAAGCGGTGCAGGTCCTCCCCCTAAATTTAGTTTGGTTTAATTTAGTTTGCTTTTCGGAATCAAACGTTTGTTCTTATAATGCGTTTCCCACGTTCCTTCGCTACATCTGACCGCACGACTCTAATGAAAGCCACTTAGTGCTTCATGATGAAATCCTAAAGTGTGACCATTCAAATGAAAGCTACTGAGCAGTACTTTCCTGCGGTGCTGTTTATTATGCTGTATAAGGTGATTCTAACTTTTAAGTTTTTGGATGGAATCCTAAATTGTGACCATTTAAATGAAAGCTACTGAGCAGTACTTTCCTGTGCTACTGTTTATTATGCTGTACAAGTGGTTCTAACTTTTCAGTGTGTCAGTGAAATCCTAAAGTGCAGCAATTTATACGAAAACTACTTAACCGTACTTCCTGTGGAACTGGTGCAGTAGGTTCTCCTTTTATTTGCATGGTGCTCTTAGGAGTAAAGGGGATTGGGTCCGTTTACGCAGTGGAAATATTCATTTGTTTTATGTTGTCCTTTGAACAATTAGGTGAAGTCTAATGCGGTCAGAGCCTTAGGAAACTTTCTACGGTACATAAGGACGTCGACTCTAGGTGAGGCGAAACTACTGAGAATTTTCTGGAGTTGTCGTGCCCTTTACAAACTGAATACGGGAAAAAACTTTCATACAGGCGATTTTTGATGCGAGCTAAGCGGAGTATTGATGCCTTTTTAAACTACTGGCGATTTTTGCGTAGATTTCACGGCCTTTTTTGAAATTTTGTTGCGATGAGAGTAGAGTGCATGCGATGTCACATATGTCAGCATAAGCCCCCGGGGGAGGGAGTACTCTAGGAATTTTTGAGTAGGGGTGTGCCGCCGGGACTCTGAAAAGACAAAGTTCTCCACACCACGCTCAACACAAAAGTCTAATTTCTGTACCCTATCCCAGACCATACCCTACGCAGCAGCACATACCCAGATGGCTTTTATATATGGGGTACTTCTCCCAGGCATAAACGCTACTCCAAAGGAACTATAACGTGTCGTTTGTTCACATTTTGTGCGTTCTACTCTCACTGCAAGAAAATCGCAGCGAAAATCGCCGGTATACAGTTGATTTGTCATCGCACTTTAAATCACCGCAATGTTTAAAGCTATCTTGGCGATTGGATATCGGCTGCGAATAAGGAAACCAAACCTTGGCAGTTGACGTCAAATTACTCGTTAAGACCAATCAAACAATTTTTCTTGTGTTTAGTGTTTAACGCGGTGATGTTGGGTTTCTTACAGAAAAAGCAGGCTTTATGGAAGCAGTAGAGAAGGCAATTCATGCGCTGATTAGAAACGTAGGCTCAGGTCTGATGAAGGTCAGTGCTCTTGTGCGATATTTTCACCTAAATGTGTTGACTTGTTCATTACAATACCGCGTCTAGACCGTGCCTGAGGGAAGGAGGAGTGATGCCCCTATAGTGGGGTATAAAGAGGTCTTCCATTTTTAGTGTCATGTTGTACAAAAGGGTAGGGGAAAGTGTTTCTTTAGCCGAAATAAACTGTTAAGTGGAAGGGATAGCAACTGAATCTAAGTGCTTTAAAAAGATTGCCAAATATGGCGAAATAAAAATGAAAACGTGTAGCCTTCGAGCGACTGAAAGTCCTCGAAAAAACTCGGCTTCGTTGGCTTATTTCGCTGTTCTAGCTTATTTTTGCGCCATGCGAAAGCGGTACACTTGTTGTTGTAGCACCGTGGAAGGGATACCATCTCGATGGAATTAGTATACGAAAGGGGAAGTGTTTTACCCCACCCCCGCTTCCCGCATATGGAACTTAATTGTGACCACACCCAGTAAGCCCCTCCCCCCCGGGCACCGTTGCCACTTGACAAAGGTTTGGTTAGCTTTCGATGAATTTGTACATGACAGCTTTTTGAACACTTTGATGGCTTCCGTTAGAATTGGCCAATCAAATGCAGCATCTGTGGGAGACAGAGTTGTCAATTACCATGCTCCCACTCGCAATGGTGTCGCAGAGGTCATGGTGTCGATTCCCAGTCAAGCCAGAATTTTTTTAATTCATTTGCAAGTACTCTAGGTGCATCACAACTCCTAAGGTCACATTCATGTCACTTTTCCGTTAGTAGTTCGTATTAATAATTCCTTTTACGTTTACATTATCTTGCTGAAAACTGCATGTTGGAATAAATCGGCTAATAATCTATTGCGTTTGTTTGCAGGTCCGTTGGAATGCGTGTTACGCTTTTGGCAACGTGTTCCGTAATCCCTGCTTGCCAATAGGCACCGCACCGTGGACGGTAAGTAATTTTTACGTGTAGATCTCTTTTTAACTCTGTTTAAAGTACACTTTACTATCAGAACGTGTATTCTATTACCTGAGGCTGAACGTCCTTGCGTTTTTTTGAGAATTTGAGGATGGCGTATTCTTTCAAATCTTTTTTGCAATTGAGACAAAAAATGGTGTTCTAAATGGACTATTACGTTTACTGTTGTACACCTGCCTCTCATGTTTAAAATAAACGAAAAAATTAAGTTCGTAAGAAAAATTCAGCCTTGGCTATGTTGTTAGTGAGAGAATGTAGCAAGCGGTTGTAGAAAGAATGAGAACATAAAAGGGAGTACCACGCCAGAAAAGAGAGCTTTCCATTATTATCTATCCCTATTTGGTCTCAGCTGGGCCTTACGGCAGGACTTCGAGCCTTGTTGGTCCTCCATACAGGCGCCAAGCTCGCTTATACTCGCTCTACTGCTTCCCTTTCATTGAGTACATCAATGAATATAGATGGTGGGCAGCCGCGACCTTTGTGTCCATGTGTTAGATCCCAAAGGACTAGTCGACAGGCTGCAATGCAAGTTCACTAATTCCACTATCATAGGTTTTACATCTTTGAAGAGAACAAACGTTTGAACGTGGCCTTTGAAAATCTCACGTTTAGTTAAAGTTTGCTCTGTGCATAAAGCTCGTTGACGTTTCCCGCCACTGTGTGACGCGTGTGAATCAAGTCGTTTGTGACTGGACAATTTGGAAATACGCAAGCGCGCTGATAGGTTTGACATTCTCAGCACAACTCTTGTCAGGTCCCTAGTCTTAGACTACAAGTAGAGTTTTACTTAGCTTAATTTTTTTTATTGCGCAGGAAGATTGCATAATTTATAAATATGCGCTCTTGCGTAGCATCTGAGGAAAAAAAGAGCGACTGCCGGGACGTACTTATTCTGCAAAATACGCTTTTGATGTCGAAAAGGGATTACTTGCAGTCATTGTCAAAATGGGCGTGATTTCTAACTGTCTTATTTTCTTGCAGAGTGAAGTTTACAGTGCTCTGGAAAATGTCATTTGTGATTGTAAGAATTTTAAGGTAAGTTTCAAGGTCATGATTGCTTATGCTACTGTTCGGGAGTCATGTCTCTCGGCCCCGAAAATGCTGTTGGAATTGACTATTTTTCACTTTGATAGTTCTGTTGAGTTTTCTTGCTTTTTGTTCCAGGTGCGAATCAACGCCGTCTTAGCTTTGTCAGTTCCCCCAGAGAGGCGCTACTATGGAGACACAGCCCTTTACTGTCACGTGTACGCAACACTGATTGACACGTTGAAAGGCACGGAGAACGTTACCGAGTTTAGTGAATTCAAGTACCGAGATACACTGAGACAACAGGTATGATTGTTACTCCTAACGGAGTCAAGCACACACAGTCAAGCCTACATAAGCTTGTGCATATTGATTGAACACCCTGTATCACTGTAAAATAATTTTAACTATACCTCTGTTACACTTCCTTTGCAATACAGATTGGAGCTGCACGCTGATTGGCTAAAAAAAACATGTTTTATTGATCTATGTAGCAAAGATAAGTGTGATTTGTTCTTTTCGAGCTGCAACAAACTAAAACTTTCGTTGAAAGAAAGTGGTTTTGTAATACAGTTTCCTGCAGAGATTTTTCGCTAATCTTAGAATGTCGTGAATGATGTCGGAACAATTTTCCCCGTCATAAGGGTCGAAAACGACGTTAGCATTTCAAAATTGTCTTCGTTTTACTCCTTCAGACTACCAACCACTTTTGAAAGATTTTTTAGAAAATCTCCGTCTTCATTTGACATGCTTACAAGTCGAGCCCAGGAATAGTTTTCATAGGGAGCGAAAAAACGGCCAAGTGCGAAGTTGTCAGCAGGAGCACCTGGACTGCAAACTAAGAAGAGAAATTGAAGGACTTTGAACAAGCCTTCGCTACAATCACTGTTTTCGATTGCTGAAGTGTGGACGATACGAAAAAGCGCATCAAAAAGCCATAACGAAAACCAATTATTGTGAAAAACGCTTCTACCACGAAAATATTTTGCTACGTTTTTGATTACGTGAAAACTGAGATTAAAAGCATAATGCATCAATGTGGACAGGGCCGTAAATTACCGATTTATATTCACTTTGGTTGTTCTAATTTTGAGCTGCTGTGAATCCTTTTTTCAGCCTAATTATTCACACAATCCCTGAATGAGTTTTTGAATCGCCGTGGACAGTTCTAGATTTCCTGTCTTAAGTAGCGGATAAGACTCCTTCAGAAGTATCAACTATAGTTTTTTTCCTTTTCTTGATGGATAGCTTTTTCCCATGAAAAATAAAAAAAATACACATCAAGAAGCTCTTTATCATATGTGACATTTAAGTTAACACTTTATCTATCGAGTTTATCTGTCGTTCTGCTAAAAACTGATTTCGTCCAAAGGACAGTCTGCATTGCGACACAGAACATATTTAGACAATGTTTGGCATGGTTCAGTTGATTCAACCTCGATCAGTGATTCAAGAAATCACCTCTTGTTATCGCAGTTCATAGAAGATCATAGCAGATCACGAATCTCACAAAAACTGCTGTCTTTTTATTCAAGAAAAACTTCCGAATATTGTTGTAGATATGATTAATTGGTAACAGGATGTCTGCTGCGCGGTCGTCCGATTTTGACAGTCACTCGTAAGGTTAACGACTCTACTTGGTATTGTTAACGTCGTTAATTACACCTAAATGATTTTTTTTTGACGACTTAGAGAGCCCTTTGTCACCTCTCTTATTTTCTTGAGAAAGCATAATTGTTCTTTATTGTTCTAATGTGTAACTTTTTGACTCAGGCAAAATACACGTAAAGATCTTTGTTGTACATAGCATTCGAAAGATCATTTTTTCTTCCACAAACTGTTTTCGTCCATCAAACAGTTCATACACAACGTCCCCACAATGTCAAGTCCTGATTCAGTTAATTCAACCTCGACCCCCGATTCAAGCGGTCACCTCTACTTCTTATCGCAGATAATAATTAGCGTTTTAGTGGTCGCACCAACAGTCCTCTCAAACGTGGTTTTGCTGATTACGATTTACCGCGACCCTCATCGAGACCAATTATGGCGTGCACCGGTGACTTTGTTAGTGGCAAATTTGAGCGTGTGTGACTTACTGATGGGTGTTGTGCCCGGATCAGGAACTCTTTATTACAACATCGCCTCGTTCAACAGCCGCACAAGAGGAAGTCTGGTCGGGTTGAGAATCATGATTACCTCTGTCAGTGTTGTGGCAAATATCGTGTCGTCTTGTACCATAGTTGCGATGTCTGTGGAACGTTTGTTCGCGGTGTCGTCGCCGCTTCAATACCGAACGCGCGTGACCAAAACGAAGACCAAAGTATTCCTCGCAGTTAGTTGGCTTTACGCCTTGCTATTCTCTTGTTTATCAGTAGGACTACCCACAACTGTGTTTGTTCTCCTGTACTGCCATCTTCATGTAACACTTCCCGTAGTCATCTTGCCTGTTTTGTACTGGAAAACCTACCGTGCTCTTCGCGTGCACAACAATCGAGTACAAAATTTAGCTGCCGATGGTAGAGAAGCAATGGCTTTTGTTCACAGAAACAGAGAACGTAAAACTATCTCAGCTTTCCTGCTAGTTCTTGTCTTGTTTTACGTTTCTTTTATGCCTCAATTTATCGCCCAGAACATGTTAGTTCTTCGACCGTCTTACTTAGAGGAGGAAAAGTTTACAAATTTTCTTTACGTGTCTAATAAGTTTGTTCTTGTGAACTGCAGTTTAAATCCATTCATTTATGCGTGGAGAATTCCGAAATATAGGCAAGCGTTCAAAGCGGTTTTTTGTGGGTGTGGCTGCCGTAACCGACCAAGAAACACGGTGGCTGATGGACTTATGATGATGCACAGACCGGCAAACCGACTGCGACTGAACTGTGGCCAACACGACAACTTGTAAGAGAAAGCGGAATAATGGCACGCGAGGCGTACCATTTTGATACTTTAAAACACTTGTAGCTATGTTTTCGATCAAACGAAAAATGATATTTAAAGAGTTATGTAGTAGTGTAGAGAGGGCTTTGATTACCAATTCGTATTTACTTTGGTTTTGCTAACTGTCAGGTGCTGCGAACCCCATGTTCGGCCTAATTATCAACATTATCCCCTGATGAGCTTTTTCAATCGCCTTGAAGGGCTCTTCGTTACCCCTGCTGAGCAACGGATAAGACTCCCTTAAAAGTGTCAACGATGCCACTGATGGAGAACTATATTCCTATGAAAAATACCCGTGAAGAAGATGTTTATTACATACAACTTCTAAAATGTCACTTTCTCTTGATTGTTCAGTTGTTCTTCTTCAAATTGCTTTCGTCCACAGTTTAGCTTGCATTAACCCAATTGGCAGACTCTGTGAAAAAATCATTCATGCTTACAATGTATGATATGCTGAAACAATACAGTACCAACTTTCACTCCGATTTCCAAGCTATGATTGATGCTAACGGGCATGAACTAAGAACTAAAGAGTACCGACCCAAAGTAACTGAAAACTTTAAAAATGACTTTAAAATACATCGATATGAAATGATCAAATGCAACACTGAAAAACTTACCTTTTACCGACTCTACTTTTAAAACAGATGTAACTACCTCTAACTCATTAGAACTTATTACAAACCAGAAACATCGGCGGACAGTAGCAAAACTTAGGGCAGGTAATCATAACCTAAGAATTGAAACTGGAAGACATTCCACCCCTAAACTCCCAGAACATCTGAGAATTTTGTCAGTACGTATACTGCAGCTCAAATGAAGTTGAAAACGAAGTACACTTGCTCTTATCTTGCAATAGATACGACAGTAAGAAAATCGTTAGTGGACGTTATTATTAGTAAATATCCCGATTCGATTCTTTAAATGCTCATATCAAAAATTGTTTTTCTCTGTAATAGCATTGATGCTTTTATTTGTTAAAAATTAGGTTACTTCATTTTCGTAGCTTTTACCTTAAGAAATGAATCAATAGACACATGAACTGTGAATTAACCGATTTCGCTATTTTACTTCTGTACTTTTTTTTTCTTTTTCTGTCTTTTTTTTCTACGTGCAATACCATTTGTAATTGGGAATGCAATAAACTGTTGTTGTTGTTTTTGCATTGTAAAGCAATTGGAAAACAATGTTTAGTTCTGATTCAGTTACTATAACCTCGGCCGTCGATTGAAGAAATCACCGCTACTTTTGTTCGGGGATCATGATTTTCACAAATACTGCTGTCATTTTGTGCACGAAAAAAACTTCAACTTGTCAGTAGCGTTTCCCCGAATATTGTTATAGTTATGATTAATTGGTAACAAGATTTCTTGTCGTCGAAGTTTCGTACGCCGTCGTCCGATTGGGCGGTCCCGTGGAATTTTACAGACTGAGTTGTACTCCACTCGGTCCTATTAACATTGTCAATTACACCTTAATGATTTTTTAACGGCTTAGCCTGAGAGCCCTTTATCACCTCTTTTATTTAAAGGATAAGATTCCCTTAAAAGAGACATCATTGTTCTTTAATTTCCTTAATGTATAACTTTTTTGACTTATGCAAAATACAAGTCAAAAAATATCTTTTTTATATATAACATTCGAAATATCACTTTGATCTTCGACAGACTTTTTTCGTCCACCGACAGTCCGCACAAAACGTCCTCGCAATGTCAAGTTCGGATTCAGTTAATTCAACCTCGGCCCCTGATTCAAGTAGTCACGTTTTATTTTTATCGCAAATCATAGTTAGCGTTCTGTTGGCCACACCATCAGTCCTCTCAAACGTGATTTTGCTGATTACGATCTACCGCGACCCTCGTCGAAATCAATTATGGCGGACACCGGTCACTTTACTAGTGGCAAATTTAAGCGTGTGTGACTTGCTGACAGGATTGGTGCCTGGGTTTGGTAGTCTTTATTACGACGTCGCTTTGTTCAACAGCCGAAAAAGAGAAACCCTCGTCGTGGAAGGAATCATTATAAACTCTGTTGGTATTGTGACAAATATCGTGTCGTCTTGCATCGTAGCGGCGATGTCTTTGGACCGTTTGTTCGCGGTCTCGTCTCCGCTGCAGTACAGAGGGCGCGTGACCAAAACAAGACTAAAAACATTCCTCGCGGTTAGCTGGGTTTACGCCTTATTGTTCTCCTGTCTATCATTTGGATTATCTACAACTGTGTTCGTTCTCCTGTACTGCCATCTTCATTTGTCAGTTCCTCTGATCGTCCTCCCTGTTGTGTACTGGAAAAGCTATAGCGCTCTTCGCGTGCACAACAATCAAGTACAAAATTTAGCTGCCCATAGTAGAGAAGCAATGGCTTCTGTTCACAGAAACAGAGAACAAAAAACTGTTTCAGCTTTCCTGCTAGTTCTTGTCTTGTTTTACTTAGCTTTGATGCCTCTGTTTATCGCTCAGAACATGTTAGTTCTTCAACCGTCTTACTTAGGAGAGGAAAACTTTAGATATTTTCTTTACGCATCGAGTAAATTTGTTCTTGTAAACTGTTGTTTAAATCCATTCATTTATGCGTGGAGAATTCCGAAATATAGGCAAGCGTTCAAGGCGTTTTTTTGTGGGTGTGGCTGCCGTAACCGACCAAGAAACACGGTGGCTAATGGACTTATGATGATGCACAGACCGGCAAATCGATTGCGAGTGAACTTTGACCAACACGACAACTTGTAAGAGAAAATAAAATGGATACGGAAAACGCACTCTTGTCGATTTCTTGGCTGTTAGAAAAACTGAGATATAGTCCAGCAAACCAACTGTGAGCGAAATGTGGCCAACGTAACAACTTGTGGGAGAAACCAGAAAGTGAGCATGCGAAGCATACTTCTGTGGCTTTTTTGGCTGTCAGAAAAGACTGCGATATAAATAGACCGGCAAACCGATTGCGAGTGAACTGTGGCCAACATTGCAACTTGTAAGAGAAACCAGAAAAATGGGCACGCGAGGCGTACTTGTGTAGCCTTCCTTGGCTGTCGCTGAATAATAGACCGACAAATCAACTGTGAACAAACTTTGGTCCTTTTCTTTGGTCGAAATTAACGAAGGAATTACGTGCCGAGGATAGTCAGCACAGGTTCAAGACGAAAAAAAGAAAACTGACAAGTTAGCAGCTCCATAGAAGAACAATGCTCATTAACTTTCGTTATTGTATACACGGTATTCGATGCTTTTACAGATAATACGTGCGAATATTTCGGGAATTTCTTGATTGTTTACTATTTTCTGAGCGAATTTGGCATTTTATTATTCCAGTGTAATTTCCCTGGTGAAGTAGCTTCAACGCTGAGCTGTAAACCGGTCACTTTGGAATACCACAATGTGATATGAGATAGCACAGTGTAATAACGTGATATATTTTACGTATTCTCCAGGCTTTATGTGATAAAAGCACTGCCCAAAGCTTTCGTCTGTGTGGTCACACTTTAGGACTACATCCACAGACTCAAAAATAAAAACACCTACAGCATAAAGTAGTGATCGATATCTTTCATTTAAATGGTCACACGTTATAATTTCTTTCACAGAGACCACGGCAAGGTGCTTCTCAAATTGCTTTCATTTGAATGACCAGAGAAAAGGATTTCATCCACAGACTCAAACGTCAGAACTACATTATATTGCGCACGGTTACCTTTTTTAATAAAATGGAAATTAAAGGATTTGTACCGCTGAAGCTCGTCTACTAGAAACGGCTAATAGTACCTTGACAAGAAGAACCATTAAAAAGCTATTGCCATCATTAAACACTAGCACATCATCTCCATGCCTAAAGTGCACTGTAGAAACCTCGCGAAAACTCTTCGTCACTTAACGTGAACAGCTGTCCTTGGTCGGTGATTTGGGCAAGCGTTTTTAAGATTTTTAATGGCCTTCTCGACGTTTTATTAATCAACTTTCCTAAAACTCTTTGTTACTTAAAATGAAAGAGCTGTCTTGGCTGGCGATTTCCGAAAGCATTTTCAAAGATTTTTAATGACCATCCCGACGTTTATCAATCATATCTGCTAGTGTGTGTAAGGCACCTTGTTTATGAGCCAAAAACAAAAGCTCAGTCACTTTCGTATCGCCCATCTCCTCAACGAAACCAAAGACTACCCTTTAGAGTGCAAAATTGTTGTCTTATAAATTAATCCAGTTAATACGGCTATTTAAAATGCTTGGTAGCTTAAGCAAACAAAAGTTGACACACTGTATTTGGTAGCCAATTACAAACTCATATT
This sequence comes from Siderastrea radians, assembly GCA_964017195.1. NCBI lineage: Eukaryota > Metazoa > Cnidaria > Anthozoa > Scleractinia > Rhizangiidae > Siderastrea > Siderastrea radians. The sequence goes on along the minus strand of OZ024897.1, from coordinate 8,385,444 downwards.
GCCTTCTAAATCTTCCTTCGATTCCTCTCTTGTTTGTCTCTTTGTTCATCCTTCCTTTAGGTAGGCTATCAATACCCCGTTCACCCCTTCGCATTAACGAAGTTCCACTGTGTATGTTGTGGCGGGGGCTGTTTGTTTCAAGTGGAGCCATTGGGATGTTTCGTTTCAAATACCTTTAGAAGTGATTATTATTATTATTATTATTATTATTATTATTATTATTATTATTATTATTATTATTAATCACCTTCGCTCACAGAACACTAAGGGGAAGATGTTGAGTGAATTTTGCAAGGAAAGCAAACTGTAATGTTGCAAGACACAACCACAGAACTTGAAAAAGTTGGTCCAGCGTTTTGAGGTTGTAATCCATTTCCATCTTGACTATCCGTGACCAAACACACTTATTAACCCTTGGACGTACAAGCAAACTCATACCCCCACCGTGGTATAAGGGAGAATTGATGGACCCCCCCCCCTCACTTGGGTAAATGGGTAAATATGATGGGTTGTGGTGCTACTGAGGGCCTGTGGCGTCATCCAAAATGGCGGCCGATATGGCGGCCATCTAGGATTTTACTCAAAATTAGAAATTGTCAGGAAATGACGGAAATTGAAAATTTTTACGCTACAATAGACATGCAGAATATGGCATAGTGAAACACTTTGCTGCTTTTTGTCGACATTTTGTGCTTTTTTTTCACCGAAGAAAAGGTGAAAAACACGCATGTTTATTCGAAAAAGGCCACCTGCTGCCACTTACGACGTAATATCTTGTAACCATAGTAACCGAATCTCACCAGACTTTGTCTAAGGGATATGCGTACAGCTTACTTAAAAGAGCAAGTGCTGATTGCAGGAGCCACATCCATCTCCTGCTGATAGAAAATCCTCTTTAAAAATTGAAGTTAAATCTTATAAGGTGGGGGAGGGGGGAGGGGAAGTGGGATGGCATCTGCCCCCGTCTTGTACGCCTGAGGATTAATAGTTTTACTGCACTTTTTCATAGTGTCATTAAACAAAGTTGGACCATTTTTTTTAGGTTTTCGTTAATGTAAATGTGACATTTGGCTTTAAGGACGGTGCGTCCTAGTAAAGATGTATTTTTGTAAAGGTTATGACTATGGGCAAAAAGAAGATCTTAGCAAGACCTATTGGAATCTAAAAAGAAAAATGTGGGTAACCACACACTTTTCGGAGATAATTAAGCAACAATAATTCTAAAAAAGCTTTAAAATACAAAAAATGTATGGCAATTTCTTTCCAAATTTAAATTCAATTATCTCTGGAAATTACGTGGTTACCCCCAATTTTCTTTCCAGGTCCTGATAGCCCTTGCTTAGATCTGCTTTTTCCGCATAGTCATAAACCGTGCAAGAATACCGTTGTATTAGTAGGCAAATTCCTTAACAAACCTGAATATCTCGGATCAGACCCGAGATACGCAGTAACAGTAGGAGGCACCGTCCTTAATTAAAATAGCTGACGTAGCCCCTTTAATTCCGATATTCTTCCTTTTCTCAGCTGTGCAACTCGCTATGCCACATGACAACCTTAATGACAACAGAAGACTCAGTTTCGCTAACTCCTGTGTTAGAAGGAAACCACGACACGTACAAAGGATACATCAGAGATTACATTCGGCAGCTTCACTCGCAGGTGATTTAGATTTTGTTTGTTCCCCTTTGCACCGAAAAACACTATCCACTAGTTTGGTGTATACTGATAAAGGGTAAGGGTTTGAACCATGGGGCGGGGCCTCCTAGTACAAAACTTTAAGGAGTACCCCCCTCCCCTGAGTAAGGTCATGGGTGACACTCCTGTAGGGGACTGAGATTTTTTTCTTTCTCATGCACTTGACAGACTGCATACATTTTTCTAACATTACCGTTCTCAACATTTGAGATCTTTTGCTCTATCGAACAAGTTGTCACTATTTGTTTATATCTTATGTTATGCCTTTTCTACTATAGGAGTCACCTGCCGAGGATCAGACAAGCGAGAAAACAGCGGCTGAAAAATGTAAGTTTATGTCAGGATTTTGTTGGAGCTCACCATTGTTAGTCTATTCACAAACCTGCTTTGAAGAGGTCCGAGAACGACTGAGAACAGACTAACCTCCTTTTTTCTTTTTCAATACATGGAAGACTTTCACAGTTATGTAAGTAACTTAAGCCGTTGCAAAAAGAAAACCTAAAAAAATTCAGGCTTTCACTTACCATCAGCTTACGTTGCATAACTACGAAGGTTTTATGGTGTATTAAATCTCTCATCTGCAGTTCACAGAAATGTTATTTTTCGTTTTCTTTTTTTCCTATTTTTCACACAGAGGGAAAGAGCTATGTATTGTTGTAGGTATTCCTTTGATGATCACTAACGCGCCCTCCATTTTCACTTGTGTTTAGTATCCACTGTGCAAGAAGCTCGCAGGCACGTACACGAGGAGTTGCATCCTTGCAATACCACGGTCAAGATCTTGCAGGATGTATTCGACGAGTTGTGCAAGGGTGTAGAATAGGAAGTTAAAGATACAGAACACTCTGACTTGACATAGTCTGTGAATACCTCAAGAATTCTTTTTTGTTTGCGACATATTTTGGTACCAGTCTCTTGGATTCCCCAATGTCGTTCCCAGGGTCTCAATCTTGCCGTCTGGGAACGAGACTGGCCGGGTAAGCCCCACGAAAAGAGCGAAATCGAAGCATCTGGAAGTTTAATTAAGCTACTGTGGAGTAGAGAGACCATTCTCAGAGGCAAAAAACTTTCTTAATGTTAACTGTGTTGGTCGAGGTAGAATTCAGTAATATATGTAATTTACGATTCGTTGTTGGCTTGGTTTATTTTGAATTGTAACTTTATTTAATGGGTTTGCAACATAAATTGGAAAGAAACCGTAATAAAATGCACAGCTTGACAGATGATCTCATATACCTTAAACCGTAACTCTCAAATGCTAGTCCTATGCAAACTAGAAATTAATTTCCACAAAAGAGTGTAAAATGCAAATAGCGCCAACTAAAACAATGTAAAACACTTCATTTAAATAGTCACACCTTACCGGGTTTCGTCAACACACCCAAACGTTAGAACCACCTTATGCGTCAAAATGAACTTTATCACGAGAAAGTACTCCTTATAAACTTTATTTGAAAGTCGTGCGAAGGACACCATAGATCCTGAGTCCACCTCACACAGCACGTCAACACCACCAAGCCTTGCTTGAACCGTTGGGTACCACCAACCATGTGCATTAGTGTGTGGTCATCATTCGGTAGAAGTTTTGAGCCACTGTCCCCCTCCACGGCATGACTCACTGCCGTGGAGTTTTCCCGTTTAATGCCGGCGACTGAGTGTTTAGTGGATTGATCAAAACCATGGAATGACCATAGTTAAAAAATGGCCAATAGTTTAAAAAGGGGGGAACATAATCCCTTGCCCGGATGGTAAGTTACTTTATTTTGGAGTTAGAGCTTTAACTCCACTTTTGGAGCTAAAACGTTCTGTGCAAACAAACACCAATCACTGCAATTCATACCGAAGAAAAAAAATACTACAGGGTGCAACAAGTAAGACATGGGGGCCAAAACGTACAACAGTGAGCAAAAAGGACTAAAAACAGTACTGTTTTCCCCTCATTCGTTCTTTCCCCTCTCACTCCTACTTTTTTCTTTGACTCGTTCGTTTTTGTTCTCACATTTTTTGCTCTCTACGGAACTTGTATTTTTTAGCTTTCGTTGGAAGTCGTTCTTTTTTTGCTTTCTATGGAAGTCGTACTTTTTTCGCTCTGTATGGAAGTCGTACTTTTGCTTTCTACTGAGCTTGTACTTTTTTTGCTCTCTACGGAACTTTTTTGTTATGTTTATTTTATTCCATGTTTGTTAATATATATATATATATATATATATATATTTTTTTTTTGCCCTCTATGAAAGTCATACTTTTTTGCTCTGTATAGAAGTCGTAGTCTTTGCTCTGTATGGAAGGAACAATTCAAATGAGATTACAAATATTTGAATCGCAAAACGTAAGTTAAGGGTTTTGGCTCTAGTTGTTTAATTTTTATTATTATATAGACAAGAGTGTTTTAGTGGAAAGTAGACCACCCGTAAATTTCATACGAAACTGCATCCGGGACCACGCGAATTTTCCATATCCTCACCGGTGAGGGTATCGATGACGTCATTTCCCGCTTTTACTCTGTTGTTTGTGCAAAAATACTCTTGTCTGTACAATAAGAAGAAAATTACAGCGGGGCTTGAAGATATGAATTTTATTTTCTCGTGGTAAAAAACAATACGTTACTCACTCGCTGCGCTCGTTGGTAAAATATTGTCTTTACCACTCGAAAATAAAATTCATATCTTCGCGCCACCGTGTAATATCCTCTCTCTATATAGACCCGCCTTTCTTACGAGGGTAAAGGAAAATGCTACTATACAAAAAGTAAATTAAAATTGAGAAATTGAAAGCATAAGCGCAGTGTTGCACGGACAGTTTTACTGGCATATTGCAACTCAATGGTGACTAGAGAATTGAAAAACAACTGAAGTTGAAGAATATGTTACACTGCACAACTTCATTCACATTTTACGAAACAAAGACGACTAACAATTCCAGCGAGATTTGTCCACAGGAACCCCAGGCGTAATATAAGAGTTGTATGGAAAATTCCTGTCGATACATAAATAGGCTTTAGTAAGAAGAAGAGGAAATGTTATCCGGTGTTGTTTTAGGTCTCTTTGATGTTTTAGCGCTATCAGAGAGGTCTCATACACTGTTAGGACAGACGACCAAAAACCTCTCCAATGGCGCTAAACCTTCACAGAAGGACAAAATACAACACCTGGTAACTTTTTATCTTCTTTGTTAACCAGCTTTACTTTTAAAATCTTTTTTATTTATCGATAGGAATTTTCGATAAATACGCTTGGGCTAAATGTGATCTGTCTTTACGAGAAAAGCTACGCTGCGAGTTTCTGGTAAGATAGCTTGCTCATTTGATTCTCACTGTTTTGCAAGATAAGTTAGAGCGCGTAACATTTACATATTTTGCCACTTTTCTCGCAATGCGACCGTCAACGTAATCTTAAGGTAGTGTCTATTTATCAGTGCCCATAAGACCCTAACGGTTTAACGAAGAAAACAGGTGTGTATTAAGTAACCGGAGTTTAAATGAAAATAATTTGTAAATATGAATAGTTTCCAAAGTAATCTCATCAGAAAGAAGGCTGTTAAAATACCCAATGAATAACTAACTTCTTTTTGTAAAACGGAAATTGTTATTTCTTATTAAAGCCTAAGTAAGCTGCTCTCGATAATTTTTAGTGCTATGTTTCAGACTTATACTGTCAAGCTGGGGTTACAGCGATACACCCTCACTATTCACCACGGTCAAACGAGGAAAATAAGAAAAGTACTTTAAACTTAAGATAAGGAAATTTATTTTCACTGTTTTAAGCTTGTTACTTTATCAGTATGCTGTAGATTTACTGAGATGTTTCGAACTTTGCTAAAGAAAGTTCTAAGTGTTTGAAAAAGGGAAACGGACTTGTCGGCGCAATTTGTAAAAGTAATTTTGTTCAGGTGTGGAACTTTCAGACAAGAAAGAAACTCGTTTATTTTAAACAAATGAAAATATATTTACACTCAACCACTACTTTATATACCCTTGCTCATGCTTCGACTGCAACGTGACTAAATCTTACGAATCAAAACGGAAAAAACTGCCTCACACGTTTGACCGCGGTAGACCCTCACCCACACGCTCAAGCCCCCTCCCACCCCACCCCACTTCTAACCAAATTGCGGCCGAGTGGAACCTGTGGCCCAGTGCAGAAGTCATGATGGCGGGAAGTTTGGTGTGCAAATTAAAGCGTGGCATTTAAACTCCTAGCTACAGCGACACGGTTTCGTAGTGCAACATTCCTTGGCAGTTTTGTAACGTTTGACTCGTTTATTTGGATCAAAAGGAAAGCACTTCGTTCTGTTCCAGGCAGCACTATCTAATTCACTCCCAAAGCAACATGGCGGATTCAACCAATTCAATAACACTACAAGCTTTATCACAAAGTTTGCATGGTGGCTTCAAGGTAAGAGCTAACTTTCGTTTTTGCAAAACAAAGTGTCACTTCAGGTGGCATTTCTTATGGAAGAATAACTGACTAGCATAAAGAATTCAGTGTTGTAAAATTGTTCACCGTTTAATTTTTGGTGTAAACTGCCAAATACAACGTGCACATCTGATGAATTAGTTATTCAAATGAAAGTGTGAAAAAAATTTTTCTTACTTATTTTTCGGAAAGGGTGTTGACTTGGGAAATTACCCACCAAAAATCTTTAAACCAAAGGTTTATGAATCAATCATCAACACACAGTGCCTCTTCCCCCCCCCCCCCCCTTCCCCCCACCTCCCCTAATCCTGCCCAGTAAACCCCTGGGCTTAAGCATATTTTGTAAATTAAATTAGCATATAAATGTTGGAAAATTACATATACTGTTACCCATGTAGTCTAGAGTATGGCAGAAATCTTAGGACTACATGTAGGTTTAAAAATGTTCAATACATCTGTGATCCTATTTGTGTACATATTTTTGCTTTTGGCTGTTGTACAGTCAGGCTTTTGTAACATTTACATGTAGGGGCCTCGCGCTTGATAGAGAAAAGAGTTTTTGAATGAATGTGCCTGTGGCAAGTAAAGTTACTGTAAAGGGGTTTGTATGGGTCATGGAAAACCTGGAAAGTCATGGAATTTTAGAATTTCATTTTCCAGGCCTGGGAAGTCATGGAAATTAAGTGTTTGTCATGGAAAGTCATGGAAACTGGAAACTGAAGTTCATTGTACAAAAAAAAAAATCGGTATATACCAGTAGATTTTTTCGTGAGCGAAATATCAGCAGGAAGAGAAGATTAGTGGGTCATGAAATGTCTTTAGTTCATATTTTTTGGAAACAAAAGACCCAATTTAGGTCATGGAAAATCCTGGAACCCTGAAAATGAAAATGATGGATATTTATGCGACTAAAAATTTGTGTGAAAAATGAATCTCTTTGAATACGTCGGTGTCATTTTCTCACTATATCCAGACTGTGACTTAACATAAAGTATTCAGGGGTGAAGAATTCATCGTAAAATGATCAGTAGTTTTGTTGATGTTTACATCACAAAAGTGGGGGCGCAGTGAATTTAGTGGTTAGCAACTGGACTTCAGATCTGAAAGTCGGTGGTTAGAGGCCCAGTCCCTGCCATGGTATTGTTTCCTTGGACAAGAAACATTAACCCCACATTGTCTCTCACCACCCAGGTGTATAAAATGGGTACCGGCCACATACTGCTGGGGGTAACCCTGCGATGGACTAGCACCCCCTCCAGTGGGGAGTAGCAATACTCTCAGTTGCTGCATGCTACAGAAACTAGGATATGAGCTCCAGTTATGTGGGCCTCCTTGGCTCGTGCACAACTTTACCTAGACCTTACATCACAAAAAGGAGATTTTTCACAACTTATGTTTATGGACATTTTTCAGTAAAAAGAGTTATTTATCATTGCAAATCCCATGTACAATCATTTATTTGTTTTTGTTGAGAATTTCTCTCTGCATTTCAGTATATCTGAAAGCTTTTGCGTGGATTGCTTTTCAGCAGGCTGTTTTAACTTGTAACTCTCATAATATTTGGTATATTTTACATGTAGTTGCATTTAATTTGTTGTTTTACTCCGTTTTACTTGTCATTTGTGTGTGCATTTAGACAGTTTTTTCTCTATACGATTGTAGAGCATCCCCTAAAAGAAACAAAAGCCATTTTACATGCACTGGCTGCTACGTGCACTATTGATCTCAGATGTCCTCTTGAAATGGCTTGAAATTGCTAGTCTATCTCATGAGTCATTTATTTCACTATACAGATTGATTGTATTACAATACCTGGAAGGATGATAATTATCTTAAATTTCTGATCACCATTAAGTTACACGTACCTGCCCCCCTCCCCCCAAAAAAGGCAAGATGAAATTTATTTTGCACCTGTAAAACCCTTCTCTGCTCAGGAATGTACTCTGTACACTGTATTAATACGGCCAATATTTTCTTCATTTTATACAGGTTACTTCTTCAGTACTGGGGCAGATTTGCTGGGCTGAATTACAAATTTTTCTTGGTCCATTCCCATGTAGATGAGTACATAACTGGGGCCTGTGACATCCCATATCAGCTGCAGACCATCCATATTGCTAGTTGCGGTCCTCTCACCATGCTTGCAAACTGATTCAATAGTGTATGTTGAGACCAAAACAACTAAATTGTTTGTGGTATGTGGTTTTGTTTAAATCATGTCCATACTTACTTGGTTACAGTACTTACAGTACATGAAGGCCTTTTAGTTTTTTGTACTGTGTCACCTTGGCACAACAAGGCAAGGGATAAGCTTTCATGCTTAAAACCCTTTAAGCCTCGATATTGACAAGCACCTTGCCATGACAATAAAGGAGGTGATCACCAACGAAAAAAATGTCTTGATGTTTAAGCAAATTCTTACATACCAAAAGGAATGCATGGAGAATAGTGACAAGAACATGCACGCTGACATTGCAGCAAAGAGGGTAAACCTTTAACCTGAAGGGCAAAGAGTAATCCTTTATCTTTGAAAGTCAAAATCTTACTTTATAATCTGACGTCTCACATTATACATGTCAGAAGAGATCATGTGCTAAAGCCAAGATCTTGCTTTGTTACAAACTGAGATCTCCTGTTGACTTACATGCAATGTATGTAAAATAAAAAACACCAATTGGATGGCCCTTAATTACTGGTCATTGTATACATGTATTTATTTAAAAAAAGGAAGATGACAATAAAATGTACCGGTAACTGTATATGAGAAATTCCATGAACTCTATAAACCATAAAAATATGAGAAAAAGAATAGGGAGCAACACATACACACGCACACAAAAAAGGCACTGTGAGGATATAAGATGGCAATTTTTATTCTAGCTTTTTAGTGTTTCACAGACTGTCATGGTTTAATTTGACTCTGTTAACCTTGAGAGCAAGCAGAATCAATAAACTATTAAGGTGAAAATTAAGGTTAAACACACATTGGCTCACTGATTGTCCTTCACTCCCAGCAGAACTGAGCAAATATGTAATTGGGCACTTGATTTTCTAGGAACAGAATTCATTGAGCCACCTTACAGAATCTGCAAATAATTCAACTGAAGATAGACAGGATCCATCTGCCAAGAGATTCAGAGAGTTGTGTATCTCGTAAGTTTACTGTTATCAATGTTTTGACAGGAAGACTGGGCTATGTACTTGTACATATACATGTACATGTAGTTAGTAACTAGATGGTGGAGGTGCAGTGGTGTGGTGGGCATTGTGTAGGACTTTTGATTGGACGATAGGGAATCCTAGCAAAAAAGCTGGGGGGTAACCCTGTGATGGACTAGCATCCCATCCAGGGGGGAGTGGTGATGCTCCTAGTCACTTTATGCTGGGTATCCTGTGATGGACTACCATCCCATCCAGGGGGGAGTAGTAATACTCCTAGTCACTTTATGCTGGGGATCCTGTGTTGGACTAGCAACCCATCCAGGGAGGAGAAGTAATACTCTTAGTCACTTTATGCTGGGTACCCTGTGTTGGACTAGCAACCCATCCAGGGCAGAGTGGTAATATTTCTAGTCACTTCATGTTACAGAAACCAGAGTTAAGTGCTGGCCTTGATGAGCATTATGGCTCGGTTCAATCTAGTGGATTGGACACAAGAGTCTTTACTTTTTTTAGTAAGTAGTTAAGGTGATTCCCTTGAATTACATTGCACATCCTCATTCTTTCTGTGCATCATTTTTTGTTAAAGGGACTATGTCACCCCAGGTGCATGCGCAAGTTGATAATAACAACTTTGAAATCGTTAGCCCAACTTTTTCAAATACCGTCAGAGAGTTCGGGAGGCTGTTATGTCGCATTGGATGTAAATGTAAAGGTATATCGACTGATTTTGAAAAATTGTCTATATTCTACAGAAAGTGATTCTGGTGGTAGTAATCAAACAAATCTACGCAGGAATACTCCTCTTAGAAAGCGACCAACCGGACTCGAAAGCGCATGTGCCCCAGCTGACATAGTCCCTTTAACAGCCGGTTTATTTCAGGAGTTTCTCTTTTGTCTGTATTCTACATATTTTTGTGCTTTGGGATCAACAAGTTTGCCATGCCTGCTTGCTACGCTTCGCTGGTGCTGGAGGTATCGTGAAAATTCTGTTCAATGGCAATTAACAAAAGGCTTTCATTGTCATTGTACTAAGAACAGAATTTTCACAATACCTCTGGCACCAGCGAAGCGTAGCAAGCAGGCATGGCAAACTTGTTGATCCCAAAGCACAAAAATATGTAGAATACAGACAAAAGAGAAACTCCTGAAATAAACCGGCTGTCAACAAATGATGCGGCAATGAAAATGTTGGAGACGAGTGCAAAAGTATCCTATACTTTTATTTGTATTTCACGCTCTTAAAATGATTCAATGCGTGTGACATTTACAGAGATTGTTCAATACATGTTAGACTTGAGATTACAAGATTTAAAAGAAAATTCATTGACTAGTTTTTGAATAAAAGCGTCTGTAACAAAGACGTTGCTTCTCTGTGTAAACTAAAATAAGCATACATCATTTCAAATCTAGGGAAACAAACCGCATAAAACCTTCTGGAAAAGTAGCTGTATGCTACAGCTATGACATATGGTGAAAACATTGTTTCAATCTGTCAGGATAACACTGGTACCGATGAAACAATAGAAAATAACGAAATCTGTAATTTTTTACTGGAAAATATTCAACCCGATGTTTTTCGAAAACGCTCTCTTAGAATTTTTTCAAACTTTGGTCTCTTGAAGATCTACACCTAGACTATAAGAGACAATGGCCGTTTTTATGCTAGAGACGTTAATATCGTCTAAGACGTTATTATCGTCTCGAGACGACATTAACGTCTAGTATAAAAACGGAATATAAGTCAGACGACTTTAACGTCTGACGATATTAACGTCTTCTGTTAAGTGCGACTGAACGTCGAACTTAACAGACGACTTTAACGTCTGAGACGTTAAAGTCGTCTAGTATAAAAACGAGACGACCTTAACTGGGACGAATTTAGCCCTAAAGCGCTTTATCGCTCCAATTTAGTTAGCCGTTTCTCCACCACGAAGAATCCCTCTGTTCATCTCCACTTCTTTCGTTCCTTTCTCTCTTGTTGTCCACGACGCACAAGCCAGGTGCTTCTTCCAAAAACCGCTTCCTTGACTGACTTAGCCTTTTTAAAAAACATTTGCGTTTCCATGTCTTTTATTTTTCGAGGACGTCGAGAAACAAGCCTTCAGAGGCTGCGAAGCAGTTAAGCAAAGTCTCCGCCATGTTTATATGCAGATGGATTTGTTGTTTTGCACACTTTATTTGATTTGCCGCCGGGTTTAGTCGCGTCTAGTGTCTTCCGAGAATAGAACACAGTCCTTTTCTTAGAAAATCTGGTCTTTTTTCTACTTGTTCGTCTACTTTAATACGTCCCGTTTTTATACCAGACGACATCAACGTCTGAGACGTTAAATACGTCTAGACGACTTTAACGTCTCTAGCATAAAAACGGCCAATAGGTCGTTTTAGAAGTTAAGATCTAGATGTCGAGAAAATTGCTGATATACAAAAATGGTGACGTCATCATTTTGTTGTTATGGTAACACTGATGTCAATCAAACCTACTTTTTTGACAAGTCCATTCATTCTCTAGTAAATGTGTCAAGCAGCTTGCCCCACCGAGCTCAGACAATAACGTATTAGCCGTTCAAAGTTGGGATGGTGTGCCTCTGAAAAATCTAGATGAGCCACCTTAACTAAGCCAGAATATCAAACATACATGTTCTCCTTACTGTTATCCATACATTTATTATTGTATTAGTTGAGGGAATTGATCATACATCAAGACATTTCATCCCTATTCTAGTTTAACAAATGTACTCGATAATGATACCCTCACTTCTCACACCAAAGTTATCTATGTTTGAAAACTGATAGTTTAGTATAATTATGATCTAAATTATCTGAGAATTGCTCACAAGTGTTTTGCTGGATGACGGTCGAAGGTAAGAGGCCGCAAATGACAACTTTGGCTTAAATTACTCAAAACCTGTTCAGGTGCTAAGTTTTAAAAGGTGAATCGGCATTAATATTGATTTATTGTTAAAACTAAATTTCTCCCAGTTTTGCTATATCATGAAAGCAACAGCTGTTGTTTTGATGCTCTGTCCAGAAAATGTAGGCATCGCTGTGCAAATGTGGCAGAAAGTTAAAGCAAGTTAAAACAACAACAAGGACAAAAACAAAAACAAACAAAAAATTTCAGTTCCTAGCAAACTCATTTCCTAAGAAAGTTCTGTTCTCAGTTGATCAACAAAAGAGAAACTTCCCCTTTCCCACTCACTCAGAGCTTTCGCGTCATAAAACAAAAGCACAGACGGAGGTATTAAGGCAATCAGCTTATTCACTTCAACTCTTTGTAGTAGTACAGTTTGCATGTATGGGCATTGTTGAGTCTAGGCATGTATGTTTCTTAAGTTAAGCTTGTGACCCGATTGCCCGTTCATGATCCCCGGATGACAGCACTTTAAAATACAGCAATGCGCAAGTTCCTTTGCTACCGGAGTCTTCCCATTGGAGTTTTAGGGCAATTTTTACCCTGTCACTGCCCCAAGGAAAATTGACCTCACCTAAATTTAGAAAGAAAACGAGAAACGCAAAGCCAAAAAATGCTGACCATCTGAGACATCGAACAATACATACATACATACATACATGACTTTATTTTATCTCGAATTTACAGGGTAGCTAAAAAGCTAATATCTTCGAGGAAAAAAAAAGGAAGAAAGATTTACAAATAATAAAATAACTTTACTAAGTACTAATCATATATCTATTAATGCTAAGTGCTATGAAAGGAGATGGTTCGTATCAGACGTTTAAAACCAGCCAAAGTGGACTCCGTTCTAATGTTCCCAGGTAGAGAGTTCCAAGTTTTACAGGCAAAATACTTAACAGAGTGAAGACCATAAGAAGTGGAAGCAGGTCTACACAACGACAATATATCAGTTCCTCTAAGAGAGTAGACCGTTGAGCGCAATACTTAAGCCATGGCTCTGTTTTCCATTTTATTTGACCTGACTATTTGAAAAGGGGGAGGAGGGATGGCGCAGTGGTGAGAGCGCCCGCCTCCCACCAAATGTGGCCCGGGTTCGACTCCCGGTCTCGGTGTCATATGTGGGTTGAGTTTGTTGCTGGTTCTCGTCTTTGCTAAGAGAGGTTTTTTCCCCGGGTACTCCGGTTTTCCCCTTCTACATCTACATCTACATTTATTAAGTTGATAACATCGTTTAAGACAAAAACCAACACATCCAAATTCCAATTTGATCTTGGAGGTGTCCCCAGTTAGCATTCTGTGCTAAATAGCGTTGACACCTAAATAAAGTGATTTATTTATTTTATTTTATTCAAGCTTGAGTTTAGTATCGCTGAACATTTGGGCGTTTTTCAGCTCGGTTTCTCCGGATTGAGAAAGCAATAATGCCGCAGAAGTGTTAAATAAATTGAAAATGCATTGGTATTGAGATATCTCAGGGGTTTCTGCTTTTGATAATGCATGAATAATAATCAGTAGTGGACTAGTGGGCGAGCGGCTTAAAGTTCAGAATCTTTATATTTAATTAACTGATTGACGTTTTGGCAGCTAATATAAACAGTGTTAATCTTGGAATTTTGTTATAAACAGTTGTCTCGTGAGAAGAATAACCCCTCCCCCCGTTGTCTTACAATTATTTTATTCAGTTCGTAACCTTTTGCTTCCTCAAAAAAAATGCTCACCTATCAATGTGGACTGTGAGCAGTCGTCCTATTTTCATCAGATTCTACGCGTGAGTGGAAATGAGTAAATTATGCAAAATAATGCATCTCAATCTTCTTGCCAGCTTCTCGCTAAAATTAGGAGAAGAAAGAGACTGCTCGCAGTCTACTATCAATGGAAATAAATAACATTTGATCGGTCAGTCTATACTAGAAAAAGTCCAGAATGTCCATCTTTCTTGCACGGAAAATGATTTCCAGTCGGGGGATCATTTCACTACCTAACAAACTTAAGATATTGTAATATGTAATAAACAGTCGATAAACACGCTGTTAACACGGGCAGATGGAAAACAAGGGATTTTTGGAACCAATCACTGAAGAACATATTATTGCCTCTTCTTCCAACATTTGGAAACTATCGTTTTGTATGTTTTCAAATGTTTGGCAAACGTTGAGCTTTTAATTTTTCAATGGTTTGCCCTTATTTTCTAGCAGACAAAAGCGATCTTTTCATGTACCATATATAAGAATAATCAGCAGGCAAACAATGAATCGTGTACGTCAACTCAGATGTTTGAAGAGGATCGAGATTGTTGTCGATTTCTGAAAAAGAATGAAAACAAACTAAGTCTTTAGAACACAAAATGCGCAGTGCATACAAGAACTGGGCAAGTGTGGAGTGTTTTTTTTTTTCGATTGTTGTCCCAGCATCGGGATATAGCGGTTCCCCGCTTTTGCATTAAACTCTTCAACTGTGAAAATTCTTCCAGAGTGCACAGGCACACCACCAGAGTCAAGTCATTTCAGAACGGTTTTCAATGGATTGTCAAACTGAGATACTGTCATATTTATTACTTATAAACAGTCGACAAACACGCTGTTAACACGGGCAGATGGCAAACAAGGGATCTTTGGAATCAATCACTTTTAGAACATATTATTGCCTCTTCTTCCAAGATTTGGAAACTATCGTTTTGTATGTTTTCAAACGTTTGGCAAACATTGAGCTTTTAATTTGTCAATGGTTTGCCCTTATTTTCTAGCAGACAAAAACGATCTTTTCATGTACCATGTATAAGAATAATCAGCAGGCAAACCATGAATCGTGTACGTCAACTTAGATGTTTGTAGAGGATCGTTTCCTAAACAATGCCAACTTATTTGAGTTTTGCGTCACACTTTCGGAAAGAATGCTCACCTTTTTTTTTTTTTACTTATTTGTGTTTTTTTCATTTTCTCATATAAACGGTTGAATAATTTCATGCGAAAAGGTGCATGTCACGATTTTTGCCCCCCCCCCCTCCCCCAAAAAAAGGGTAAAACTAAATTAAAATAAAACATTGTCCATAAACGTTTTCTGACAAAGGGCTAACTTATGAGAATTCACAGTGAACGGCCGGTACAAAAATTATGCCATTCCTACAGCGAGATTGTTGTCGATTTCTGAAAAAGAATGAAAACAAACCAGTCTTTAGAACACAAAATGCGCAGTGCATACAACAACTGGGCAAGCGTGGAGTGTTTTTTTTTTCGATTGTTGTCCCAGCATCGGGATATAGCGGTTCCCGCTTTTGCATTAAACTCTTCAACTGTGAAAATTCTTCCAGAGTGCACAGGCACACCACCAGAGTCAAGTCATTTCAGAACGATTTTCAGTGGAGTCTCATAACACCTAAACCATAGTAACCTCTGGTCTAGTATCAACGTCTGCCGACCGAAACCAATCAGAATTGAAACGAAATTGATGGTGGGAGCACGGGAAAATGCTATTTTGTATTTGCTTTTTAACACAGCACAGAACATTACAATGGCAAACCCAAGGAACTACTATCCAGTTACTAGCAAGTGAACAAACATCACAGTCAAACCACAAGAAAGCTGGTGAACTTTAAACCCTTTATTCCACGGAATATAAATTTCACCAAAGAATTATTTCCTTGACCTTAATTAACAAAACCATATTGAAACTACTGATTCTTTGACTTGTACTCATTATCAAAAACACTTCGTGATACTGTACCGCAATTGGAAATTAGCCAATCAGACGCCTGTTGACTATCCTGATATCCTACAATATCAAGACAGTGACATGTTACTCTTAACGAGGGCACTGAAACTACTTTCTAAAGCTATTTCCCCTTGGTGGCCCTGCTAAAATGGATGGCACATTCCGTATCCGGCAGCGGCACATGTACGATGCACTACAGCTTAGGACTATCGCGCTGACGGCAAGACATCCAACCACTAGGGCAATGACCGGATCTCCTGTCCCAGCACATTCTTGTAGGCATGTCACTCGCTTTGTTTGAAACTGCATCTGAGTAGAGGGCATAATTTCCCAGAAAGATTGTTTTAATGTCAAGACCGTTTATGGTGGCTCTAAGTAGTTTTTTGGGGGGGTGACAATTCCGTTTTTGAATACGCTTATACATAATCTTACTTTAGCTCAATGTTAACTTAAACGCATGTAATATTGGACAAGTTATGCTCAAATCAAAAGTACCTCTCACGGAATTGTAAATAAAAACTGACAGTACAAAGAAAGCGAGACTGAAGAAGATCCTTCGGTCATCCAATGGAAAATATGTCTTCACTCACTCGCTTTTAGGTTTTTGATGAGCTCACCATTGAACAGAGTAGGATGAAAAAATGAATTTTAATAAAAACAGTTCTAGCAAACTCGATAAAGAAAAGCGGCCCTTGGAAAGTCCTGCCCTCGATATTGATCAGCACAAAAAAAAACAAACAAACGAAGAAAAAAAAATTAAAAAATGAAACTGACAAAAAGGAAACTCCTTGCAAGTTAATGTTAATTGCTTACCGGAGCCAACGTCTTGTCCACAGTATGCAAAAGAAAATTGAGGAGGAGGGAGCTGAAAGGTAGAAACAATCAACTACTTGACCAGCTGGCAACTGATGATTTGACTAAGGATGATATATGCTTATTTAGGCAACAATGAGTCCATGCAAGTTGCTCATGTTCAAATATAAGTTAACCCTGTGATGTGTTCTGTACAGGCTGAACCCTGGACCAGAAATGATTCCCCTGACAGGGGAGCGAAGAAGACCACTAATTTCTAGAAAAGTCCTAACGTCCGAAAATTTTACAGTGCTCAACAAAGATTGTGGACTTATCAGTGGCATTGTGGAATAGAATAGTGTAGGGTTCCCTGTTTACGCTACTTACGTCAAGCACATCTTTCAAAACGTAGATTAACTGATTAATTTCCTGTAGATTAATTTCGGCATGTTCTAGTCAGGAATTTCAATAGTTTAACCGTGGAGTTTTACTTGTTTTCTTCAACCTTTTTGCAGTTTATCTTACATCTTGATTGTGGCATTGCATTGTTTAAATTTTGATCTAAATCGTTCAAAACTAGTCCTAAAATTACCCGACTGAATTAAAAGCATTGAAAATTTGGAGTCGACCAGCACCTCATTGAACATCTCACATGATTGGCCATAAGAACAATAAGATAAGGGCACAAACAATGCACCTATCCCTGAAGACAATGAGCAATATTGTTTTAGAATGCCTCTGAAATTATAGGTTCACAAGAGGTACTGGACTACTCAAAATTTGGGGAGATTAACGTGATAATTCAGGAGAATTGCGTATGATTCACACCACTCTCACGCGGTAGATACTGATCAGTGTGTGTAATAAGTTTTTCAAAGTTAATGATGTCACCGGGCAGCTGTCTGAATCGCCGGATCCTTTGGTAACTGTCAAGAACTTAGGGCATCGTGTTCCTCCTCTATAAGTTTTCCCGTTTTGCAATACCCTGAGTATTCAAGTACTCATAATTTAATGATCTATTCATCTTAGTTCAGCTAGTATTGATTTTCTCATAAAAGCATTGTGGAAATTCTTTCAGAACTGCAAAGTTTTTGAAGCAAGCCCACAGTAGCAAACAATAAAAAAGAATGCCACCATTTTCAAAACAAAACGCAGCTGATGTTGGTAAAGATATTGATTAAAGAGAATACACAAGATCGCCTGCGAGAATCAGGGAGATGCCTAGCTTCTCTTTCACGAAAAACTGTGCAAAGGGTTTAAAATGCAGCTATGTCTTAGCTGGACAAATAAAGAAGTTTTGCAACTGAAGTCAGCTTTAAGTCCTAGAGACATTCACCTAGCGGAGCAAATAATTAGCATTCATCATTTACAACGTAACGACTTTGCACAGACAAGAGCTTTTACGAGGACACCGACAAGCTCTAGCTTTCCAGATGCAAAAATGTTCAACGAAAAACAAGGTGAAACGATGGTTGAAAATTTACGTTTTGAGGGAGTGATTTGGGAACAAAGTATGGAAAGAAAAATGTGCAAGCATTTTTAAGGAGGGTGCCTCCTTTTGTTACTGCCCATACGGTCTGCGCATATTCGGGTTTCTTAAGGAAAGTGCCCCCTAATGCAACAATATTTTTGTGCAGTTTGTGACTATGTGGAAAAAGCAGATCTTACCAAGGGTTATAAGAATGCTAAAAGAAAATTGGGGGTAACCACGAATTTTTTAGAGATAATTGAGCTCAAATTTGGAAAGAAATTGCCGCACATTCTTTGTATTTTAACGCTTTTTTTAGAATTATGGTTGCTGAATTGTCTCTGAAAAATGTGTGGTTACCTAGTACATTTTTCTTTTTGAATTCCAATAACCCTTGCTACGATCTACTTTTTCCTCATAGTCCTAACCTTTGCAAAAATGCATTTCTATTAGGAGGCACCGTCCTCAAAGAGAAAGTGAAAGAGTAAAGAATGTCCCTTTAAGGTTGGTACACCTAAAGGGACTAGTCGCAAGGACTTGTTGACCGACAATAACTTGTTTACACAATGGGACTTGTTCCTTGAAGGTTTTACACACGGGGATATGTTAATGGCAAAATAACAAACTTTAGGGTGTTTTTACTGAAATTCCCTGAACGCAAGGACGGAAAGTGGAGTGGTCTGAATTAACTAAATAACCGCAAGTTTTATTATAAATCGGCTCAATAAAACCGCACACTGCTCATCTGTAAGTGTAAGAGTGTTTGTCATTTGTAATTTCGATAACAGTGAAAACAGACTGTTTGATCAAAACCCTCAATACAAATACAAGATTGATTCCCCAAGCCTACTCGCAAAAAGTAGAAGATGACCTGTTTGTGGGACTTGTTTCACAAAGGGACCAAGAATAGTTTGTGGGACAAGTCCTCGGTTCTTTCCCCATGAATTCAAACCAGTTTGTCGAATTCAGGGGACCAAATTTTGGTATTTCTGCAACTACATTTTTTGAAACAAGGGGTCGTTCACACAAAGAGACTTGGTCACATCTTGTATGCCAGCCTTTATAAACTTATTGATGTTGTCCATGTGGGTAAAACCAGAGGCCAATAAAAGTTTGCAAAAAAAAATTTGCGTGCTCTAGAAGAGTTTAAAGCTATTTCTAGGTGCTCTGTATAGTTCTCCAGTGGGAGGAGTAGGTAAAAATAACCAGTTGTTTACTGAAACAAAGTTTGAATGCGCAAAGAAAAAAAGAAAGATACTAACTCGTTTTTATGACAGTAACTTCTGCTGAATGAGATTTGAATCATATTCTCCTGGAGTAAAACATGATAAAAACCATGAGAACTCAACTAGTGCGGTCTTAGTCATAATATCCCATCAACACAGCTACCAAAGAGCTGGCAAACAAAAACAAAACTCTCGCATACCCCTCACCCCATCATTGTTAGTTTCATGGAGTGCAAAGGGTACACATTGCTCAATGCTTCTGCCAAAGTGACTCTTTTTCATCTTTTGAGTATCTGTTCCGTATCAAACAAAGTTGTGAATTCACTTTTTCATCTGAAACCATAATTTTGAAGAATTAGCTTTAAGGCATTCAAAACAAAGAACAGCAATGCTTGATGTTTCTTAATCATTTTCCGCCTTTTTTCAAATGACTACATTGTATCTTAATTAGCTAGCGCTCTGGCTAAGAGCGATAGCGTGAATGGCAAAAGAGTGCAAATAATTGAACTTTTGATTGGCTAATATCTAATTAAGATGTGGCCTTCTGATTGGTCTAAAATTTACTCAAAATGTGATGCAAAGCAGAGTATTGGGATTTAATGTACAAACTAGAAATCAAAAGAACTTGTGGGCAGTTGAGGAGAATATCCCAAAAAAATAACGGAGGAGAGCCGCAGAGATTGTACTTGAAAGTGCAGTTTACACCTGAGGCACACTAAAAGCATCATTGTGATAACAAAATATGAAAAACAGTTTTACCAAGACTGTGGTAGACAACAATTTATTGACTGCTGCACTGGGGTACAGGTGGACATGCAAAATGCATAATGAATAATTTGCGGCTGAAATTTGTATTGATGTCTTCTCCACAGTGCCAGATCAGACCAGAAATTAAAGTTTCATACTTACATGGTGTCACGGGTTGACAAGCCTGTAAAATCTATGATAAATGCAGGGCAAGCTATCCTTTCTGGCATGACAGTACAGGTAAGCACACAGGTCCGCACAGACAAATATCATGATATGACAAAGACACTCGAGTGGTGTAGGCAGGATTGCAGCAGGATTTTAGCAAGGGGGGGGGGGGGGTCCTTAAAGATCACTGGTAGAGTTTCCAGAGTTCCAGCAATTTTGGACAAATGTCCATAATTACCCTATTATTCTAATTCAAAAAGCATCACTGGTTTTTAGCGAGATAGCTGGTTTGCTTTAATATTAACAAGAAAGCCCTCTGGGCATCTTAACCGGCCGTTCTGACCTAACCCCACCCCCAGGTTAACAAATGTTAACGCAATCCCGTATTTTGACGTCGCTCAACATACGAACTTTAACCGGCGTGACGAGAAGTGTGACTGTGAGACCTAATATTTTGACTATAGCGGTACTGGATGACGTGATGTTTTAACTCTGATGACTCAGCTTATCTTTCTTATCGCTTTTAATTTGTTCTGCTGAAAAAAGAAATTCAACTCAAATGTTGAACGTCGGTATAAATTCGCCCACAACTGAGAATGTTTACACAGAGACGATGAAATATTTTATTGTGGCGCCTAGATCATGAACCCAAACAGTGAGCATAGAAGTAAAATCAAAATATGATGTCTGAGAAAAGCGAACTCGTCACTCCGCGCTCAAGCACGTGAAGGCATATCTCATGACATAATGTTTAAATCTGGTTTGCTAACCGGGGAATCCCCTTGGAAAAGTTGACTAGTTGACTCGGAATTCGGAATGTTTTTTTTTTTAAATTAAAAATCGAAAATATCTTTTCTAAGAACGAACAATTAGGTTTGGAAATGCAAAAAGGTAACACGAAACAAATTAAACGTGTTGCGAGAATTGGCGGAATTAGTGGAGCGCGTTTCTTTTTTTGTGATATGTCAATTTCTCCGTTATAAAGCGGTGAAACAGTCATTGAAACAAATGAAGTACGTGTGAGGATTAGAGAAATTAGTTAAACTCGTTTCTCTTCAGGTCACGGTGAAATATTTATTCATATTTTGCTATAGGCAAAGTTGAATGTATTAGGTAGCGTACAGGCGAAGTCATTTGCACATGCATTATATGTAAGACAAGTACCGCTACCTTATGCCGCTTCCATAAGGTTAACAGCGGTTTGTCTGTGTCATATGAGTATGGAACGTCGACATATTAGATGTAACGTTGTTAGTGCGATGTGACAGACTTCAGTTTTGTTTAATAATAATAATAATAATAATAATAATAGTAATAATAATAATAATAACAATAATAATAATAATAACAATAATAATAATACTTTATTTATATAGCGCTATTTCTATCGCTATCCAATAGCGCTTAACAAGTTGTTTAAAATTACACATCTACATAAAAACGTTACAATATGTATATAATAAAAGATAAAAGATCAACAAGAGTAAAACACTAAAAATGACTTAAAAAGAATAAAAAGACTAGCTAGTTTACGTAGTATATTAAGTAATTCTAAAAAGAAAACACTAAATTATAAAAATACCTAACTAAAAGCTTTCCTAAAAAGATGTCTTTACCTTATGTGACGTAATTATGACGTAACGACTGCATGACGTCATAACTGGAACCGGAAGTTTAGTGTAACCGTCAAGAGAAAACCGGAAGTTTACAGAGACTGTGTTGGCCCATTGTTTTTTTATCGCTATCAATCTTATCTGGGGCATTAGTTAATTGGGCAAAAACGTCAAAAAAAAACCAATACATTTCACAACAGTACTTTAATTGAAATTGAAAATTTTTTACATTGATAATTGTGCAATAGAAGTTATGTACTGAACATGTACATTACAGTTTCTAAAGTGCTGAAAACTTGTGTCACTTACAAAGAAAAATATATGCACTTACAAATGTTTGTATACACTACTACTGTGGCAAATACATGTACCATGTTATGTTAATTTAAGAAATCCATAGCTCTTTATTATAGTTATTGCTTAATTATTATTGTTCATGATATTTATTATTAATTTTTTTAGTAAGTGTTTTGGTCTCTAAATGTCAACACATTCTGTTCATTTCAGCTTCTGTGATGTACCTATGCCATCAAGTAACGTGACCCAGAGGGGATACACAAGTAGGAACTGAACATAATGATGTGTGGTGATAAAGGTTAGACATCAGTTTTAATTTTATGCTTGGATCTTTTGCAGTGCAATCCTGGCGTAATGAACTAAAGCTCATTTGGTTCCACAAATTTTACATTGTTACAATTTCTCATTTTTTTTGTCTCCGTTCACAGAACTTTAATAATGGCATTGAAATGCAGCATTTAACGAAATAAAAATAAGTTCTGTGTTCTTTTTTTTAACAATTAGGGGTGGAAAAACTTTTTTTTTCATTGCATTTCCATGTTCATTATTTGCATGAAGAATCACAGTCAATACAGTATTTCGTATAGAGTTTGTCAAGCCTGGTTTGCACTGTATGGGTAAAGATCAGTCTTTAACAGTAGGAAGAGGTCTTTTTCCTTAATTAAAAAAGAATAGCTCCTTTAGAGCATTTATTTTTGCCATATTGTCAAGTGCCATAATTGATTTAAAATAGTCATTGAGTGTGGAAAGCCAGTGTCAGAAACGTCCTGTTCAGTTTGATTTCTGGTACATTCATGGACTGAGAACTGAAGAAATACATCCATGCATGGAATTTTATAGCTCAAATGCAAGAAAGCTAAGCTTGCAGTGGTATTTATTATTATTTTTTTTGCATATTATTTTTCTCCATAAAACATTTCAGAGTCTGTGTGGCGAAAAGTATCCTTGAAAGGATCTATTAGAGTCCAAGTCAAATCCAACTGAAGATTGATATATAATATGTGACAACGTGGCAAGAATGAATCCTTAAAGGATCTATCAGAAAAGAGAAATAAGGTCATGCTTTTGTAGCATCAGTACGGGCAACGAAATCTTGAATAATTCAAGGACTGGCCCCTTTTCTTATGCGCTGCTAATTCCCCCCCCCCCGGGAATATTGATTTGTTTTCAGTTCTTGTCTGAATGTCTGACCAAAAGATGTTGGTATGGCCTTTACAAGACAATCATAGCTTTTGCTTCATCTAAATGGCTTGTGTATGGCAAAATTCTCAGTGATTGAGCCTTAAAAAAATTAACCCCCCCCCCCTCCCTTCAGTTTTTGTGTGAAGTTAGGTTGCCTTGGGAGATGACCAAAAACAGCCAAATAAGGTCATCAGATTATCGTTGCCTGGCAACCACAATTAATCAAGCAAAGCGTTCTTTTCCCAAGAACCAAGAGGAATGGTGCTTACCCGAGAACCAGACCAGTTTATTTTTGCTTCTTAAGGGTAAAATTTTTGCTAAAACTCTTACATTGCCATTGAGGCTAGCATGATTTATTGCAGTTGCCATGGCAATGACACATTTTTACTGTTTTCGTTTCACCTACCCAGTCAACCTCACTTCACACAAAAAATGAGAAAGAGGGCTAACATTTTTCATTTCCAGGTCAACTTTGCTACACTTTCTCAGAGTACTACTCTTAACTTTTCTTGCATCGTGCCTGTCAATTGTTTTAATCAAACGGAAAACAAAATATAATGCAACAAACCATGGAGTTCCGTAGTTTGTGAAATTTGGATGACCAGATGCAAAACTGGAGCTTTTGGAAGCCTTTCACTTGTTGGTTAGGTAAATTTCAGTGGAGAGTGACTAATTTGTCATAGCAACATACTATATGATCCCAAAAGGGGAAATTTAGTCTTTGTTCAAAGGATGTTAACGTTTCTCTTGCTGAAGTGGGTTTGACGAACTTTATGCAGTGATGAATACAGTTGCAATGGGGCCAACTTTACTCTTCGTAGGTAGAGGTTCTGTAGGCTTTGACAAATCTTTCAGGTGTGACTGAGGAAATGTTGATAAAATGTTGATTAGA
This sequence comes from Siderastrea radians, assembly GCA_964017195.1. Classification (NCBI taxonomy): domain Eukaryota; kingdom Metazoa; phylum Cnidaria; class Anthozoa; order Scleractinia; family Rhizangiidae; genus Siderastrea; species Siderastrea radians. Next base: position 8,361,165 of record OZ024897.1, on the reverse strand, counting down.
GAAAAAAGAAGAGAAACAGCAATTTGTTGTTTTGGCCTATGTACACGTATGCATGGAGACGTTTGAGCTTTTTATCTAAACTGACGTTAATTGCATGACCTTAATCTCTTTAAGAAGGGCTTCAGGGAGGTATATTTTTTATAGCCGAGAACTCTGTTATAATAGACATATTCCTGGGGCTATAATTAACGTCCCGTTTTAGTTGCAATCAACGTTTCAGTCCTTTATAACAAGAAATACCTGTTCAAATGGTGGAAACAATATTTTAAGCTTTAAAGATAGGGTTTTCTTGCCTGGAGCCTTTCAACTCCTTAGTTATGAGAACGGTTAATAATACTAGCTGGTAAGACGACAATTCAGGGAGCTAAAGGGCGAGTAAAATCCACGCAAAATCAGCCTTTTTGTTAATGGGGCAAAAACAGTGAAGTACGATGTCACAGTATCTGCAAATTTTAAAATCTGGAAAAGGTAAGACTTTTATGTCCAAATGTGATGGATTACTACGAAGCGAGTAATCTGATGAACTATGAAACAAGAAGTCGCTTGTGTCACACCATAACATTTTACAAACAAATGAATGGGAAATCTTTTTCTTGGTATCTTGAATTAGGGTTAGGGTCGCTTTTTGAAACAGAAATTTTTTGACAAACTGGAGTCAGTTTTTTTCCCCATACATACACTCAATTTCGTGCCGGATTTGCCCTGTTTCAAAAATGGCTGATTTAAGTGCACAAGGGTCTAATCCTAAGTTTAAGGTCACTCATCCCTGAACTGTATTTTTTTAATTGCAAGGCTTACTGGGGAACGTGAACAACGATTTTATTGAATTTGCATCATTTTTGGCATTCGTGGTTGTTTTCACATACAGCATAGCCAGTCTATTTAGTGAAAGTCGAAATGCTTCTTTTGTTATTCAAATTGGAGTTTTCTTTGTCAGTTCGAAGTACAATTTGCAGTTGATAACTGAAAATTGTCCAGGCAAATTTGATTTGAAATCACAAGAAATTAGTGCGAAAAAAAATTGTCCGAAATAACGTGCAATTTTGTGGAATAATCTCATAGTTTTGGTTACTGCCTGGTAAATTAACAATTTAACAAAACAGCAAAGCAAAAAACAAATCAAATACTAAAAGGTAATATGGCAGAATTCCCAGACACAATTTAAGTTGAAAACAACGCTTATGCTAAAGCGGATGCATTTTCAAACAAAAATCAGACTTCCTCAAAATCTACAGTCGCGCCAAAATTTCACTGGGCCGTACACTATGTTACATTAAGATTGTAATCAGTTTAAGCGATAAATTGGGCGGACTGTATGACTTGCTGGCATTTGTTACTTGTGACTTACGCTGTGCTTACAATTTAACAAAAATTGTCCAAAATTTTTGTTAATGTATATTTTTCTTTTCAAAGCGTGTGAGCGTACATTGTTTGCTGTTTGATTTACACGAATAAAGATGTATTGCACGACGCAAGCAAATCAAATGCTGAGCCATCTAAGTCGACCCAAAGTATTTAGGCTTTCTTTGTAGTTTTCAAGACTAAATACCCGGGATTCCGACATTTTCGAAGGATTTCGACGGAAAGGCTTATTTTCACGTTCTGAAAGTAGTCGATATTTGTCTAGAATTGCCAACGGATTCAGAAACGTACTTTAGTTTTGTAGTTGACGAATTTTCCGATCTTGTGTATACTAGAAAATCGCGATGTTTGCGACACTTAGAATTAGGGAGCTGAAGCAACCACGACGGGTACGCGAAGGAAAACCACTCTAAAATGACTTCACAATCGTTTACACTTCTTTGCAATTATTCCGACTTTTTTAATTTGTCTAATGTAGCCGAACTGTCCAGGAGCTGAATTTGTAAGGACGGCAATACAGTTCAGGTAGGAAAACGAAAATTCACCATGGTGTGTTTACGTTCTACACATTTAACTTTAAATTTGGTAATTTCACGTCGTAGTTGTGCAAAGAACGGCGAAGAAATGTTCCAAAAGTTCTAACGCACGTGCAGAGTCATTGTTTTCCTAATTCAATCTTTTGTTTTGTGATGTTCTCGTTAGCCGTTGCCGTCGTGTTTGCTTAAGCTTCCAAATATTTGGCTAGACCTGCCAGCCAGAAACACACAGAATTTGGACAGGATTTCTCATTCAAATGTCCTGCAAGTATTCTAAATTCGTTTAGAATTACCATGCGATTCAAAAGACCAATTTGGTTTAAATTGTACTTGACGAATTTTCCGAGCTTAGGTATACTAGAATATCGCTATGTTGGCGACACGTTTAGAATTATTTGTGGCTAGACCCGCCAGTCAAAAACACAGAATTTGGACAAAAGTTCTCATCTAAACGTCCTGGGAGTATTCGAAGTTTGTTTGGAATTACCAAGCGATTCAAAAGACCAATTTAATTTTGTTTTTGGCGAAATTTTCGAGCTTGAGCAAGCTCTTGTATGACTGGAACCTTCATACCACAAATAATTCCAAGTGCCGTGAACATTTTCTTGCATGCATAAGCTCAGAAAATTCGGCAACTGCAAAACCAAATTGTTCTTTTGAATCGCTTAGTAATTCTAAACAAATTTCAAAAACTCCCGGGACGTCTGAATGGGAAATTCTGTCCAAATTTTGTGTTTCTGACTGGCCGGTCTAGCCGCAAATAAATGTGTCGCGATTCTGGTATGCACAAGCTTGGAATATTCATCAACTACAAAACTAAAATACTTTTCTGAATCGCTTGGCAATTCTAAACAAATATCGAACACTTTCAGAAAGTTAGAATAAGCCTTTACGTTAAAATCCTTCGGAGATTTCTGACTGTTGGGTCTTTAGTATTGAACCATCTGTAATAACAGCTAACCTTTATTTTAATTTCTTCTGTAATCACGCACTAAATTGTATTTTTACCTAATGATTTTAAGTGTACAACTTTAGTATTGTAGCATATATTGTAAGACTTTTTAAAGTACTTCTTTTAGCTGAATTTTGTCCCTAATAAAAATGGCTACCATTACAGGTCAAGGTGTTTTTGCAGTTCTTGTTTTTGGAATAAAAATGAGATAGAAATTAATATTCGTATGTAATAAATATGCAGAAGTGACGTCACAGATGTTAAATATTCATACATGACGTCATCACCGATTAGCATATATCAAAATTCATTAGCATTAGACTCAGAATCAGAATCAGATTACCACCTCTTAGGGGAATCAGAATCGGAATCAGGTTCCTAAGAGGTGGCGATCTGATTCTGATTCTGAGTCTAATGCGAATGAATATTAATATATGCTAATTGATGGTGACATCATATATGGGCATTAATTTATGCTTATGTGGCTTATGCATATTTCATTAGCCAGGGTAATGTATTCAAATTTTTTAAAGTTATTCCAGTTCAATTATCCGAAAGCACTACAAATAGGTTTTACAATTCTTTTATTCTCCTTTTTTCTCGTAAATAAACTACAATTCAGGGTTTTTTAACGTAAAATACAACTAACACTCTGGAAAATAAGTAAACAAACCCTAATGCCTAATGCAGCAAACTTTTCTCAATAATTCAATGGATAACTTGGAAAAAGTTCAGAAAACTAAGCTATAAACCCACTAATCATTGGCGTCAAGGATCCATTTTATAAGTCGAATTTTCGGCAAGTAAGCATTAACCGATTTCTAATTTTTGTTATCCTAAATACGGAATGTTCAACTTCTACAACACTATAAGTTTTAGGGCAATCGAGGCAAATAATTTAGAAATACAAGCGCTATTTCAAAACCTGTTTATTTTAGAAAAACGCGAATATTTCCATCAAAGTAAGATATATGCATTTTCGAATTAAGCTAGATAATTTTTAGGAATCCAAGACAATGTGTTCTGTGAGAAAGTTTCCAAAAAAAACGACAGGATAGAAATTGCTGCATAGCTCTTTGCTAAATTTTGGCCTCAGAATATTACGCTTGTGTATTTCTACTCTGCTTAAAATTCGGAAAAGATTGCAAGCTCCCAGTACAACCAACAAGAAAATAAAGAATAACACGTTTATGGTGCGTAAACTGAATATATTCAATTTTGTTTGTTTGACTTGGGAGAAAACTACCTAGCATATATAAAAACGACCTCACCAAGTTTCAGGCGTGTAACCTCGACAATACCTGGCGAATTTGGCTCTTCAAGTTGGGTACTTCATGTCTTCCATTTTAAAAATGCTTTAAAAACCCACGTTTTCCGTAAATTATTCAAACTTACCGCGTTCTGGGAATTATTTGCCACTTGGGAATCGCATACCACGTACAATTAAATAATGCAGCTGAGTGTACTTTTCGTTTGTAATTTGTGTTGCAACGATGAACAAAAGTCGAAAAACACCAAAAAATACCACTCAAAATGTCTCAATAATTGTGGGTGATAGTAAAAGCAGAAAAAATTGGAAGTCATAGTATAAAACGACCTTTTAGTTTTACTACTAAACATGTTTTTGTTACTGACATATGCGTGATCTTGTAATTTTAATTGTCCACGACCCCGTGATACCCAAGTGGCAAACAAATCCCAGAACGCGATAAGTTTGAATAATCTACGGAACAGGAGGGTCTTCTAAGCGTTTATAAAATGGAAGACGTAAAGTAGCCAACTTGACGAACCAAATTAACCGGGTATTTTCAAGGAGCTCGCCTGAAACTTGTGAGGTCCTTTGCATACATGCTGGACGTCATCATATTTAGAATAAGGGGAAAGCAAATCGGTAGTCTCCTCAAAATGATTATCTTGTGTTTCACAAATCACGTACTATAAAGTTGCTTTTCATCATTTTCTTATAGGTTTTACTGACAGTCTCCGACTTTTCACTTAAGTCTCGGGTAATATCAATCTGTCGAAAAATATGTGCGTTCTTAGCATTTCGTTTGTGTTCTTGCAACAGCTGAGGCAAATATTATGAAGTCAAAAAGCAGCAATCAACTGTGCATCAAGTTCTATGTAGGCGATTTTGTGGAAACTTACTCAGGCAGACCATTGGAGTCTTGGAACTTACTGTATTGAACAAACATCGCTTGTATCTCTAAATCGTTCCCTTCGTTTGCCTTAAAACCTGAAGCTTTGCACAAATTGAACACACCTTATCTAGAAGACCCGAAATCGCATTATAAAGTGGTGCCTAAACGCCAATAAATATCGTAGCCGTTCACATAGTCTTTTCAAAAACCCCACGATCAACTCACCACATGTTGTGTGCCATGAAGTAATCAAGGCGGTTTTCAACGAAATTGTTTCTCAGTAGGAATTCACTTGCACTGTAACAAAATACTTCTTCTGTCGAAATAAATCTTTGCAGTCAACTATGAGTTCTACTCCGTTCTATGGCTCTTAACTTGTGCAGGGACCAATGATTCATGTTCTGTTTGTTTAGCAGGACCAAAAAATGAAATGCACACAGTGTGAGAAAGTTGACCTTGGGTTTTTCAAACTGAACCAAAGAATACCAATACCCATTTTACGCCAGCTAGACTATCACAAGATATGATTTTGTCGTTCTTTTGCCCTCATAATTGCTTACTTTGCTGTAAAAAGACTTGGTCTCACCAAGCCTACAATGCTGCAAATCAACTTTTATGTCAAACGTCTAATTATATAGAACTCGCCAATTGTTAAGAAACTGTTTTTGCCATTGTCCAGAAATGCAAGTAGCTGCGTTTTGAGAAAATTTGACGAAATTTTGCCAATCTATCATTTTCGCGTTGTCTTTTAATCAAATCCGTTTTTTCCTCAGGCTCTTTAGATAACTTAATGTATTTACCTCGTTGGTCTTAGCCAAAACCTTTTACCCAAGTCTTGCAAAAACTACTTTATTTGCTTAAGTTATAGTTTTCACCATATTTGTTGTTTTCATCAGACCCTCCTAATCAACTCATCCAGTAACCCTTTAACCCCAAATTTCAAGACAAATCCAAAACTTCATTTGGCAAATTACTAAAATATAAATAGTACCATGTGAAAGTACTGCTGAAGACGTTTCATTTGAATGGTCACACCATAGGATTTCATCCACACACTCAAAAGTTAGAACTTACTTAAATGTGAAATAACTGACTCTGGGAGTGAAAGGGTTAACGTGTCTGATTTCGTCAAAAGCTTGGGTGAAATTTCATAAATTCTACAGTTGTGCCAAATTCGTCTTTCCTGTCAAATCCATCATATTCTTCCATCTATTTGAGCCAACTCATTTGCACTAAATCGTGAAAATCTGTCAGAGCCTTTTATCCGTTACAGCTAGCATTCTTATGAATTCTGTTGTTTTAGTTATTCTCAAAATTTCAACAAACGTTTGGTAAAATTTAGTCATAGGCCATAGGCATGTTATATCACAAGTTCAAAATTTACCACTAAGCTTCGTTTGTACCAAATTCTTTGCAAACACTTGGTAACTTGAAACCGTTTTTGTCTGGGTATTTTCAATTTTACTGATTGGGATTTGGTGATACGAAAGCCCACACTTTGAAACCAAGACTTGGGGATAAAAGCACCTACAACCTTGGACAAAACTCTTGAGACAGATCCGCCTGTTTTCCAATATCGACGCCTTAATTGGACACTGCAAGACCTGTACAAATTGCTCCCCTCCCCACCCCCGTATAATGTTGTTTTGGCCATGATGCTTGCCCATACAAATCCTGTGGTCTTCAAAACAACATTGAAAGAGGAGAGGGGAGGGGGGGGGGGGGACGACAGATACTTATGCAGTAGTGTGAGAGGTTTAATTAAAAACAATAGGAAAATACGGGTGTGTTTTCAATTTGTCTCAAGTAGTTTTGTCCGAGGTTGTAGCTTGACGTAAACACGCAGGGCCACTATGCCCTTTTTCCTACATTTGTAGTTTTTGTCAGATTTTTGTTTTTGTTTTGTTTTGTTTTTGTTTTTTGTTTTTCTTTTTGTTTTTTTTTTTGTTTTGTTTTTTTTTTTGGGGGGGGGGGGCATTTTGGGCCAACTACCAGCAATTCACTTGTCGAATTTTGTCAGATCCCTGTATTTTCGTTAAGTACATGTCTATTGTTGCAAGATATGCCAAGTCGGTCATGCCGCCGGTAAATTTATTGTCTGCATTTCTGGACCTCAACAACTCAAGAAAAGAATCAAACATTTCTTTCGATTGTCTTCAAACAGATGAACTAGTATTGCTTACATGTATTTGGTTTTTCCAGAACAAATGTCAACCAACAAATCCGTCACTTGTGATAGTCTGGCCACAGGGATACCATCTTCTGCTTGTTTGGTGGACTGTGCGTTTAAATGGGTGCTTTGGTTATCAAATTACCCTTTGGTCTTTCTAACTTTACTTACAAAATGAAATAAAACGCAAACTAGTTGTGCGCATCTTGTCAAGGTCCGTATAGTCTTTGCTTTGTGAAAAGTAGGGTTGTAATATAATCGGTCGAGCAGTCTGTCGGTATGTCAAAATGTCAAAAGTGTCAGTGCTTGTCGTTCGTCTTTAGTCAAGTTACTGTCAAGTAGAGAGGCTGATTGTATAGTAGAAGCTATTCTACTTCTGATGTTATCCTTGGTTGATTCTGATAGCTCCCTTTAATGAGACAGAACCGCCTCAACACTAGATACAATGGCCTCGGTCGGTGTACGTTTAGGCATCATTGAGTGTTTAGTCCGTAGGAGAGTACCTGTTTTTCAGTCTTGTTTTGGAGGACGAGAAGAAATATTCCTGACCAAGTTGTCGTCTGCCTTTTGTCGTTTGTTTGTCTTCAATAGGTTGTAGTCGCGTTAGTTTCAGTTGAGTTTTGGTGCGAAACAAGGCCAAGATCTCTGCAGCGGCGGTTGAGTCGGAGAGTTGTTGTCGTATTCATCTGACGTTGATTACGTAACTGATATAGTCGTTAGCAACTCGTTCACTTTTCCGTCCAAATGAACGTAACACCGTAAATGGTTTGAACCCAAAAGTCATATCACAAGTTGGTGAAGGATGATCGTTGATATAAGTCGTTTGTAAGGTGCGGGTAGTCGTTGGCAATTGTTCAGTAGTTTTTGTTCTAAGTTAGTAAACCAACTTTCCAGGGTGATTCGTTGAAAGTACAGCTGAAAGTAGTAGTCGGGACAGTAGGTAACGCATTTAACAGAGTCCTGGGGTTTGTTTGTAATTGGTTTTCAGCAATATTTGATCTTATAAGTTGCTCTCTGTCTTTTTTCGGTTCGTCTCTGTCCTTAACGTTCGTCAGTAGTTGTCGCATTGTAGTAATCGGTTTGTGAGCAACGCAGATATTGCAGGGTTGTAGGATCCGTGCGATAGTTTTAGAAGTCCCTTTGATGTTCAAGGTATGGTTGCTGTATAAAAAGGTGTCAAGTTAGTGTTCGTAACGTTATGTTTAGAGTTCCTGTAAGTGTTGTGTATAATAAAGTCCCGCCTGGAGTGCAATTGTTCTTGTTGAAAACGTTGTCTGAGTACTTGATTTCGTCCGTAAGCTATCAGGGGAATAACAAACCAGTTGCGCGCATCTAGTCAAGGCCCGTATAGTCAGTGCTTTGTGAGAAGAAGGGTTGTAAGATAATCGGCCGTGTAGTCTGTCGGTAAGTGTCGGTTTTCTGTAAATTGTCTTCTGTAGTTTGTTATTGTCACAGGCAACTAAGCAGTCTAGAAAAGCTACATTTTTCTCGATCTCCCTAGTAAACTCTACGCCGTTGAGGTGTTGTTTCAGTTAGTGGCTTCCTAGAGTCCCAAAACAAGTCATCTTCAAAAAAAATTAACACATCTTGAGCCATTCAAATAGCAAAATGTGGTTTTCTCAAAAACGCAGAAATCTTAATTCAACAAACAAAATTTCAGCCAACATTTTAAGGTATACAAGCGCCTCAAGCCTCAAAGCCCTTGGTAGCCTAAGAAAGACTAGTTTGACAACGGAAACAGCCACTTAAAAACACAGTCCACGGTACAAACAGAGGAAGGATAAACTGGTGAATCCATATTAATATTTTGACCAGAAGGCTTAAATTTAAAGAATTAACTTCCCCCCCCCAAAAAAACTGAATCTACTCAAGTGAAACATAAGTCATTTAGTGTATTCTTCGTTTGAAGCACACGCACAAATTCCCCCAAAATTGGGTCCTGTATTGTTTTACAAAAACTGATCTCCCTCCCTTAACAAATTACATGTACATGCAACACAGTGTACTTTGAATGGAAGCCTTGAGGTAAAAACATAAGTATGGAACAACACAGTATGTTTCTTACTGGATAACAAGTCTATTTGAGGAAGTAGAGACAAACTGCTAGAAATACTCAGTCCCTTTATTTTGTTAAATACCCCATTCACACCACGTCAATCCAGGTACAAAATACTAAAATCAACGACAGAAAACAAAAGGATGAGCTTTTGCACTCCAGTTTCGAGTAGCCCATGCTTCGATAGTTGAAGAGCTCGGTAGGAAAAAGGTGAAAGAGACGTCAGTTCGACCGAAAGCGAAAAAAAAAGTAAAAAGATAAATAAGTATGAATTCACATGTGACCTAGTTTTTGGAGGTTAAACAAACTTTCACTGGTACCAGGTATCTACAATATTTTGGTTTGACTCTAAATTTCTATCACTTTAGCACAGCAACGCCTACACTTTCTTACCCTGGGTGCCAGGGACATGACATGTCAGCCTTCAGCCAATGTCATACCCAGAGTCCTCAAGCAATCTTGGTCAGTGGCTGGTCGCCGGGGGAGACTCTAGTGTAATGGAATTGTTACCAGAGAAATCCTACGGTTTACGGTTTTTGGTTCGTTACAGTGAACAAAAAAAATACATTGAGCAAGAAAATAATAATAATAATAATAGTAATAATGAATTTATAGAGCGCTATTTCTAGTGCTATCCAATAGCGCTTTACAATAATTTTAGAAGTATCACCAATACAAGCGTATTGTCTGTTCTCCAGACAGACAATACGTCTGTTCTCCAGACATGTCTCCATACGTCTGTTCTCCAGAATGTCTGTTCTCCAGACATTTCAAATCAGTTTTTCCATTACTCCAGAGTCTCCCCCGGCGACCACCCGCTGACCAAGACGCTTGAGGACTCTGGGTATGACATTGGCTGAAGGTTGAGATGTCATGTCCCCCTGGCACCCAGGGTAAGAAAGTGTAGGAGTTGCTGTGCTAAAGTGACAGAAATTTAGAGTCAAAGCCAAAGTTGTCATTTGAGTCCTCTTACCACTGAGCCTTCAACTCTGATCTAACGAAAAGCTTATAGCCAATAATTGTCTGTTGTCAGCTTTTTTGGTCATAATATTCCAACTCAGAGAAACTAAACTATAAGCAAACATGGTTTACTTTGACCAGTGAGAACTGAGTATCATTAGACAATCCATAGTCATCCATACCAGAACATGATTTTAACATCTTGATTTAAACCTACTTTTTGAAGAGAAACATTCCAATGTTCCACCTCTATCCAGTTGCTACAGTACTTTCGCCTGTAAGAAAAAGTGAAATGTGTATTATTAATTCTGTCTCCATCTTCAAGCACCAAATTAGTCCTTTTAATTAGCCCTGATACTAAAATGTAGATTTTCCTTACTGTTCTCCAGACATTTCTTATGGAACAAGTAGATAGATAGATAGATACTTTATTAAAATACATTGCAGCCAAATGAGGCTGAATTGCGAATTACTGTAAATTTACAGTGAAAAATATATTAAAATCTAAAAAAACTATACTATAGTTAAGATAAATACATTAATTTTAAAAATAATATTTAAGTAAAAAAGGATATCATGCAAGCTACAATTAAAAACACTTATGATCTAATAAAAACATTCAAGATTTATCAGCTTGATGACATAAAGCCATCAAAAAGCTATTTTTGGACCTATTAGTCTTACAATGGGGGAGACTATACGTGCGGGGGTGCCTTAGGTTGAATCGTGTGGAAAATGCTGGCCGCAAAAGCTTTCTCAGTTTATGCTGGCTATCACTAACTATGCTCTCGAAAGTGTGCTTGCAGATGTTGTCACGATGTTATGCTATTGTGGACAGGCCTAGCCTAGCCTAGCCATATACGGGCAAATAATACATAATGCTCTTCTCTGGAGGCACTCTAATTCATTCAATAAATACTTCAGCAGGGCATAGTGAAATACTGGAGCTGCGTAGTCTAAGACGGAACATATACATGCGGTGTAAATACGAGAGAGGTCACTCACTGACACATTGGCCCTTTTCACCTGGATGAGAAAATATAGCTGTTTATATGCTTTCTTAATTACCTCAGTTATATGGGTATTCCAATTCAGATCGTTAGAAATGGTAAGCCCTAAGAGTTTTGCACTCTCAACTACCTTAATGTTCACACCATCTATGACTACTGGTGGAAAGTCTCTTTCAAATCTGGCAAATGAGATGTGCAGTTCCTTGCATTTGTCATTGTTCAAGGATAATTTGTCTAAAAATCAAGATATCCCATCCTTGGTGATCACTTCCTTTATTCTTCATTACCTGCATGTTTGAACAAGTACACATAGTGATGATGTAAAGAGAAATTTCATTTTCCTCACTGTTAGGGCTTAATGGATTAATGAAAATGCTGGGCTGATAATTTGCTCAAACAGTCTAAGTCTAAGGACAGTCTAAGGACCCTGTTTTAAATGAATGCTAATACATGATTAATACGTCTAGTAACAACTACATAATAAACATGTCCCCCAAAATTAGGCTTTCTTATGACACAGTACACTACCCCTCCCCCAAACCCTCCCTTCAAACAGATATTTAGTGGCTAACGTGATCACATCTTTTCCATTTGTTTGTAACAGAACTTTAAATACTGTAGTGCTTCTTGTCCAGATCAACCATGGATCTCAAGTTTTGCATTTTGACACCCATGCTTGTCTATTTTCCATTTATCGTGATATTATGATGACTAGATGCTCTTCATCAGCAAAAATGTTGTGCATCATTAGCAAGGTAAAAAGAGTAAAGTGTTGCAGGTTGCATGATAGTTATAACCCTCTCAGACATACATTTTCCTATTTCTCCATCTTGTTATTGTCAATTTTACTACCATCATTGAGAAAACTCTCATTATTAAGTGACATTTTGTTAAGATACCAACTGACACCGAACAAAAATGTTGAACAACCAATATCACACAACACCTCGAAATCAGAGACATTTTGCAATACGTGTAACAATTGTTTGTCAGGCTGTCAGGTTGCCAGGCTGTCAAGTTATCAGGTTGTCAGGCTGTCAGGCTGTCAGGCTAAGGTTGTCAGGTTGTCACGTTGCAGGTTGTCAGGTGGCAGGTTGTCAGGTTGTAAGGATGTCAGGTTGTACAGTTCTCAGGTTGTAAGACTGTCAGGTTGTAATGCTGTCAGGTCGTCAGGCTGTCAGGTTGTAATGCTGTCTGGTCGTCAGGCTGTCAGGTTGTAATGCTGTCAGGTTATCAGGCTGTAAGACTGTCAGGTTATCAGGCTGTCAGGTTGCAAGTTTGTCAGGCTGTCAGGTTGTCAGGTTGTCAGGCTGTCAGCTTGTAAGGCTGTCAGCTTGTAAGGTTGTCAGGCTGTCAGCTTGTAAGGCTGTCAGCTTGTAAGGTTGTCATGTTGTAAGGTTGTCAGGCTGTCAGCTTGTAAGGTTGTCAGCTTGTAAGATTGTCAGGTTGTCAGGTTGTCGGGCTGTCAGCTTGTAAGGTTGTCGGGCTGTAGGGTTGTCAGGTTGTCAGGCTGTAAGGCTCTAAGCTCTTAGTCCACAGGTTGAAAGGTTGTAAGGTCGTCAGGTTGTCAGGCTGTCAGGCTGTCAGCTTGTAAGGCTGTCAGCTTGTAAGGTTGTCAGGCTGTCAGCTTGTAAGGCTGTCAGCTTGTAAGATTGTGAGCTTGTAAGGTTGTCAGGTTGTCAGCTTGTAAGGTTGTCAGGCTGTAAGGTTGTCAGGTTGTCAGGTTGTCAGCTTATCAGGTTGTCAGGATGTAAGGTTGTCAGGCTGTCAGCTTGTAAGGTTGTCAGGCTGTCAGCTTGTAAGGTTGTCAGGTTGTCAGGTTGTCAAGTTGTCAGGCTGTCAGGTGGTAAGGCTGTCAGCTTGTAAGGTTGTCAGGTTGTCAGGCTGTCAGTTGGTAAGGCTGTCAGCTTGTAAGGTTGTCAGGTTGTCAGCTTGTAAGGTTGTCAGGTTGTCAGGTTGTCAGGCTGTCAGGTTGTGACGTTGTCAGCTTGTAAGGTTGTCAGGTTGTCAGGCTTTCAGGTTGTCAGGTTGTCAGGCTGTCAGGTTATCAGGCTGCCAGGTTGTAAGGTTGTCAGGCTGTAGGGTTGTCAGGTTGTCAGGCTGTAAGGCTCTAAGCTCTTAGTCCACAGGTTGAAAGGTTGTAAGGTCGTCAGGTTGTAAGGCTGTCAAGTTGTAAAGCTGTCAGGTTGACAGGCTGTCAGCTTGTTGTAAGGTTGTCAGGTTGTCAGGCTGTCAGCTTGTAAGGTTGTCAGGTTGTCAGGCTGTAGGGCTGTCAGGTTGTCAGGTTGTCAGCCGGGGAGGCTGTCACGCTGTCAGGTTGTAAGGCTGTCAGGTAATCAGGCTGTCAGGCTGTCAGGTTGTCAGGTTGTAAGGCTGTCGGGTTGTCAGGTTGTAAGGTTGTCAGGCTGTTGGGTTGTAACACTGTCAGGTTGTAAGGCTGTCAGGTTGTAAGGTTGTCAGGCTGTCAGGCTGCCAGGCTGTCAGGTTGTCAGGCTGTCAGTTGGTAAGGCTGTCAGCTTGTAAGGTTGTCAGGTTGTCAGCTTGTAAGGTTGTCAGGTTGTCAGGTTGTCAGGTTGTCAGGTTGTCAGGCTGTCAGGTTGTCAGGTTGTGAGGTTGTCAGCTTGTAAGGTTGTCAGGTTGTCAGGCTTTCAGGTTGTCAGGTTGTCAGGCTGTCAGGTTATCAGGCTGCCAGGTTGTAAGGTTGTCAGGCTTTAGGGTTGTCAGGTTGTCAGGCTTTAAGGCTCTAAGCTCTTAGTCCACAGGTTGAAAGGTTGTAAGGTCGTCAGGTTGTAAGGCTGTCAAGTTGTAAAGCTGTCAGGTTGTCAGGCTGTCAGCTTGTAAGGTTGTCAGGTTGTCAGGCTGTCAGCTTGTAAGGGTGTCAGCTTGTAAGGTTGTCAGGTTGTCAGGTTGTCAGGCTGTAGGGCTGTCAGGTTGTCAGGTTGTCAGCCGGAGAGGCTGTCACGCTGTCAGGTTGTAAGGCTGTCAGGTAATCAGGCTGTCAGGTAATCAGGCTGTCAGGCTGTCAGGTTGTGGGGTTGTAAGGCTGTCAGGTTGTAAGGTTGTAAGGTTGTCAGGCTGTCGGGTTGTAACACTGTCAGGTTGTAAGGCTGTCAGGTTGTAAGGTTGTCAGGCTGTCAGGCTGCCAGGCTGTCAGGTTGTCAGGCTCTAGGGCTGTCAGGTTGTGAGGTTGTCAGGCTGTCAGTTTGTAAGGTTGTTAGTCTGTCAGGCTGTCAGGCTGTCAGGTTGTCAGGCTGTCAGGTTGTCAGGCTGTCAGGCTGTCAGGCTGTCAGGTTAAAAGGTTGTCAGGTTGTCAGGTTGTCAGGTTGTCAGGTTGTCAGGCTGTCAGGTTATCAGGCTGCCAGGTTGTAAGGTTGTCAGGCTGTAGGGTTGTCAGGTTGTCAGGTTGTCAGGTTGTCAGGTTGTCAGGCTGTAAGGCTCTAAGCTCTTAGTCCACAGGTTGTAAGGTTGTAAGGTCGACAGGATGTGAGGATGTCAGGTTAACAGGTTTCTGAAGTTGCAAGGTTGTCATGCTGTGATGTTGGTAGCCTCCCGTACGAAACCAGCAGATCTGCAACAGATCTGCAACAGATCTGTTTTGCCCAAAACAGATAAATTACAGACTAATTTATTATCTGCATGATCTGTTTTCAGTCTGTGCAGATGAAGTGAATGGATCATCTGCAACATTGTTTTGCCTGCAGACTTGAAGCAGATAAAAAATAGATCTGTACTTCATCTGTAAAGTCTGCAACATAAATATTTGTTCTCAGCCACAATATGCAGCCCAAAATATATAATCCTAGTTCTTCCATCATCTGCAGCAATTGTTTGCCTGCAGATGAACAGCAGATGAACAATCAGCTAGATCAACACAGAATTGTTTACATTGATACAGACTCTTACACTGGGACATTCTTGCATAACTGAAACTGTGCAGCTCAGGCAGAAACTATAATTGGAATTTAAATGTACTAAAATTTTGCGACATTTTTTGAGACACATTTTCCACACTTAATAACGTGGAGTTAAAGTCATTTATTTCCTCCGTTGAGTGCAACGAAATCCGTACCATGCAGCTGTTTAATGTATCTGTTAGCTGATACTTAACTATAATAAAACCGGAACATTAGCCCCACTTAACGGCATCCAATCAGAACAACTGTCACTGTGAAAGATAAAACGTTTCCAAAGGTTAATTGGGCGCCAAAAAAAAAAACGATTCCATTTAGTAAACGACGAAGAGAAATGGCCTATAGGCAATGTGTTGAGGACCAAAGAAGACCAATACTGGTATGTTCCTCCAAAATTGAGGGAAACGAAGATCAGCCTGCTTAGGTCAGCTTGTATCTAACCAAAATGCTTAAGACTGGGTGAGCTATAGCTAGCTAAGGCCACATTTTTTAATTTTAACGTTACGGGTTAAGCTAGTGACTGCAAGAAACAATAATTATTTTCTTTTATAAGATGCACAATTTCTTGATGAAACAACTTACCGGTAATTCATTTTACACTGCACTAAACTGTGACTAGGTTAAATTTTGAAACAAAAAAGATAGCTAGTGAATGTTTATATACAGCCTGAGTGATGTAAACATACCTCCAGTAAGAGACGTGTTGTGCCAAATATGTGTAAGAGAATGCCTCTATTATGTCTGTTAATTCCTCTGGTGGACACCATTTAGCAGGGTTTTAAGTTCGCTTAAAAAGTCTATTTCTTACACGGTAAGATAGTTGAATGTTAAGTTATAGTCATATCCCTAAACTGATGTTTTTCACTGTTGCAAATCCAGTTTCTGCCCATTAAACCGTTGCCATGCTGTCGTCTTTAGTGGAACCATCATGATGAAAGCAAGTGAATATTAACTGCATGAGCATGCAATCAAAAAATGTGGCATACTTTTACTGAGAATTAACCTGCATGCAGGTCTCATTAGGATTGCATGGAATAAAATTTAAAAACTACCATCTTGTGAACTTAGCATCTAAAATATTTTAGCCTTTTTATTAATTCACTGTCTGTCAATATTTTGAATGCTTGAAATGATCAATGCTAATTCCCTTGCATATTTGTAAGTATTTGGAATGCCTGAAATGGTATTTTGATGCAAAACAGACCCTCTTGCCTGACAAACACTTAAATAAACATTATTTCATTGGTGCATTTTGTCTGCTTTTTATCTGCAGTATACCCATCCATGTCTGCAAAACATCTGCAGTTTCTAAAGCACTGCATGGGGATCAAGGGAGCAGATGTTCTGCAGATTTAAGCAGTTTGCAGACATTCTGCAGATATTCTGCAGACATTCTGCAGACATTCTGCAGATATTCTGCAGATGATCTGCAGAGAATCTACGGATCATCTGCAGATCTGCTGCATATTTGCTAGCAGATCTGTAGCAGACTGAAAACAGATCTGCCGGTTTCCTACGGGCTGTCGTGCTGTCAGGTTGTCATGTTGGTGGCCTGTCAGGGTGTCAGATTGTCAGGGTGTCATCAGATTGTCAGGTTGTCAGGTTTTCAGGCTGTCAGGCTGTAAGATTGTCAGGTTGTCATGTTGTCCGGTTGCCATCTTGTCAGGTTGTCAGGTTGTAAGGTTGTCAGGCTGTAAAATTATGTGCTGCAATCAAATTAAATCTAATAAAGAACTCTTTTACTAGAGTACATGTATATGATTATCGAATTAATCAAACAGCTAAAGTATAGTATTCAAGAGTTTCTTTGGTTTAGTTTTGTTGGTCAAGGTAGATTCCAGGATTAAAAGAGAAAACACATGACTGCAATGCAAAGCTCAGTTGTAATTCAACACCATACGTGTACAAAGAAACGGCTCAAAACATTGGATTTTCAGCAAATAAAAAATTGCTCATGCATGAAAAGATTTCAGTAATATAAGGAAAAGAAAACGTTCTTTCCGAAAACACAAAGCCTGGAATAAACGCCATGCACCCTACATGGTTGTGTGCACAGTAACAAACAGCATCAAAGTCAGCTATCTACTGAGCACTAACCTGTATTTCAACACAAGACAAAAGCATTCTCTATTTTGTGTGATCATGTATACTTTCACAAACTCATCCAAACTCCCAATCATACGCAACAAATCAGTCAGAACAAAGTAACGTATGTAGAGTGTTCAACATTTTATGCATAATATAGGTTATCAATTTTCTGGATTAAACGCCAGGCCTCTAATAAACGCCGGGCTCAAATAAATGCCGGGTCAACACAGTCAAGGTAACAGCATTCATTTGAGGTACAGCATTTACTTGAAACTCAGAACCTTTATGTTACTAAATTATTCTCATAAAAAATTATCTGGATGGCAATTCAAAAAGGGTTTAATGAACCACTAGTACTTTGGCTAGATATAAAGGAAGTTGCCACAATGTACTCTACACTCTACTAAGCACCCAATTTTCCCACCTTGTTCTCAATTTTATGGACTACTGACGAAAATGGTGACATTTTATTTCTATTTTACTTATGCTGTGCTAAATATTATTTTGCTACAATTTTGGTGAACCTGAGGAGCATTAAAGATAAAAAACTAAGCCTATCAAAAAATGGTGAAAAATACCCCTTCTTAATAAAGGCTGGGCTCCGAATAAACACCGGGTTCAAATAAATGTCAGGTCTGCATGTATAAGGTCTACATGGTAGTTTTAAATAAATAACATTGCTACTGGCGTTTAGTCGAGAAAATGCGGTACATGTATGCTAAAGCAATATTCTCACAATGATTTATTTGGTTAACTTATTCCACCATTCTTTCATTATGCAGCTTTATGTTTTTCCACTATAAAGCATGCTTTACATAGTGTACATGTAGTGTAGCTGTAATGCTCTGTTGCGTTTTGATTTCATTCAGTTTGTGCTAGCTCATTTTATGATACCGGTTAAACAAGAACAGGCAAAACTTCACATCATTCAGTAAGGCAATCATTATTAACTGGTTATTAGGCCTCAAATTGTGTGATTATTGATTTTTATCTATCATTTTGACTAATTTGTTGACAATTATCGAGTATTATAGAGTACTATAAATTAATTGATTAGGTTTTCAATGATCGATTTCGATCGATTTGTAACGTCCAGATTTTTTTAAAAGGCATGGCTGTGTTCATTTCCACTGATTACTTAAATCGAGTATTAACTTTCAGGGAAGAAGATCTTGCAAAATAGAACTACCTTAGCTGTAAAACACGATCTTAAATAAGACACACCACTAGATTCATCTGGAACTTGTGTTGAATACAACTAAATGGAACATTACATTGATTTGCAGTTGCACTACAGGCAAGCTTTAAATAATGAAATCCATGCATCCTTATTTATTTATTTATTTATTTATTTATTTATTTATTTATTTGTAAATTCTTTCTTTTTTCACGACTTGCTTTCTGTAATTTCTTTATTTATATATGTATCTTTGTCACTTGACTTCTTTCGTTCTCTACTAATGTAAACACTACCCGCCCAGACTAGCTACTGCTATTTGCGGGATAGTGTAGTCCTTTTTATTTTACTTATAAAAATTGAATAATAAACTTTGAATAAACTTTGAATAGACTTTGAAAGAACTGGTCAAAATGGCGCCATGCACTTTCTATCGCATGTTTGTCAACATTCAAAGGGTACATTTTTAGGTTTAATAGGTGTCGCTCTCTAAGAAAAACACCGTCTTTTAACTACATGTATTGACAAGACCAACTGATATTAGCTTACTGTTTATAAGGTCTTTAAAAGATAGAGAGAATCGTTTCCCGGGAAAACATTTGTTCCGTGTGAAGTTGTTGAAGTCAGTTCAACCATTGTTCCCACTTTCCTGCAAAACGGAAATTTTAGAAAAGCTGCATATCTCAATATTTAAGTACTAAATAACCTTCTGTTGTAAAGAAAACTAGAATACAACGCCACCAACCTTAAAAATGTAGAGAAAAACACCCAAAGAAGAGCCATGCCTACACTCCTTTTCGCGCGCCATCTTTAAATGTGAACACGCCGGGCCAGCAGAGGGCACGAAGCTGCACGCTCGGAAAAACTTTTGCGTCTTTTATCCGATAGAGCTCAAACTTTGCACAATGATAGAACTTTTTATTCCAAACAATCGTATCGTTTTTGTTTTTGCATTTTAACGGTTTTTGGCGGGGAAATGACGTCACAGTGCTAAAGGCAAATTTTCAATTGTCTCTTATGGCACAAAAAGTATATGATTCTGAAAGAACTTGTCGGGATAAAGTGAAATGCGAAAAAATCATTGAAAAACCTCAATCCGTCTTGAAGATATAAAGATCTGAATTTTATAAATGTTCTAAAAATAGTAACAAAATGGCGGAAAATTCAAACTTCCGAACTTTATATCTTCAAGACGGATCGAGCTTTTTCAATAATTTCTTCGCATTTCACTTTATCTCAATGAGTTCTTTCAGAATCATGTACTTTTTGTGCCATAACAGGGAAACGAAAATTTGCCTTTAGCACTGTGGCGTCATTTTCCCGCCAAAAACCGTTAAAATCAAAAAACAAAAACGATACGATTGTTTGGAATTAAAATTTCTATCATTGTGCAAAGTTTGAGCTCTATCGGATAAAAGACGCAAAAGTTTTTCCGAGCATGCAGCTTCGTGCCCTCTCCTGGCCCGGCGTGGAACGTTTGTTCCCAGGGTCCTCAGTTTACACACACGCGCGGAATCCGCATTCACGTGGCTTTTTGGGGGGAAATAAATGGCTTTCTGCCCGGCACAAATAAGAATGGTTTCCCAAAAGACTGTTATTTTACAGCGTTATTTCGGTAGTCACAGCAGCTGCGTAGATGAGCAGCCAAATCTTGCCTTCATTGGCTTCAGTGAAAATTTTTATTGGCCTGGCAATTTTCTCTCACAACGCAAGAAGCACTGATCAGCTAAAATCTTCACCCACAGGCATACCATCCTTTGCTTGTGTGGTGTCCTGTGCATTTAAGACTATATCGGTTTATCAAAGTAGCAAAACTAAAGGCGAAATTTAGGGCATTGGAAACTGATGAAAATGACAACAAAAATGTCCTTGAGTGGGTTGGGTATAGGTTGTTCTTACATTGGGGTTTGGGTTTGGTAAATATCCACCGCGGTCAAACGTCTGAGGCAGTTTTTTCGTTTTAATTCTTATTGATATTCCAAGAAATTTCAGAATCCATTCGTATAACACTCGAAACAAGAACAATTTTTACCTTCCTAGAGTCCGAAGAAATTACGGCAAACAACACATTTGTTATCAAGGACTTGCCGAGTGGAACATTTTAGATGAGTCTGTGAGGAATGCTAACTCACTTTTAATTTTTAAACAGAGTGTTAAGTACCTTGTTTTAAGCAAAGGTTTTAAACTATTTTAAATTTGACTTTTTAAGGATTTTTAACATGTTTTTGTAATTTTTATTTCCTTATTATTTGCAGGGCCCCACTGAAAAACACCTTGGTGATGTGGGCACTATTATTATTATTATTATTGTTATTATTATTATTATTATTATTATTATTATTATTATTATTATTATTATAAAATAGTGAGTAAGCGTAAAATTAATATATTTTCCTTTCTCTCAAACAAATGAGTTTCTTTGCCATTTAAATGTTCCACCTGAACAAGGTTACTTTTACAAATTGCGCCAACAATTCCTTTTCACGTTTTCAAACACTTAGAACTTTTTTTTAGTAAAGTTTGAAACATTTTAGTAAATCAACAGAAGTATCAAACTTTGAACATGAAAATGATTCCCTTATCTTTGAAGGAGGGGGACATTGGGGGGTACCCAAAACCGCAATACCGCGAAAAAAATCGGCAAAAACCGCAATACCGCATCGAAAATTGATAGAATACCGAAACCGCATTTCGAAATGCCATTTTATTGTTTACCATAAGCTGCATCTCGCCATATTGTTCAGAATTGCCTTAACCTTTAAGTATTCGTTCGCGTTGGCATTGAATAAATTAAGCTAAGTATTTGTTTTATTAGCAAAATTCCACGCAAAATAGCACAGGAACATCCTTTTGCATGTTCAAAAATAAAATCATCTTATAGACTAACCTCGACCGTTACACTTATTCGGCTTATTCAACTGTGAAAAAATTGCAATCACTGTGTGTGGACTGCGATTTTTTGCGGCCAGCCGAAGTACTCAGCGATGTCAGTGACTTAAGTGTTCATCAGCAAACAGTGTTCTTATAGGTCTGCTGATGGATTGCCTTGCAGCTTACAGTCCTTCAAGTCCTTTTATCGTTTTGCTGCATAGTATAGAAAACCGGTGGCTCTATTGAACTTTTGATATATAGGTTGGCGATTACAATACTGATCTCAGCTGTTCTTTCATGTCACTAGAATAAGAAACTTTGCTTCATATTTTCTCCAAGTCTTTGGAAACAATGTCGTTTTCAATGATGGCCCTGCTATCAAACCACTAACATCGTCTACGTGTACAAATGGACAACAGCAAATCACAGGGGATCTTGAAGAGAGAGTCGCCTCAGTACAATAACCGATCGATTGTTGAAGCCAACAACTTTTCCGAACTGGGACCGTGCGCCAAGGAGAAATGTTGCGGAACTACCAATTTCCCCTTGGAGCACTGAGCCATTTCCATCAGCACCCCATCAGCACCTTCACTTCGACCTGTTCGTCACTGCTGGCGTCATACTCATCCTCATGGTCTTCTGTCGTGTCACGCGTGTCGTGTAACAAAGGTGACTGGTCTGTCTAATACGATACACTGTCGATGGTACATGTACTCGGGTAGAGTGCCATGTTTCGCCATCGTTGTTTCTTAGTATACTGTAAGTTGTCTTACAGTAGCTACATAGGGAGAGGCCCAGCCCCGTAGAAGAGCACAGTTGGCTTGGGATTTTTCAACGACAGGCAAAGGTTCCATGATGGGCATCTTTGAAAACGAAATTGTCTCCTCTGGCTTAGGGTACCATGACTTTTTGATTGGATATTAAAACTATAACATCTTACATTAACTGAAACTGTAACTTACAATCCATCACGTAACGCTTCATCACGCAAAAAGTTTCAAATTATAAACTGCTTCAGAAATGATCAGAGACCGGAATCCGGAAAAAAAAATTTCTTTTTACCGAATACCGTCGTTCAAAACGCTTAAAAACCGCATTCCAAGGATCTGGACAAAACCGCAATACCGCAAGTTAAGATTGAAATTACCGAAATACCGCACGAAAAATTGTCCAAAACGGCATCACCGTAAGCCCCAATGTCCTCCTCTTGAAGTACTTTTTTTATTTTTATCGTTTGACCGCGGTGAAGGGTAAATAGGGCTTTACTTCAGTGTGAGAACCTGTGAAACTCGCGGATGACCTAAATCAAAGCAAAACAACTCTTTTAAGTATTTTGCCTGTAAAACTTGGAACTCTCTACCTGGGAACATTAGAACGGAGTCCACTTTGGCTGGTTTTAAACGTCTGATACGAACCATCTCCTTTCATAGCACTTAGCATTAATAGATATATGATTAGTACTTAGTAATGTTATTTTATTACTTGTAAATCTTTCTTTCTTTTTCTTTTCTCGAAGATATTAGCTTTTTAGCTACCCTGTAAATTCGAGATAAAATAAATACATGTATGTATGTATGTAAACAAAACAATTTTAAACAAAAGCGTACAGCAAAACAAAGAAAATCTCGTCAGGTTCTTACGTCGAGGTAAACCCGAAAATAGGCAGTAGCTTGGGTTTTCCTCTCAATCGTTCTTTTCTCCTCTCAGTCGTACTTTTCTCCTTTCAGTCGTACTTTTCTCCTCTCGGTTGTACTTTGTTCTCCTCAGCCGTACTTTCTTCCTCGCAGTCGTACTTTTTTCCTGTGAGTAACAGTAAGAAGGTACGACGAAGAGGAAAAACTTACGAGTGGGCGCAAAAATCAAAAGGTCGATTGAGGGGGCAAGAGTACGTTTGAGTGGAAAGAGATCCACTGAGAGCGAAAAAAGACGACAGTGGGCCAGAGATAAATTGGAAAAGTGAAGTTAACGTATCGTTGATAGTCACAACAAAGAAACTCTTTCACTTCTTTTACAAATAAAACTTTATTTTATCCTCACTGCTCGTTAATTCAGCACAATTTTATTACGCCTATATAGTTTGTAAGTATCTATTTAATTGCTACTGTGAAGTGTAAATCCCTTGGGGGTACTACCTTGTAAAAGCTACATAGGTATTTGCCGTCCCAAGAGTGTGGTTTTTGAGCTGCTTTGTTCCGAAATGGGTACAGATTTTAACCATTTTTTTTTAAATAAAAGTATATTACTAGCCTAAGATCCAATTCAAGGAGTTGTCCAATTACTCGTCAAATTGGAATACACGTAGCTCCGTTCACAATTTAGCAATTAACAGATAATAGAGCTTTTCACTGTCCAAATTCTGAAGTAATTAAGTTGAAATATTCCTCTGACTGTCAAATTGGACATGGCCTAGGGCCTGGGGCTCATCCTGTTGACAGTCCTCTGATATTTTTGGCCTGAAATAGGCTTGGAGCAACTGGATACATACCCCCGGTCCAAAATCTCACCAGGAGTCTAAAGTATTCTAATTTATTTTAGTTCGTATAAATAAGGACATATAGTGACCTCTGTAAGGACATATAGTGACCTCTGTAAGGAAAGTGGTCGTAAAAAGTGTACTCGAAAAGGACACGTTATTCAATGGTGCGGGAAGCGGGGGGGGGGGGGGGGGCGGTGGGGATCGGATTAAACCTCATGGACAAAATTTATTCGACTTGAAATTTGAAACGATACAAATTCGTGGGGGAAAGGGATTGGGGCGGGGGGGGGCGCACAAAAAGAGAACCTTTTTAGTGTCGTACGGTGAGTCCTGTTCGAGTACAATAGCTTTGAGGGTTACGCCCATTGAATTACAATTAACTATGAATGAGGAAAACTAACTCTTTGATTGAGCAATATCCTAGAAAATACCTACAAAAAATATATATGTGTTGTCCTGTAATTAGAATTTCCAAAACTAACTCTACTCTTTCAACTATCTATAACTGATTTCTACCTATTATCAGAGCAATAAAAGCTTTATTCCTATGAACAGTCTCCTTTTTCTGTGGTAAATTTTGTGCAAACCAAACATCACTGTTTGTCATTACTGAAGCAAAGCCTCCTTTAAATCTAAAGAGCTCTTATTCTTTCTCTGTTATCTTTTAATGCCAAAAACCATTGTCATCAATTTTTTTTTACTTTTTCCATGCCCTACATACAGCTCATTCTTTACGAAAAAGGTGAGCCACATCCAGTTTGTGACCCAGTGATTTTCTTTTCTTGCTTTTTAATGAGGCAAACAGATGATAAAACTGATTATTTGATTGAATAAATATAATTTTAAATAATAAAAAGATAATCTAAATTCTAAGCATTGCTACTTGGGATGAGACTCCCACAAGATCATGATGGGGTATTTTCCTCCCTTACACCATACATTTCTTATGGAACAAGTAAGGAGAATTTGTCTAAATATCAAGTCATCCTGTCCTTGGTGATGACTTCCTTTATTATCATCACTTGAACGTTTGCACAAGTAGTGCAAAAATGAAATTTCTTTTTCGTCACTGTAGGGCTTAAAGGGTTAAAATTATCCTAAAAAGTACCACAGATGACTCTAACAAACGCTATTTTAGATAGAAACACACTAGGTGGTAGCAACCAGAAATTTTAGACCCTAAAAGGTACGAGAAGCAGCCCTGCCACTTTTGTTTGGAGTCTCTCCCTTGGGATTCCACTAAAAAATTGATTTAGATTATGCATACATGCACTACTTCTCTGTTGCTGATACACGGTGCAAGTGACCCAAGTTTTTTTTGTCTGGTACATTGTCTGAGTCATTTCCAAACATCTTTCTCTATAAGTTCCAATGCTCTGGTTTACTTCTTATTCCCTTGTCGGTCATAAACAACCAAATCATGTTAACAATGTTTACAGCAATAGAAAGAACATCTACTGACACCAGGCAAGAAACATCATCGCCAGTTGCCATTTCAAAGCAAGTCCAGTCTTTTTCATGATCACTTTGTAATAATGAATTTGTCGATGGAACATCCTTCATCGTTCTCCTAGGGGCACTGTGTCCCTAGTATATTGATGTTGATGTCTGTAAAACAATGTTGATGTCTGTAAAACAATAATCCAAGGTGAGAATATCTGTAAAACAGCACATGACCTATTTGCAAATATTTTTTTTGGGAGGTATAATGTTTGACCAAAGTCACCACTCTGGTTGGACCAAAAATTCCTCAAGGTAGATTTTTCATTCTTCTTCAAAATGGTAGTCATTGGTACTAAAAACATTTGTCTGGAAACATGTGTTAGAAATGGGGAAATTTGGTTGGCAATTGACTGATTTTTAACTGATATTTCAGCAGCTCAGCCAGCTGGGACAGAGATGGATGCACATTGTTATGTGGGGAATGTTCAGGATTTCATGATCTTGTTTTGATCGAGCTGCCACCGATGCAGAAAGCAAGCAAGCAAGCAAGAAAGGAAGGAAGGAAGGAAGGAAGTAAGGAAGTAAGGAAGGAAGGAAGAAAAGAAGGAAGGAAGGAAGGAAGGAAGGAAGGAAGGAAGGAAGGAAGGAAGGAGAGAAGGAAGGATGGAAGGAAGGAAGGATGGAAGGAAGGAAGGAAGGAAGGAAGGAAGGAAGGAAGAAAGGAAGGGAGGGAGGAGGGAAGGAAGGGAGGAAGAAAGGAAGGAAGGAAGGAAGGAATGAAGGAAGGAAGGGAAGAAGGAAGGAAGAGAGGGAGGAAGGAGGGAAGGAAGAAAGGAAGGAAGAAGGAAGAAAAGAAGGAAGGAAGAAAGGAAGGAAGGAAGGAAGGACGGAGAGAAGGAAGGATGGAAGGAAGGAAGGAAGGAAGGAAGGAAGGTAGGATCGCTTCCCAAAATTCTGTTCCTTTTTATCGAAGCAACTTGTTTTCAGATTTCCACAACAACACTATTCCGTTGTAATTGATATTCGAGGAAATGTCTAAAAAACTATCGATTTGTCATGATGTTTCCCGAAACAATCTCTCCTCGGCACTGCAATCGCTAGTATTTTGCGCGCAGGGTCCAACTGGTTAGGAACAGCAAATATAGGAACTAAGTGTTCCTATGTTTGTTGGGCAACATTGGGATCGCCATGAACCAACCGATCTGGGTATCCTGTGTAAGGGAAACGGATATTTTTACAAGTTGTCATAATTTATATAAATTCGACGGAAACTACGGATTTCACGGAGTAGACGGATTTCTTTATGCTAATCATAAGATGATAATGAAATTCATGAAATCCGTCTTGACCGTCAATACCGTCGAATCCGTTCACTTTCACCAAGTCTTATAACGAGGGGATATGTATTGACCACCCCTCCCCTTCATATTTTTTAACGGACATCGAGCTTGAAACATTTTTCTCTTAATTCAACGGATTCTACGGATTTCAAGGAGTAAGCGGATTCCTTGATGCTAATTTTTAAATGACATTACAATCAGATTGAATTATTACTATTATTATTATCTTTATTATAATAATAATAATAATAATGATAATAATAATAATAATATTATTATTATTATTATTATTGAATAATGAATAATGAATAATAATAATAATAATAATAATAATATTATTATTATTATTATTATTATCATTATTATTATTATTATTATAATAAAGATAATAATTACTATAATAATAATTCAATCTGATTGTAATGTCATTTAAAAATTAGCATCAAGGAATCCGCTTACTCCGTGAAATCCGTAGAATCCGTTGAATTAAGAGAAAAATGTTTCAAGCTCGATGTCCGTTAAAAAATGTGAAGGGGAGGGGTGGTCAATACATTTTCCCTCGTTAAAAGACTTGGTGAAAGTGAACTGATTCGACGGTATTGACGGTCAATAAGGATTTCATGAATTTCATTATCATCTTATGATTAGCATAAAGAAATCCGTCTACTCCGTGAAATCCGTAGTTTCCGTCGAATAAAGAGAAAACTGTTCGTCGCTATATACCCGTCTTCAATCAAGTGCAGCATTTGCTGATTTAGGTCATACAGAGAATGCAAGTTACGTATCTCGACATCATAATAGTCAATTTATTACTTGCGTGGTTCTACAAGGGAATTTTCGCTGAACCGTTAAAGGAATGGAATTTAAGGTATTAGACCTTACAAACAACAGCAGTATCACTGTGTGCAACATTAGATGTCAATGGAATCAGTTAATTATCGTGCCATCATATATGCTCAATTGTTGCTTTACGTGGTCCTAAACAGGAATTTTTACTGATTTTCGATTTTCTAACCTTTCATAGAAGTCCCTGTGTTAAATTGTTTTAATTTGTTGTCATTTGATTATCATCAGAACTATCGGAGTCTCTTTTCTCAAGTGGGTTCGCCGAAGGGGACGTGGTGGAAACGCCTTCAAGTCAGTCTGTTTTAACAGCTGATGGTTTACTGCGCGAGTCGCCTACCAGAAAAAGACGAGCGCCGTTCGAGGACTACACGTCGTCGCAGGCCTGGGGTGGGCTCAAAGTTCGCTCCCAACCAATTAAAAAGGCGATGAAAACAAGGCCTTCAAACAAGCTGCCCCGGGGACAAACTCAAATCAGAAAGTTTTTCCATAAAGCAATGTAAACTGAAATGTGACTGTAACGAATTAAAGTAAATTGAGCATAGCATTGAATACGTTTAATTGAGTTGTTCTTACATACAGTGAGATATCAAAGTCCTATCATGTCGTAGTATTCCACGGGGTCTCCAATTCACTGATTCCAGTACTGTAAGCTCCTCTTCTACGATATCTGTTTTTGGCACCGGTGTAGGATCTGCGTCGATGCTGCATTAAGCGTTGCTTAGAGCCCGATCATGTCACAATGTTCCAAGGGCCTCCAGTTAACCGATTCCAGAACATTTAGCTCTTCCTCTATGATTACATGCCTCGAAACCAGTGTTGCAATAGCGTCCATAAACAAGGAATTTCTTGCAATGTCGCTGCTTTCTAGTTTAATGGCTATGAAAAGGCATGCCAAGATGAGCTCCCTCAGAGTAGCCCTTTGCCTTTGCGTTGTTCTGTTTAAATGCCTCCAAAAAAGGCTTTCTGCCAACATGGCCGTCGATTTTGGAAAACCAAATGGCTCGCAAATGCCATGAATAAACTCTCCAGCAAACTTGATGTCTTGCAACGACAAAGCGGGATGTTTATCCACAATGGTCTCCATGATCTTAGCGGGTGTGTGTTCAGTAGGAAAAGAGGCCCGGCTTTTAAAGTCTGCGCGCTAAATAGTGACACGCAACATCCCGAAATGCTTTGGGAAACACAAACGCAAAGAAGGCCTGTTTGATTCGCACATAAGCAAGCAAGCGCGGTTCCCAGGGCGTCATTTGAAATTCCAGTTCTATAGTAGCAGTAAGTTTTTAGCTAGCGCGTGTCTTTGCAAAACTTGGCCGCTGCTCGTTTCTTCAGTGAGTCAGAAGACCTTCCTTTCTGGAAATGAAATTCGGAATCCCTTAGAATGGCTGTCCACTGACCATAGCCGTACCTTTTGAGACCGGCCTTGAGATACCTGTCTTCGTCCTGGGTGAACAAGAGGGCTTTTTTTCTATTGCATGTACGACCGATGTTCGCCACTTTGAAAGCGCGCTGGCGTGTAAGTCTTGGAATTTCACCCAAATTGGATTCCCGTTTTAGTGGCAACGCCTCCTCTGCACTTTCGACTTCTTCTGTAGAACCGCTGGACAGATGGTGCGCATCATGTTCTTGAGAGGAGGCGGACGAGATGTCTGACAGTCTTGAAATTACATCTTCTTCCAACTTTGTCCCCTTGTCGCCATGTAGTTTATCCAAGCATTGGCGGGCCTTTGTTGCGACCTTTCTGGATCGTTGCTTTTGATAATGCACTCTTGCTACAACCGAGCTGTGTTTTTGATCCTCTGAAACTGCGTCTTGTTCTCTTGCACTGAGCTGGTTGGAACTTGCCGTCTCGACGATTTGGCGGTAGCGCGTTGGGTGAACATATTTTCCAATGGCATCAAAAGCCAGTTTACTCATCAGCTCTCCAAGCTTGTTGTGCTGTCCCCCGTTTCTCGTCACGAGTACGTAGTCGCAAACTGGTTTCTGCAGAGGGCGAATGTGATGTATATATCCATCCAAAACTTTCATGTTAGTGTCGGTTAAAAGGAGGGAGTCAAATCCGTATTTACCTGCCGTTTTAAACATTTTCTGGTCAATGAATCCCCCGTTTGTTTTCGCTGCACGAACCATGTCAACAGTGAGGTACTGGTACGTCATGGGTCGGGAGCCCTTTACCTTAATGAACAAGTACACGGCTAGAAATTTGGTGGCAAACGACAAATCCCCCGAGCAAACACTACCTGGATTGTCCCTGCATTTCTTAAGCACTTCTTCATATCGAGGCAGGTAATGAGACACAACTTCCAGTAGTTCGTCGAGTGATGCCCAGTGACCCTTGGCTTCCAAAACATCAATGTCCAGATCGCTGGTCCACTGCAATCTCATCATCTTAGACACTGTTCGCCGAACTCTTTTCAAGTACGTCTCGGTGACAGTTAATCCTCTAGCCACTGTATCTGACAATCCTTCGCTGACTTTTCTGAATTGCACTAGCTCCCCAATGGCGTCCAGGTATCCTAAACGTCCAGCATGTCCACGATTCCACGTGTCCTGCATCATATCAGCAAATTTAAAGAGGAGGTTAGGAGAGCATAAGCTATAGTCGACATTTTTCCAAGTCAGTTCGTCTTCGTCTTCACAACAAAATCTGAGAAACTTAAGGCTTTTGCTGACAATTTGCGGAGCTTTGCGATCGCTCTTGCCCCCACCACTCCCGGTGAGCCAAGAAAGGAATTCTTTAGCGATTGCACCCAATGGTTCAAAGGTTGGAATCGGTTTGCTCGCGCTGGTGGGCTTGGATTTTTTTGGACTTTCATTACAGTCGCTAACTTGGCTAGCCTCAATTTCTGCATTGCTTGGTTTCTGATCAAAGTAAAAGAACCAACGGTGTTTTCGAGTTACGTGTTTCCTGCAGCCTCTTTGAGTCCCAAATCCATCGTGATCGCACGCCTGTATTGGGCAGTGAAAAAGACCATCAGATTCATCTTTCTCCAAGTGAAGTCTTTTCGGTTTGGTCAAAGCATTTGCAACTTTAGCCCAGTCAACTTGCTTGCACTTTTTACTCATCTTTCTTGGGAGGAGAGTCAGCGAGAAATGAGCATACCTGCCAGTTGTTTTATACGATCCTTGTGTCCCTAGAGTACGAAACTCCCGATTGACCAATAGCAAGGCAAATATACTAACCTTGTTCAAACGTGCCCTGAACATGTTGTAGCCCCTTTGGGAACCCAAGTGCATCTTGTCCAATAGAAAGGCGAAGGCGAGCATAATCCAAAAAGCGTGCTCAAACTTGCCCTAGCATGTTTAGGCGGAATGAAGTTCAATGCGATATGCCCCCCCCCCCCCCGCCCCAAGCACTCCAATTGCTTTCAAGTAAATGGGACTTCTTTGTTCCTAATGTTCCTTTAATGAAAAGGATCGTTTTGTTCCAAAGGAACTTTTTGTTCTTAATTGTGTTGAAGTGGAACAAAATGTTCCTATCACTATAGGAACAATATGATCCCATTTGTTCATATAGGAACAAAACGTTCCTTTAATGAAAAGGACCGTTTTGTTCCAAAGGAACTTTTTGTTCTTAATTGTGTTGAAGTGGAACAAAATGTTCCTATTACTATAGGAACAATATGATCCCATTTGTTCATATAGGAACAAAACGTGACCTTTTATTTAGGGCCACCTTGTTCCTAATTCCTTTTTATTTGGGAACTGCACGTTCCTAATTTGCAAACAAAGGAACTTTACGTTCCCCTTTTGCTAGGTCCAATTAAGACATGGGAACGAAATGTTCCTAACTGGGATGCGATTAGGAACAAACAGTTCCTTGTTGAGCTATGTAAGCTCAGTAGATGGGAACAGGTGTTCCCAATTACCTTAAAGGAGAACTTAACTGGAAATAGGAACTAAGTAATATAGGAACTGTTGGTTCCTTAATCCTGTTAATAGGAACAACGGTTCCGATTAGATTACATTATTGGGAACAATACGTTCCCTTTATGTGAAAAGGAATGAAATTATTAGGAACTCAGGTTCCTAACTACTCAAGAAAGGCCCAACTGACTTGCCAGATTAGGAACAATGCGTTCCTTTGTTATTACAAGGGGCCTTTTGGTTCCTAATCAGTATTTTTTTGTTCCGAATAGTGCAAAATTCGTTCCTTTGTACGGTTTAAGAGCTGTTCCTTTGTTTCAGAAAAGGAACAGCTGGTTTGTTCCTAATTCAATTATAGGAACAAAGGAACAAAAATAGGGGAACGGACCCCTTTTATTCGGCCGATCGTAGCGCTCGTGCAACTCGGTTTTCATCCACATAAACCATCAATTTAAGCGATTTATAAGTTAAAGTAGTTCTGGTCGAAGTTTTGCAACAAAACTCAAAGCACGTTAACAGAATTTTGCGGTTCTCTCATTTTGGGAAACGTATAGGATCATTTCCCAAGTGTCCTCGTTCCCTTTTACTTGTTAAACTCGTTCTCTTAAAAAACCTTTTGGATTGTGTTATTAAGAATTGATTCAAAGGAAGGAAATGACAAGCATAAACTTTTAGCCACGTTTTAGTTTTATTTGACTTTGAATGCGGGTTAAGTTAAAATATTACGTCAACAAACTGGAAACGGGAAACGGGGCTTAGAGTGTTTCTTAATTGGAATATAGTTCAAGGCCACAAAAGGTACATTTCCTGTAAATCCGTGAAATCCGTTTTTTCCGACTCCAAAAAAATTACTTATCCTTCCAATCGGTTCTGTTCACAGCATGCCAATTTTATGTCAGTATATAGTGGAGATTCCTTGACAATATGAGCATTTAACACGGTTGTAGCAGATAAACACACAGCTGCATGTTTAACCCTTTAACAAGAACTTGCAGTGTTTGACATGCAGTTATGAGAAAATAGAGCATTTGACGCGGCTATTAGATATTAACGAAGGATTACGTGAAATCCATGAAACCCGTAAAATACACACCCCGAAGGAAATATTGTTTATGATCTGATGTGGTCTCACCAGAAACTGAATATGTAATAAAAATACATGGATTTACTTTCTCATCAAAGGGTGGTTTTTACGGTTTTTACGCATTTCACGGAAAATTGAATATATAATGAATCAACGTCGATTTTCTTTCTCATCGAAAGGTGGATGATAAGGATTGTATGGAACTCCAGGAAAATTGAATATATAATAAAGTAACGCCGATTTTCTTTCTCATCGAAGGGTGGATGATAAGGATTGTACGAAACTCACGGAAAATTGAATATATAATGACGATGCATCTATTTTCTTTTTCATAGATGGGTGTATTTCACGGATTTTAAGGATTTTGAGGAAAATTTACTCTAAAAAGAAATCAAAATAAATTAATAAAAAATAATAAAAATAAAAATAAACTAAAAAATAAAAAATGAAAAAGTAAAAAAGATTAAAAGGAGAGAAAAAGTAAAGCATGTTATTTCTTCATTTTTATTCTTTCTTCTTTCTTTTTTTACTTTTATTATTTTTATTTGTTTGTTTTTTATTTTATGTTTTTTATTATTTCTTTTAGAAAAAATTTCCGAAAAATCCTTAAATTCCGTGAAATACACCCTACGATGAGAAAGAAAATAGATGCATCGTCATTATATATTCAATTTTCCTTGAGTTCCGTACAATCCTTATCATCCACCCTTCGATGAGAAAGAAAATCGGCGTTACTTCATTATATATTCATTTTTCCAGGAGTTCCATACAATCCTTATCATCCACCCTTCGATGAGAAAGAAAATCGACGTTGATTCATTATATATTCAATTTTCCGTGAAATGCGTAAAAACCGTAAAAACCACCCTTTGATGAGAAAGTAAATCCATGTAACTTTATTACGTATTCAGTTTTTGGTGAGACCACATCAGATCATGAGTAATATTCCCTTCGGGCTGTGTATTTTACGGATTTCACGGATTTCACGTAATCGTGTATGCCTCGTTAATATGTAATAGCCGCGTCAAATGCTCTATTTTCTCATAACTGCATGTCAAAGACTACAGCTTCAACAAACGTAAAAGATACATTCTTCGATTACAACGTTTTAAAGCATACAACAGTATAATACCTTTCGTCGCACGCATACATTTGCACTTAAACATTCCCTCGCCCTGTTATTTATTCAAATCAAATTCACAAATTCGTCAGCTATAAAAGCGAAACACTGATTTGACCCAAGTTAGTGGAAAGATGATGCGAAAGACGAATCATCCATGTCGCCAACTGAACAGCGAAAGAATCAAAGGCGCAGCTCTATGTTATCTTAGTCCAATCATCGTCAAAAAATGCAGCGTTGTTAGTGCTAGATGTGTTAGTAATAAACAGTAGTAGACCTAATACACCTCAGTGAATATTAAAGTAGTTTATTGAAATTGTGTTAAATTAAATAAAGTGAATCTCTCAGTTGAGATGAGTGTGATGTCTGTTTTCTCAAAATGTTTTTGTTTTGTTAAGTAAGCGGCATTTTAAGTCCCGCTCTTTTCTTTAGGGAGTCTGCCGTTCTTCCGTCTTGAAAAGTGAAATCGGGATCTCTCAAAATGGCCGTCCACTGCCCAAACCCGTGCCGATCGATTCCCTTCTTGAGAAAATCGTCCTCGTCTGTCGTGAATTTCAACACCCGACGATAATTTCTTTGAACTCGCAATTGGTTTGTGGGCGGGGAATCCTTTTCTTTAGGGGGCGCGCTCTTTGTTTCTGCTGTTTCGACTGGAGCTACAAGACTTGAAGTTGAGCCGCTAAACCTCGTTTGCACTTCCCTATCCACCTCCGAGCCTTTCGTGCCTTGTAGCTTTTGTAGACACTCGTGAGCTTTGACAGCAACTTCGCGTGATCTTTGCTTTTGATAGTGAACTTTTGCAAAGGCAGAACTGTGTTTTTGGTCTTCTGACAAAATTTGTTGCTCCTTGCTTGTGAGCAGATTGAGGCTTTGCGTGTCGACAATTTGACAATAGCGCGTCGGATGAATGAACTTTCCGATTGCATCACACACTAGTTTACTTATGACGTCGCCCAATTTGCTGTGCTGGCCTCCATTTCTCATGACCAGAACGAACTCGCACTGGGGTTTTAGCAATGGCCTTACGAAATTGATGTAGCTATCGAGCACCTGCATGCTTGCATCAGTCAGAATTAAGGAGTCAAATCCATATTTGCTAGCAGTCTTGAACTTTTTCTGGTCAATAAGTCCTCCATTCTCCTTCGCTGTTCTGACCATGTCGACTGTCAGGTAATGACAAGTCATAGGGCGAGAACCCTTTACCTTAATGAACAAATACACCGCGACAAATTTCGTGGCAAATGTTAAGTTGACTCTGCTTCGTGTTGTTTAAAACTTAAAACACTACACCAAATGTTTTTGCCAATTAAAAAGCGATAAGATCATAGATGGCAAGAAAAGAAGAATGTTTCTGTTGAACAAGATGTACAAAGGAACTGTCATTTCTAATTAGGAACCATTCTACATAAATCGGAACTAATGGTTAGGAACAAACTGTTCCACGTGCCAATAAAAAGGAACATTTCGTTCAAAACGGAACCTGTTAATGGGAACAATTGTTCCTCAAGTGAATAAAAAGGAACCAATTTTTCAAAGCAGGAACAATGTTAGAAAGGAACAAACGTTCCTTTACAAAAGAAGGAACGTAATTAATTGGGAATCAAAGTTCCTCGTGTCAGCATAAAGGAACAGCCACTCTAAAAGGGAATGCATTAATAGGAACAATTGTTCCTCAAGCGATTAAAAAGGACCAAAATGATAAAAGAGGAACAATACCATTGGTAACACCTGTTCCTAGGCCACTCATTTAGGAACAAAAAGTTCCTTTTAATGTTAAAAATTCGGAACAAAAGGTTCTTTTTAGCTCTAAATGAACACTTTGTTCCTATTTTTAACAGCAAATTGTTCCTTTTGATCTTAAAAGGACCACTCCAAAGAGGAACAATCATCTCTTAATCGGAACGTTCCCAAAGCAAAAATGGGAACAGTGCTAAAAAATAAAAGTAAGTTAAAAAGCCACTTAAAGGATGAATAAAACATGCCAAAGCATCTTATGACTCTCTATACTGAACAGATACAACAGCCAAAATTTGATTGATAAAATCATGCTAGAACACGTTCAAATTTGGAAGTAAAAATTTTGGGAAACGTAGAAGAAGGAAGCAAGGAATCAAGGAAGGAAGGAAGGAAAAAGAGTAGACCTGCTGTTGCTTCCTAACCTACCCAACGTTTAATATACTGGATGAGGTTGGCAAAGTAACTTAAAAACTTGTAATCTTTATCCTTTACCTCATCTTCGTTATCTGGTTCATGCACCACCTGGTATTTCTTCAGTTTGTAGTAAGACCTCTGTCTGACCACACGCACCACAAAAAAATCACACAACACTGTTGCCTAAAAGAGACAAGAAAACAAAACACTTTGACGTGATGGAAATTGTGGAAACTATTCCAAATCGAACAGGATGGATTGATTTTATTTGCAGACATTTGTTCTGAAGGAACATATCTGAAGTTCATATCTGGTTTTGCTGTGCATTGTTTTCTTGGGCAAGAAACTTCACTGGACATAATTAACTTTCTTTCTATCTACCCGGGTGCATGAATGGGTAACAACAACAAACTGGATCCTAGATTGCATTGTGTTGTTTTCTTGGGGCTGACTTAGATGGTAAAACTTTGCTGTGTGTGACATCTGATGCTGATGAATAACAAAATAAAAACTACCAGTAGTTGTCTCTTGTAAGTCAAGGCTACAACTTGCTCGATTGTTGCATTAAAAAAGTTGTAAGATTTTGAAACATCAAGTTTTAAAACCTTACAAAAATTGTAGCCAGAGGCAATGATAAATGGTGTGAGTGGTTTTCAATTTTTTCAATGACACAAGCAGCACGCAATACTTAATAAGTGGCATGCATCAGTCACGGCTCCATCTAAATTGGCCCTAGACAACAAACTTTACTTCACATTGTTTCTGTCCACCAAAGTGCAGAAATGAGTAACAATAATGAACTGTTGGAGAAACCTAAAAAACTTGTATGAGTCTCATATTTCTGTATTGGATCCCCAGTACAGAGAAGTCCCAAGGGACTGGGAAAATGTGCTCATTATCACACAGGTATCCCAAGCTCTATGGGAGATACAGACCATGTGACCTTTGTTCAGCATTGCGTGAGTGTCGTATGTTGAGCGGCATGGCGGCCGTTGTGTAACAGTGAATTACAAGTTCAGGTAGGGATTTTTTCATTGAAGACTCGTTCGTGTTTTTAAATTGAAGTAGGAATCGTTTTTTCCCATACAAATCCTTGTAATTTTGCTGTTACTCAACGGCTGCTCAAGTTACAACAATCACACAACCCTGAACCAAGGGCCACAATGTCTGTATCTCCCAATATAAGAGCTTGCAGTACCTGTGATTATAATGGGGGTTCATCATAAGGGCCAGGGTATAGAACGGTCCCCCAAATTAGTTGCGTCTTGGCAATTTAGAAATCTAAGCTATTTTAACATAGCTCTTGGAATCTTGAATTCATAAGAATAATAAATGGCTGGCCATGGAATCTTGAATTTTGAAAACCACTGTCTCAAAGTCTTGGAGATGACAGTGTTGGTTATTAGCTATAGAAGCAAATGTTCACTGGAAGCTGAATTTTTCAATGTACAGTCGAACCTCCACTAACAGCCAACTCTCTACAATGGCAACTTTTTTGTGTCCCAGCGGACAGTCCATACATTCATTCATTTTAACCTCTCTACAGCGGCCACCTCTCTATAACAGCAATGGCCCCTAAAGTGGATCCAAACTGCCCAAATAACCTCTCCACAATGGCCAAGAGCAAACAATTTACAACTGACATACATATCATGATCACTGCACATTATTCGCTTTGTTTTGTTAACATTTTTGTTTTGAGCAGTTGGTTTCTGTTAATTATTTTTTTCATTGTTTTATGGATTAATATGCTATAAAAAGCATTTCTAAAAATAAAAATGTTCTATCCGTTCCATGAAATAGTGTCTGCATATGTCTCTTTTGATCTGTTTTACATTAATGATGTTAAATCTTTGTTACAGTACTGGAATAGATTTGGAGAGAAGCCTGGGCTTCTGAGTTGTCTTCATCATTATGGCGATGTCATTATACCAGAGTTCTTTAATTTAGGGGTAAGTACTGTTCCATATATTTTACAGTACATTTCGCTCACGGCTAAAGAATGTTATCATTATACCGGGAACTTCAATTTGCAAGGGTCCATTTAATTGCCATGGGGATCCACTGTTTAGTGCTGAAGGAGCTTAGACACTGACTCACGTTTTGACAACCCCGGATGATCACCCTATACATCAAGACTCTAGGGTCCAAACATTACTAAAATGCTGGGAGTAATCCTGTGACAGACTAAAATCTCATCCAAGGAGGAGAAGGAGTACATCCAGTTTGTTCACCCTGGGTGACCTGTGGCATGAGTGTGACTTAACCTTAATATAATCTGCCTTCGTTTCAGATGTCTTTCAAATTTTAAATACAATAATGAAAAAAATAGTAACTTACAATTCCAAGAAGACCAAGACCAGAGCCTATTTTGACACACAATGGGACAATACTGAATTTTCCACCCTAATATATATAAAAAGAAAGAAAAAATTATAATAAACAATATTATAAATTTTTCTCTGAGATTATGGCAACTGAATTAATGCTGTTTTCCATATGGCCCCCAAAGACTGCAAGAGACTGCTGGACAAAAATTGCACTATAATATGGAAATGCATGTTAGTGACAGCAGGAATTTTCTGTGGCCTTTACTGTTCAGTTGTTAGGAATAGATACCATGCTTTATAAAGACTTGTCTCCAGATGGTCGCCAATGACCACAAGTGATACAGCAGTAAAATAAAACTCTGAAGTTCGAGGCTCAAACAAAGCCTTATTTTTCACTGCTCCCAATTGTCGTAGCGCTCAGGTCTTTAGAAGTTCAGTTGAACAGGGCTAAAAGGTCAAGTGGAGGATCTCACTCCACTTTGTTGGTTCCTGTTTTTCATGGTTCATTGGCTGTCAATGTGATTACTACTTAACATGTATCTATGGCAATAGCAAAAGAAAGTGATTGTCCAAGTTTGCACGTCATTGAAAAGTGTACTAGTAAACTAAACCATTATCTGCTGTCAGGGAACAGAGGAGTACAGAAAAATGCTCATGTCCAAAATTTTTAACTTTTAAAATTTTTTTTTAAATTGAAAAAAATTGTATCACTGAAGACTAGACACCATTTTGCATTAATGACTTCAAGACCATCAGTGGCAGAAGGAAAAAGTGTCAACATTTTTGGGGGTTTCTTTTGACCTTCTTCACAAAGCTTGCATTTATTACAGTGTGACATACTTTCATGAGATCAACAGTAATATTCAAATGTTACTTATAATTACACCCTTTTTCCACCAAGCTCTTTTAATTATTAATTATTTCATAGTACTGTTGATGAAATGTAGTTATGATAGAAGTAAAAGTATTTAATAAATTGTGTCAAATTTGAACGCACACCTGACCATAAACTATCACATTGAAACGGATTCCATAAGCTTTGAACAATGTTCGGTGCAACTTTCCATCCTTCTCATAGAACCTTGCATATCTAAAATACCAAGTACAAAGATAGATTACCGTAAACGCCCGTGTATAAGCCGCACCTTTTTGCTCAAAATTTGGGTTCAAAATACCAAGTACAATAGTACCCTAAACACCTGTGTATAAGCCGCACCTTTTTGTTCAAAATTTGGGTTTAAAATCTCTGGTTCGGCTTAGCTCCGGTATCATCTGTAACTCGTGTGTTAACAACCTAAAAAATATTCATAAAATTAACTTAAGATGGCACTCAAGAATGAAAATATGACAAATGAAAAGCGTTTTGTTGGTGATCTTTGCCTTTTTGAAGAGTGGTGGACCCTGTACATGTACACCGCCCACTAGGAGGCATTTTTAAAGTTTGTCGCCGAATCTTGTTTTCCAAGAGTTGTTGCAAAAGATTAATTTTCTCTCTGTTGTCTGTTCGTTTCACTCGCGTTTGTATTTCGTTTCCGCATGTTTTAAAGAGATGATGCAGAAAAAATTTTGAACCAACGGATGCCCTTAGTTTGAGATATGGTTTATTTGCTAGAAAGAGAAGGTATGGCAAGTTTTATATCACTTTCAAAAGAAATAAATCGTCTAAAAGTTTATAACAATGGCACCCGAACCGAACTTGTCAGTTTACTATGGAACTTCACTGGAACTTCAACTTTCCTGGTCAATTATTTTTCCAATTTTGAGCTTCCTGAATTGGGGGTGCCCCTTATCTATGGGTGCAGCTTATACAGGGGCATTTATGGTAGTCAGAAGATCACTCAGACAAATAAAGGACTCAGCGGAAGATAGATGGAAATGATTATTTGGGCTTGAAAAATTATCCAAGTTTATAGCTTTATTTGGGCATAGTTACACAGGATATCATGTATGTAATGTAAGTCCCTCGTTATTGACAATCGGTACGAAAAGTTTAGTCTAGAACAGGAATCAACACTTGGCAAATCTTGGAAAGGTAGGGACTTTGGACCTGCCCTTCAGCTTAGATCTTTTGTACTTAAAATTTGTGCATCCAGAGATTGATGTGCATCTCGACTGCACTTGTTTAAATGCTGCAACCTGCGAAGTGCTCTAATACAAAAAGGCCAATTAGGCATCTGTGTCATAAAGTAATTGTAGATTTAAGAATTGTAGAAAATAGCTAGTGTAATTTGAAGTTACCTGAAATTATATCCATGAGCAATCGCAGGTGCTTTAGCATCTAGTCTAAAAAGTACAACAAGTGCAATTTTATAATATATTTTATAAGTGCAATTTCATACATTTCTTTTATCTTTTATGTGATTTCCAACACTCCACAATTTCTGTTTACTTTTGGCGGTCTTTAATTTGGAGTTGTTTCTTTCATTGAGAAGCCATTGAGTCCCAGTAGTGACAAGCATCTAATTTCTTCCTACTATATAACACCAGTTGATCAAAACATACAAATCATAGGAATATTTAGTAAGTGATCACCAAAGGTAAAATCTTCTGATGCTTGCATATTAACTTCTCCCAACTATTATCATAAGAAAGAAGCGGAGAACGTATTTTTGCAAAAGTGACATGACTATGGGGGAAAGCAGATCTTAGCAAGAAGAACTATTGGAATCTAAAAAGAAAAATGTGGGTTACCACATATTTTTCAGGGATAATTGAGCAACCATAATTCTATAGAAGCTTTAAATTACGAAGAATTCATGGCATTTTCTTTACAAATTTGAGCTCAATTATCTCTGAAAATTGTATGGTCATCCCCAATGTTCTTTTTGGATTCTGATAACCCTTGCTAATTATAAGATCCGCTTTTTCCACATGGTCATAAACTGCGCAAAATGCCATTGTATTAGTAGGCAAACTCTTAAGGAATCCGAATATCTCAGACCAGACCTGAGATGCACAAGAACATATGCGCAGTAACAAATGGAGGCACCGTCCTTAACAGTGAGAAGAACATGCAGGTTGATATGCAGGGGCTCAAAGGGCGCTAAGCCACTGACAGAAATTACACCTAGCCAACCCAGTGTTCCAGATAAGAGAGGGGTCTCGGGTCAAAAACCCGACAAAATAAATGGTCAACTTGAGAAGATTTGAAGAGATCCACATCTATTGTCCCCTCAAAATTCCTTAATGACCCTCTACCTTTATAAATAATCTGGAACACTGCAACCACGTCCTGATCAGCACTGAGGGTCATCAAGGCTAGGTTTCTTCACATTGTTGCTTTTTTATGTCCCCAAATTTGAGACCAGAGTGCAAGTTGTGTCACTTCCAGAAATTCTAGCAAATGGAGCAAATTCTATCCCAGTCATCCTTAGTACTGACTGGCTGAATTTTGTACTTGCAACCTGCTGGTACACAGACTGGTGCCCTACCGATCGACTTAGTCTCCTACGAAGCCATTCTTAGGGTCGTCACGCAATGCTGAGCAATGCTGAGCATTGAGCACTGGAGGAAGGGATGGGTTAAGGGATGGGGGTACAAATGAATTAAGCCTTAATTGAATACCCAACAAAATATCCAAGGGTAAACACTTAAACCCTCAAAAATACCTTCTGGTCAAAACTATCCGCCAGCCCCTGAAACAACACCATGCCCTTTCTCAAATAAATTTTTATCTAAACAATACCCCATCCCCCACCCTGCCCTGTTCCCTGTCCACTACCCCCTACCCTCCCCTCCAGAATAAAAAACTGCCAGAATCTCAGAATATCTGGAAAATACCAAAATCACCAATTTCAAACACAAAAAATCCTTTCACCTCCCCATCAATCTCAAGACCCTGGGAGGATAAAACCAATCAAAAAGGTTGGAGACCACTGCATATTCAACCGCTACCCATAAGTTCTAAGCTACAGACTTTTCCTGCCTTAGGTCATATACTATGCTACCACATGATACAGGTCTCACTTCAGTACAGGCAGACATCTTTAATTCATGTTACCTTCGAAAGGAATACTTGGGCTCACAAGAATAAGTTAAAGCATCAAAATCACAGTTCCAGTTAATGATGATGCCCATTACACCACCCTGTGGAATAAGGAATAAGAGAGGCACATCACTCCAATATACTGACTATGTTAGAATCTCCACATGGTCTCTTTCCATCCAGGTGTATCAGTGGAGATTAGAAAGCCACCATGGAAAGCCATAAAAATAATGGGGCTACCCTATCCCATCCGAAGGGAAGCAGTTCAATGCTTGAATTAACTCCTCCGTGGCTTAAGGGTAATTTATATATTATACATAATTACTTTAACACTGACAGAAAACTATTAAATATATTAGCTTATAATATAGGTGGACAGACACCTGTAATAAGTGGAGAGACACTAATAAGAGGGGAAAGTATAAAAGCAATAAACTGCATCTGCCTCTGGAATATCAGTCAGAATTTAGAATGAGACAACT
The DNA here is from genome assembly GCA_964017195.1 of Siderastrea radians. Taxonomy (NCBI): domain Eukaryota; kingdom Metazoa; phylum Cnidaria; class Anthozoa; order Scleractinia; family Rhizangiidae; genus Siderastrea; species Siderastrea radians. Next base: position 8,318,810 of record OZ024897.1, on the reverse strand, counting down.
ATTTAGTAAATAGACCCTTTCTGGTGGTATGAAAGGATAATACCCTACCCATTAGGCAAAAATAAAGATTTTCCAAAAAATGAACAGTTGGCTACAAAGTGAAGCTTTGGGACAACTGTGAATTTTGAGGACAATCTTTGAGCCAAGGACATTACCCTCTGATATATCAGCAAGCCAGAAAGAGATTTATTTTATAACTTTCCGATTAATTTCTACAATGCATGTGTTTTTTTATGTGGCAAAGAGAAGACAGTCAGTGAGGGTCACATCACGTTTGCAGTACAATAAATCCAAGTTGGTTTAAGTTCACTCAATTTTATTATACTGAGATAAGATCTGAAAAGTCAAAACCTGAGAAAGTGTCTTTTTCTAAGTTGTTTTTTCCTCGTCAAAAATCGGGTGACAGATATCAAATTGGACAGTGGGTACCACCTGTCATAACCCACCGATAATTATTGTGCATGCTCATGGACGAAACACATAAAGTGGTACAAAATTGGATGGCAGGTATCAGGCGATACCTGTTGTCCAATTTGATACCATTGTCTGATTTTATTGACAAGAGAAAAACAAGAAAGGAAGTCACTTTTTCAAGTTTTAACTTTTTATATCTAATCACAGTGTAATATAAAATCAAGTAAACTTAAGCAAGCCTGGATTTGTTTAGCTGCAAATGTGCTGTGATCCTCACTGACTGTTTTCTCTTCACCTCAATAAAGGATGCGTGTTGTAGAAATTAATCGGAGGGCTGGCTTGTTGGTATGTCGGAGGATAATGCCTTTGGGAGAAAGACAGTCCTCAAAACTTCACAGTTGCCCTCAAAGCTTCATTTCTCAGCCATCTGTTAACTTTTTGGACAATCCTTCAGCCTTGGGCATTATCCTTACCAGCTGCTAGAAGGGGTTTATTTAATATATAGATTTAGCCAAGCCTAAAAGCGGAGCCCCCCTTTTTGTTTTGTCTGTTTTTTGCTTTTGTTTTGTTTTTGCTGGCAGTTATTAATTTGTGAAAATACTCTCATCCAAGTCGTTTTATTAAAAAAAAAAAACAAAGAAAAAAAAGAAAAAATTCTTGCTCCCGCTGAGCGTCGAACCCGGCTCGTCGGCGTGAGGTGCCGGTAACTAATCCACTAGGCCACGCGCGTTAGACACTGTTTCAGCACTTAATTTTAATACTCATTTCTTTCTTCGTGACAAGCTGCCTATCAGCACGAAAATGCTGGTGTTTTTCCTGGCAAAATGTGTTCGAAACGCCGTAAAAACCATGGTTGTGGACAGAAAAAACCAAAAAGCACTAGCTCTGCTATATTTGGCGTCGAAACCGCTGCGAAAAGCTGCGAACTCAAGCGGTGTGCCGACCGAGTTTGAACAGAACCGACGAGGCAAATTTGAACTTTTTGCCTGAACTTTATCGCCGAGTTTCTTTCGCCTAGATTGAACTTTTCCCCTTCCACCAAAAAGACAACTGAGTGTTCTTTTGAACTTTTTTTTTTCCATTAACAAATTTTTTTTGACTTTTGTTGTCTTTGCTTGTTTTGCTACAACGCGGGTCAACATGCAATTTCGCGCTGAAAACACATGGGATTCAGCACAGGGTTATATCCAGTGTAGGAAGTGTATTGGTAGGCCTGTGGTGCGGACGGACGGACGTACGGACGGACGGATGTACGGACGGACGGTCACGTGACTACTACGTCACTACCAAAATTTTTTGGCTTCATAGATTACCAAATTTCCTTAGCAATGGAGCTCCGCTGACGCGCTAGCGCGCTGGCTCCGCTACTAAATACCTGCCATCCAATTTTTTCTCACTTGATGTGTTTCATCTAATGAGCATGCAAAAAAATTAATCAGTGGGTTGCAACAGCCGGTAGTTCCACAACAGAAACACTATTGTTTAATAAGTATTACCTTATAAGCCACTGTATTGTAATCTTCACCTGCTTCCTCTACGATAGTTCCCAGTTCAAAGATGGGACACAGAGGGTCAGTAACAGGGTCATAAACACACTTCTTTAGATAAGATGCATTTTCATTGGGAGAAATGTTTCGCCTGTGGGACAAAAAAGGAAACTGAAATTTAGTTGCTAACTAAAGGTTTTTTTTTTAATGCAAACACTTTATTTTACAGTCTTTTTCAGTTTACAAGGCATTGTATGATTACAATTAATTTACAGCAGAAACAATAATTGAAAAATGAGTTTTAAAAGAAATACAGCAGTTGACATGAGGATTAAATTGTACACGCTAACAATTGAGTAGCTGAACTACCAGTAACATACAACGCAGTGAAACATTAACAGCCACTTATAATAAAATTAATTTTGTCATTTAACTACTGCCCCATAACTAAGAAACTATGTTAACATACAAAGCAGTGAAAGGTTCTGAAACAATAGTAATTTTCTTCCTTAAATTACTGCCAGTCCTAATTAATTAATATAACTAAAACTATATTTACATAAATAATAACAGAGAGTGAGCATTATTGCAGGGTTACGATGTAGTTTACACTAAAACTCTCCCCCCACTTACACCCAGTACAGCATCGACCTTTGCAAAGTTGTGTAATCTTTTCAACTCCAATGGAGAAAGGTGATCAGTGAGATTGCAGGTCATCTATATTGTAAATATATACGATTTTTCTTTGAATCCAGTTTTACCTTCTATGTATCATAATGTTATATAATTTGGACTAGTACACTGTTAAATTAACAGTAACAATATGGGTTGAACATTTTTATAAGCATCCAGAATTGCAGTGTGACATGTCTGACAATACGAAACACTATAAACTTATTTTTTGACATGTAAATATTTGCACCATATTTGCATAAGATTAACTTTAGTCAACACAGGATTAACCCACTGACGCCCAATGCGCCCCTATGCGCCCTAGAATGAGCGGGCATCTTGTTCCACTTGTGACATCATCAGTTGAAGTGAGGCTAAAAACCTCTGATAGTCAGTCGATGCAACGCAAAAAGATCTTGTAAATGATGCCTGAACGACAATGATCAGGTCAAGTAAACTTGAATAACAGCCAGAAAACCACGGAACTTTTACCTCAAAAACACAAGAGAATCACGGCCTTCCCACCAACTGCTACTTTTGGCCAACTCTTTCCTTTTCAAACGAGCTTTGAGGCCAAACTTTTCTCATTGCCGGAAACCGTGGTCATATGGCTAACTCGACAGCAAAAAGCGAAAACCGAAATGAGAACGAAAGCAACGGGCTTGGGCGCTAAATCTCGAAGAGCCATAGACGGTGGACTTTTTCGCGTAAAAAAACTATCTCAAAATTTTGAATTGTGCGCATGCCCGAACTCAAAATGCTAGAAAACGTCCTCAAACCGAAAGAAACGGCAACTGTCCATGCTGGAAAGCACTTTTCATGAGGATTGGGACGAAATTGGATCAAAGAGGGCCAAAAAAGGCCATTTGCTGCTTAAGAGTACCATTTTTTTGAAGCTTGCCGGGTGTCAGTGGGTTAACTGATGACTTAGATCTTTGTTTCTTTTATTTAAATGTGATTTTGCCATTAATGTTGCAATTTAAAAGCAAATTAAGTCAAAATGCATTAAGCCAAAAAGAATTTCCATTGCACTGCAAAGGCAGGAGATCAATAAAATTATTGAAGTTGGAAGTTTAAATCCTGCTTTCAAAAAAAGTCTTGATTTTCTCTCAGCTGCCATCTGTGACACTGGAGAATTATGACACATAACATTTTATTCATAGCCAGCATATTGTGTTTGAAAAACTCTGGTCTGGTCTAATAAATTTTTAGGAACAGTAGCAAGCAACAAAAATTATTTTAATTAAAAAGCTTCTAATTTCATCTAACAATATCACTACTTGATCAATTACATACAGGACATGAGAATAAAGGAAATTATCACCAAAGACAAAATGCCTTGACCTTTAAAAAAATTCTCCCTCGTTGAGCCACAAAAAATATATGGGGTACAGTGAGGAGATATGCAGATTGATACTCAGGGCAAAACATACCTGGATTCTTTGAATTTTGGAAATTGGACAGTGTTCTTTATTGACACCGTGAAATGTTTGGTGTCCTGCAGAAGTGGAACTCCTTTCCTGTTAAAAAAAAAATCGAAATTATCATCTTAAACCTTCACTAACCTCCCCTTCCCCATTGATACTTCCTGACATTTCAACCCAAAGTTCCCTACAAATTGACTAAATGTTGATTTACAATTATAGCCTGATATAAATCAAAGAGTGATCTTTTGGCTAATTTTGCACTCCAGTCTACTATTAATGTACAGTTCCAGAAAATATCCATTACTGTACTCCCATGGAAGGACATTGGAAATTCCAACATTTTAAAAAGAAACTGTGGTATGAAGCTAAACTGGAACTTCTGAAGCGGTGGGAGCAGGGGGAGGGGGAGGTGGGGTTTCTGGAACAACTCAATTTTGTTCTGCACTTTCCAAAAACATTTCAGCTGGTATTTCAGCTGGAAGTGGGGAAGGGAAGTTCATTGAAGGAGGGCGGGATGGTGTTCCAGAGTCAATGAGGGATTTTAAATGGTCAAAATACCTGGGTTTCTTCAAATCTTCTTATTTCATAAGTATATTCAAATGCACAGGCAGCGATAATTGCAAACATACAAAGTGTCAGTAGTTCCTTGGATAAGGCATTTCTTCTTCCTATTCAACTGAAGATTTAGAACTACCATGAACAGGGCCTCCACATACATGTTCAATACTTTAGTTGATCGATAATTTGCACAATAGTTTAATTCTTATACCTTCCATGATTCCATGTTTGATTTCCATGTGACACATTTTTAACGATTAATGACAATTATTATGAAAGTAACATATTTTAGTGGGTTCTTCATGTAGAAAAAACTAAGGTTCTTACAGTAAGAACAGTGACAGCTGACTCTATCAGCATTCTATGCTTTGTAAGGTTACGCTTTTTAAGGTTATGCTTTTTCAGGTTATCTTACTTGAGGTTAAAGTTGGGCATGGGAAGCTCATTAACCTCTACAGGACACCACGAGTAAATCTCGCAAACTTTTTTCCTCGGTTCACCTCTGTCAGCTTCAACACACTTTCCTGTCTTTACACCTAATAACCAGACAAATGTCAGTCAATAAACAAGTACATTTAAAATCCCTGGTAGAAATCTTATACAGGATCCTACAGGATTTTATAGAATCCTACAATATCCTGAAGGATCCTGTAAGTTCACACAGGATCTTACTTAGGATCCTAAATGGCAATAATCCTAACCATGTTTTACAGGATCCTACTCAGGATCCAGTAATGTCTTTCAGGATCCTGCTAAAGATTGTCTAGGATCCTGTTTCGGATCCTATAGGATCCTATCTATAGGAACTTGTTTAGGATCCTCTGGGTTCTTGTTTAGGATCCTGTAGGATACTAAAGGATCTTAACCAGGATCCTATAGGCAGTGTTTGAGCCAGCTCAACTGCCTCAGGAGACAATTTGTCCCTCTGTTGCCTTTGCAAAGGGACGAATAGGCAATAGCAGGGGAGCATAATTTATTATAACATTAACACTTTCTTTGTCCTATCCAATAAATTGTCTTTCTGCTGCCCAAGGAAAAATAAAACACTTGTAAAACAATGTTGTGGCTGCGGTAAATGTAAATTTAGTTTTATTTTTACAGTTTGTAAATTTACATTAATTGACCAAACAGAAACTTGCTGTGTAATTGCACAGTTGAACATACATTTAAGTGCTCTCTAACATCAACTAACTTTGTTATACATGTCAGCCATGAGTAACCTTTTAACATGTTCATATTTATAACAGTGACAGCTTTTCATTGCTCCATTCCTTGTAAGCCATATTAAAGTCAAATTTTCTTAAGGTAGGGCCTTCAATGTCAATTGTCATCAGCACATTAAGGCGAGAAGTAGTTAGCCTGTTTCTGAGGGCAGTTTTAATCCGGTTTTGCGCAACCATTTCGTCTGGAAATTGCGAGGTTTCGAATTCGGAAGTCGAGCGTCATTTTCCTCCTCGTGAAATTCGTTTTCAGTTTTTCTTCTGCTTCGTCGATGATTTTATCCGTTTCACGTTGAAAATAACTCGAGGTTTTCCTCTTGGACATTGTTACAAAGAAATATAGATGTTTACATAAAGCAAAGAAGATCACTTCGGTCCACAAATGAAACGAGCTGTCAACACGTGCAAATCCCGCCGAAGCCAGTCATGCCTGAATGATGCAAGTCTCATTCTACTTCCAAATATGGTAAAAGTGATCCTCACTTGATTATTGCTTTTGAGCTTTTGAGTTTACAAGATGGTAGAGTGTGCAGTAATTCGGTGAATAATTATATACATTATCTAGTAGAACGACAGGATTTCATAACAATATTGCAGAGTTATTTGGGGAAACACTTTGGCATCTGCTACGTTCAAGTACTTCGAAAATAAGGGCATACCAAAACCGTGGATGAGCGTAATGTGACAACATTCGACGCTTACAGCTTCTACGTACGTGACAGGTTTGGAATGTTGTTCAAGGAGCGAAGCATGAGACAATAGTGGCTTTAAAAGCAATTTATAAGGTGCTGGTAAACAATTTTTATATGAAAATGTGTATTGCTAGCCGACAAAAAAATAAATACATTTATTTAGAAGAAACCGGCTCCACAAATACTTCTGATCTTGGGGGACATTTATGGCCCGGCCGTCAAATTTTAAGGGACAAGTCGTCGCTCAAGGGGGAGAATGTCGCAAGTTCGCGCTCTGGCTCAAACACTGCTATAGGATCCTATTAATAACAAGATCCTACAGGATGTTAATACATGTAGGGTCCTATAGGATCTTATGTACAATCTTATCAGGATCCTGGGTTAGGATCCTACAAGATCCTGTTAGGATCCTATTAGGATCCTATTAAGAACCTGGGCAGAATTTCTACCAGGGATTTAGCTATACCTACCAAAAGTGAACACCATGTGTGTATACTGTAAAGACCACAACCAAGTGTCTGCTTACACTACATGACAAATTAAAGAAGCTAGGAGGTGCCTAATGTGTGCACTGGCAGATGTTTGACTTTAAAAGTAGAGGTGCCTATATTTTTTAGCTGCATGGCCATTGTCAGTACGATGAACACATGACTGGGGTTTAGATAACCTGTTTTATTGTTGTTAATTGTTTTTTCATGAGTATCATGCCCCAGACTTGCAGTTTATGCACAGCCAAACTCTCACCTTAACTTAATTCTGAACTACATAACATCTGATACTGACATACAGTTTTACTCTGCTGTTTGGGAAGGGGTATGATAGCCCGGTTAATACTCCTTGGGGATTTCATGATCTCTCTGGGACCACGTGAAGTTTCTATATTTGTTGACAACATCCCAAATTAAAGCACGGGCTTATTATTAATTTTAATTGGGAGTAAAAATATGGATCACAAAGCTCACCATGTCCATCCTTGACAGGTTCCATGGCCTGACAGTCACCATCGTTAGTACAACTCACACCTTTTTCTTTAGGGTCTTCAGGACATTTCCCTTGTGTCTGATCAGGTGTAATAATCATGTTTGTCGTCACAAAGAAAGCTCCAGTTTCCTGAAAAATAGACAGGAAATGTTTTGATAAGGCAAACGATTTGATTCAAAAAGTAAAAACTAAGCAATTATGAATCTGGAAATCAGTTAAAACCCCTCCTTTACATTCTTGAACAGAAGTACAATAACACAGGTCACTGTCTTATTAAATGGGTGGTTCCAGAAAATATCCATACCCATACCACGGGCGGCATCTTGGAATTCCCAAGGGGAGGGGGCATTACAAGGACTGGAATTCCAAGGACATGGGGGGGTCATTAGACTGGAATTCCGAAGGCATAGGGAGGGGGTTTCAGGAGATTTTCTTCCAGTTTGGTGTAGTTAAGTTGCTTATTATAAGTAAACTCATCAGAAAGGACTTCTCAAAGGATGACGATTTACTCGTAAACACGAGTTTTCTAATGTCAAACGGATTAACGATGGTGACGTTTTCCCATGGAAGGTTATATCACTCAGTCGGATCTTCTTGAAAGCCGCTACAGATTTGTCATCACGCAACGCTATCCGAACTACAACCATTGCAAGTAATTAGACAAACAAACTTGACAATCCCTAGATGAGTTATAATGTGATGGTTCCAAACAAAAATAAAGTATTGAAAACCATCGTTTTTAATAACTATGATATGCGCGTATTACTGCAACCCGAAAAGCGCTAAGTCTTCTGGTCAAAGCTTATGTTGAAGAAGTTCGAAGTGGATCGGAGCTTGTTTTGGTGTTTTTCAAGAATTGTCCTCTTGCTTAAAAGATGCCGTGGAGTTTTGCAGGTAAAAAATAAATGTATTAGTTCTGTTGTCCTTTTCAAGGAAGTCAAACAGCTTGTTTGATCAGGTCTTTGCATTGATCGTTTGCTGGGCTGAACGTACGTCTTTCGGAAGGAGCGAAAGGGTTAACTTCCGTTTAATAAAGGTGTTTGGAAGTTAAAGAGGGCTTTTCAAATCAGTTGGAAGAAAAAAGCAGAAATTCCCGGGGGGGGGGGGTTTGAATGACTACAGAATTCCAAAGGCATGGAGGGGTAGAACAGTTTGGAATTCTGAGGGCGAGGGGGGATTGAGCATTTTGGAATTTCCCTAAGCAAGGGGGGTCTAGATGAAGATGCCACCTGTGGTAGGGCATGGATATTTTCTGGAATCACGCAATAGAGTTTGTGTTGTAAATCTTTTTTGTAGAACCAGTAAAGTGTTTCAGTTGTACAGCTGTACATGCATAGATTGCTCTGATTTCCGAGAAAAGTAAACATATGAAGCTGCGAAGTGGACATAGCATAGACAGTGGAAACAATGGCAAGTACAAGGATGTTTTTTGAAGGCGACGACTAAATTGATAGAGGTTAAGTTGTTGTGTAGAAGTAGTATTACTGATAAATAAAATATTAAAGCATTAATACTCTCAATACATGTACTGTATGTATATTTCTAACAGAAATTAAGAGAAATTATGGTGGTTGCCATAAAAAAAAGACTGTACAATTCAATCGTCAGTGGTAGTACACAGACTTAAAGTGCCTATAAACCCAAAAAATTTCCGTTCCTTAAATACATTTTTTTATAATTCTGAGCAAAACAGCGAAAAAAATTTTGCTTCTGGTCAAAACCGGAATTTTCTATGAATTTTCAAAGTGGCGGGAAATCGCGATTCGAAAACCCATTACCGAGCCGCAGAACTTGCTGAAAGGGAATGGGTCGAGTGTAATTCATGTCAACAGGCTTCGCTTCACTTCATTCGCGTGTTGTGACTTCCATCAGAGCTGGTCAGAGCCAAAACAATGCCTGAGAAATGTGTTGTTTTTGGATGTAGCAACGTTCAAAACAAAGAGAAAGGGATACTGCTTCAACCCATACCCTTTTACAGTAAAAGTGAGTCCGAAAAGCAAAAACGAAGGAAAAGGTGGATCGATTTTGTGAAATCAAAACGAGCTCATTGGGAACCCACCGCGCATTCGGCCGCATGCTCTGAGCACTTCACAGAGGAAGACTACACTAACCGATTTGCTGATGATTTGGTTCGGAGGTTGAAGAGAGATGAAATCGGTGTTTGTGTTTTTCCGACCAAGCACGCTCGTAAAAGAAATTTTGGGGGTTTATAGGCACTTCAAGAAATCCAGGTTTCTTGGACTATCCCAAGATGTGCGGAAGCTATGACTGTGCAGTAACAAAAGGAGGCACTATCTTTAAAGGAGAAAAATTACCTCTGGAGGAACAATGAAGTCAGCTGAATCCCACACATGAATACCACCATAAAGAGGAAAACTACTTTGGTTCATTGTGTGTGTCAGGTTTGTAAGTGAAGTTCCTTTGACTTTTGTTGTCACAGCGCTGTATGGTTCCTCTGTGTCTTGGTAGCCTTTCTTGTAGATTATAACATAGCTGAAAAAGTTTTTGATCAAAGTACGGTTATTAAAGGAACTATGTCACGGTATTTTCATTCATTTTTTTGATCTGACAAAATTATTTTCTTATTGAAGGGAACCTCAAAATAATAGTTTTCTAATGTAGAAAAATGCCAAAGAAGTAATAATAAACAAAAACTAAACAAGGATGGTTACGACTGAGGGAGATTAAGACGGATTTCGACTGACAAACTTGAAAAAACTTGCCAATTTTTTCATGATGCGTTATCTGTGACATAGCTCCTTTAAACTTCTGAAACCCCCCTTCACCCTTCCTTCCCCTTCCTTATCACAAGAAAGAAAATAGCATAAGCTTCTATAAGCTCCCCATGAAGAGTCGCAAATCACAAAATAAATGGCTTCAGGACCAAAACTTGCTCATGTCTTACCCTTGATATAGTCAGACAGTAATGCTTGGTTTAATTCTTGCTGTTACTATCCTTCTCCACCCAGGCAAACCCCCAGGAAAAGCTGGCCCTTCTGTCCCAGGGGTGGGGAATGTTTTCAAGCGGTCTTGTCCTAGGGGTAGGGGGCAGGACAAATCAAAATAACTACTCATCCAAGGAATTATGGGGTTACATGTACACAGTGTCGTCTAACTTAGTGGACAAGTCCCTGTATTTCGTAGGTAATACGATCGAATCTGTAAAGGTATGGCTAGGGAAAAATAATCTATCTTCTAGATAAAGAAGTCCAGTAAATAAAAGTATTGGAGGGAGTACATTTAGGCTTTCCTAGATGAAAGGCTTTTTAATACTAATATTGTTCTGACTAAAAGTTAAGTTTTTGTTTAAATACCAAAAAAAAAAAAAAATAACAGTAATGCTTAATTTAATTCTAGCTGTTACCATCCTTCTCCACCCAGGCAAACCCCCAGGAAAAGCCGGTCCTTCCGTCCCGGGGATGGGAATGTTTTCAAGTGGTCTAATGTCCTGGGCGTAGGGGGCACCTACTTGCAAATGAAGCGGTTTATATTTAGTCAACCTCAGGAGTGGGGAATTGTCCCTTTTTGCATGCCCAGGGGTGGGGAATAGAACATCAAGTAGAAAAATTCCTGGGGATGTGTCTGGGGAGGGGAGGCATGGTAACAGCTGAAATTGTTTTTTATTCCAATGACTCTCACTTTGCAGATGAGTAATTAACAATTCACCTTGAATACATAACAAATTAATTGGCATATATCCTACAGACAATTTGACACCAATGTACTGGCACTGAACTGTCATGTTCACTGTAATCTGATGTCTGGCCATTATTTTTGTTTCGCCGGGAAATTGGATGGTCTACCCACTAAACTTAAAAATTCTTTTGGAATGACATCTCAGATACGCTAGTAAAGGATGTCAATTACGGCCATGAAATAGGGTTACTTTCCGTGATGCAAAGAAGAGGGATAATTTGGAAAATTTGTTAATTCAACGAAAAGCTGTAGAAGAGGAAGTTAGCAGGGCCCCAACGAGAGCTGCGAATTTTATAAAAACTGCAAAAATTGCAAATATGGTGAAATCTCTGAAAGCAGTGTAAAGATTGGGATGGAGGGCCCAAACACAACTGTGGAATCCACTTCTATGACAAGTGATGTTGTCATATACAATACAAAGTCGAATCATTTTATGGTGCAGTAGCCATGCACAGTTGTTAATCAAGTGAATTATACTGGTATAGTAAGCTTATTAAAACAACAGAGCTTACTATCGATGGTAAATTAGTTAGGCAAGTTACAAAAAACAAAAGCATTACAGGTAAATAAATATGGGTTTACTCACAAGTCCATTTGTTGTTGTGATTAAGCTGGACGCAACAAAATTTCCTTTGTGTGATGTTTTACATGGTCATGGAAGCTTATGACCAAGATCAGAAATTCCTGTGACGCTGCATCAGTGAAAATTAAAATTATATGAAGGAAAGATAGTCGAAAGAAGGAAATAATATTGTCATGGAAAGTTTTAGTTGAAACCTTGCTCAATATCCTTGACCCGAAATCAGCAATAACTTGTAATTTACAGCACTCAATGTGTGTGAAGGCGATTCAGTCTATTCCAGCTGATAATTATTGTCTCGCGTTCCCTAAAAATGTTTCATGTGCGATATGGTCTTTCATTAGGAAGATTGTCATTTCCATGAAAATACTGATGTAAATTGGCATGTTTGAATTGAAGGCCAGTCAGCAGAAAAAAACAAGCATCTTTGAATTGTGGAAGTACTCAGTGGTAGAAATCAAATGTACGTCTTTCACATCTCCAGGCTAAAAAAGCATGGGTAGTACAGAACTCAGCTCCCGAATGTAAACTACTGGTGCAATTTACCCCGGCGATATCAATCAATGAAAATCAATAATCAATAAAATCAATAATAATCAATAACAATCAATAACAATTAATAGATTGGTATTGGAAATCAATAAAAATCAATGCCTTAAAGTTGAGTGAGTATCGATTTTTATTGATTATCATTGATTATTATTGATTGATATTGATTTTTATTGATTATGAAATTTGTTATTTATCTTCAATAAAAACGCACCATATGAATAACAAACCATTCACTAAACTTTATTTGCTATGCTTTACGTTATTACAAATCAAATGTTTCAAATTTGTAGCACTTTTACTACAGTTTAACTACTAAAAGCTCACTAATTACTAAAACGTTTGATTGTCTCGAAGCAAGAACATGTTATTAACTGTTTCTACTTTCTTTAGTCTCAGGTCAAGGAGGCACCCAGCCACTTGCAAGGAGCACTTGTTAAAAGGAGAGATGTTTTTTATTTGCGGTTAACACTGATCGAATCCGGGATCTTAAAAATGCCGTGTACATCATCAACGAATTTTCACTAACAGTAAATAGCGAAGCGCGCGAGGTCTCAAAATAGAATGCAAATGATCAGACCCCTCACGAGGCTCAGACAACATCAGCGTGTTCTGAGAGAAATAGAGGGAATCTAGGCAAAGTTTTCGTTTTAAAAAAGTGTTTTAGAACACCGGCTGTTTTAGAAATTGTTTTAGGAAAATCGTCCGCTATTCCGGTTTGTTTCTCTGAGTCTTGTCTGAGTCATGACGTCACTCGCGCGCTTCGCTATTGCAGGGCAAGAACCAAATCAAGCATAGTGTTTATATAATGTTCAAAACCTGTGGCTATACTCAGATACGCAGCATTTATAATGCCACTTGAACAAATGATTTCTATGCCGCCTGAATATAGGGCCAAAAACGTACACCCGGAACAGTGACCTGTGCAACCGAAAAGGATGATAACATAATAGTAATTAAAAGAAAAATACAGTGTGCTTTCAGGGTTGCATAAACAAGGCACTCTACAGTACTCAGAACACTTGCCTGGTATATTAGAGAGTGCAACAACATCATAATACAGTGAATTATAGAAAAATCTAAGAAAAGCGAAAACAAGGCAAGAAGAAAAACAATGTGTAACATGATTATGAGTTTTCTTTCGTGTTTCTCGTCGAAGAAATAAAGTACACAGGGGATCAATCTTGACTTCGCCGTACGTGCATCTTTATTGTGAGCAGATTTCTGCTTCGTCTCGGACGGTTTATGGAACACCTGATTAAACATTGGCGTAAAGGCAAAATCACTTATTGGCTCATCAAGATGTGCAACTGCAATTTCATCTACTGTTTCAGGACCGTCATTTTCAATTGCATTAGCCGTGACATTTGCCTGTTGTTGCAATTGTCTTCCTAAGTCAAGAACTTTGTTGATGAGTTCCGTTTTATTTGCACTTTTTTTGAATGTTATTCCATGCTCAGCCAGAATTTCTTTTAGGAGCTCTTTTGATAAATTTTCTGGTGCGCCCTTTTTTGCTTCTTCTCTTTCTTGTTCTTTGGCCCTTCTTTGTTTTTGTAACCTTTCCTCTTCTAGTTTCTCGAGTCTGGGGAGCATCAGCTTCAATTTGGAAGGATCGATAAACCTCTCGGTGTCTGAACCGCCTGCTGGGTATTTTTCGATCAACATTTTAGGGTCACACCACTGAATAGAGTTCTGCCCGATATTTACATAAAAGGGGCATTCGTGGTAGCCTTTAACTACGCAGCGTACAGATAGTTCAACTTGCTTCGCTATCATTAACATCAACAAAAGTCTGAAACAAGTGAAGTCCGGAAACAAGTGTGTTGTGAGAATCCCGTTGGGAAGGCAAGGAATTATCAAAAGACGGGAAAAACTTGTGCAATCGAATTACCCTGGACACATAAATATCCCGGGATTTATGACGCAAGTCTACGCTACTAAGCGCCATAAAGTTGCGTAATCAATTATTGATTATCTATAAAAATCAATAATAATCAATAGCAATTAAGACGATTTGGTGAGTGAGTATCGATTTTTATTGATTGGTTGAGCCAATCAATAATAATCAATTGATTATTATTGATTATTATTGATTATATTGATTGCAATCAATGATTGATTTTCATTGATTGATATCGCCGGGAATTTACATGTTTGAATTGAAGGCCATTGAGTAGAAAAAAACCTTGACTTGCGGAAGTACTTATAGAGGCATCTTTCATATTTCCAGACTGAAATAGCATTGGTAGAGCAGAATTTCTCAGCTACCAGCTTGTCGATGAGGAATCGAAGATTAAGCCAGCATAGTAGTGATGAAACATTTCTTTCCGTTTGTTTTCCTTTTTATGGTCCCTAAAGACTATCACGAAGGACTGAAGTTGTTTCATGTTCCTTTTGATGGCTTTTGTTACACTTGAAATGGATAAACTTTTGCCACTGACTTAGATAGTGTAGCTGGTCAACTTGATAAATCTGCCAAGCAGCTGCTAAGTAAGCTGCCAGGCATGCTTGAGAGAGACTGGGATAAAATCGCCCCCAAAAGAACGAGGTTCCCGAGGTTCCGAGGCTCATGCCTGTTATATCTCGCGCCTGGGGATATAAGTTCCGACTCCTGTTGGGAGAACTGGGATTTTTTTCTGAGGGATATATAGATTCATGTTACTATCTCGCGTTACGTGCTTAAAGAACGAGAGATGTGTGTGCCACTTGCTTCATGGTTTCTTCTGATGTGACATAATCCTCTGACGAGGCGTGAGATATCGACCAAAGTTAACGCTGCAAATTCTCCGACTTGGTAGTATGCCAACTATAAATGAGGGTATAGTATGAAATTTCGGCGGATTTCTGTGAAATTTCGCCAGAACATTCCTAAGATGTTGTGAAACAAAAGTGTGTCGGGGATTTCTGACATAAAAAATATTTCACCCGTGGCGATCTTCCACGCAACGAACATCGCATAGTTTGCTGCTCAAACTTGGTAGATGGATTTAAAAATAACCAATCAGAATATTGAAAAATGTTCCGCACACTTTCGATGATTGATCCTTCCTTTGTGATAGATACTGTCAGGAGCCCTGATACTGTGCAGTTATTTTGCCAACGCGCTTGGATTTGATACCCTAAAATTTGATTGAGTGACGCACTGTCATTTTCGCGGTCAGGTTGTACACAATTTTCTTTTGCGGAATACAAATAACCTCCAATCCATATTTTCCCCCAAATCTACCATTGTTTGCTGTGTTTTCCTTTAAAATGGCGCGCGTACGAATTTCTTTTCGGAGGACACCCGCGAAGGTCTGGAGTAACCTTAAGAATATCTGGACCGAAGTTAACTTTGAATCCCATTTAAAATCGGTTGAGCATCTTCTTTCTGAAACTCTTTGGATGATCTCGATGTTTAAAACCTCCAAAAAGACTTTATTCTATTTTGACTGTTTTAGGAGTGGTATTAATCAAGTCAGAAACTTGCTAAAGGACGAAACTCCTTTCTCTCGTTTCAAGAATTTAAGGAAAAATTTAAATTCACACCGTGCCCTCTCACCTATAGTGGCTTTATTTCCATGCTTAAGACAGTGAAAAAGGCTCTGGAAAATAATGCAATGAAATTAATGAAGCAAGAACCAGTGACCTCTAAGCCATCCTCGGAGACCCAGGGGCAGCTAGATGGAGCGACGGGATTTTCACGGGCAAAAGTTTTCGCCCCAACTAGCTGCCCCTGGGTCTCCGAAGATGCTTCTAAGCTAGAAAAAGCGAAAAAAGCAAGTCAACTCATATACAAGTTCCTCGTAGAAATAAACAAAAGGGATCTTCACTTGCCAAGAGTCAAGAAAATGGAGGTCGGGTTGTAACTGTACCGACTGAGATAAACTGGAAAGCAGCTTATCTGTTAACCCGTCAATGCACTAATAGTTCAAGGTTGATGGAGTAACAATTTAAGCTCTTACATCGAAGAATTCCTACAAATTCCTCGCGCAAAAAATTGGCTTAATGGAAAGTGGTCACTGCTCTTTTTGTAGTGTTGAACTCGAGAAACTTAATCATCTCGTTTGGGATTGCGACGAAACACAACTTTTTTGGTCTAAGGATGTGGTTTGGCTGAAAGAATGTTAAGGCGTTTACATGGTTTAAGAGTCTTACATCCTAGAAATAACGGCGACGGCTCTGGGCCCGAGGCCGGATAATCGAATTTAAGCTACAAATTAACTATTGCCTCCTGCAAGCAAGGTTTTTTGTATAGTGTTGCAAAGTAAAGAGAAAGAGTTGGATCAACTTTAAGCGAATTCCCAAAAGGAGCTTTGAAATAGAAACAGCAGACCGCCCAAATAAATTGGAATTGAAGAATGGACCCTTTAATCCTCCTTCCTATCGGCGCTCTTTCTTTTCTTGTTTTGGTATACCTGACCCCAATCCCTCTCGCTTTAAACAAGAAAAGAAGGCAATGTATACAGCGTACAATTAAAACCATGACGCACATCTTGCCTCTTCTGTTTTTTTCTCTTTCCTAAATTATATTTTTTCTTTCGATCTATTTCCTTCTAGGTTCTGCATTTTCATTTGTTGTATATTAGTGTATTCAAGTGAAAAGATATATTTGTAAATATTTGAAAAGCCTTGTTGAGACATGCAATAAAACAAAAACAAAAACATTTGTCTAACCTGACTACTTTTATACTTATTTATTTTCAGTACAACCAGAACCACTGAATTTTTTGTTTTTAAATATGAGGAGTAGTTCAACATTTGCTGTAATCTTTGTCTAATAATATTATTTAAGCCCTCATGATACAAGAATTTTAATTTTTTTTTAAATCTCAGTTTCATGATCACAGGTGGCCTAAATGTTGGATTGCTTCAGTTTGAAAATCAAGGTTTATTTCTTTCATAGGCTGGTTGTACTTCAAGCTTCCAGTTTCAAAAATAAAGCAAACTACTAATGAATATACACGAGTACAGAGGTAAGCTAATTTCATTCACAGGTTAATAATAGGTGTAAGCTGTTGTCAAGCAAGCTTGTTTAGTACGTGTTATTGAAATCGGGGTATTCAAATCATCGCTAAGAAATTAAGATAATATATTCTCTGCAAGGATTGAAGTTGTTCTAGGATCAACCTAAACCAGATGACAACAAATAAGATTCAAATTTTAAAATTACCCAGAACGATTTCGATTGATTTCGGAAACAACTGACGTATGATTCGCAAAACGTGACGTAGTCAATTAATTAAGTGGGATTGCATATTGTACTTACAAGATAATGTAGCAGATAATAGTGAGCTGAACTAGTCTGTTGATGATCCCAATCGTCTTGCTTTTAATGCTAACAACTTTGCTTGTGTCATACTCAAAAAGTGCAGCAGAAACAGCCTTGCAAAACCCTCCATTCTTTCCAACCATGTTGTCAAGCGTGAGTGAGGTGCGGGATTGCGGAAAATTAATTCAGAGTTTAAAAGAACCGGGGATACAACTGTGCTGTTTTGTGATTCTTTTGTTGTTGTAGCTACCGCAAGAAATTTTCAGAGTTTCGTTTTTTGTTTACGATTCAATTACAGTTCATTTTTACCGAATGTCCCCTTTAATGCTTTTTATCTTAGAGAAATTGCTTTATTTAAGTAATGTTTTAACCTTAAGGTTTTTCTATTCCAGAGGTAGCTTGTAGTTTTTCGAAACACGTCTAAATAATAAATAGAAGCCGTTCTAGATCTTTCCAGCCAGACTTTAAGGGGTGTCAGTAAAACGCCGACTCAGGGTCGAGGTCGGGGTCGATTGCTCTTTTGTTTCGTTTTCTGTTGTTTTGCCCTAACCAAAACATAAAGTGCCCATTCAGGGAGGATAATTTCTAGAAAGTTCTCAGTGAGCGTTCACGACAGCGTACACGACATCGCAAAACAAACAAAAAGCTTATCCATCGAAATAGAAGGAAATATTGGAGCGGTTCAACAAAATAGACATTTGTCTCGCATTGTATATCATTTCAGTTGAAAAAAATGAAGAATTTGCCGCGTGCGCATATACCCTGCTGTACCTAAAGACGTGTTCTTTTCGGCGTTTTTTTTAACCTTTTTTGGATCTGTTTGTAAGAATTCTGTAATTTTCGAGCGTAACAAATTTATCAGTCGGGTAATCTTACCGGCGTAATTCGTGTATACTTTTTCAGTTCTAGCGGTGCTAAAAGACACATTATTACAAGAATAAAGTCTTTAAAAACATCAGTTGGAGGATTCTGTTGCCTTATGTCAATCGCTGGAGAAATAGTTATTCCTGAGATGCAAATGAGTGTGCGGCGTTTTTCTGCAATCCGTCACCTGAGAGTCAAGCGTTACGAAAGAGCTGAATAACAACTGCCCATAAAGCGCGCGCCAAGGAAAACTGGGCACAACAACACAAAACCACAACAACAACTTACGTAAGATGGTGGACCTTTAAAAAATTTTGACAATGCGAAGATATTCATCTTCAATAAGAGTTTTGTTGCAAACCAGGAGCCCACTACCCGGCCAGAGCGTACAACTTCCATACTGCGTCTGTGCAACGGCGTTTTCACAAGTAAATCTATAGCCAATCGAAAAGCGATTGTGTATTTAATAATAGACTATTAATACGTATCTACGACAACTCGTCCACGATTGCGGAAACAAACACGGCGGACACAAGGGAGGAATCTTCATCGGAGTGTTCTGACAGTATTTCAAGCGATAGTTTCAGTATTTACACGGAAAGTAGTAGCTCAGATTCAATGCAGACGTCATCGGAAATAGTTATTTTCGCAGGAAAGGCTTACCTAAATATAAACCTACTTGTAAAAACGCCGTTGCTCGAATTTATGGCAGTTTCACGCTCACAGACTTCTGCAAAGCCTTCATCTGTTGTCCAGACAAATTATATCTTTTGTACATCAAGGTTATTTTTCTGAACACCAGGTGAAAACGTGTCTCAAAAACACCAGTCTGCGAAAATGCAGAAGCTCTTATTGAAGGTGAAAGTCTTCGCGGTGTCAAATTTTTTTAGAAAAATCCGCAAATCCGCCATCTTGTTGCTATGGTTTGTCTTGCCTTCCCAGT
Organism: Siderastrea radians; assembly: GCA_964017195.1. Taxonomy (NCBI): domain Eukaryota; kingdom Metazoa; phylum Cnidaria; class Anthozoa; order Scleractinia; family Rhizangiidae; genus Siderastrea; species Siderastrea radians. The sequence continues at coordinate 8,299,476 of OZ024897.1, read as the reverse complement.
TTTCCTTAGAGCGCGCATTCGATATGCGCAGTTGTTATTCAGCTCTGTCAAGCCGGTTACGGCGTAACTGCAAGAGAAGCTCAAAGGTCACTGGCTTGGTTACAAAGCTGATCGTGCTTTTGTGGTCGTTCCAATCTCTTCTGGCCGCGTCGTTCTCAGGTCACGCAAAATTAACGCGCGGCCCACGGACACATGCCCTGTTACATGAAGATCTTATTTTGGGAAAGATAGCCAAATATGTACAATGCAAATGAACAGTCCTTATTTTTGCGTGGGTTATTTCGGCATTAGTCTCCGCGGGGTCTTACAACAAGGGATCAAAGAGAAGTGTGAATACGGGGAGTGAAACACAGGAGAGGCGCGAGCATTTACGCTTTCGGTAACCACATGTCAGACGGTGTCAATTTGAGCGACTTTTTACTCTTCCACGGACAACAGGAAGTCATAGTTTCCAGGAAGGATTCCTCTTCTGATTTAGTTTATTCTGTAAATCACCAAAACGAACAAGAAACAACGAAGGAAAATAACCTGATATTATTTTTTACCTTTTAGTTTTATTTAATTTCATGGTGAAGAACAGTTGTACGTCTCTTTTGGTTATTATGGTTAAGAACCGAAGTACAACCGAATTGCCTCTAACGACCACCTAGCACCTCCACTGCACCCCATTCTCACGCTTTAGAGGTTAACATTGGTTTGGTGCCACGAGGAACCATAATCATTTAAGGCTCCTGGTACCACACATGGAACCCTTTTTTCCTTTCGGGTATTCTTCGATCCCTCCCCTTCCCCCCCCCCCCCCCAAAAAAAAAATAATAATAGATCCAATTGGTAACCGGTTAGCAGTGAAAATGATCTGGAGCCATGCCCACAAAGCAGGTTCCAGACCCTTATTGTTAACTATATAAACAGTTTTCAAACACTGTAAAGGTTACTTTTGAAAATGTATGTTGCTTTGCATACAAAACGTCAAGATTATCAAAATGCGTTTATTTACAATGTTTATCGCCGCTGCTTGTGTTTTATTCTTAATCAGGCTACGATGGCCTAAGAACAAAAGTTTATATGGCAAAGCACAAAGCGAGATTCTGGTAACTTTAAGGGGTTCCTTTCAAAACCTTCCACTCGATCAGTAATTTTTCTTTTCTCTCCTTAATGGCGAAATAAACAGAGTCCTGCCAAGTTTTTCCACAACGACTTTTTGTCGTCCAGTTCAGTTACCCAAATATACTAACTGAAGCATCTAACTAATGATCTTTGAGATTCATTTTTCAGTTAAGAAAATTGAATAAAATTAATTACTATTGAGATACACGAGCCTACAGTTAAACTGCCAAGTGTTTAAAGTGTAAAATGGTGAGTTTGCCCTTTATTTTTCACTTTCCAGGTCACTCTCACTTTGCGACGTCGTTATACGGTTCTCCGCTGACAAAAATACCGTAGGCGAGGGGTTCTAAAGACAAAAGCTCAAGAACAAGTTTTTCCTCCACTCTCTTGATTGACAGCTGCTCCAAACTGAATCTGATTGGTTGACAACAGCGCGCGCGTTTCCTCTCCTTTGTTATGTCACAACGCAAAACTTTTCACTCGAAAAGAGAATTGCGCCCAGCTAGACGTGTTTTTTGAAGTTCTTGATTTAATTCAATAAGAAAGCAGTTAAACTCTTACAATGCGACAAATTTATAGCTCGTTTAAGTCCAAGAGAATGAGGAAAACCGATCGTAAAAGGTGAATTTGATCAAACGGAGTTTTCGTTCAAATAAAAGAACCGCATCGCAACTTTTCCCTCGGAAATCCTTTTGCCAATGTGCGCACATCGTAGCTGGTTTAATTTTTCTGGTGCGGCTTTCAATCTACTGCCGGGTCTTCAAACTTTGATTTTCCTGAGCAATGTAACTAGTTCCGTGCTCTTTTTGTTTTAAGTAATCTGGCGCAACACCAGAAGCTACCATTTCTAAGCTTCCGCATGTTTCTCGTGCTTGGTGCAGGTCGGACATTTCTCTGTAATTTCTGATTGGCCTTTGACTGTTTTCAGGCGCCTGACGCATGTATCTTTTTTGTTGCATCGAGTTCTGATTGGCTGATTGTAATATGTAACTGCAATGAAATTAATGAAGCACGAACCAATGACCTCTAAGCCATCCTCGGAGACCCAGGGGCAGCTAGTTGGGGCGACGGGATTTTCACGGGCAAAAGTTTTCGCCCCAACTAGCTGCCCCTGGGTTGTCGAGGATGCTTCTATGCTAGAAAAAGCAAAAAAAAACAAGTCAACTCATATGCAAGGTCCTTGTAGAAATAAACAAAAGGGATCTTCACTTTCCAAGAGTCAAGAAAAATGGAGGTCGGATTTGTAACTGTACTGACTGAGATAAACTGGAAAGCAGCTTATCTGTTAACCCGTCAATGCACTAATTGTTCAAGGTTGATGGAGTAACAATTTAAGCTCTTACATCGAAGAATTCCTACAAATTCCTCGCGCAAAAAATTGGCTTAAAGGAAAGTGGTCACTGCTCTTTTTGTAGTGTTGAACTCGAGAAACTTAATCATCTCGTTTGGGATTGCGACGAAACACAACTTTTTTGGTCTAAGGATGTGGTTTGGCTGAAAGAATGTTAAGGCGTTTACATGGTTTAAGAGTCTTACATCCTAAAAATAACGGCGACGGCTCTGGGCCTGAGGCCGGATAATCGAATTTAAGCTACAAATTAACTATTGCCTCCTGCAAGCAAGGTTTTTTGTATAGTGTTGCAAAGTAAAGAGAAAGAGTTGGATCAACTTTAAGCGAATTCCCAAAAGGAGCTTTGAAATAGAAACCGCAGACCGCCCAAATAAATTGGAATTGAAAAATGGACCCTTTTATCCTCCTTCCTGTCGGCGCTCTTTCTTTTCTTGTTTTGGTATACCTGACCCCAATCCCTCTCGCTTTAAACAAGAAAAGAAGGCAATGTATACAGCGTACAATTAAAACCATGACGCACATCTTGCCTCTTCTGTTTTTTTCTCTTTCCTAAATTATATTTTTTCTTTCGATCTATTTCCTTCTAGGTTCTGCATTTTCATTTGTTGTATATTAGTGTATTCAAGTGAAAAGATATATTTGTAAATATTTGAAAAGCCTTGTTGAGTCATGCAATAAAACAAAAACAAATCATTTGTCTAACCTGACTATTTTTATACTTATTTATTTTCAGTACAACCAGAACCACTGAATTTTTTGTTCTTAAATATGAGGAGTAGTTCAACATTTCCTGTAATCTTTGTCTAATAATATTGTTTAAGCCCTCATGTTGCAAGAATTTTAATTTTTTTTTAAATCTCAGTTTCATGATCACAGGTGGCCTAAATGTTGGATTGCTTCAGTTTGAAAATCAAGGTTTATTTCTTTCATAGGCTGGTTGTACTTCAAGCTTCCAGTTTCAAAAATAAAGCAAACTACTAATGAATATACACGAGTACAGAGGTAAGCTAATTTCATTCACAGGTTAATAATAGGTGTAAGCTGTTGTCAAGCAAGCTTGTTTAGTACGTGTTATTGAAATCGGGGTATTTAAATCATCGCTAAGAAATTAAGATAATATATTCTCTGCAAGGATTGAAGTTGTTCTAGGATCAACCTAAACCAGATGACAACAAATAAGATTCAAATTTTAAAATTACCCAGAACGATTTCGATTGATTTCGGAAACAACTGACGTATGATTCGCAAAACGTGGCGTAGTCAATTAATTAAGTGGGATTGCATATTGTACTTACAAGATAATGTAGCAGATAATAGTGAGCTGAACTAGTCTGTTGATGATCCCAATCGTCTTGCTTTTAATGCTAACAACTTTGCTTGTGTCATACTCAAAAAGTGCAGCAGAAACAGCCTTGCAAAACCCTCCATTCTTCCCAACCATGTTGTCAAGCGTGAGTGAGGTGCGGGATTGCGGAAAATTAATTCAGAGTTTAAAAGAACCGGGGATACAACTAATGTGCTGTTTTGTGATTCTTTTGTTGTTGTAGCTACCGCAAGAAATTTTCAGAGTTTCGTTTTTTGTTTACGATTCAATTACAGTTCATTTTTACCGAATGTCCCCTTTAATGCTTTTTATCTTAGAGAAATTGCTTTATTTAAGTAATGTTTTAACCTTACGGTTTTTCTATTCCAGAGGTAGCTTGTAGTTTTTCGAAACACGTCTAAATAATAAATAGAAGCCGTTCTAGATCTTTCCAGCCAGACTTTAAGGGGTGTCAGTGAAACGCCGACTCAGGGTCGAGGTCGGGGTCGATTGCTCTTTTGTTTCGTTTTCTGTTGTTTTGCCCTAACCAAAACATAAAGTGCCCATTCAGGGAGGATAATTTCTAGAAAGTTCTCAGTTACCGTTCACGACAGTGTACACGACATCGCAAAACAAACAAAAAGCTTATCCATCGAAATAGAAGGAAATATTGGAGCGGTTCAACAAAATAGGCATTTGTCTCGCATTGTATATCATTTCAGCTGAAAAAAATGAAGAATTTGCCGCGTGCGCATATACCCTGCTGTACCTAAAGACGTGTTCTTTTCGGCGTTCTTTTTTTTAACCTTTTTTGGATCTGTTTGTAATAATTCTGTAATTTTCGAGCGTAACAAATTTATCAGTCGGGTAATCTTACCGGCGTAATTCGTGTATACTTTTTCAGTTCTAGCGGTGCTAAAAGACACATTATTACAAGAATAAAGTCTTTAAAAACATCAGTTGGAGGATTCTGTTGCCTTATGTCAATCGCTGGAAAAATAGTTATTCCTGAGATGCAAATGAGTGTGCGGCGTTTTTCTGCAATCCGTCACCTGAGAGTCAAGCGTTACGAAAGAGCTGAATAACAACTGCCCATAAAGCGCGCGCCAAGGGAAACTGGGCACAACAACACAAAACCACAACAACAACTTACGTAAGATGGTGGACCTTTAAAATATTTTGACAATGCGAAGATATTCATCTTCAATAAGAGTTTTGTTGCAAACCAGGAGCCCACTACCCGGCCAGAGCGTACAACTTCCATACTGCGTCTGTGCAACGGCGTTTTCACAAGTAAATCTATAGCCAATCGAAAAGCGATTGTGTATTTAATAATAGACTATTAATACGTATCTACGACAACTCGTCCACGATTGCGGAAACAAACACGGCGGACACAAGGGAGGAATCTTCATCGGAGTGTTCTGACAGTATTTCAAGCGATAGTCTCAGTATTTACACGGAAAGTAGTAGCTCAGATTCAATGCAGACGTCATCGGAAATAGTTATTTTCGCAGGAAAGGCTTACCTAAATATAAACCTACTTGTAAAAACGCCGTTGCTCGAATTTATGGCAGTTTCACGCTCACAGACTTCTGCAAAGTCTTCATCTGTTGTCCAGACAAATTATATCTTTTGTACATCAAGGTTATTTTTCTGAACACCAGGTGAAAACGTGTCTCAGAAACACCAGTCTGCGAAAATGCAGAAGCTCTTATTGAAGGTGAAAGTCTTCGCGGTGTCAAATTTTTTTAGAAAAATCCGCAAATCCGCCATCTTGTTGCTATGGTTTGTCTTGCCTTCCCAGTTTTCCTTAGAGCGCGCATTCGATATACGCAGTTGTTATTCAGCTCTGTCAAGCCGGTTACGGCGACGGCGTAACTGCAAGAGAAGCTCAAAGGTCACTGGCTTGGTTACAAAGCTGATCGTGCTTTTGTGGTCGTTCCAATCTCTTCTGGCCGCGTCGTTCTCAGGTCACGCAAAAATCACGCGCGGCCCACGGTCACATGCCCTGTTACATGAAGATCTTATTTTGGGAAAGATAGCCAAACATGTACAATGCAAATGAACAGTCCTTATTTTTGCGTGGGTTATTTCGGCATTAGTCTCCGCGGGGTCTAAGAACAAGGGATCAAAGAGAAGTGTGAATACGGGGAGTGAAAAACAGGAGAGGCGCGAGCGTTCACGCTTTCGGTAACCACATGTCAGATGGTGTCAATTTGAGCGACTTTTTACTCTTCCACGGATAACAGGAAGTCATAGTTTCCAGGAAGGATTCCTCTTCTCATTTAGCTTAGTCTGTAAATCACCAGAACGAACAAGAAACAACGAGGGAAAATAACCTAATATTATTTTTTGCCTTTTAGGTTTATTTCATAGTGAAGAACCGATGTACGTTTCTTTTGGTTATTATGGTTAAGAACCGAAGTACAACCGATTCGCCTCTAACGACCACCTAGCACCTCCACTGCACCCCATTCTCACGCTTTAGAGGTTAACATTGGTTTGGTGCCACGAGGAACCATAATCAATTAAGGCTCCTGGTACCACACATGGAACCCTTTTTTTCCTTTCGGGTATTCTTCGATCCCTCCCCTTCCCCCCCCCCCCCCCCAAAAAAAAACAATAATAGATCCAATTGGTAACCGGTTAGCAGTGAAAATGATCTGGAGCCATGCCCACAAAGCAGGTTCCAGACCCTTATTGTTAACTATATAAACAGTTTTCAAACACTGTAAAGGTTACTTTTGAAAATGTATGTTGCTTTGCATACAAAACGTCAAGATTATCAAAATGCGTTTATTTACAATGTTTATAGCCGCTGTTTGTGTTTTATTCTTAATCAGGCTACGATGGCCTAAGAACAAAAGTTTATATGGCAATGCACAAAGTGAGATTCTGGTAACTTTAAGGGGTTCCTTTCAAAACCTTCCACTCGATCAGTAATTTTTCTTTTCTCTCCTTAATGGCGAAGTAAACAGAGTTCTGCCAAGTTTTTCCACAATGACTTTTTTGTCGTCCAGTTCAGTTACCCAAATACTCTAACTGAAGCATCTAACTAATGATCTTTGAGATTCATTTTTGTTAAGAAAATTGAATAAAATTAATTACTATTGAGATACACGAACCTACAGTTAAAGTGGCAAGTGTTTGAAGTGTAAAATGGTGAGTTTGCCCTTTATTTTTCACTATCCAGGTCACTCTCACTTTGCGACGTCGTTATACGGTTCTCCGCTGACAAAAATACCGTAGGCGAGGGGTTCTAAAGACAAAAGCTCAAGAACAAGTTTTTCCTCCACTCTCTTGATTGACAGCTGCTCCAAACTGAGTCTGATTGGTTGACAACAGCTCGCGCGTTTCCTCTCCTTTGTTATGTCACAACGCAAAACTTTTCACTCGAAAAGAGAATTGCGCCCAGTTAGACGTGTTTTTTGAAGTTCTTGATTTAATTCAATAAGAAAGCAGTTAAACGCTTACAATGGGACAAATTTATAGCTCGTTTAAGTCCAAGAGAATGAGGAAAACCAATCGTAAAAGGTGAATTTGATCAAACGGAGTTTTCGTTCAAATAAAAGAACCGCATCGCAACTTTTCCCTCGGAAATTCTTTTGCCAATGTGCGCACATCGTAGCTGGTTTAATTTTCCTGGTGCGACTTTCAATCTACTGCCGGATCTTCAAACTTTGATTTTCCTGAGCAATGTAATTAGTTCCGTGCTCTTTTTGTTTTAAGTAATCTGGCGCAACACCAGAAGCTACCACTTCTAAGCTTCCGCATGTTTCTCGTGCTTGGTGCAGGTCGGACATTTCTCTGTAATTTCTGATTGGCTTTTGACTGTTTTCAGGCGCCTGACGCATGCATCTTTTTTGTTGCATCGAGTTCTGATATGTAACTGGCGCTGTGAGTTTAGTTTTGGGTTTTTAAAACTACACAAACAGTGGCAATACTCAAGGGTTTTGTAAAATATAAGATATTTTTATTTTTTAAGCGAAAAACATCCTCTTCAATTACACAGGTGGCTAAGAGAACAATCAGAAGAAGTAGCAGAGGAAATTGCTCGCCTCCAGGAACGACAGGGTGTTTGAACGAGTAACTTCATCGTTTTTAGTTCTTTATATCGGGCTTATTAATTCCAATAAGTTAGAGCAGTTTTAATCGAGTGTCGAAAGTAATTCGTGTGCTCTGCTTTTGCTTCACTGGGCTCTATTCATGGCTTCAAAGCTTGCGGCTTTTTCTAACCAATTTGAATAAAACCAACCGTTCCAAATGCTTGATGATGTGATTGGTTCACTGCCGGATTGTTTATCTCTGTTGCGACTGGGCTGAGTGACTACCATAGTTTCACGACTCTCAAATAAAATTTGAAACCACTCTCAAGATGAGAGAAACAGATATTAAAAAACAGAGGGAAGAGTAAATTGGAAAGACTGGGGTGACGGTAGGGGCTGGGACCGAGAAAAAAAAGTGACGTTGAAACTTTAAGATGGCAACAAATCAACCTCTAATTGAAATACTAATGCGGTGGATTCCCTCCCATCTTTTTCTTATAAATTTGTGTCTTAAGTGTTAATAAAAATGTTTTCTTTTTTCCTCTAGAGTGCTCCAAGAACATTGCATGTATTATCCGGCCTTAAGGTGGTGATCCCCTTCAATTGCACTACGCATGCTTTCTACGCATCATTTCTTGCGTGATTAGCGCGCGCACGAGCGCGCGCACCTTCGGAACTTTACAAGTCTTCTATGAAAGCTGAGATGTTCAGAGAAATAAATGGTCGTTTTCTCCTAAATGAGCTCGGTGACCCCCATTTTTTAATACACAAATTCAAATGGCATACAGTCTAGTACAATATATCGCGATTTTGAGAAAAGTTAAAAATTCTGCTTTGAGATATTTTTATTTAAATGCCGACAAGAACTCATCTTTAGGTGCAGCAGGGTATGTACGCTCTCCGCAATTTTTTAAATTTATTTCATAATCTTGATTCCTGTTCAACTAAAATCGTATACAATACAAGATAATTGTCTGTTTTGTTGAACTGCTCCAATATTTCAATACAAGCAATGACTTTTTAAAGCAATTATAGTTCTCATTTCTGATTTCTAGGGTTTCTCAGGAAAACCTTGCGGGTCGTATAGTTGCTATTAATGGCTATCTATTTTGTGAAAAAACAAGCACGGTGACCCAAATTTTTTATTGCATTTTTGAAATGTTCTAAACATAATTACCAACTGGACCAAGTTTTTGAAAATTTTAAATATTCCTTCTATTTCGATGGAATCACCTTAAGACCTGAGCCCAAAGATGACATAGAATGCAGACCGCTGAAATGGAGGAAGACGTCCAAGCTTTGAAGAGAAAACTTTTCCTTGAAGAAATCGCACTCAGTGCCACAGAAGAGAGATGTGATTTTCTGGACAGGAATTTGAGGTGAGCATCCATTTTAACTAGATAATGTCTTGCACGAAATATTTTGGCCTTTTCTGTCGTAAGAAAACGGATAGCGGGTCTTATCTTCTTTCAAATAAGGCGCACCCAATCCAGAGAGAAAACTAAGCGACGAGAATTGGGACTTTAAGGCCGATGTCAAGGACGTGCACAAGGCACACAGGCAGAAAAGGAAGGGTGATGCCTGCGCGTTAGCCTCGCGCATACCCCCCCCCCCCCATTGCTTCCTGTCTAGCAAGGTGCATAGAGTCCGGATTTCATTGCATATCCGTACCAGTTCACATGGCATGACTGAATAAGTACCAAATCTTGAGAATACTTGAAAAGAGTCATTAACATGATCAACTGGACTATAAGGAAGTTCTGCGCAGACACTGCTGTTTATCAGGGGAGTTGACAACCGTCCAATAAAAGCAAAAAGGGGGTGATCTGATTACGTAGAAAGATTTGACTCTGCAAGACATCAACACGACACTGATAGGACTACATGCATATACAGACACTTTATTTTCACTCGAATTTACAGAGTAGCTCTGTTGAGCTAATATCTTCGAGTAAATAATAATAGTAATAATAACAGAGCAGGGTTGCAGCCGTAGACAGCTATTTCGCTTTACGGCAGCTGTCTACGGCTGCAACCCTGCTCTGTTTAAGTTCTATCAGTGTCGTGTGGATGTCTTGCAAAGTCAAATCTTTCTACGTAGTCAGATCAGCCCTCCTGCTATGTTTGTCATTGAGTATTTCTTTGGCTGAGTAGGTCTGTTTTACTAGATCCTACGTACACGTGCAGCATTTTCGTTTGCAGTCCTTTACTTATGTTGTTCAACAATAAAAGCAATGTTACCTACTCAGTGCAGAATTGACTTCAAGAGTATGTCCTCTTTGTAGGCTTTTCAATATTTGAACGCAAGGGCCTCTCCAACAAGACGTCTGTAAAAACGAGGCCTCTTGCACAGCAGGTTCAACCGTTTTGTGTGCCCGCACTCACTCGACGGCTGGAAATCGAGCCTTTCACCACCGGTCACCCAACAGAAGCAGACCTTGAAAGGGGCCTGGGGAGAGAATACGGCTCCCTGAAAACTATTGGAAAATATTGGAAAACAGTAAAATCTCTCATACCTCTTTCAATCTTTTTGCTTTTCCCCCAGTGCTGTCTCTATCCTAATCGCAGGAGGAAGGTGGCTAGTACAAAACGGTTACACCAATGATTTTATTATAATTATTTTATGTACTTCAACAGCAAGAAGTTGATCTTGAGTTGGAGAAGTCAGCCGGCCAGAAGAACTTGGCTGCGTTCAAACTCAAACACGAGGCCTGTCAGTGTACTCTGTATCAGAAAGCAAATCCTATTGAGAAATGGACTGTTAGATCGCTCCCTAACCTGTACTTTACGTTATTGTAACTTAAGTGTGCTGCTGGGGACAAAGGCTGAATATTTCGATTTGTAATGACTGATAACTTTCCCTCGAAAACAAAAACTATGTCATCAGAATAGATTTCAAGCTGTAAATTTGTAAATAGCTTTATAAATGTTTTACTTTGTGTAAATATGTAAATATTGTATTAAATAAGACATTAGCCATGATGTGTTGTTGTGAGTTGACAGAGAATAATGGTGCAGTGCTGCATAAATTCATGATCGGAGACCCAGGGGAAATAGTCGAGCGGAAGCAAGATAAAACAGACGAATATCGGTGCTTTCCCGGTTTCGTAAACTTTCACTTGCACCGATCTATTCCTCCGTTTCATCGTCCTCCCATCCTAACTAACCTCCTCTAGGGTCTTCGAAGATGGCATAAATTTATGGCCCGATCAGGAAAGAAACAGACATTTGAAAGTTGTTACGTCAACTTGCCGTCATTGACATACAGTAGAACCCCGATAATTCGAACTCGGATAACTCGAACTCTCCCCCCCCCCCCCCTAACTCGAACTAAGTCCCATTTCCCTTGGATTTGACCCCACTTTTCAGTCATTTTTACTCTGTTTACTCAAATTCGGATAACTCGAATTCCCCGCTAACTCGAACTAAAATTCGTTTCCCTTGATCAAAATTTACCCCGATAACTCGAATTCTGTTCTTGCAACTCCCCACGGATGTTCATTGAAATATCCCATGAGCTCTTTTTGCCGTGTAATGGGATTTAAACACTAAAACTGACACTACAGCAATCTGAATTTAATTAATCGATTATTAGTGCAACGAACAGATCTAGATCACGTATTTGACGGTCGTTTCCCAATCTTATGATCGTGATTGTAACCTAGTTACATTCACTGCACTGTATTATCGTAAGAATGCATAATCGTGTTACAGTTTCTGACGAGATAAGTTTAATTTGCACTGTACTGTATACTGAAGTGCTGAAAAATCAGTAAACTATCAATTATTAACATGGCAAATTGAATATTCCATAGACCCCGATAACTCGAACCCCCACTAACTCGAACTGTTTTTCGTTTACCTTCAGAGTTCGAGCTGGCGGGGTTCTACTGTAAATCATGTTACCTAGCAACTGTTGTGTTTCAATACACCCACAGTCCTCTTGTTTATTAGGCAATTGTCGGAAGTTTTAACTATTTTCAATAAAACTATATTGCTAGCCCAAGATCCAATTCAAGGCGTTGTCCAATTACTCGTCAAATTGGAATACACCTAGCTCCGTTCACAACAATTAACAGATAATAGAGCTACATACTGTCCAATTTGTGAAGTAATTAGGTTCAAATATTCCTCTGGCTGTCAATTGGACTTGGCCTGGGACCTGGGGCTCATCAAGTTGACAGTCCTCTGATATTTTTGGTCTGAAATAGGTTTAGTCTTTGGAGCAAATGGTTACTTACCCCCAGCCCAAAATCCCGCCAGGAGTCTAAAGTATTCTAATTTATTTCAATTCGTATAATAGGGACGTCTAGTGACCTCTGTAAGGAAAACGGTCATAAAAAGGGTACTCGAAAAGGACACACGTTATTCAACAACAACAACAACAACAACAACAACAACAGTTTATTTGCATTCCCAATTACAAATGGTATTGCACATAGAAAATAGAAAAAAAAAGTACAAAGGTTATTATAAGTAGCGAAATCGGTTAATTTACAATTCCTATATCTACTGATTCATTTCTGAAAGTAAAAGCTTCATAAATGAAGTAACCTATTCTTTTACAAATAAAAGCATCAATGCTATTTAAGAGAAAAACGATTTTGTTATGATCATTTAAAGAATTGAAATCGGGGTATTTTCTAATTGTGTCATATCTATTGCAAGATAAGAGGAAGTGCATTTCGTTTTCAACTTCATTTGATCTGCAGTATTGAAAAATTCTCAGATGGTCAGGGAGTTTAGGGGTGGAATGTCTTCCAGTTTCAGTTCTTAGGTTATGATTACCTGCCCTAAGTTTTGCTACTGCGCGCCGATGTTTCTGGTTTGAAATGAGTTCTAGTGAGCCGTTACAGGTAGTTACATCTGTTTTGAAAGTAGAGTAAAATGTAAGTTTTTTGTTGCGTTTGATCATTTCATATTGATGTATTTTTAAGTCATTTTTAAAGTTTTCAGTTACTTTGGATCGGTACTGTTTAGGTGTTAGTTCATCCCCGATAGCATCAATCATAGCTTGGAAATCGGAGTGAAAGTTGGTACTATATAGTTTCAGCATATCATACATTGTAAGCATAAAGTCTTTTTTCCCAGAGTCTGCCAATTGGGTTGATATTTGAAGGCATTGTCCAGCAACGCTTGAGCCCGGAAGCATTAGTAGGTGAAGCCAAAACTTTATTATATTGGAGAAGACAATTAATTTGAGAGGGAGTCTTCCATTTTCATTTCGCACTGCGACGTTTGGTGTTCTTCTGTTTAGGCCAAGGTAGGATTTGTAAAACTGTGAGTGAAAAAGCTCAATGGGATCTTTCTCCCATTTTTTCAGATTGAGGCTATCGTATGCCCCCAATACTTCCGAACTGTATAGAAGAACGGGGGCAAATAAGGCATCAAATGAGAAATTACATTTGGATATAGAGAGTTTATTGACTCAATATATCTTTTACAAGCAAATACGGAACGTCTAGACTTTTCTACTAAGTTCTTTTTGGAGGTGGCGAAGCTCCCATTCGAATTGAATGTTGTTCCTAGGTAGATGTATTCAGGAGTATTGACGATTTGGTTTCCATTAAAAAGAATGTTTTTCGCGGGCAGCTTTACGGTTCTGTTTTTGAAAAATTAGTACCTTTGTTTTGTGAGGATTAATTTTCAAGAGCCATTTTTCCACATAGTTTTGGAGAATGTCGATTTGCTTTTGAAGGCCGGAAACACTTTGAGACATTAAAACTAAATCATCTGCATAGAATAAACAATTTAGTGGAAGCCCATTCGGCAGGATAATTGAGTCAGTAGCACATGAGTTGTCTAAAAGAAAAGGAATGTCGTTTAGATACAAATTAAATAGCAAGGGAGAGAGGATACATCCTTGTCTTACACGCACCCCTGTTGTAGTCGAAAAATTTGGTTCTTCGATTTCCGCATTTTCTGGCGCATTTGGATCTGCAGTACATTTCTGATATTAATTGCTAGAAGCTTCAACCCATTTTATTAAGAAACCAGCTTAGAAAGCAGACCATCGTGCAGACCATGGATTGAACCTCATGGACAACACTTAATTGACTTGAAAGTTGGAAGGATAGAAACATTCTGTTAGCAATACAAAGACAAGTAGGTTTTTTCGAGAGGGACTGGGATTGGGGTGGAGGGGGGGGGGGGTAAAAAAGTCAACAAAAAGTGAACCTTTGTTGTGTCGTATGGTGAGTCCTGTACAATTCAACTCAATTCAATTCATTTTAATTTCATTTAAACACGGCAAAATCATCAGGAGCAATACATAATAACAAAACATAAAATATCCTAGACATGCTAAAAAGACTTACGACTAATCTAGACATTACAAACTAAACCTTATCTCCATGAATGCCCTGCCTCCTATTTAAAAGTGAAGATTAAGTAATCGTTTAAATTGACTAAGCGATTTTGTCTCCCTAGGGCGGATTACATTGCAGGCTGTTCCAGAGAGTTGCGCCGCTATAACTAAAGCTGTTTTTCAGATAATCAGTACAGGAGAAAGGGACAACTAGTTTGTTTATAGAAACCCGTTAGGGAATAGCGCTTTCCATCACATTTAACAAATTTAAGGGATAGATGCTCGGGAACAAGACTTATGTACCATCAAGGCTTTCTGGATTTGACGCTGAGTACATAAGTCTTTCCACCCGAGGTGATGTATTGAGGAATTGACATCGGCCTCATAGCTAGAGGAGGTTAACACGCGAGCGGCACGGTTCTGAAGCTTTTGTAGCGTGTCGGATATAGTTTTTCAACAGTTACCCCAGACAAGATTACAATAGACAGTTTGGGTACAATAGCTTTGAGCGTTACGCCGATTAAATTACAATAGCCTATGAATGAGGTAAACTCACTCTTTGAATTGAGTGATATTATAGATAACATCAGTCTATCAAAAATATATCTATTAAGGCTTAAAGGGCTTAATAGCCAATCGAAATTCATGGATAGCCGCTGCCAGAAAACCAATTGAACAGCACAACCGCCACAACAAAACTTAAGTTAGTTTGCTGGGAGCAGCCATTTTTAAATTGTAAGAATTGAATACCTAAATCTGCAAATAAATTAACTGAAAGTGGCGATGCACACCCGTACCGTTCGCACTAGCTACGATCCCTTCTTGGTATATTATAGTTAGCTAATAAAATTATATAATCATAATGGGCACACCTGCCAACTATTTTACCAAGCACTGGAGAAAGTTGAACGAATTCAGCTTTTATCTGGGGTTGACAGCTAGTACTTCTTTCTTGTAGTCATTTTGTAGTCTGTCAATACGCGAGATCAATTAAACCATGATACAGTTGAGCTTGTATGCTTAAGCATTCCTGGAGAAGAAGAAACTGAGATAATTCTTTGATAACCACCTTTCGTACCCCCAGCTTTGCTCGCACATTCTCAAGAATAATTATTATTTCGACAAATATACAGTGCAAGATAGAAGCCACACTTATAAAAAATTCTTTGGAAGAAATATATTAACAATTCATAAAACTATTTACATACAAACTTAATTAAATCTTTTTCTCAAGTTGGAAAAAAACTGCATGCATTAGGGCTAATAATTTGCAAACCTTAAACCTACATAAGCTCATCTGGATTTCAAAAGTGATCTATGTTCTAAAATTCCCTTTGGGTAAAAGTGTTAATATCAATGATCAAGTAGTTGTTTTTTCATTCCCTAATAATCCTGCATAAATCAGTCTATAATTCAATTTATATAAATGTGGATGAAATTGAGATTATTTGCATAAAATGACAGGGTTGTTCAGCGAGTTGTTTTGGCCTAGCGAGAACAACGATGTGACCAAAACATTTGTTTAGTGTTCAGCGTCTTCAGGCCATTTATATACTTAGAGGATATTACACGACGGCATGAAGATATGAATTTCATTTTCAAATATTGGTTTTTACCACGAGAAAATAAAATTTATATCTTCAAGCCACTGTGTAATTTTCTTTTTATTATATAGACAAGTGTATTTTTGCACAAAAAACAGTGTAGAAGCAGGAAATGATGTCATCAATATCTTCACTAGTGAGGATATGCAAACTACGCCACTCGAGTCCCGGATGTAGTTTTGTATAAACTTAAGGAGTGGTCTATTTCCCACTAAAATACTCTTGTCCATATAATAAATGACTGCATCCTTTTTAGACAATATTATAAGTACCCAAACATTTTCTATTCTTTGCGGTTGTTAACATTAATTTTTCAAAATAGCATTGAAATTTTTTAAGGGTGAGCTTTACAGATCGAGGACCCTGTTCTGTTGCCTGTTCTGTGAGGTCCAGTAAGACTGTTGAATGGGTCTAAGTTGGTCTGACTTTGACTTTGAGTTCACAACGTGATGCAAATAAGACTGTTGATGAGGTCTGTGGGAAAGCAGTGTCCAGGCTTTATGAATTGGAAACCATCCTCTTTCTCGACCAACTGAAATCAAGAAAATAGTTATCATAAATTTTAAAAGAAATATGAGTGACGCCCGGGGGGGGGGGGGGGTACTCCCATCAATTTAGGATAGGTGTGTGCCGCCGAGGTTCTCAAACCCTTACCGTATTTAAGGGTAGAAAATCGAGAATTGATACCCTTTTAAAGGCCAAAAACCAAGAAATGGCACCCTATTTAAGGGAAACAAGATAACTCATAACCTGTAACTAGGTGTTGAGGAGCACCAACGCAAGCTATAAACGTCTTTTTAAAATCGCTTTGTTAAACTTTATAACATGTAGTACAGTTTTAACAGACCATATCTTTTTCGTTTTGCGCGTTGAGGTGGATACTGCAATTTAGGAACATCTAAGGATCACGATATAAAAAAACACCGAAAAGGATACCCTATTTAAGGACTGAGCACCTCAAAAGACCTACCCTATCAGGCGGCACATACCTATATAGCGTATATAAGGAAGTAACCCCCCCCCCCCGGAGTGACGTAACCTAAGCTGGGGGCACAGAGACCGGGTTGAGGAGAACTTAATGAATAACTTTTGCAGCCTTCCTAAACAGAACAGATCTTTTTGTTATGCTTTTGGCTTGAAAATGGGACAGACTTCCGCATACCTGCTAACTGTCCCGATTTAATTGGAATTGTCCCAATTTCTGAGTTTTAAAACCTGAAAAAATCGGGTAATTCTGATTTTCAAGAGGAAAATACATTTTCTTCTGTAAAAATTTGGAACTGGGTTGTTAAAGATTGGTCTTGACTCTTCTAAATCCTATTATTTTGTGCAATATATGTAGTACTTGAGACCAACACCTGAGAATTCTAATGCTAAAACAGTACAGTACAGGCAATATCCAGGGGTTTCAATAAAATTAGAAATAGGCAGCCAGTTTGAGTTGGGTAACCGACTATATCAACAAGGGCTTTAAAAGAAACTTCGTGTAATTACTTCAATTTAGGGGGAAAGTAGCCGATTTCTTTGAGTGAGATAGCCGAAGCTTTTCGTCAGCCGTTGGTGCTTATTGAAAGCACTGAATATCTTTAAAAATTAATGTAAAAACCGTGGAGCATCCTGGACCCTGTTCAGCACTGGGGGCAGGGCACCAACCCAGGACTGGGCTGAGGGGGAGTAGGGGTCCCTATTTCTGGTTTTATAAGGTTGGCAGGTATGTTTCCGAGGGGTTGGGTCTGAAAGAGGGCTAGGATTTCAAGTTCTCAGCTGTCTACTGACACGTGCATATACATTTCCAAACAACATACAGGTGGTCACTTAAAATCAGTGCCTATTCAGAGAATTTCAAGGTTGCCATGTTAGCGATTGCAATGTCACATCCTTCTTACCACTGATGTTGCAAGCAAAACTGCTATTGGTTTCCTCCATGTTTCATTAACTGTCATTGTTAGAAATTTTCTTTGAATTCTCTTAATATTGGTTATTGGATTGAATAGAACTTGTGATCACTGTTTTGAGTAACACATGGCTGTTTCTTGAGGGTGTTTGAATACATCAGGGTCTCAAAGGGGGATCCTCGGAGCCTAGAAATTTTTGCCGTGGAGCCCGGAGCCCCAAGCCTTTTTCTACGTGGAGCCCAGACAAAAATGCTGATTCTTCAGCTAAATGGAGCCCTAGATGGCAGCTATGGAGCCCTAGAGCCCCAATTTTTCCGTCTTGGAGCCCTGGAGCCCTACATTTTTTAGCCCGGAGCCCTGGAGCCCTAAAACCCTCTGGGACCCTGTTACATAGTACCCCTGTAGGCCTTAATTAACATTTTGTAAGTGGTTGAGGTATGATCGTCTGGGTGGGTATAGTCCTACAGGAAGAATTACGGTGCAAACTTTATTTACACGCATGAATTCAAATGTCACTTTTTTGACCAATCTGAGACAAGATCGTTGAAGTGTAGCGAAACGTTTTTCTGAGACGAAATAAACAATGCATTGAAGCGCAACAGAGGAAATTTCTCTTTGCACAACTACCGCATTGAAAATGTTATAAAACAATTGGTTCACACGTCAACTGTGCTTTATAGAGATGTGAAGCACTTGGAATCTCGCACTCATAGAAGCTACAGAACTCTTACGCATCTCTCATGCTCTCCAAACTTCCCGCGTGCTTCATATCTGGATGAAGTACACTGACGTATGAACCAAATTATTTTGAGGGTAGTGTTGCCTTTTGCTTTATTCCTTTCGGAAGGACTCTTTTAAGCTGTTATAAACACCATAGAAAATAAATGTTGCTCTGTACACTGACCTTGAGCAGAGTCCTGCCATACTTCAAGCTCTTCATTTACAATTAAAACATACAGCATCGTTCTCGTTCTGCTGATGTCATTCTAAATGGTTACAAAGGAACAAATTACAGTTTTAGTAACAAGGTATTGATCTGGCGTTTCCTGATCTGAGGCCCTGACCTTTAGGAGAAAGGATAGCTGCATCTTTCTGAACAGCTGTATTAAATTTTGTCCGAAATATTTTGATAACCAGTTAAATAAAAATAAATACATTCTGCACCCCTGTAACTTTTTGGCCAAATATCCTGGATGCTTTCTCCAGATAAATGTTAATCCTTCTAACATCCTGGAACGTTAATCAAAATTTTTTTTAAAATTAATTTGAACATGCATAATTTTACAATCATTTTGAACATCATTACCAAATCCAGAGAAATGTAACTTCATGCCAATTTTTCCAAAAATCCATTGCCAAGTGCTGTCTCCTTAAAAGGCTTTTTATTATATGGTCTCTATTTATAGGGGATTGAATGCATGAATTCAAAATTATGTGCCCTCTTCTAGCTTCCGCACCCAAATGGGCCAGCTTTATAATCCCTCCAAAAAAGTCAAAACCTGCAACGTAAATAATTCCATTGCTGAGTATGTAAGAATACCAAGAAGTGCATGTGTTTTGTGCCACTTATTTTTGAGCTATTTTGTCTACAAAATAGCCTCATAGTCGGCATGCAGCCTCAAGTTTCTGGGAAGGTTGGATCTTTGGTTGGTTGGTTGGTTGGTTTTTGGGTGGACCATGTTCGGCATTCCCGACGACTGTCGAATTTTACCGTAAGGCTAGTTGTCGGGGCCGGAACAAAAATGCAGATGAGAACGCACGGAAAATTCTGCTACCAAAGCGACACCACGAAAGTGTCCGGATTTCACTCGCTTGATGTTGGGTATTTATATATTAAATAGAAATGGCTGGCTTCCTTGTGGTAGACTTTCTTAGAAAACGAATCGTCAGCACAAAACTGGTTTACACGTGAGCGGAAGCGAGTTCTAGTAAATAATCCTTTGTACGCATGCGCACAACTTACGTTTTGAGTTATCTGGTTCAACTTTAGAGTGTGAGAAATAACATGACTTCTGTGCAGGGATGTCCCATAGTAAATGATGGCAAATAGATGGCAAATAGTTTGAAGGTATAAAAAGGGCAAAACGTGAATTTCAAACTAAAACGAATTATTGTTCGCACCTTTTGGTAGGTTTTAAAATTAATGCCCATGCCACTCGATCACTAGGTCTGTCAAAGGCACAAGGTCGACAAGGAAAAAGATTGTATGGGTGGCATAAAATTTGCTCGTACCTGCGACTTGCTAAGCGCAAAGTTAGAGGTGACTTATTAGAGAAATGGGTTTCTGGTTAGGCTGCGTGGTGGTAGCGGGATTGTTTGTACAAAGTTTGAGCAGAAAGATCAGCAGACAATCAAATCAAATCAAAACAATTATCACCTCCAATACGAAGACAAAAACGCAACAGCTCTACGCAAGATTCGTTCCATAGTTTTATAGACACAAACATCGGTTATCATTTTTCAGATTACGAAAAACGCATAAATTTACTCATTCCCCGCTTCCTTTTGAGTTTCTCCCTTTGGTTACACAACTCTAGCTGCCACAAAAGCCAATAAAAAGCGCCGAAAACGAACTTATGACAGTCTCATGAAAGCCTCGTGACTCACCATTGAACTTTGTCTCATCACATGTTTGTACGTGACAAAACACCACTTGTTTACACAAAACGGTAATCTGATCTCGCGCTCAATCAACATAACACGTTCTTTACACGTGAAACGACCCACACTAAACATTATCACATGACTGCCTGGCCCTGCGATAAAATCCCCCCCCCCCCCGGACCTATTGAAGCACAATTTGGCCTTGAGTTCATCACGTGTACTTCACATGATAGAATTCACGTTGTTTACCACACAGGCCAACCACTCCATTATTCTCGAATTCGCTCATTTAAAATTCCAACGATTCCTTTGCCCATTACCCCCTCTTTACATAACAAAACATCCCTTAATATTATTTTCACCCAATTTTGTATCTTACTTTCACATCAAAACGCTCATCAAAACAAAATTTATTCGCTAAACACAACCACTGTTGGCTTCAGCGAAGCTGAGACCACTACCGTGTGGCACCAATATTTTTGCGGGAGTTAAATTTTGTGAATGGTGATTTTTTTTGTGTGTTTTGCAGGACTAATTTTTGCGATTGGGGAAACTGTTTATTCTTCCTTGGAATTAATTTTTGCGATTTTCCGGAAGCCGCCTTCTATCTGGAATTATAACATTCTCGTTTTTTGAGTATAAACAATCGAATGCAGGTGAACAACATGCAGATGTATAACGCGTTAAATCAGTTAATCAATGGAGTACCTCCAGACGATCCTTTTCTTAAGCTTTTAACAGCTTAATACTTGTAATGTACCGACTGCAATTTCATCGTTTTATTTCTGAATGTTTTGCTTCTAATTTCGTTTTATTTTTGAACGAAGGAGACGGTTTAAGTAAATGGGCACCAGCGTAATATTACATGACATGTAAAAGGCGATGTTTGTATATAAATTTCGACAATGGAGTAAATTTTTGCGGGAATTACTTTTTTCCGCGGGAACTTTCTTTGCGGATCGTGAAAAAACCCGGCGAAAATCATAAAAATTTGAATCCCGAAAAAATTAGTGCCACAGTCAACCACACGGTATGTCAGCACGTGCGATGTTTCTGGCTTTTTTTTCAGTTTGCTACGTGACTAGTCACGCAAAACTTGCACAAGTCACACAATGGCATGATCTTTTCTAACAAGGCACGCTTATTACTCGATTTTAGCCGTGTGTTCCAAAATGTAAGTCCGTGTGAAATAATGCGGAAAATAAAACAGAGCTTATCTCTATATTTGTCTGGATACGGGAGTTGCCACGTTCGTCAAGCATGATGTCACGCAAGAAGAAGACGTACGTGGCTTTCAAGATCGGCTATTCTCTTCTGGTTCAAACATTACAGAATTAATTTTTGTGACAAGTTACGCTTCCTACTAGATCCAAAATATTTGTCCATGGAAAAATATTCTTTCCATTAGAAAGCCACAAAATTAAATTTCAATCCATTGAGCTGCTGAGAAACATAAGAATGAGCTTCAGAAAGGACTGTTTTGTATTATTTTGTTTGTCCCATATTCACACTGTTGTCAGATATTTTACAGATCTTATCTCACTTTCTTCTTGTTTTGTCGTAATTTGAAGCCACACTTGTATGCATTAGCGTACCATCTATTGAACAATGACGCATACGAATTCGAAACCACTAATATAAACTCAAACACTGATCTTTGATCACCCAAACCTGTAAGAAGCCCTGGGAACGAGGTTGCACAATATCGGACACAGCTCCCCTTATAAGGTAAACTCTGTCTAAAAACCAATACTTTTTGAATGCTCAACGCTACTCAAATAATCAACATCACTGTAGTGTACCTCGGTACACGTACGTTCATTCAATAACCATTTCCGTACCTCTCATTGACAGCTACAAAATAGCTCACGCACGCTTTGCGTGCCTATGTTTGTATTTAGGCCAGCAAAATTTGTGAATAAATACCTGAAACATTCCAAGAGATCGTACAATCTTTCCTTGTACCCCAGCCTATAAGGAAAAAATAGTAAAACTATGATTTTGTGGATAAAAATAAGGCATAATTGAGTAAAGAAAGGTTTGCAAGGAGGTATTTCAGTTTTGTGTGTGCAAACTGACATGAGGCCAATAATGGGCCAAAAAGGTTGTAAGCTGTGAGGTAAATGAAATTCTATGTACTGTTGATACAATTCAGCTACATTAATTTAATTGGTACATTCAATTAGTTAAAACTCCTGGGTAAGGGATCACTACCCTAGGAATTTATGGCAGTCAATGTCCCACTGAATGGAGCTGGAACCTTTACCTTAATTAGCCAGGTAACAGATTTAAGTGAATGAACTTCCATGGTCTGTTTCAGAGCACAGTAATCCCTAAAACCATGATCCTTTTCACACCAGTAGGGAAATCTATCCCATAGCTCAGTCTGAAAGGTCAATAAACTGTGCTGATTGGTGAGAGGGGAGCTGATCATGAGGGGTCAAATACAGTAGGAGATTTCCAGATATCGAAGTGGTCAGGGAGTCAGCATATCAAAGTGGTCAGGAAGTCAGCAGCTGCCTAACGGGTTGTAATTGTGTGGTTCCAGAAAATATCCATACCCCTCCCACGGAAGGTTTTTGGTTTGCATCCCCCCACCCCTTCGGAATTTCCGTTCCAAGGGGGTCTTTGATGACCCCCCCTCCCCCCAGGAATTTCCACGTTATGCGAACATGGTTTTTGTTGTAACAGTTACTATTATAACATCCATTTTCAACATATAACGCTTTGTTATTGTTCTATACTATTTTCATGTTTGCTATCCGGTTTGAAATGTTCTATGTTTTTCACGAAAATTTGTTTAAACCGAGTGTTTTAACGTTCTACTAACGTTGGTGCCGAGGGTTGCCGCGAATAATTTGCGTTCCGAATGCGACGTAAACATTAACAACGAAGCCAAACTTTGAGAATCGATTTTGTGTTTTCCACACTCAAACCTGCCGTCAAATGCGAAACTGCTGAATGTAAATTACACTTAAAATCGACGGTTATGATGTTCGAAAGAGAATTAGAGTAAAATAGCAGCTTTTTTCCTGGGATTATGCACAAGTGAATTTGCATACCGTGAGTCTAAAAATAAATTGCACGGAGGGATAACAAATCGAACCTGTCTTCCCGCACTTTATCCTTTGTTTAAAATTGAAATGCTAAATGAAGGTCAAATGGAAACTCAAAGATAATGACAACTGTAAAAGAATTTGTAAGAAATAGCTAATATAGGCTGAACTTTTAGTTTCAGTTCAAAAACGCATCAAATTCGCATAACGCATGAAATCTGACCTTTTCAAATAATATGAGCGTCACTGTTTATGTAACGCAACAATTCTATCTCGATAATATCCGGTGAAAAGCGGCTGAAAACCCTTTGCTGGATTGCGCGATAAAAACATTTTTGTATTTGTTTAAACAACTTTGGTGTTTAACGAAAAACTTTCCCTTTGAAAGGATTGAAAACGGTGCAATATTCACCGAAGGCCAAGGAGACACGCAATTTTCCGTAAACGCGAATGTGCAAATCAGGTCTACCGAGATTTTATACAAATCAAAGTCGCAAAATTTGGCATTTCGGTCAACATATTTGCGTAGTTTTGAAGGTCAAAACGGCGTACGTAAGTATTACTTCGTGCTTGGCATCAATCGTGCGTTGTTTTCAATTTTTTCGTGTTTCTTCACCCTCTGGAAAATGAGCTTCCTATGAACCCCCCACTCCCCTCGGAAATTTCTGCCTTTGAACCCCCCTCCCCCTCGGAATTTCCAGTGACCTTCCGTGGGGGGGGGGTATGGATATTTTCTGGAACCACACATTTCTTCTTTGTATGAACTACTCAATAATGATAAAATTTTGAAATAAACGGTCCACACGTGGACTTGGGATGAGCGTCAACTTTTGTGGCTTTTAATAAGTTCTGGTAATATTAAAGATACAAAACACTTTGATTGCAGCTATTTTAAAAAGTTGGAAACTACAGGTTTTCACAGTCCATGAAGGCCAAAACATTACGACAGGTTACGAGCATGAAGGAATGTGTTGGTTGACATGTAAAGTCGTGCTAAATATCTAAAGCATAAATTAGTGAAATCTCGAAAACTTGAAGCCTTTCACCTCGAAATTCTCGTTAAATTAAATCACAAGCATTTGACCTCATTTTCATCTTCATTTACACTTCCAATAACTTTATATCTCTAAACGTTTTACATGTGGTTCACCTTAAATGGTTCAAGTTATCAGGATTATACTGTAAGTACATACAAAAAAAATTGACAGGAAAAATTGTATCTACTTTTCAGTATTGGAACCTTTTTGAACCTGCACACCCACAAAACAGCCCCATCACTTTTATATAGGAGTACATTGAGGGGGGGGGGAGATTGAATGCCTATAACAGTTCAGCCATTCTCCCCCCTACTCTGTTATTTAAAAATGAGCCTCTTCGGATCCCTTAATTTAGATGAATACTTGCAGCCACTTACTTCTTCTAACACTTCTCGAACAGCTGCATCTTGATATTCTTCTCCAGCCTCCACTCCTCCTGCTGGTACAATCCATTTATCAGGAAATCTGTTGCTGGTCACCAACAAAACCTGATCAATTAAAAAACAATAAAATGGAATTGGGTCAATCATCAGGTAAGCACTCATGTTTTTCAGTGAGCAAGAATGGCTACAAAGGCATTAGTCAGCCACATTTAAAGGTTATCAGATCAGTTATAAAACAATGAACAAATAAACCAGACTGTTTAAAAACCTGTGAAAGAAGCATTAAACTCTGACCATTCAAATCAAAGCTGTAGCAATATTATTGCACATCCAGCAGTAATAACTTTTCAGTGGACCTGTATGCTAAGCTGTCACAACTACAACTTCAAATGCTTTCCAATTGCAATGGTGCTACTTCGTTTACAAATTTTCCTAAGAAAAAGTTTCATGAAAGTGGTCTAATTGGCCCTCGTTATGGTAATATTAATCTAAACTTTCATAAACCATGGGCACTAAATGAATACAACATTGGCATGCATATCAATATTTTATGCCCTGATGCACTTTGAAAATGTGAGGCAGTGTACATCTGGATTTCACAATAGTGCCCTCCATCATGTTTTGAAACCCTTGATGAAACTACTGATTGGGTGTTTAAACTGACACAAGTAACACAGCAACCACTAACAGGCAAGTCAGTAATGCAAGCAAGCAAGCAAGCAAGCAAGCAAGAAAGAAAGAAAGAAGAAAATGCCGGAGTTAAAGGGACCCTGACCCTAACCCTTTTTTTCTCATTATTGCATAGATTTAGGTTTATTATATCGTCTGAATTCTTTTTCCATCACTTGTTTTCTTGTTATTGCATTACTTACTATCCATTATGACATCAGCCATTTTAGTAACAACCCTATTGATCCTTTTAATTTAACACGGTACAATATAATAATACCCTCATGTTGAATAGCGTATCATGTTGATTTCATATGTGTTATATAACATAAGAAGAGCTGTTTTCACAGGCTGTTTAACACGACTTTTTCCAGTCTCAAAGTGCCTTGCAATTCCACAATTTTTTCTCACAGGGTAGAGTTTTCCTCCCTAAAAATGCGCATAGTCTTCACATCGATTTCACATAGTTTTCATAGGGATGTTCTTAGCAGTAGCATTTTAATTCTTTCCGCGTGATCACAAACTCACGCGAGGTCCACAGATCGCGTGAATTCCCGCCTTCCTCGAGTTAATTTCTGTGAACTTGAACATGCAATGCTTTAAAAAGTTCTGAGTTCTGAGCTTTCCTGTTTTCGAATCGATTTGAATTAACTGCTCGAAACATTTCGGTTTAGCATCATCGCAAAAAGAGAACGTTCAATTTGAAGTTGATGCTGTGGTCCAGATTAACTCTAGCCTTTTTCTAATACTGTCGTTTTTTTAATGATAAGAGATCGAGACCCGTGTCTCTCCATCTTCGCATCTGTCGTTATGCTCTTCAATGGACCGACCCAAGGGAACACGTTAAATCTTTACTGGATGTTGTTAGAGTTACACTGCCTTCAACGTTCCTTGATTTTAGTTCTTAAGAAACTTCAGTGTTATCGACATGTTGTCCACATGTATGTTTACTCGTGTAGGTTATTTGGTGATCATTAAATTAAAAACCTCGTTACACGTTCGTTACCCTGAGTACGGAGGTGCAAGCTAGTTTCAGCTTGGAAAAATTAGTCAGTTATTAGCTGAAAAAGCTTCCAGGTGCAACCGGCATGACGAGCAGAGAAATTACGTTACGCAACATCGGATCGACACTCCGGCCGTGATTCTTTGAAATTAAAATATCGGCACAACAAACCTCCTTTTCGCTGTCTGTTTTAAAACATACACAACCTGCTCTCTGTATATATCCATCGGCATCATAAGTCCGACCTTTCTTCGCAGAACTCGCTCGTTCCTTCATCGTGGCCAAGCGAGGATCCAGTAATGCTTTTAGTTTTACATGACGGACAACGATATTTGTTAGAAGTGACTACGTGACTGGACGAAATCTGTTTGAGTGCGATACTACGTAGCACGTGCACGTACGCACGGATGTTTACGCCAAGTGACATGAGACCTGCACACATTTGTACAGGTGGCAAGAAAATTAACCATTTTCCCGTCATAAATGTATTTTAAACACATCCATTTTCAACTGCTAATACACGGTTTTGTGATTGAATGAAGTTTGCGAGTACCAGCGAGTCCGTATTTCGATGGATTCACGGAAGTCACGTGTCGGGGAGTGGACTTCGTTAATTCCTATTAAATGCTTGTATGTACAAACATGATCACGGAATACTTAAACCCAGAATACTAAAACAAAGAACGGCACAAACACTTCACTCAAAAACCTAGTTTAAGTTAGGTCACTCTCCAATTCCCAGTCATGAAAACGACGATATTTTAAGGGTAAAAAGCAGCATTAAAGATGGCCCTATTTTGTACGCAGTACCCGACGAGAAAATGCAGTCAAAAGCACGAGAAATCGGAGAAAGACAGATTCGTTTCTCCTACCCATAGTTTTTTTTTTCAAATTCCAAAAATCATCATCATCATCATCACCATCATCATAACAATAGTAAATAATGGATAAATAAATAAATAAATAAATAAATAACTAAAATGATTCTTGAGAGTAACAAAATTTCTTATTTGGTAAGGATGTTCAAAACAATTCTTTTAAAGCAATTTCAGGTATGTTGGTTGTAAAATCTAAAAAAAAGGGAAATTTATTCCTAAGCTGTTCTTAGTTGGGAGTAAACCAACTCTTTCATTTATAGTGAAATAAAAAACGGGAAAAAACGAAGTTACTGTTACGAATGCGGATTAATGTCACTTGCTACTGTTGTGAAGCTAATTTAGGGTATTGATTTAGTTGTTTTTCCTAGACCTGAAATGATCTAAGTGCAATGGCTTTCCTCCTAAGAGTTTCCTGTTTGTCTAACTACCGTACTCGCCAAACCGGGCGAGTGATCCGTGATTTGTACTCGCCCGACAATTTCTACACTCGCCAATGTCCAACCCTGTACTTTGTTTTACAATTTTTCAAAGAAAAAGTTTCATGAAAGTGGTCTAATTGGCCCTCATTATGGCAATTAATCTAAACTTTCATAAATCATGGGCACTAAATGAATACAACATTGGCATGCATTATCAATATTTTACACCCTGATAAACTTTGAAAATGGGAGGCAGTGTACATTTTGGATTTCACAATACTGGCCACAATACTGTGGCCTCCATCAAATTTTTGAACCCTTATGAAACTATTGATTGGGTGTTGCTGACACAAGTAACACAGCAAGCTAGGCAAGTCAGTAATGAAAAAATAATTAACAGGACAATTCAGCATAGATTGGCGATTACTATTTGTGGGCTAGTGTAGCCTATTTATTTGTAATGAAAACCCAAAACAAAATAAAATAAAGTGCAAATAAAGTGTAGAATAAAAGCAGAAAGTGAACAGCTATTATCACAGGTAGCCCAAGCTCACTATTTTACGCCTTCAAACACAGTAATCCAACTCTCTTGTCGACGATTATAAGAGTTTGTATGGGAAATCTTACTTTCACTTCTAAAACCGAAATAAAATTGCCTACAAAACTCACCGTTCTCGTTTTCTTGTAGTTTCCTAGTATATCCCCCACCCCTCCCCCCCCCCCTTTAATTAAGGGTAATTTGGGGCCTTTCCGAGCGGGTCAACTTATCAGCCCCAGCACGTACACGAATATAAGAGTTTGTATGGAAAACATAACGCGGGCTAAAAATGTGCTTAATTTAAAATAAAGTTGTCCTTTTAACTCACCTCTGGCTCATTCATGCGTTTCTCAGTGTTTTTACAGCGGTTTAGGCCTCGAAGGATCAATAAAACACCTCTCTGAGCGAGACGCTTTTCCACCCTGAGAAGCGTAGAGAGAAGCGAAGCGAAGGTTGGAAGCCGTCTCCTGACCGTTGACGGTTTCGGGGACGATAAATCCCGTTGAAAGTGCACCACGGGGAAAATTCCACCAGCGACAGATTTGTAGATAAACAACGACCTTTCTACGTCGTTTGCATTGCCGAATTCCTATTTTGAGAGACGTAAATGGCCAATTTACTAAGCAGTTCTACGGCATGACTACGCACGGACCGGGCTGCCCTGCAACGGACTCCAACCGTCAAGTGGCAAATTCAAACCAAAGCGGGGCAGGCACAGTGAAATTCTACCAACCGACAAACGTTGTTTATCTGCAAATCTGTCGCTGGTGGAATTTTCCCCGTGATGCACTTTCAACGGGATTTATCGTCCCCGAAACCGTCAACGGTCAGGAGACGGCTTCCAACCTTTGCTTCGCTTCTCTCTGCGTTTCTCAGGGTGGAAAAGCGTCTCGCTCAGAGAGGTGTTTTATTGATCCTTCGAGGCCTATACCGCTGTAAAAACACTGAGAAACGCATGAATGAGCCAGAGGTGAGTTAAAAAGACAACTTTATTTTAAATTAAGCACATTTTTAGCCCGCGTTATATTTTCCATACAAACTCTTATACATGTATTCGTGTACGTGCTGGGGCTGATAAGTTGACCCGCTCGGAAAGGCCCCAAATTACCCTTAATTAAAGGGGTGGGGGGGATATACTAGGAAACTACCGGAAAACGAGAACGGTGAGTTTTGTAGGCAATTTTATTTCGGTTTTAGAAGTGAAAGTAAGATTTCCCATACAAACTCTTATAATCGTCGACAAGAGAGTTGGATTACTGTGTTTGAAGGCCTAAAATAGCGAGCTTGGGCTACCTGTGCTATTATATCAATAAACAAATGGATGAATAAATGATAAAGAATAAGTAAATATAAAATAACAATGAATGTATCAAGGGTAAAAACTCAGAAAATGAGAAACAAAAAGATCTAAAGAAAGAACAAAAAGAAAATGAGTAACAGGAAAAATCAAAAGAAAGAAAGAAAGAAAGAAAGAAAGAAAGAAAGAAAGAAAGAAAGAAAGAAAGAAAGAAAGAAAGAAAGAAAGAAAGAAAGAAAGAAAGAAAGAAAGAAAGAAAGAAAGAAAGAAAGAAAGAAAGAAAGAAAGAAAGAAAGAAAGAAAGAAAGAAAGAAAGAAAGAAAGAAAGAAAGAAAGAAAGAAAGAAAGAAAGAAAGAAAGAAAGAAAGAAAGAAAGAAAGAAAGAAAGAAAGAAAGAAAGAAAGAAAGAAAGAAAGAAAGAAAGAAAGAAAGAAAGAAAGAAAGAAAGAAAGAAAGAAAGAAAGAAAGAAAGAAAGAAAGAAAGAAAGAAAGAAAGAAAGAAAGAAAGAAAGAAAGAAAGAAAGAAAGAAAGAAAGAAAGAAAGAAAGAAAGAAAGAAAGAAAGAAAGAAAGAAAGAAAGAAAGAAAGAAAGAAAATGCAGGAGTTAAGGGGACCCTGACCTTAGGGGGACCCTGAACCTGACCCTAACCCTTGTTTTCCCATTATTGCATAGGGTTAGGTTTATTACATCCTTTGAATTTTTTTTCCGTCACTTGTTTTCCTGTTATTGCATTACTTACTATCCATTATGACATCAGTCATTTTAGTAACCACCCTATTGATCCTTTTAATTTAACACGATACAGTATAATGATACCTTCATGTTAAATATTGTATCATGTTGATTTCATGTGTTATATTATAACATAAGAAGAGCTGTTTTCACAGGCTGTTTAAGACGACTTTTTCCAGTCTCAAAGTGCCTTGCAATTCCACAATTTTTGCTCACAGGGTAGAATTTTCCTCCCTAAAAATGCACATAGTTTTCACAGGGATGTTCTTAGCAGTAGCATTTTAATTCTTTCCGCGTGATCACAAACTCACGCGAGGTGCACAGATCGCGTGAATCGAGTTAATTTCTGTGAACTTGAACATGCAATGCTTTTAAAAGTTCTGAGCGTTCCTATTTTCGAATCGATTTGAATTAACCGCTCAAAACATTTCGGTTTAGCATTATCGCAAAAAGAGAACGTTCAATTTGAAGTTGATGCTGTGGTCCAGATTAACTCTAGCCTTTTTCTAATACTGTTGTTTGTTTAATAATAAGAGATCGAGACCCGTCTCTCTCTATCTGTCGTTATGCTCTTCAATGGACAGACCCAAGGGAACACGTTAAATCTTTACTGGATGTTGTTAGAGTTATACTGCCTTCAACGTTCCTTGATTTTAGTTCTCAAGAAACTTCAGTATTATCGACATGTTGTCCACATGTATGTTTACTCGTGTAGGTTGTTCGCTGATCGTTAAATTAAAAACCTCGTTACACGTTCGTTACCCTGAGTAAGGAGGTGCAAGCTCGTTTGAGCTTGGAAAAATTAGTCAGTTATTAGCTGAAAAAGCTTCCAGGTGTAACAGACACGACGAGCTGAGAAATTACGTTACGTAACATCGGATCGACACTCCGGCCGTGATTCTTTGAAATTAAAATATAGGCACAAACCTCCTTTTCGCTGTCTGTTTTAAAACATAAACAACCTGCTCTCTGTGTATATCCATCGGCATCATAAGTCCGACCTTTCTTCGCAGAACTCGCTCGTTCCTTCATCGTGGCCAAGCGAGGATCCAGTAATGCTTTTAGTTTCACATGACGGACAACGATATTTGTTATAAGTGACTACGTGACTGAATGAAATCTGTTTGAGTGCGAGATTACGTGGCGCGTACATGAACGCACGCACCTGCACTCATGCTTTTGCCAAGTGACATGAGACCTGCAAACATTTGTATAGGTGGCAAAAAAATTTAACCATTTTCCGTCATAAATATATTTTAAACACATCCATTTTCAACTGCTAATACACGGTTTTGTGATTGAATGAAGTTTGCGAGTACCAGGGAGTCCGTATAAAGGAACAGATTTCGATGGATTCACGGAAGTCACGTTTTGGGGGAGTGGACTTCGTTAATTCCTATTAAATGCTTGCATGTACAAACAGGATCATCACGGAATACTTAAACCCAGAATACTAAAACAAAGAACGGCACAAACACTTCACTCAAAAAACATAGTTTAAGTTAGGTCACTCTCCAATTCCCAGTCATGAAAACGACGATATTTTAAGGGCAAAATGCGGCATTAAAGATGACCCTATTTTGTACGCAGTACCTGACGAGAAAATGCAGTAAAAAGCACGAGAAATCGGAGAAAGACAGATTCGTTTCTCCTTCCCATAGTTTTTTGTTTTCAAATTCCAAATATCATCATCATCATCATCTCATGATCATCATCATAACAATAATAGTTAAATAAATAAATAACTAAAATGATTCTTGAGAGTAACAAAATTTCTTATTTGGTAAGGATGTTCAACAAAATTCTTTTAAAGCAATTTCAGGTATATTGGTTGCAAAATCTAAAAAAAAAAAGGGGAAATTTATTCCTAAGCTGTACTTAGTAGTGGGAGTACATGTAAACCAAGTCTTTTATTTATAGTGAAATAAAAAACGAAGTTACTGTTACGAATGCGGATTCCTGTCACTTGCTACTGTTGTGAAGCTAATTTTAGGGTATTGATTTAGTTGTTTTTCCTAGACTTGAAATGATCTAAGTGCAATGGCTTTCCTCCTAAGAGTCTTCCTGTTTGTCTACGTAACTAAGGGCGTGCTGTAGACAGGTTTGCGATTTCCTGTAAGCTTTGCCAAGTCCTCCTTGAACATTGAGTTCAAGGACAATTTCTTCCCAAACACTTACGTTTTCTCGTACTGGAATGGCCGAACTTATTCCGATTTCCCTTCACCAAATGGTTTTTTGTCTCAGCTGTTCTTCTTTTGAATTCTTTCTACTTTATCTTCTTCTGGCACCGTCTGGTCTTCCTTAAGTTAGGGTCGCAAAAATGCCCGGGGGGGGTTACTCCCTTATATGGCCTATACGGGGATGTGCCGCTGGACAGGGTATGGTTTTGGCCTCTCTGTCCTAAACAGGGTATGTGATTTCATTCGAGTCTGTCCTAAACAGGGTATATAATTTCGCGGAAGTCTGTCCTAATTGTATACAGGGTGTTGCATGTCCTAAACAGGGTAATAAAATTGTGCTTGTTGCCCTAAACGGGGTATGTAGTTTAGGATTTTTTTGTCCTAAACAGGGTCAGGGTTTCAAACCATCAGCGGCTCACATATACCCAAATATGAATGGAGTACCCCTCCCGAGCAAAAATGTCACTTTACAGCACAGCATAAAAGAAACTTCGTTTAGCTAGTAGTTGGTTAGACAAGTAGAGAAGTTGGAGAAGCTTAAAGAAGCAATAAAGAAGATTATCTTCCACAGAGTCTTGGTACTAAGCGAGCGCAGCCCAACAAACTTGGTGGAAAATCCGATCGTCAACACTACCCACTGAAACTGGACGTTACAAGAAGCTAGTATCCAGAGATGAGAGACTTTGCCCCTCCGATCTGCAAAACCCGTTATCCGTGATGAGTTCCATTATTTAATGAATTGTAACCATTCGTCTTTTCCTCTTTTCAATAGCATCTTCTTGGAACACCTTTGTTCAATAAACAGTAGTTTCATGAATATGTTTAAGGCGCTATTTCTGACGTACTACGGTCAATGATCAACTTTGAGTCCTTGTCGAGGGCACTTCTAGTCGCTCATACTTCATATTTCATTCATCATGTTATAGCGTTCAACCAATTAACTTTTCCCTCCAATGTGAAGAAAATGAATTCCGAAGTATTTTGTTACCTTTCTTTTAAAACCAGTATAATTTTCCTCGTAATTTTGTGCCAAGAACACTTTTGATTTCAATGGGCGTTTTACCATAATGTTTAAACTATTCAGATATGACCCCAGGGATATAACAACCGCCTATACAACCCTGACAAAATACGTTAATCTTCACTTCCACCGCGGTCAAACGTCTGACGCAGTTTTTTCGTTTAATTCGTAAGATTTGTTCACGATGCAGTCGAAGCATGAGCACGGGATATATAAATTAGTGGGTGAGTGTAAATATATTTTCATTTCTCTCAAATAAACGAGTTTCTTTGCTATTTAAATGTTCCGCATCCGAACAAAATTACTCCGGCTTACTCTTAGAAATGGCACCGACAAGTCCGTTTCCCGTTTTCAAACACTTAGCACTTTTTTAGTGAAGTTCGAAACATTTTTAGTAAGTCAACAGGATACTGGTGCAGTATCAAACTTTAAACAGTGAAAATAATTCCCTTACCTTTGAAGTACTTTTCTTATTTATCTCGTTTGAGCGCGGTGAAACTTTCACTGAATGCTGTCCGAGTCTTAGTCCTTTCTTAATTTTGCTATCAAGCTAGGAATTTCAGCGTTAATGTAATGTTGTCGTTGTTGTTGCGTATGTTACTCGTTTGTTTATTCGTTCATATGTTATTATATGAATCACATACTACGTTACCACTTTACTCTGAGCAAGGACGTCATCTCCTTTCATTTTGGCAAAGAATTTAGTTTTTGGTTGAAAGCTTTCGATGTGTCTTTTTAGCATAGCATACACAGAAATTGCGTTACGTAATAGCGTTCGATACCGACAGTGGTCGATCTCCGTGAGTACTTTGTAAGTTTATGATACCCTGCAACTGGAAAACATAGCCTCAAACCTCTTTTTCGCTGTCTGTTTTAAAGCATAAACAGCCTGCTCTCTTTATGTAACCATCAACATCGTAAGTCCGATCTTTCTTCGCAGAACTCGCTAGCTCCTTCATCGTTTGCCAAGCAAGAATCGTAATACTAGCTTCCTAATATGACGGAACAATGAATATCATTATTACGTCTAAGTGCGTGACTAGACAAGTCTTTTTATAAGTGGATCAAACATGTGCGCACTTGCACGAACGCGCGGTTTCGCTGGACCTCCATGGGCCTGCCAACATTTCTTTCCTTTTAGCAGTAGGCAAAAGTACTAACCATTTTAAGTCACAATATTATATTCTACTTCTGGGAACAGCCTTACATCGATGAAAACACGATTTTCGGAGTTAAATGAAGATTGCGAATACAAGCGAGGTGATGGGAACCGGTCCCGGTACTTCACCAAAGTCACGTTTTGGAAGTGTGGGGCACGTGCCCAAAACTGGAAAACGGGATACCTCTCTTAGGGCCTGTTTACAAGGGGTAGGGTAACCCCGTGAGTCTCAGGGTTATCCTATTAGCCGAGACAAAGTTGTCCCGGGGTTACAGGCCACTTTCTCAGTTATACTCCACTCTCCAGGGCATCTCAAGTGTACGCTTCAGTTCACTCAATAAACAAAGCTCAACGGAAATTATTTGAGCGCCCAAACTTCCTTTTGTACGAACAGTTCACCCCTGAAGTACTGCTCTGAAAGTTTTCCCCATGGGAACTTTGGAACCCTTGTCATGAAAAACGCACGCGTTGAACGCACGTGTTGTTAAACTCACGTTTAACCAAGCCATATGAACAAGCATCGTGTGACCGCGTCGCGTGACCTTTACGGAGGCGTGTGACTCCACTACTTAAGGGAAGAGGGGTACTCCCTTATATGGCCTTAACGGGGACGTGCGGTCCAATAGGGTATGGTTTTCAGAGGGTTTTGTCTTGAATGGGGTATCGATTTCATCAATTTTTGTCTTAAAACAGGGTTTCATTGCACGAAACCGATGTAATCGTTAATTTACAAAACCCTCAACCTCTTTCCCAGGGTCCTCTCTCTTCGTCTCTCGAGAAAGTACCCTAGTTTCGGCTGGTCACGTGGCACCCAAAATCTGGGTGCTGACAAGAATGTGCTACAGGGGAGGGGTAGCAAAGTGTAAGATTGTCACAAGTGTCTGAATGGTGGAAAGTACCGGAGGTGTTGTAAGCTTTTTCAGGAATATTTGTGGTGATAAGAACTCCTTTTATAGACAAGTATTTCTTCATTACATACGAACGTTCGACATCGAAGTGGTCCATGTTATTTTCGACGTAGAAAAACACGTTTACAAGTCTCTGAATTTCAAAACACTGGCGCTAACCATCGCCATAGTCAACGGAAGCCGGTACGAGTCACAACATGTCAACATAACAAATTTACAACAAGGAGAGCCGTCAGCTTTATGCTTTACGGAGCTCGAAATGAAATGGTGTGTCAAGGATTAGGAAGGACTTATTTATTTTTGGCATCTCCAAGGAGCAGCAGAATTTTCGGCAACCGTACACAAGACAGACAAACGGCGCGATGGTAAAATCAGGTTAATACGCCGGCGCCAACCGACTGAAACCACCGTTCTTGTAAGAACTTGAAGGTTATTTGTTTTATTCCTGTCGAGTAGGCCAAATTGCTCTCACACCGCCGATTGACCGAAAAAAAACCTAACTTTTTTCACCACACAACAGTGACATGACAAAATGAAAAATGTGCTAAACTAAATCACATTTATTAAGAGCCTTTTTGACAAGAAGGTTGTACTCTCGTCTGCAGGATTATACCATTACATTGAAGCTTGTAGATAAAAATACACAAGTGCAGCATGGGCTTTTATTATCAGAATTTTACTTGCATTATTAGGCCAATAAATGAAATATATAGCAAACAAATGAGTGTGTGACATTTTGTTCGGGCAATACGAGCAGCTTCTTATCAAACGCCTTCGGCAAATTCAAAACAGATCGAGCCTACCGTAAAATATTTTGTTGATGGGAAATCTGCATTATTTGTGCTTCTGAAACGCTGCAGATAGTAGCCTGTAGATTTTTTCAGCGTCCCTGTCTTTGAAAAAAAGTGAGCTGATGACTTCCACTCCTCTGTCTTCGTGCCAGTTTGAAAAGATTTGCATTCTCTTTTCCCTTCACTTCTTGAAGAAAAGCGAGTCCACCCTGGTGGGGAGGCCGAAACCAGGGTACTTTCTCGAGGGAGGAAGAGAGAGGACCCTGGATACGAGGTTGCAAAACCCTCACAAAAAGCTGAACTTTTTACCAGTTTGCCAATGTATAGCAGAGTGAAATAAGAAACAGTCTCTAGATCTGACTAGTCCATTCTAGCCGTTAGGAGGGCATGATGTTGGGTTAAATGTCTTAGAAAGGGTACAAAAAATCTGAATTCTGTCTTAAACAGGGTAGCAAAATCAGAGATCTTTGTCTTAAACAGGGTCAGGATTCAAACACCCGGGCTGCACCTCCCTACCCGAGCATCTGATGAGTGCCCCCCGAGGGCCAGACTTAGATTCCGTGCTCGTTATTTTCCAAATTTACTGTCAGGCACGCGGGGCGACAGCCGTAATCACCTTTGCTGTCCGTGCTGCGGTTTGATTCGCCATGTTTTAGACTGCAATGTCATTTGTTACCAGCAGCGAAACGAGTCGGGAGACTGGAAGCCAGTGATCAACAGTTACGTGATCACCACCTACAGAAAAGAGCAAGCTTCTTAGCGGAAAATAAAGAGTAACCACAAGCTCCTATTCCTTGAGCTTAAAACTCCCAAGAACCTCCCACACAAAAACATTCAAAATGTCTCTAAACCCAGGAGGTTTTTTTGGAACTCGAAGTCTCACGGAAAAGGAAACAAACGGCCGCAGCTCAAACTAATTTCACCAAATTCTACTTAACCACTAAATCGGAACAAGAAATCAGTTGTGAGTAACTGTTTCACAGATAAAACGTCCGCCGGTTTATACCTTATGTCAACGATATCCCTGTACATTAAAGAGCAACTTTTCAAACAAACGTATTGAAATTCGGTCAGTTACATTGGATCAGTAGAGGTCACATCGATCGGGAGGAGAAGGGCAGAACCAAACTAAGCCCAACAGTTTTTCCTTACACCAAACCCAAAACCAAGCTGGTATTATTCTTGAAAGCCGCGGAATTACCGTAAGTTTGAAATACATTGGCGCATAAATTTTGCAATTATATGCATCCAAAGTGAAACACAATTTCCCTACGGAAACCCTAGTACATGTTATGTTATAAAAGAGATTAGCACACTGCCTTCGAATATGATCATTTGAAATTGTTTTGCAGCTGTTAAACTACAAACTTAATGTAGGCCCACTACCATTCTATTCATCATAATACTAATTTTACGTCACTCATTCACCGGGAGCTGTGTATGATTTAAGTTTTAAAATGTCTTGGGCTCTCTCGTGTGAAAGCAGTCTCCCTGAGATCTGACAATTGGGAACAACGGGCCCTAAAAAACCATTTCTAGCATAAACCCTGCTTCTCAAGGGCTTTTCACGCTTTAACGACTCTCCTGGAGAGAACAGGAACAATTTATTTCCTGATTTGCATTTGAAAACAACTTAAGACAAACTTTGTTTTGTTTAACGTCCTTTATCCCGCTCGTTCCAAAGTATTGAGCCTTGGTCAATTTATGCTGTTCTAAGTATTAATTCCATGGACGAAAAGCAAAAACGTAACAACTTTTTTCCACATTTCACAAAATAAAATTTAGGATTTTTTCACGAAAGGGATACTAGTCATTGTCCTCCCCTCGCCCCGGGCATAATGCGTATTAAGGCGATATTGTTTTTTTGCGTAGCTCATCAGCATCTGTGGTATACTGACCTAGCCAAGGCAAGTCATTAGTTTCGCTTTAAAATGGGATCTTTCGCGGGCCACGTCCTTCCAGGAAGTTTCTTTATAGCTTTTGGCCTATGGTGGTGGGTTCACATCTTAGCAATGATCGCCAAAGCGCAAGCAAGGTTTTTGAAACATCACAACTCGCGAAAAGCAAACAACTTTGCATATGAATTTGACTTCGTGTCCACCACTTGGCAGAAAATTCCCTTGCCTTATTTGAGAGCTGTTCCCGTTGAACCGTGTTTAAAAGCGATAGCAACTACAGTGGGAATTTTTGGAGAGCTAACCAGAACCGAGTGGAGACTCCAAGACAAACATAACAACTTTTCGCATTTGAATAACTTTGCTCATGCTACAATGTTTGCCATGTTCCTGATCAGTGCCTCGGTGGAAATTCTACGTTTCTATTCCATATTGTTCTTGCCTCCGGCCACGGAACACGTTTTATCATCACTGGGGTTCTTCGTGGTTGGCGAATTGTTCTACTTTCATATCGATGGGCGTCCTGAACTGGATCAAAAACTGCACATTTTAATTTATGTTGTCGCATTTTCAATCGCCATTGTTATCATTCTTGAGGGATGGCAACGTAAGTGCTTCATTTTGTTTGTGACACGAACAATCCTAGTCGTGCTTCTCGGCACGTGGTTCTTCCAAGTTGCACACGTCTTGTATGGGACCCACCCTTGGCAAGATATACCTTCTAATCGAGCATTCGTCGCCATCGCTTTTTCATGGCACATCTTGGGACTGCTTTTGACATTTCTTTCCAGTCTTGTGGTAGCAAGTGTGTTCGTGACACTGAGGCGATGGTCTTGTGTTATTTCTTTCGATAACGGCAGCTTGACGAGAGACGCAACGGAACTTGACAACTTGATAATCAAGGTAAACGAAGATGCAACACAAGTTGAGTAAAACCTCCGAATTTCCACTTCGAAAGAGTTGAAAACCAACTGCATCACCAAAGGAAAGCTAAACATTGTGCAGCTTTATTTGAAAGGTCGCATCTAAACTCAGTACGATTTCACCCACAGATTAGCTATATGCCGATTATTATATTAAGAATTACCATGAGGAGAAATTTCATACCACAAGAAGGCATTTATATCTCCATTTTAACTTAAATTAGCTCTTTCGATATTAGTATTCATTGATTCTTCAAGTTAATATCATCGAAATTGCGTAGCAGCTATAACGAAGACACTGGTCGTCAGTTGCTAATTGACTGACCAGTTAAATTTACATGGCCAATGAAAACTGGCAAAAGTAAGTTGCAAGGTGACAGCAAGAATGTCAAAAGAAGACAAAAGAAAGACAGAAACAGTGAACATATATGTACATGCTAGTATGATGAGGATAAATTAAGATGTCTCAATTGGATGTTCAGTAAGGGCTGTTCCGAAGAATATACACTGATTCCTTAACCTGTCTTGATCACGCGTAAACGCCGGGTGAAGGATCGTGAAACATCCCTCCGGCAAAGGATGACGACAATTATCGGATCCCTCGAGGTGTTTAAAAATATGAAAGTTTTTATCTGAGGCCTAGGACATGTAGATATTCACGAATACGTGTAGCAAGGTGTCTGTTGGTTCACCAACATAACAGACGCTACAGCCTAGGCAAGAAAACCTTGAAACTTCAGTACATCATAGAGGGCAACCCTGATATCAAACGCACACCGGAAAATCTTAGGAAACTATTATTTTATGCCACGGTCCAAACAGGGTCTGGAAAGGGGGTCCTGATCCCGCATTCCCGCTCCTTTCTCATGAGAATCCCGCATCCCGCACTTTCTTCATCACTATCCCTAATCCCGTTTTTTTCTGTCCCAAAAAATACATTTAAAAAAAGACTAATTTCTGCAAAAGCTAATAAATGTAAGATGTAGTTTGGCCCTTTCGATTGATATTTTTCACTGGCCTGGTTGATTCGCTTTTGCCTCTAGAACGTTTATTTGGGTCGTGACGATTTTTCCGAATTCCCGACAGACAGGCAAAAGATCCCGCATCCCGTGTGCAAATTTTTGCGAATCTCATTTCCTGGGTAGCAGCAAAATCCCGAATCCCGTCAAGATCTTTCGCGTTTTCCGGAATCCCGCACCGTATTTTGGTCAAATCCCGGATCCCGAGAATACCAATGGCCTGCAGCAGCTCATAAATGATCGTACGCGTTGTACTGAATTGTACTAAGCCAATAGTTAACTCTAGAAAGGTCTTCATTTAGATTTCTATCAATGTTGGAAACTGTATTATCAGCAAAGGTCAATTGCGTATCATCGGCGTACATTCGTGGTTCAGAATTCAGTAGACTTGAATCAGGTAAATCATTTATATAAATTAAGAAGAGGAGCGGACTTAGTATTGTTCCCTGAGGAACACCGCAAGTAATTGGCCGACAACTGGAGAGCGAACCATTTACAAAACATCGTTGTTTTCGACAATCTGAGTAAGATTTAAACCAGTTCAGTGAAATACCGTCAACACCGTAAAATTTCAATTTCGATAAAAGAATATCGTGATCGACGTTGTCAAAGGCTTTCTTTAGGTCTAAAAATACAACTGCATTTACATTGCCTTGATCTGTTATATGCCCAGTTATCCGTAGCTTCAAGCAATGCAGTAGTAGTAGAATGAAGAGATCTAAAACCAGATTGACAACTCGATATTAAATTATTTTCAGTAAGATAACTATAGAGTTGGTCGTAAATGATTCTCTCAAAAACTTTTGCTACGACTGGGACGATCGAGATGGGACGATAGTTATTTAAATCAGATCGTTCACCCTGTTTAAACAAAGGGATAACTTTCGATAATTTCCGTTCATCAGGAAAGACGCCAGAAGTGATAGACTGATTGAAGATAGCACAGAGAGGACTGGCAATTAAATCAGCGCAATCCCGTAAAAGTCTTGCCGATATTTTGTCCAAACCTGTAGCTTTGGTTTTGGATAGTTTAGATAAAAGAGAGAAAACTGTGGATACACTAGTTGTTTTCAGTGTGAATCTGCAGTCACAAGTCCTACTCAAATAATCCACATGTAAAGGACAATTTTCATTCACGTGTATTTCGCTTGCTAGCCTGGAACCAATGCTAGAAAAGTGATCATTAAAGGTATCGGACAATTCAGGTGGGTCTTGAATGGAAATACCATTATTAAGTATAATTTCGTTCAAAAAGGAACTGTTAAATCTTTTGATGTTTACATTGACCAAAATCTATCTTGGACTG
Source organism: Siderastrea radians (assembly GCA_964017195.1). Classification (NCBI taxonomy): domain Eukaryota; kingdom Metazoa; phylum Cnidaria; class Anthozoa; order Scleractinia; family Rhizangiidae; genus Siderastrea; species Siderastrea radians. The sequence goes on along the minus strand of OZ024897.1, from coordinate 8,258,041 downwards.
TTCACGTCGATAATTTGTGTAAAAAGATTGCTGCTGGCATCGGAGTGCTAAAGCGTTCTAGAGCTTTTGTTCCATTTGACATTTGAACAATGTATACTTCTTTAGTTCAGCCACACTTCGATTACTGTAGCGAGATTTGGGGATGCTGTAATAAAACTCTCTCCAAAAAACTTCACTCCAAAATCGTGCGGTGCGCTTTCTCTTAAGTGCAAGTTATGACACCAATGCTGACTCTGTTATCGATAAACTTGGCTGGAGAAAACTTGACACACAAAGACAAATTAATAAAGCGCCAATGGTATAAAAATCACGCAATGGATTAGCACCTAATTATCTTCGTTCGAAATTCACCGCTCGTAGCAATGTCTCCAGTTACTCTTTTATTCCTCTACCCCGTAAAAACTTCATGAAAAATAGTTTCAGCTACTCTGGAGCATTTCTTTGGAATAGCCTTCCTGTTGAGCTGCGGCAGGCGAACTCTTGGGACATTCAGGGCTGGCTGAAAGCAATTCTTCTGAAGATCAATCTACACGGCACTTATGTAAAGCAGGCTCATAGTTTAATTAGGTTTTATCAAATTGTTAACGTATTTTAGTGGTTTTTAAGTCCTGATAAGTCGATCGACCGTGTTTAAATAAAGTTATTCATTCATTCATTCATTCGTTCGTTCGTTCGTTCGTTCGTTCGTTCGTTCGTTCTTTCGTTCATTCATTCATTCATACCTTCCAGACCCTGTCCAAACGCACCACTCTTTTCCTTTATAGGCAACTTATTCGATCAGATAGGTGGTGTTGCCCCTCCCCCCCCCTCCCCCCACGGAATGATATGGATCATTTTACTGATATTTCAAACTGAGTAGGTGGGGTGCTTAATGGAGAGGGGAGGGGGGGCTTATTACAAAATCCAGCTTCCAAAAGGGGTGCTGATTAGAGAGGGGGTTCTTAATAGAGCTTTTACGGTGTTTGGAGTGCGTAAAATTTCAGCCCTATTGCTGCAAAGTAGTTTCATCAAATGGGGTTAAAAAGAAGAAAAACCGAAAGAAAGTACTGGTAAATTGCTTTTACTTGAACTGAGGATTAATTTCACTTACACACTCGAAAGTTAGACCCACCTTGTAAAGTACAATAAACGCTACTAAAGGGAAGTACTTCTCAGCAAGCTTTCATTTGAATGGACAAATTTTAGGATTTAGACTGTTTACGAATGCCTTTTACATAAATTGCTAGCATTACCAAAGAGGGAACGTTTTATCAGGTGAAACTTTTTCCACAGTTTAACCCTAGCTAGCGTTCCGCGCTTGAAGAAATAACAGTTACAACGTGTAATTGTTTTTAGTTTATACAAGCATGAGGTAAAAAAAAAAGAATGATAATGATAACAATAATAATAATAATAATAATAATAATAATAAAAATAATAATAATAATAATAATAATAATAATGAGATGGCTTGACTCATCACAAAACCAGGGTGAAAGGGGGTCCTCAGGTTTTTGTTCACCATCTTGATAGAAAGTGTCTTCTTGGAGGCAGCTGAAGCTTTTGTTAAGACCAAAAAGAAAATTTGTGCCTCATAAACTTGTCTGCATTTATACTGAAGGAACTTCATCCTTTCGGCAGTGCCAACTGCGGTCTCCCATGCTGTAATGGAGGTTTGGTCCACCTGTGACATTTTCGCCCAGCTTAATGGTACCGGTCTTGCATTAAAGTACTTGTGCCTGCATAATGCTCCTTGAGTTTTTGTAGCCAGATCCAAGGTTTTCCTGCATTGTCGGTTGGAATCTTGGATGCGATGGCATTGTCTATACGTGACTGGACGAAATCTGTTTGAGTGCGATACTACGTAGCACGTGCACGTACGCACGGATGTTTACGCCAAGTGACATGAGACCTGCACACATTTGTACAGGTGGCAAGAAAATTAACCATTTTTCCGTCATAAATGTATTTTAAACACATCCATTTTCAACTGCTAATACACGGTTTTGTGATTGAATGAAGTTTGCGAGTACCAGCGAGTCCGTATTTCGATGGATTCACGGAAGTCACGTGTCGGGGAGTGGACTTCGTTAATTCCTATTAAATGCTTGTATGTACAAACATGATCACGGAATACTTAAACCCAGAATACTAAAACAAAGAACGGCACAAACACTTCACTCAAAAACCTAGTTTAAGTTAGGTCACTCTCCAATTCCCAGTCATGAAAACGACGATATTTTAAGGGTAAAAAGCAGCATTAAAGATGGCCCTATTTTGTACGCAGTACCCGACGAGAAAATGCAGTCAAAAGCACGAGAAATCGGAGAAAGACAGATTCGTTTCTCCTACCCATAGTTTTTTTTTTCAAATTCCAAAAATCATCATCATCATCATCACCATCATCATAACAATAGTAAATAATGGATAAATAAATAAATAAATAAATAAATAACTAAAATGATTCTTGAGAGTAACAAAATTTCTTATTTGGTAAGGATGTTCAAAACAATTCTTTTAAAGCAATTTCAGGTATGTTGGTTGTAAAATCTAAAAAAAAGGGAAATTTATTCCTAAGCTGTTCTTAGTTGGGAGTAAACCAACTCTTTCATTTATAGTGAAATAAAAAACGGGAAAAAACGAAGTTACTGTTACGAATGCGGATTAATGTCACTTGCTACTGTTGTGAAGCTAATTTAGGGTATTGATTTAGTTGTTTTTCCTAGACCTGAAATGATCTAAGTGCAATGGCTTTCCTCCTAAGAGTTTCCTGTTTGTCTAACTACCGTACTCGCCAAACCGGGCGAGTGATCCGTGATTTGTACTCGCCCGACAATTTCTACACTCGCCAATGTCCAACCCTGTACTTTGTTTTACAATTTTTCCAAAGAAAAAGTTTCATGAAAGTGGTCTAATTGGCCCTCATTATGGCAATTAATCTAAACTTTCATAAATCATGGGCACTAAATGAATACAACATTGGCATGCATTATCAATATTTTACACCCTGATAAACTTTGAAAATGGGAGGCAGTGTACATTTTGGATTTCACAATACTGGCCACAATACTGTGCCCTCCATCAAATTTTTGAACCCTTATGAAACTATTGATTGGGTGTTGCTGACACAAGTAACACAGCAAGCTAGGCAAGTCAGTAATGAAAAAATAATTAACAGGACAATTCAGCATAGATTGGCGATTACTATTTGTGGGCTAGTGTAGCCTATTTATTTGTAATGAAAACCCAAAACAAAATAAAATAAAGTGCAAATAAAGTGTAGAATAAAAGCAGAAAGTGAACAGCTATTATCACAGGTAGCCCAAGCTCACTATTTTACGCCTTCAAACACAGTAATCCAACTCTCTTGTCGACGATTATAAGAGTTTGTATGGGAAATCTTACTTTCACTTCTAAAACCGAAATAAAATAGCCTACAAAACTCACCGTTCTCGTTTTCTTGTAGTTTCCTAGTATATCCCCCACCCCCCCCCCCCCCCTTTAATTAGGGGTAATTTGGGGCCTTTCCGAGCGGGTCAACTTATCAGCCCCAGCACGTACACGAATATAAGAGTTTGTATGGAAAACATAACGCGGGCTAAAAATGTGCTTAATTTAAAATAAAGTTGTCCTTTTAACTCACCTCTGGCTCATTCATGCGTTTCTCAGTGTTTTTACAGCGGTTTAGGCCTCGAAGGATCAATAAAACACCTCTCTGAGCGAGACGCTTTTCCACCCTGAGAAGCGTAGAGAGAAGCGAAGCGAAGGTTGGAAGCCGTCTCCTGACCGTTGACGGTTTCGGGGACGATAAATCCCGTTGAAAGTGCACCACGGGGAAAATTCCACCAGCGACAGATTTGTAGATAAACAACGACCTTTCTACGTCGTTTGCATTGCCGAATTCCTATTTTGAGAGACGTAAATGGCCAATTTACTAAGCAGTTCTACGGCATGACTACGCACGGACCGGGCTGCCCTGCAACGGACTCCAACCGTCAAGTGGCAAATTCAAACCAAAGCGGGGCAGGCACAGTGAAATTCTACCAACCGACAAACGTTGTTTATCTGCAAATCTGTCGCTGGTGGAATTTTCCCCGTGATGCACTTTCAACGGGATTTATCGTCCCCGAAACCGTCAACGGTCAGGAGACGGCTTCCAACCTTTGCTTCGCTTCTCTCTGCGTTTCTCAGGGTGGAAAAGCGTCTCGCTCAGAGAGGTGTTTTATTGATCCTTCGAGGCCTATACCGCTGTAAAAACACTGAGAAACGCATGAATGAGCCAGAGGTGAGTTAAAAAGACAACTTTATTTTAAATTAAGCACATTTTTAGCCCGCGTTATATTTTCCATACAAACTCTTATACATGTATTCGTGTACGTGCTGGGGCTGATAAGTTGACCCGCTCGGAAAGGCCCCAAATTACCCTTAATTAAAGGGGTGGGGGGGATATACTAGGAAACTACCGGAAAACGAGAACGGTGAGTTTTGTAGGCAATTTTATTTCGGTTTTAGAAGTGAAAGTAAGATTTCCCATACAAACTCTTATAATCGTCGACAAGAGAGTTGGATTACTGTGTTTGAAGGCCTAAAATAGCGAGCTTGGGCTACCTGTGCTATTATATCAATAAACAAATGGATGAATAAATGATAAAGAATAAGTAAATATAAAATAACAATGAATGTATGAAGGGTAAAAACTCAGAAAATGAGAAACAAAAAGATCTAAAGAAAGAACAAAAAGAAAATGAGTAACAGGAAAAATCAAAAGAAAGAAAGAAAGAAAGAAAGAAAGAAAGAAAGAAAGAAAGAAAGAAAGAAAGAAAGAAAGAAAGAAAGAAAGAAAGAAAGAAAGAAAGAAAGAAAGAAAGAAAGAAAGAAAGAAAGAAAGAAAATGCAGGAGTTAAGGGGACCCTGACCTTAGGGGGACCCTGAACCTGACCCTAACCCTTGTTTTCCCATTATTGCATAGGGTTAGGTTTATTACATCCTTTGAATTTTTTTTCCGTCACTTGTTTTCCTGTTATTGCATTACTTACTATCCATTATGACATCAGTCATTTTAGTAACCACCCTATTGATCCTTTTAATTTAACACGATACAATATAATGATACCTTCATGTTAAATATTGTATCATGTTGATTTCATGTGTTATATTATAACATAAGAAGAGCTGTTTTCACAGGCTGTTTAAGACGACTTTTTCCAGTCTCAAAGTGCCTTGCAATTCCACAATTTTTGCTCACAGGGTAGAATTTTCCTCCCTAAAAATGCACATAGTTTTCACAGGGATGTTCTTAGCAGTAGCATTTTAATTCTTTCCGCGTGATCACAAACTCACGCGAGGTGCACAGATCGCGTGAATCGAGTTAATTTCTGTGAACTTGAACATGCAATGCTTTTAAAAGTTCTGAGCGTTCCTATTTTCGAATCGATTTGAATTAACCGCTCAAAACATTTCGGTTTAGCATTATCGCAAAAAGAGAACGTTCAATTTGAAGTTGATGCTGTGGTCCAGATTAACTCTAGCCTTTTTCTAATACTGTTGTTTGTTTAATAATAAGAGATCGAGACCCGTCTCTCTCTATCTTCGCATCTGTCGTTATGCTCTTCAATGGACAGACCCAAGGGAACACGTTAAATCTTTACTGGATGTTGTTAGAGTTATACTGCCTTCAACGTTCCTTGATTTTAGTTCTCAAGAAACTTCAGTATTATCGACATGTTGTCCACATGTATATTTACTCGTGTAGGTTGTTCGCTGATCGTTAAATTAAAAACCTCGTTACACGTTCGTTACCCTGAGTAAGGAGGTGCAAGCTCGTTTGAGCTTGGAAAAATTAGTCAGTTATTAGCTGAAAAAGCTTCCAGGTGTAACAGACACGACGAGCTGAGAAATTACGTTACGTAACATCGGATCGACACTCCGGCCGTGATTCTTTGAAATTAAAATATAGGCACAAACCTCCTTTTCGCTGTCTGTTTTAAAACATAAACAACCTGCTCTCTGTGTATATCCATCGGCATCATAAGTCCGACCTTTCTTCGCAGAACTCGCTCGTTCCTTCATCGTGGCCAAGCGAGGATCCAGTAATGCTTTTAGTTTCACATGACGGACAACGATATTTGTTATAAGTGACTACGTGACTGAATGAAATCTGTTTGAGTGCGAGATTACGTGGCGCGTACATGAACGCACGCACCTGCACTCATGCTTTTGCCAAGTGACATGAGACCTGCAAACATTTGTATAGGTGGCAAAAAAATTTAACCATTTTCCGTCATAAATATATTTTAAACACATCCATTTTCAACTGCTAATACACGGTTTTGTGATTGAATGAAGTTTGCGAGTACCAGGGAGTCCGTATAAAGGAACAGATTTCGATGGATTCACGGAAGTCACGTTTTGGGGGAGTGGACTTCGTTAATTCCTATTAAATGCTTGCATGTACAAACAGGATCATCACGGAATACTTAAACCCAGAATACTAAAACAAAGAACGGCACAAACACTTCACTCAAAAAACATAGTTTAAGTTAGGTCACTCTCCAATTCCCAGTCATGAAAACGACGATATTTTAAGGGCAAAATGCGGCATTAAAGATGACCCTATTTTGTACGCAGTACCTGACGAGAAAATGCAGTAAAAAGCACGAGAAATCGGAGAAAGACAGATTCGTTTCTCCTTCCCATAGTTTTTTGTTTTCAAATTCCAAATATCATCATCATCATCATCTCATGATCATCATCATAACAATAATAGTTAAATAAATAAATAACTAAAATGATTCTTGAGAGTAACAAAATTTCTTATTTGGTAAGGATGTTCAACAAAATTCTTTTAAAGCAATTTCAGGTATATTGGTTGCAAAATCTAAAAAAAAAAAGGGGAAATTTATTCCTAAGCTGTACTTAGTAGTGGGAGTACATGTAAACCAAGTCTTTTATTTATAGTGAAATAAAAAACGAAGTTACTGTTACGAATGCGGATTCCTGTCACTTGCTACTGTTGTGAAGCTAATTTTAGGGTATTGATTTAGTTGTTTTTCCTAGACTTGAAATGATCTAAGTGCAATGGCTTTCCTCCTAAGAGTCTTCCTGTTTGTCTACGTAACTAAGGGCGTGCTGTAGACAGGTTTGCGATTTCCTGTAAGCTTTGCCAAGTCCTCCTTGAACATTGAGTTCAAGGACAATTTCTTCCCAAACACTTAAGTTTTCTCGTACTGGAATGGCCGAACTTATTCCGATTTCCCTTCACCAAATGGTTTTTTGTCTCAGCTGTTCTTCTTTTGAATTCTTTCTACTTTATCTTCTTCTGGCACCGTCTGGTCTTCCTTAAGTTAGGGTCGCAAAAATGCCCGGGGGGGTTACTCCCTTATATGGCCTATACGGGGATGTGCCGCTGGACAGGGTATGGTTTTGGCCTCTCTGTCCTAAACAGGGTATGTGATTTCATTCGAGTCTGTCCTAAACAGGGTATATAATTTCGCGGAAGTCTGTCCTAATTGTATACAGGGTGTTGCATGTCCTAAACAGGGTAATAAAATTGTGCTTGTTGCCCTAAACGGGGTATGTAGTTTAGGATTTTTTTGTCCTAAACAGGGTCAGGGTTTCAAACCATCAGCGGCTCACATATACCCAAATATGAATGGAGTACCCCTCCCGAGCAAAAATGTCACTTTACAGCACAGCATAAAAGAAACTTCGTTTAGCTAGTAGTTGGTTAGACAAGTAGAGAAGTTGGAGAAGCTTAAAGAAGCAATAAAGAAGATTATCTTCCACAGAGTCTTGGTACTAAGCGAGCGCAGCCCAACAAACTTGGTGGAAAATCCGATCGTCAACACTACCCACTGAAACTGGACGTTACAAGAAGCTAGTATCCAGAGATGAGAGACTTTGCCCCTCCGATCTGCAAAACCCGTTATCCGTGATGAGTTCCATTATTTAATGAATTGTAACCATTCGTCTTTTCCTCTTTTCAATAGCATCTTCTTGGAACACCTTTGTTCAATAAACAGTAGTTTCATGAATATGTTTAAGGCGCTATTTCTGACGTACTACGGTCAATGATCAACTTTGAGTCCTTGTCGAGGGCACTTCTAGTCGCTCATACTTCATATTTCATTCATCATGTTATAGCGTTCAACCAATTAACTTTTCCCTCCAATGTGAAGAAAATGAATTCCGAAGTATTTTGTTACCTTTCTTTTAAAACCAGTATAATTTTCCTCGTAATTTTGTGCCAAGAACACTTTTGATTTCAATGGGCGTTTTACCATAATGTTTAAACTATTCAGATATGACCCCAGGGATATAACAACCGCCTATACAACCCTGACAAAATACGTTAATCTTCACTTCCACCGCGGTCAAACGTCTGACGCAGTTTTTTCGTTTAATTCGTAAGATTTGTTCACGATGCAGTCGAAGCATGAGCACGGGATATATAAATTAGTGGGTGAGTGTAAATATATTTTCATTTCTCTCAAATAAACGAGTTTCTTTGCTATTTAAATGTTCCGCTTCCGAACAAAATTACTCCGGCTTACTCTTAGAAATGGCACCGACAAGTCCGTTTCCCGTTTTCAAACACTTAGCACTTTTTTAGTGAAGTTCGAAACATTTTTAGTAAGTCAACAGGATACTGGTGCAGTATCAAACTTTAAACAGTGAAAATAATTCCCTTACCTTTGAAGTACTTTTCTTATTTATCTCGTTTGAGCGCGGTGAAACTTTCACTGAATGCTGTCCGAGTCTTAGTCCTTTCTTAATTTTGCTATCAAGCTAGGAATTTCAGCGTTAATGTAATGTTGTCGTTGTTGTTGCGTATGTTACTCGTTTGTTTATTCGTTCATATGTTATTATATGAATCACATACTACGTTACCACTTTACTCTGAGCAAGGACGTCATCTCCTTTCATTTTGGCAAAGAATTTAGTTTTTGGTTGAAAGCTTTCGATGTGTCTTTTTAGCATAGCATACACAGAAATTGCGTTACGTAATAGCGTTCGATACCGACAGTGGTCGATCTCCGTGAATACTTTGTAAGTTTATGATACCCTGCAACTGGAAAACATAGCCTCAAACCTCTTTTTCGCTGTCTGTTTTAAAGCATAAACAGCCTGCTCTCTTTATGTAACCATCAACATCGTAAGTCCGATCTTTCTTCGCAGAACTCGCTAGCTCCTTCATCGTTTGCCAAGCAAGAATCGTAATACTAGCTTCCTAATATGACGGAACAATGAATATCATTATTGCGTCTAAGTGCGTGACTAGACAAGTCTTTTTATAAGTGGATCAAACATGTGCGCACTTGCACGAACGCGCGGTTTCGCTGGACCTCCATGGGCCTGCCAACATTTCTTTCCTTTTAGCAGTAGGCAAAAGTACTAACCATTTTAAGTCACAATATTATATTCTACTTCTGGGAACAGCCTTACATCGATGAAAACACGATTTTCGGAGTTAAATGAAGATTGCGAATACAAGCGAGGTGATGGGAACCGGTCCCGGTACTTCACCAAAGTCACGTTTTGGAAGTGTGGGGCACGTGCCCAAAACTGGAAAACGGGATACCTCTCTTAGGGCCTGTTTACAAGGGGTAGGGTAACCCCGTGAGTCTCAGGGTTATCCTATTAGCCGAGACAAAGTTGTCCCGGGGTTACAGGCCACTTTCTCAGTTATACTCCACTCTCCAGGGCATCTCACGTGTACGCTTCAGTTCACTCAATAAACAAAGCTCAACGGAAATTATTTGAGCGCCCAAACTTCCTTTTGTACGAACAGCTCACCCCTGAAGTACTGCTCTGAAAGTTTTCCCCATGGGAACTTTGGAACCCTTGTCATGAAAAACGCACGCGTTGAACGCACGTGTTGTTAAACTCACGTTTAACCAAGTCATATGAACAAGCATCGTGTGACCGCGTCGCGTGACCTTTACGGAGGCGTGTGACTCCACTACTTAAGGGAAGAGGGGTACTCCCTTATATGGCCTTAACGGGGACGTGCGGTCCAATAGGGTATGGTTTTCAGAGGGTTTTGTCTTGAATGGGGTATCGATTTCATCAATTTTTGTCTTAAAACAGGGTTTCATTGCACGAAACCGATGTAATCGTTAATTTACAAAACCCTCAACCTCTTTCCCAGGGTCCTCTCTCTTCGTCTCTCGAGAAAGTACCCCAGTTTCGGCTGGTCACGTGGCACCCAAAATCTGGGTGCTGACAAGAATGTGCTACAGGGGAGGGGTAGCAAAGTGTAAGATTGTCACAAGTGTCTGAATGGTGGAAAGTACCGGAGGTGTTGTAAGCTTTTTCAGGAATATTTGTGGTGATAAGAACTCCTTTTATAGACAAGTATTTCTTCATTACATACGAACGTTCGACATCGAAGTGGTCCATGTTATTTTCGACGTAGAAAAACACGTTTACAAGTCTCTGAATTTCAAAACACTGGCGCTAACCATCGCCATAGTCAACGGAAGCCGGCACGAGTCACAACATGTCAACATAACAAATTTACAACAAGGAGAGCCGTCAGCTTTATGCTTTACGGAGCTCGAAATGAAATGGTGTGTCAAGGATTAGGAAGGACTTATTTATTTTTGGCATCTCCAAGGAGCAGCAGAATTTTCGACAACCGTACACAAGACAGACAAACGGCGCGATGGTAAAATCAGGTTAATACGCCGGCGCCAACCGACTGAAACCACCGTTCTTGTAAGAACTTGAAGGTTATTTGTTTTATTCCTGTCGAGTAGGCCAAATTGCTCTCACACCGCCGATTGACCGAAAAAAAACCTAACTTTTTTCACCACACAACAGTGACATGACAAAATGAAAAATGTGCTAAACTAAATCACATTTATTAAGAGCCTTTTTGACAAGAAGGTTGTACTCTGGTCTGCAGGATTATACCATTACATTGAAGCTTGTAGATAAAAATACACAAGTGCAGCATGGGCTTTTATTATCAGAATTTTACTTGCATTATTAGGCCAATAAATGAAATATATAGCAAACAAATGAGTGTGTGACATTTTGTTCGGGCAATACGAGCAGCTTCTTATCAAACGCCTTCGGCAAATTCAAAACAGATCGAGCCTACCGTAAAATATTTTGTTGATGGGAAATCTGCATTATTTGTGCTTCTGAAACGCTGCAGATAGTAGCCTGTAGATTTTTTCAGCGTCCCTGTCTTTGAAAAAAAGTGAGCTGATGACTTCCACTCCTCTGTCTTCGTGCCAGTTTGAAAAGATTTGCATTCTCTTTTCCCTTCACTTCTTGAAGAAAAGCGAGTCCACCCTGGTGGGGAGGCCGAAACCAGGGTACTTTCTCGAGGGAGGAAGAGAGAGGACCCTGGATACGAGGTTGCAAAACCCTCACAAAAAGCTGAACTTTTTACCAGTTTGCCAATGTATAGCAGAGTGAAATAAGAAACAGTCTCTAGATCTGACTAGTCCATTCTAGCCGTTAGGAGGGCATGATGTTGGGTTAAATGTCTTAGAAAGGGTACAAAAAATCTGAATTCTGTCTTAAACAGGGTAGCAAAATCAGAGATCTTTGTCTTAAACAGGGTCAGGATTCAAACACCCGGGCTGCACCTCCCTACCCGAGCATCTGATGAGTGCCCCCCGAGGGCCAGACTTAGATTCCGTGCTCGTTATTTTCCAAATTTACTGTCAGGCACGCGGGGCGACAGCCGTAATCACCTTTGCTGTCCGTGCTGCGGTTTGATTCGCCATGTTTTAGACTGCAATGTCATTTGTTACCAGCAGCGAAACGAGTCGGGAGACTGGAAGCCAGTGATCAACAGTTACGTGATCACCACCTACAGAAAAGAGCAAGCTTCTTAGCGGAAAATAAAGAGTAACCACAAGCTCCTATTCCTTGAGCTTAAAACTCCCAAGAACCTCCCACACAAAAACATTCAAAATGTCTCTAAACCCAGGAGGTTTTTTTGGAACTCGAAGTCTCACGGAAAAGGAAACAAACGGCCGCAGCTCAAACTAATTTCACCAAATTCTACTTAACCACTAAATCGGAACAAGAAATCAGTTGTGAGTAACTGTTTCACAGATAAAACGTCCGCCGGTTTATACCTTATGTCAACGATATCCCTGTACATTAAAGAGCAACTTTTCAAACAAACGTATTGAAATTCGGTCAGTTACATTGGATCAGTAGAGGTCACATCGATCGGGAGGAGAAGGGCAGAACCAAACTAAGCCCAACAGTTTTTCCTTACACCAAACCCAAAACCAAGCTGGTATTATTCTTGAAAGCCGCGGAATTACCGTAAGTTTGAAATACATTGGCGCATAAATTTTGCAATTATATGCATCCAAAGTGAAACACAATTTCCCTACGGAAACCCTAGTACATGTTATGTTATAAAAGAGATTAGCACACTGCCTTCGAATATGATCATTTGAAATTGTTTTGCAGCTGTTAAACTACAAACTTAATGTAGGCCCACTACCATTCTATTCATCATAATACTAATTTTACGTCACTCATTCACCGGGAGCTGTGTATGATTTAAGTTTTAAAATGTCTTGGGCTCTCTCGTGTGAAAGCAGTCTCCCTGAGATCTGACAATTGGGAACAACGGGCCCTAAAAAACCATTTCTAGCATAAACCCTGCTTCTCAAGGGCTTTTCACGCTTTAACGACTCTCCTGGAGAGAACAGGAACAATTTATTTCCTGATTTGCATTTGAAAACAACTTAAGACAAACTTTGTTTTGTTTAACGTCCTTTATCCCGCTCGTTCCAAAGTATTGAGCCTTGGTCAATTTATGCTGTTCTAAGTATTAATTCCATGGACGAAAAGCAAAAACGTAACAACTTTTTTCCACATTTCACAAAATAAAATTTAGGATTTTTTCACGAAAGGGATACTAGTCATTGTCCTCCCCTCGCCCCGGGCATAATGCGTATTAAGGCGATATTGTTTTTTTGCGTAGCTCATCAGCATCTGTGGTATACTGACCTAGCCAAGGCAAGTCATTAGTTTCGCTTTAAAATGGGATCTTTCGCGGGCCACGTCCTTCCAGGAAGTTTCTTTATAGCTTTTGGCCTATGGTGGTGGGTTCACATCTTAGCAATGATCGCCAAAGCGCAAGCAAGGTTTTTGAAACATCACAACTCGCGAAAAGCAAACAACTTTGCATATGAATTTGACTTCGTGTCCACCACTTGGCAGAAAATTCCCTTGCCTTATTTGAGAGCTGTTCCCGTTGAACCGTGTTTAAAAGCGATAGCAACTACAGTGGGAATTTTTGGAGAGCTAACCAGAACCGAGTGGAGACTCCAAGACAAACATAACAACTTTTCGCATTTGAATAACTTTGCTCATGCTACAATGTTTGCCATGTTCCTGATCAGTGCCTCGGTGGAAATTCTACGTTTCTATTCCATATTGTTCTTGCCTCCGGCCACGGAACACGTTTTATCATCACTGGGGTTCTTCGTGGTTGGCGAATTGTTCTACTTTCATATCGATGGGCGTCCTGAACTGGATCAAAAACTGCACATTTTAATTTATGTTGTCGCATTTTCAATCGCCATTGTTATCATTCTTGAGGGATGGCAACGTAAGTGCTTCATTTTGTTTGTGACACGAACAATCCTAGTCGTGCTTCTCGGCACGTGGTTCTTCCAAGTTGCACACGTCTTGTATGGGACCCACCCTTGGCAAGATATACCTTCTAATCGAGCATTCGTCGCCATCGCTTTTTCATGGCACATCTTGGGACTGCTTTTGACATTTCTTTCCAGTCTTGTGGTAGCAAGTGTGTTCGTGACACTGAGGCGATGGTCTTGTGTTATTTCTTTCGATAACGGCAGCTTGACGAGAGACGCAACGGAACTTGACAACTTGATAATCAAGGTAAACGAAGATGCAACACAAGTTGAGTAAAACCTCCGAATTTCCACTTCGAAAGAGTTGAAAACCAACTGCATCACCAAAGGAAAGCTAAACATTGTGCAGCTTTATTTGAAAGGTCGCATCTAAACTCAGTACGATTTCACCCACAGATTAGCTATATGCCGATTATTATATTAAGAATTACCATGAGGAGAAATTTCATACCACAAGAAGGCATTTATATCTCCATTTTAACTTAAATTAGCTCTTTCGATATTAGTATTCATTGATTCTTCAAGTTAATATCATCGAAATTGCGTAGCAGCTATAACGAAGACACTGGTCGTCAGTTGCTAATTGACTGACCAGTTAAATTTACATGGCCAATGAAAACTGGCAAAAGTTGCAAGGTGACAGCAAGAATGTCAAAAGAAGACAAAAGAAAGACAGAAACAGTGAACATATATGTACATGCTAGTATGATGAGGATAAATTAAGATGTCTCAATTGGATGTTCAGTAAGGGCTGTTCCGAAGAATATACACTGATTCCTTAACCTGTCTTGATCACGCGTAAACGCCGGGTGAAGGATCGTGAAACATCCCTCCGGCAAAGGATGACGACAATTATCGGATCCCTCGAGGTGTTTAAAAATATGAAAGTTTTTATCTGAGGCCTAGGACATGTAGATATTCACGAATACGTGTAGCAAGGTGTCTGTTGGTTCACCAACATAACAGACGCTACAGCCTAGGCAAGAAAACCTTGAAACTTCAGTACATCATAGAGGGCAACCCTGATATCAAACGCACACCGGAAAATCTTAGGAAACTATTATTTTATGCCACGGTCCAAACAGGGTCTGGAAAGGGGGTCCTGATCCCGCATTCCCGCTCCTTTCTCATGAGAATCCCGCATCCCGCACTTTCTTCATCACTATCCCTAATCCCGTTTTTTTCTGTCCCAAAAAATACATTTAAAAAAAGACTAATTTCTGCAAAAGCTAATAAATGTAAGATGTAGTTTGGCCCTTTCGATTGATATTTTTCACTGGCCTGGTTGATTCGCTTTTGCCTCTAGAACGTTTATTTGGGTCGTGACGATTTTTCCGAATTCCCGACAGACAGGCAAAAGATCCCGCATCCCGTGTGCAAATTTTTGCGAATCTCATTTCCTGGGTAGCAGCAAAATCCCGAATCCCGTCAAGATCTTTCGCGTTTTCCGGAATCCCGCACCGTATTTTGGTCAAATCCCGGATCCCGAGAATACCAATGGCCTGCAGCAGCTCATAAATGATCGTACGCGTTGTACTGAATTGTACTAAGCCAATAGTTAACTCTAGAAAGGTCTTCATTTAGATTTCTATCAATGTTGGAAACTGTATTATCAGCAAAGGTCAACTGCGTATCATCGGCGTACATTCGTGGTTCAGAATTCAGTAGACTTGAATCAGGTAAATCATTTATATAAATTAAGAAGAGGAGCGGACTTAGTATTGTTCCCTGAGGAACACCGCAAGTAATTGGCCGACAACTGGAGAGCGAACCATTTACAAAACATCGTTGTTTTCGACAATCTGAGTAAGATTTAAACCAGTTCAGTGAAATACCGTCAACACCGTAAAATTTCAATTTCGATAAAAGAATATCGTGATCGACGTTGTCAAAGGCTTTCTTTAGGTCTAAAAATACAACTGCATTTACATTGCCTTGATCTGTTATATGCCCAGTTATCCGTAGCTTCAAGCAATGCAGTAGTAGTAGAATGAAGAGATCTAAAACCAGATTGACAACTCGATATTAAATTATTTTCAGTAAGATAACTATAGAGTTGGTCGTAAATGATTCTCTCAAAAACTTTTGCTACGACTGGGACGATCGAGATGGGACGATAGTTATTTAAATCAGATCGTTCACCCTGTTTAAACAAAGGGATAACTTTCGATAATTTCCGTTCATCAGGAAAGACGCCAGAAGTGATAGACTGATTGAAGATAGCACAGAGAGGACTGGCAATTAAATCAGCGCAATCCCGTAAAAGTCTTGCCGATATTTTGTCCAAACCTGTAGCTTTGGTTTTGGATAGTTTAGATAAAAGAGAGAAAACTGTGGATACACTAGTTGTTTTCAGTGTGAATCTGCAGTCACAAGTCCTACTCAAATAATCCACATGTAAAGGACAATTTTCATTCACGTGTATTTCGCTTGCTAGCCTGGAACCAATGCTAGAAAAGTGATCATTAAAGGTATCGGACAATTCAGGTGGGTCTTGAATGGAAATACCATTATTAAGTATAATCTCGTTCAAAAAGGAACTGTTAAATCTTTTGATGTTTACATTGACCAAAATCTATCTTGGACTGTTCACGTCGATAATTTGTGTAAAAAGATTGCTGCTGGCATCGGAGTGCTAAAGCGTTCTAGAGCTTTTGTTCCATTTGACATTTGAACAATGTATACTTCTTTAGTTCAGCCACACTTCGATTACTGTAGCGAGATTTGGGGATGCTGTAATAAAACTCTCTCCAAAAAACTTCACTCCAAAATCGTGCGGTGCGCTTTCTCTTAAGTGCAAGTTATGACACCAATGCTGACTCTGTTATCGATAAACTTGGCTGGAGAAAACTTGACACACAAAGACAAATTAATAAAGCGCCAATGGTATAAAAATCACGCAATGGATTAGCACCTAATTATCTTCGTTCGAAATTCACCGCTCGTAGCAATGTCTCCAGTTACTCTTTAAGAGACATCAATGGCAAACTTGCTATTCCTCTACCCCGTAAAAACTTCATGAAAAATAGTTTCAGCTACTCTGGAGCATTTCTTTGGAATAGCGTTCCTGTTGAGCTGCGGCAGGCGAACTCTTGGGACATTCAGGGCTGGCTGAAAGCAATTCTTCTGAAGATCAATCTACACGGCACTTATGTAAAGCAGGCTCATAGTTTAATTAGGTTTTATCAAATTGTTAACGTATTTTAGTGGTTTTTAAGTCCTGATAAGTCGATCGACCGTGTTTAAATAAAGTTATTCATTCATTCATTCATTCGTTCGTTCGTTCGTTCGTTCGTTCTTTCGTTCATTCATTCATTCATACCTTCCAGACCCTGTCCAAACGCACCACTCTTTTCCTTTATAGGCAACTTATTCGATCAGATAGGTGGTGTTGCCCCTCCCCCCCCCCCCCCCACGGAATGATATGGATCATTTTACTGATATTTCAAACTGAGTAGGTGGGGTGCTTAATGGAGAGGGGAGGGGGGGCTTATTACAAAATCCAGCTTCCAAAAGGGGTGCTGATTAGAGAGGGGGTTCTTAATAGAGCTTTTACGGTGTTTGGAGTGCGTAAAATTTCAGCCCTATTGCTGCAAAGTAGTTTCATCAAATGGGGTTAAAAAGAAGAAAAACCGAAAGAAAGTACTGGTAAATTGCTTTTACTTGAACTGAGGATTAATTTCACTTACACACTCGAAAGTTAGACCCACCTTGTAAAGTACAATAAACGCTACTAAAGGGAAGTACTTCTCAGCAAGCTTTCATTTGAATGGACAAATTTTAGGATTTAGACTGTTTACGAATGCCTTTTACATAAATTGCTAGCATTACCAAAGAGGGAACGTTTTATCAGGTGAAACTTTTTCCACAGTTTAACCCTAGCTAGCGTTCCGCGCTTGAAGAAATAACAGTTACAACGTGTAATTGTTTTTAGTTTATACAAGCATGAGGTAAAAAAAAAAGAATGATAATGATAACAATAATAATAAAAATAATAATAATAATAATTATTATTATTTAATAATAATAATAATAATTATTATTATTATTATTATTATTATTATTATTGTTGTTATTAAAAAACCCACAGGTCTCGGCGCCTTATTTGTTTTAATTCTCTTCAGTTTTCAGGCTCGAGGGTAGATATAAAGTCTTCACTGAATGTTGTTTTTACTTGTATCCGGATTGTCCTGACGTCTTTTTCTAGCTTTCAGAGTTTTCGCCAGCTTCGTGGAAGTTGTTGTTGTTGTTGTTGTTGAGCGTTAGACTGCGAGCAGTCTCTCTTTTGCTCTAAAATCCGTGAGACGAATGCGAAAATAGCAAGGGCGATATTCGAGAGGCGAGCGGCGAAGCTGCTAGGCGCGATTTGGGCCGGCGCCAAGTTAGCGCATTCGCTATTTTCGCGTTCGTCCCACGGATACAGACTGCTCGCAGTCTAGTTTAGCGTCCGTGTCATTCGTTTTCCCAGTGGTTTGCTTCTATTTAATCTTAAGAGACGCTACTGAAACTGATCAAGGAAGTAAACTTGTTTTAGTTTGGCAAAGTGTTTTAGTTAAAATATTTACCTTCGAGCCTAGGGTTTAAAAGGAAGGGACGAAAGAGAAATAACACTACGTAACCGGCAGAGAGTGATACTAAGTGATATGTTTGATAGGCAGATAATTTCCTGGAAAATGGATCGTTACAAACCTCTCTTTCGCTGTTTGTTTTAAAACATAAGCAGCCTGCTCTCCGTGTATAGCCTTCAGCGTCGTAAGTCCGATCTTTTTTCACAGAATTTCCTCGCTCTTTCATCGTGGCCAAGCGAGCATCCTAATGCTGGCTTGTTTACATGACGGAACAATAAATGTCATATTTGCTGTACACGAGAAGGTGACTGAACGAAACTGTTTGTGTCAAGCATGTGACGAGTGGTGTCTAGAGCTGGCACTCACGTTGACCTGACTGCCCTGGCCTGCAGACGTCTTTTTATTTTAATTACAGGTAAAGGAAAACCATCTGAGGTCACGAAACTTTAAATAATACACCCACCGACTACAGTTGATAAAGAAACATGAGTTCCTTGGCATACAAGTACCGAAAACGTTGGTCAAGAAACGGTTCTGACAGAAGTCACGTGTCCATTCAGCAGTAAAAACGAGTTGCCCTGGCTTTTTTGGCTATTTTTAGATCAAGTCTGGATGTTTATGCATATGGAGAAACAAAAACCTTTCACGGCATTGTCCTAAGGACAGCCATTCAACTGATCATTTTACGAAATGTACAGGGGTGAAGTTATAATTCTTCTGCGAAACACGACAATAAAGATGGCCTTTATATTAGCACACATTCCATGATCATTTGAGAGTGTTCAAAAGATACTACAGAATCTGACGAACAAATGCAACGTAAAGCACCCGCAGTAAAACTTGGGAAAAATTTTGTTTTTCGTGGCCCATA
This sequence comes from Siderastrea radians, assembly GCA_964017195.1. Classification (NCBI taxonomy): domain Eukaryota; kingdom Metazoa; phylum Cnidaria; class Anthozoa; order Scleractinia; family Rhizangiidae; genus Siderastrea; species Siderastrea radians. The sequence goes on along the minus strand of OZ024897.1, from coordinate 8,238,977 downwards.
ATCACTCTTCAAGTAGGGTCCTGTCGATCTCCCTAGAAAAATCCAAGTGGACTCTGCAGCCGTCTGCTCGCTCCGATTGTCAAATAATTTGAAAATGAGCGCAGTTATACAAACCGTGTTTTACAGTTGTTATTGCCATTTGGAACCCTGTTCACTATTTTTTTTTTATTGTTTAGAGTTTAGGCCACTGTCGTGGAGTTGAAGGTAATGAGGTCATGCAAATGATGAGCGTGTGTCGCGTTACCCTTCCGATGAGGTGAACAAAACCGCGTGACTCTACAACCCGTCAGTCAGAATTGATTTGACACTGTTTGTAAGTTTATCTTATTTCCACATTTTTGAGTTTACACATTTATTACTGTCAGAAATAACACAACTGGTCAGCTGTAATCGCTAGTGTTCTTGCCCGTCCTGGCTGTGCCGTCAGTGTTCCCAGTCTTGTTGAGGTCACTTGTAATCCGCTGGACCGAATCAGGAGTCTGGAACCTAGTGATCTGTTTAGCGAAGTACGGAAAGCACGTTTGTTACGCTGCAAAATGTAATACTAACGCAAAATGTTATAACATCGACGCAAACTGTAATAAAGTATTCAACGCAAAATGTAATAGCGCAAAATGTTATACAGGTCGGTACGAGAAGTCAAAGCACTAGGTCAGAGGTCTACAGTATAAATGTGCATGGCATGTGTATTCAGGCAAATTGTAGGTCGGCACACACGAGGGGACTAGTCCCTGCGACTGGTCCCCTGTAGTGTGTACACGAAGAGAATAGTTGCGGGGACAAGTCCCTTGAAGGGTTTAAAAAGCTAGCAAATTTAGGGCGGTTTGAAAAAGGGAACAAGAAATAAATTGTAACTGTTTCACAGATAAGAACGTCCGACGGTTTACTCCTTAACTCAACGTTATCTCTGGACAATAAAGAGCAACTTTTAACAAACTTATTGGTATTCGATCAGTTACATTGGATCGACAGAAGTCACATCGATCGCGAGGAGAAGGGCAAAACCAAACTAACCAGTTTTTCCTTATACCAAACCCAAATCCAAGCTGGTGTTATTCTTAAAAGAAGCGAGATTACCGTAAGTTTGAAATTTATTGGCGTATAAAATTTACAATTTTACACCCAAAGTGACACAAAGAATTTCTCTATGGACACCCTAGTACCTGCTATGTTATAACAGAGATTAGCACACTGTCTTTGAATATGATCATTTGAAGTTGTTTTGCAGCTGTTTAACTACAAACTTAGGGCGCGTTTTTTTATTCACAATTCTGGAATGAGAATGGCCAGAATGTAAAATGCGCGCGTTTTTCTATTCCGCATTCCTATTCCGGAATGGAAAGAACGCCATTCCATCCATTCTGCTCCCGGGGGCAGAATGAACAGAATGTTGCGAATGAAAATCCAAGATGGCGGACGGCGAGATGAGCGCTGCGGATTCAAATACGTCTCTATCGGAGAAAAAATCAGGTTACACTTTTGGACACAATGAAACATTGCTTCTAATTTCATTGTACCAAAAGTACGAGGTTTTTTTCAGTGATGTTTCGTACAAGAAAAAGGCAATTTGGCAAATGATTGCCGACGACATGAAGAAAAATGGTTACTCTCCGTCGGCAATAAACTGCAAGAACAGGTGGAAATGCCTTACTTCTTCGTTCCGGAGGTGCGAAGACAACAACATCAAGAGTGGAAGGGGCAGAAAAGAGTGCAAGTTCTATAAAGAGTTGGCAGAAGTGTACGGTTACCGGCCAAACGTGAGGCCTTTTGTCACCTTTAGTAGTGCGGTGGGTAAAACAGCAAGAGCAGTTGAGAAAGAAACCCTGGAAAGCGAGTCGAGCTTAGAGCCAGAAGTTGCTGTTTATGATGCGGATAATTCAGGAAGTAGCACAGCTGTAACCCCTGTAAAGGCAGAAAAAGTTCTTAAAAGGAAAGAAAAGCCCGCCCGTAAAAGGAAATCGACTCAAGAGTCGAGCAAAGTGATCGAGTGGCTGGAGGTTTACAATCAAGAGAGGAAGGTGGAAGAGGAGAAGCGCCGCAAAACACAGGAACAACACCACCAAGAGAACTTATCAGTTTTGAGCAATTTGGTTGATGTGCTTAAAGCATGGAAGAAATGAATTCAACTGCTCCCTGATTTCCCAGGGACAGACTGAACTAAAAGGGAACTGAACTTTGTCAACTTTAGAGGACCTTTCATCTATTTAAATGCATGAATTATATTTGCAGGGGTTTTGCATCTATTTATTGGCTTCAAGCCTGAAAAATGAATTATTTGAAGGACTTTTGCATTAATTTATTGTTCTTAAAGCATGGAAAATGAATTATTTGAAGGACTTTTGCATTTATTTATTGTGCTAAAGCATGGAAAAATAAATTCAATGATTTGCTCCCAAATTTTAATGGAACGGATTGAACAAACATCGCATTACAACTTTGTCAACTTTGAAAGATCTTTTTCCTCTACAATTTTTTCAAAATTACTTTGTAAATTTTAATATGACGTAAACTTTGAGATCTTTATATATTTATTGTAAGAATTAAGGGGACTGATAATTATTTTAGCTGAATAAAAGGTTTTGTTTGAATGGAAAGACTACACTATAGGACCAACTTTTTCCGTCGAACGGGCGTTTTTTTATGCAGACAATCCGAATTATTCCTAGCATTCCGTACCAACCATTCTTATTCCAGAATTGTGGATAAAAAAACGCGCCCTTAATGTATGCCCATTACCATTCTATTCATCATAATACTAATTTTACGTCACTCATTCACCGGGAACTGTGTATGATTTAAGTTTTAAAATGTCTTGAGCCCTCTCGTGTGAAACCAGTCTCCCTAAAATTTCACTTTCTAACCATTTTCTAACCCTGTCAAGAGCTTTTCACGCTTAAATGACTCTCTTGGAGAAAGCAGGGACGTTGAACGTTGAACCGTGTTTAAAAGCGATAGCAACTACAGTGGGAATTTTTGGAGAGCTATAACCAGAACCGACTGGAGTCTCATAGACAAACACAACAACTTTTGGCGTTTGAATGACTTCGCCTATGCTACAATGTTTGCCATGTTTCTGATCAGTGCATCTGTGGAAACACTACGTTTCTATTCCATATTGTTCTTGCCTCCGGCCACGGAACACGTTTTATCATCACTGGCGTTCTTCGTGGTTGGCGAATTGTTTTACTTTCATATCGATGGGCGTCCTGAACTGGATCAAAAACTGCACATTTTAATTTATGTTGTTGCATTTTCAATCGCCATTGTTATCATTCTTGAGGGATGGCAACGTACGTACTTCATTTTGTTTGTGACAAGAACAATCCTGGTCGTTCTTCTCGGCACGTGGTTCTTCCAAGTTGCAAACGTCTTGTATGGGACCCACCCCTGGCAAGATATACCTTCTAATCGAGCATTTGTCGCCATCACTTTTTCGTGGCACATCTTGGGACTGCTTTTGACATTTCTTTGCAGTCTTGTGGTAGCAAGTGTGTTCGTGAGACTGAGCCGGTCGTCTTGTGTTATTTTTTTGGATAATAGCAGCTTGACCAGAGACGCAACGGAACTTGACAACCTGATGATCACGGAACAAGCAACGAAGATCTAACACAAGCTGGGTAAAAACTCCGAATTTCCACTTCGAAAGAGTTGAAAAGCCAACCGCATCACCACAGAAAAGCTGAAGAATGTATAGCTTTATTTGTTATATGAACAACCACCATAAGTAAAAATTTTGTACCACAATAAGCGGATATTTTAGATCTCTATTTTAACTGAATTAAATTAACTCTTACGATATTAGTATTTATAGATTCTTAGTTTATATCACTGAAATTACGTAGCACCAATAACGAAGATAGTGGTCTTAGAAATTTTTTAAAGATTTAAACGTAAGCAGCACACGTTTCGGATGAAAACTCATCCATCGCCAGTTGTTAATTGACTGACCAGTTATCAAGTGAATAAACTTTTAAATGATAAAAATCGTCAGCGACAAAAAATATTCACAGCGCATTTATTTTGAGTTGCAACGGTTAAGGGAGTTTTATTTGGTGCTAGGAAAGCATAGAGTACACTCTTTTTTTTATAAGAACGTCTAATTTTTTAGCTGAGGCTGAACTGGAACTGAATGTTCTTATTTTTTGGCGATTTGATCCTGAAACGTTCTTAACAATGTTCTTAAGATTAATTGTATAGTATTTCAGTAAATCATAGTTGTGAATGAAAGAAAGAACAAATACGTGTTTGCTTTTGTAAAAATGGAAGATGACTTGCGACGTCACAAAAATTCTAGCATTTGGGGCTCAAATAGGCTGTAAATTACTCTGACCAGATTATTACACTTCATTTCACTCTCACCGCATAGCTTATTCTACAAATATGAAGACATGATAAAGAGACGTTCTTAACAAAATCTCAGCCTGGGTATGTTCTAAGCATGTTCTTAAAATTTTTGCCAATCCCAGCCTCGACGTTCTTATAAAAAGGTTCTTATAAAAAAAAAAGAGTGTTATGTCTTATTTAATGGTAAATATTCTACAGTAGGGGATAAAATATTTAATTTTTATTTCTCCTGGTGTAAATTGGCCAAATCTCGGCTGACAATGGACCAAGTGATTTACGTGACCTTTGTGCGAAGATTAACAAAAAACTACAACCCATCTGCACGAGTAGGAAACTCATCCAAGACCTGAGAGTGACAGAGAATAAACAATCACTAGTAAACCAGCAATGCGTTGTCTACGAATTCAAATGTAACCTGTGTAATTTATACACGCGCCGACACCTATTTCAGCGCATCAAAACGTGCGAAACTGTTTAATTAGCTGACATCAGGGTTCAAAATAGCGGCCGGCACTTTAGCCACCCTTGCGGGCGATTTTTCACCCAAGAAATAGAAAAAAATGACATCCCATCCTTTGATCGGCAGAATCAACGTCCCTGGAACGTCATAGTAAACGTTTCATATCAGAGAGTAATGCAGCCATGAAACACGTACACACAAGTAGTGCTGTCTAAGCAAAAAAAAAAAAAAAAAAATCAACAACAAATTACAGAACGTTAACAATATTATTGTCTCGATTCTTGTAAATCAAATCTTCGTTCTATTTCCCGGCACTCTTTTTTTTTTCTGGAGTGGTTTCATACATGATGAACAACGCAACTTTTGAGGAAATAGGCCAGACACGGGGTAGCAGTGCCGCAGCAATTCAGTTCTCTTTTAGGAACCGGGCAAGCTTTCATTCACGATTTCTTTGTTACCAATGCGTCTTCGATCCTGTTTCACTTAGCATCTTATCGCTGTCTTCGTGTGCTTTCGCCTTCTCGTCCAATTTAATTTGCTGGAGGCCAAAGGAAATGTACCGTCGCGCTGAAAATTAGTGTCTGTTGCGGTATTTATCATTTTCAAAGGCCTGATCTAATTTGTGAAACGCCAGCAAGCGACCCTGCCAGTCCGCCGTCGACGAGATTTCCATGCTCAAGTGAAAGATCGAGCAGTCAGAAACGTCGATAGTTAAACTTCAGGCCCGCACAGAAAAGGGCACAAGCCCAAGAGACTTGCGCTATGTCGCAAAAGCAAACATCACTCCTGACGAGGAGTTTAAGACAGACATACACTCCACAAAGAGAGAGGCCGACCGAAAATTCATAGGCACACTAACCAAGTTTCATTATCGCCGTGTTGAACGCAACAATGATAAGTTGCGAAGAGCGAAATCTGATAAATCTATATCAAAGAGAGACACTGATCGGGCTAAGCATAACGCCACATGCTTAGTCAAACAGTTTTACGAATGTTCTACACTCTTCTACCACTTGAGTGGAAAAGATACATCGATGACCCAATTCAAAACACGCCTCAGTGCGAGAGACTGGACGTTATTCTTTCTACTAGACTGAGTCTAGTATAATTCAGTGAAAGGAATTCAGTGAAAGTCGAATTCAGTGAAAGGAAGTCGGCACTTCAACAAAGAGAGACAGTGCGGTAAAAAATTCTGCCTTTCGTAACAAAGTACCACCCAACTGTGCCTAATTTTAAGAACATACTTATGAGCAAATGGCACTTAATTAAAAATCGGCCATTGCCAAGAGAAATATACAAACACATTAGCACGAGCATATGAGCCGTGTTTGGCATGTCAACATTTTATTCCATACTTCGGATAGGTGCTTGTTCATTCTTGTTGACAGCCGGCTAAAAATCAGCCGTGAGAAAAAAGCCGTCAAATTCAGGCTGAAAGCTCTGATTTTATTTTGAACCCTGGAATACTGGTAATTGCCTCCCGAGGAACAACTTCATCGCGGCATCTGATTTGCTGCGAGCACAGGTAAGGACGTTTGCGTTGGAGGCTAATTAGCTGCCGCTGTTTTAATTGCTGTTTTTGCTTGAGTTTCAGGCGCTAAAAGGGAGGGGGTGGAGAAATTAGCAAACGAAAGACGCTGAGCGCGGCCTTTTAGCTATTGTTGTTTAGCAGAAAAATAATCCATACATTGTAAATGGTTTGAACCCAGGAGTCATATCATAAGTCGGTAGAGTATAATCGTCCGGGTGAGTGTAGTCCCGAGAAGGACTGTTTGTGGTTGATCGCTAAAGCGCAAGCCAAAGTTTCTGAGACAGCGAGATTCGCAAAGAAAGGCGAACAACTTCGAATATTCCGACTTCGTCTCCACCACTTGGCAGAAAATTCCCTTGCCTTGTTTGAGAGCTGTGCCCGCTGAACCGGGTTTCAATATGTTAGCAGCTACTGTGGTGATTATCGGAGAGCTAATCAGAAGGGATGGAACCCTCAAGTCCATCAAAGACGAACATGAAAACTTATATACAAGGGACTTGATTAACTTCGACCATATTGCGATGTGTGCCATGACCACGCTAGCGGCAGTTGTGGAAATTCTACGTTTCTATTCCATATTGTTCCTGCCTTCATCCACGGAACACATCCTAACATCACTGGCATTCTCCGTGATCGGCAACTTGTTTTATCCCCATTTTCAAGAGCGCTCTGAACTGAATCAAAAGGTGCACATGTTAATTTGCGTTGTTGCATTTTCCATCACCATGGTAATTATTCTTGAGGCCTGGCAACCCAAGAGTGTCATTTTGTTTAAGGCACGCACCATTTTAGTTGTGCTTCTAGGCACTTGGTTCATCCAAGTTGCTCATGTCTTGCATGGGACTCACCCCTGGAAAGATATACCTTATGATCGAGCATTCGTCGCCATCGCTTTCTCGTGGCACATCTTGGGACTGCTTTTGACATTTCTTTGCAGTCTTGTGGTAGTAAGTGTGTTCGTGAGACTGAGGCGATCTGGAGATTTCAAATGTCTACCCACAGACCTCGTGCAGAAAGGAGGGCTGCACAATTCCAGGCTTTCTAACAAACCAACTGTTTCGTTTGTGCTGACGATCTGGAGGCTGGCATACCCTCTTCAATGCTGCCCTGCTGTAATAAATATACGCGCATAAAATATGTTTGCTGGAGTGTTTCACTCAAGCTCGGCACTGGATGCCCGAATTTTTGGGCTATAATCACCGCCCGGGTTGTCGGCCAACTCTTGGTCCTTTCAAACATAATAAAAATCGTCCTTACGTTCCGGCCGGTTCTTTCGCGTTTGCTTTCGAGCAAATTCATTACGGACCCTCGCAGGACGAAATTATAGCAGCAGCTGTGGAGAGGTATGAAAGAGCCATGCCTCCAGTATGCCCTCCAGGTTTTAGTTGGGCAGTGATAAGACAGGATTAGGAAGCTCAACGGCCTCGTTAGTGGAGTTTTTTTTTTTTGTATAGATCTATTTTAGTTTGTTGTTGGTCTGCGATAGCTAATCCCCCAAACAGACCACTTCAACACTTTGTATTATTTCTTTGGACAATAGCAGCTTGACAAGAGAAGGAACTTGAAAACAAGGAACTTGAAAACTTAGTGATCACGGAACAGATCTAACACAAGTTGAGTGAAACTCTGAATTTCCACTTTGAGTTGAAAAAACCTCCCGTACCACAAGAAGGCTGAACAATGTATAGCTTTTTTTTAAATGGTCACATCGTCTATCATTTCACCCACAGCTTAGCTACAAATTCAAACGTTATACTAAGAGCGAATAGAAAGAAGGTACTACTGAATTGGTTTCGCTTGAATTATTATAAAGGCTGGTTTCCTTATGATCGCTACGATCGCTGCCAACGCTGGCCGGAAAAAACGGAAACCACTCTTCAGCGATCATTGTGAAATACTGTGATCACTACGGTCGCTGAAGTGTAGTATTCATATCATCACAATGATTGCTGAACGTTTTTTCCAGCGATCGTAGCGATCATATGGAATCAGCCTTAACTGAAACAGTCTAACTTTCATTTCAATTGTTCAATTTTTGGCATTGAAGGGGGATAGATTTAGCATCTATGGGCCATTGGGGGGAATAGAAAACTTTTTAATCTTCAGCTCTAATCTGCAGCTCGGTTTGTTGACAACTCCGTCCGTATCCGGGTAATTAACAACAAAATTCTGAACACCGCTAAAAGCAACGCCCTGTTAATTGGCTAACGTTAAGCCGACGGAAAGGCCCAAGTGAAAGCGGCTTCTTTGAAGAACCGAAACCGCCGCTTTTAGAAAGAGTGGAAAACTCAACTTAGCTCAAAATTCATCAGTGTTACCATAAAATAATGATGGTTTGTACGATCTAGGTGGTTTCGCTGCCAAATCACTAAGCGTTGCTGGACTAACCACACAGAAGTATTTGGAACGGGACGTGTTTTGATAAACCTAAATAGAACAACCATATTGTCATTGAACAATATGCACAAGCAAACTCAAAACATTTAGTTAATTAATTCTGGATTAACTGGAATGAAGGTTACTTCTGACTTTACAGCAAACTTAATTAATTTGTCCAAGTACAAGATCATTAAGACCGTCTGAGACTTAGTGGGCGAACAATGTTTAGTTTGCCTGGACTGCCTGGTTATGTGCCAGACAGGCACGAGATGGATGACACGCCCATCGGTGTAATTTGTCTTCCAAGACGAACTGAAGCCAATAGTTGGTCTCGACGGGTAATCCGTTTTGTGCCTGTCTTTATGCGAGACGAACCAGTACCACACGAAAATACTGCTCAGTAGCTTTCATGTAAGTGATCACCAGTAGGGATTCATCCACAGATAAACAGCTAGCACCACAGAAAAGTACTGATAGATTTCCTCAGGCCCCCCTGGGTAGATGTCGAGTAAAGGTCAAATTTTTGTAACAATATTGTGAAGTGAAAATGTATAAAAAACACAATCCTCTCTGTATAAATACCTATATATGTATAAAAACGCTGTAAATGTAATGATAAGATTCTGTAGTGCACAACTCAATCTGTAACTTGCACGTGCTAAGCGTATAATGTAGAATTATTCAGTAACTTGAACTCGTCCATGGCTTCATTTCGAGTGGAATAGTTGCTTTATTATGAAGACGCTGAAGTGTTCAAGGACGTGGGTTTATTTACTAAACAGAAGAAACGTTTCCATCCAAATAACCATTGTAAAGTTGGATGGCTCTTCTACTATGGTGGGATATCACCTGATAGCCTATTAGAAGGAGCCAATCAGAAAACGCCATTACTCTAACACATCCAGGGTCTGCGGTTTGTAACAACATAAATAGCTGTTATTACAGTTGAGCCTGCGGTCCAATTTCCTTTTGTTTAAAAAGGCACGCAAACGAGACTAGTGGGTCAATACTATGCGATACAAGGCAGAATGACCTACTTGCCTCGTTTGTATGCCAAAACCGTTGATAACTGTAATAACAGCTATTGTTTCGTGTAAATTCAACTTTTAACCCTTTAAGCCCCAATATTGACAAGCATCTAATTTCCCCTCACAATATCATTAGCTGACCAGGTATACAGGTCATGAGAATAAAGGAAATGATCACCAAAGACAAAATGTCTTGATGTTTAAGCAAATTCTCTCAACTAGTACCATAAGAAATATATGGAGAACAGTGAGGAGAACATGCATGTTGATATAGGGGCTTAAAGGGCAACAACTTGTTTACGACTATTGTACTGTGTGTGCCACAGGAAGAAAATGCTTTTTGATGTTATAGACACTGTAAATTACACTTACGTGGGAAGAATCAGCAAAATGGAAGAAACAATGAAAATCTATAAGAACGTGAACACTGACTTCGGCTTCAACTCCCACAAAACATCTATTTCTAATAGAACCAAACACTTCGTATGTACATCTCTGTACCATACTTACAATTGTAGCTTCGAGAGGTTCTACAAAATAAGTATTTCTAGTCATCATTAAAGGGAACCTCTACTGTTGCAACAAATTAATTTTAAGTTGTTGGACTTAACGTCTGAGTTTCAATTCTTAAGTTCACAAGTGGAAAGAAAGTTTTAGTGTACCAAAAAGTCAGATATGAACATCACCTGCTTTCGCTTTTGAATTTCCCGGGCGCTGTCATTTTAAATTTTTATGACGTCAAATGGTTGCCACTATTGTTGCATACAAAAGAAAGTTGCTTTATAGCAATAGCGGCAACATTCTGACGTCCTAAAAATTCAAAATGGCAGCACGCGGGAAATTCAAAAGCGAAAATAGGTGATATCCACATCTTACTTATTGGTAAAGACGTTCGCGCTAATTGTTTCTACGCATGCTTACCGCGCACCCAATTCACGTCGCAATGTCATCCCACGTCATGCACTGAGCGCGCGCGCTATTAAAGAAATATAGAGCTAGTGGGCATTTTAAAATCTATGCACAGGTTAAAGCTTCTCTTAAACGTCCGTTGACCCAGACTTTCTTTTGATAGATCATTTTATTTATCGATTATCTGCGTTTTTTTGAGAAATTGAAGAAAACCTGTGTTGTGGAAGTTTCATGTTTTTTTTTTCAACTTTTCTGTCCACGCATCATCGAATTCCGCTATTATTTTAGCTGCACGGTGTTGGCAAAAGCCCATTCTAAAGGCTGAGTTTAACTGAAAGGATGACGCTGTTTCAAATTATTTACTTGACAGACCCACTTAAATAAAATTTGACCGAGAAAGTGGGTCTACAGCGAACCATTTTTAACATTTTTCAACTAACAACCACTGAGGCCACGCCGAGCCACTTTGTCAGAATAAGGATAGTTTTCCACGTGCTTTATTTAGAAAACGAAGTTTTTGCATTTCTGATATAAGTAACTCATTATCTGACTGTAGAAGAAGTATGAGAAAAAAATCTGTTGTAGAAGATTTTCACGCGAACGTCCTTAACATTACTCCAATTGACTCCAACCGTTGGAATGACTGAGTCATCTACCAGAAAACGTTGGCCAAACAAACATCATCTAACTTGGGTTGCTAAACGTGACCCAACGGTACAACAATGTTGGAACGTTTAGCCGGCGATTAAAGTAGCGATTTTCCAAATATGCTCGCGCCAAAGTACACACGCGCGCGTGCGAAACATGCAACCAAACACAGCAAAAGTAAAAACAAAGACGAAAATAAGTGTATGGCAAGTGTCGCGATTTCATTTTAAGGGAGCTCGGTTATCCAGTACATCTTTAAAAACTCGGTCTTTTTTCTTAGGTTTGTATCATTTTAGTATGAAAATACGTGTTAATAAGAATTGCTACTCATATCGAACACTTAACGAAAATAACGTCACCAATCGGACCATTCATGACGTCGACTGCGCAATTAAGTTCTCATAGCCCTTCATCCTTGTTTACTGCAAGTTGAAGGCTTTTTAATCCGAGTTCCTTTCATCGATAGATTGGGAGATACCAGGAATTTAAGCATGCTGAGGCTGTTTAAGGTGATTTGCCTCGTTTGTTTTTTACTCGTACCTTTGACGGCTTTTACTGTTGAAGATGTAGCGTTTGAAGTTGCAGATTATTTCCCGGCGGATTACAAATGCTACGACACAGGTAAGCAATCGTTCTTTCTGTGTTTCTCAATCTGTGTGAACCACAATTTCTTTTCGTTTTTGGCGCGCTTTTCCGTATTTTTCGTTCTGTGTGAACGCAAATGTTCCTTTCAGTTCCACAGTGGAATTAAACCAAAAGTTGTTTTCATTGTTTGCGCGCCTGTGCATATTTCCCATTTTGTGTGAACGCAAGTTAACACTCCCCTTTCTATCCGGGAGTCAAACCATAAGTTAATTCCATTTTTTTCACACGGTTTTGTGTTAGTTTCTGTTTAGTGTAAACGCAAATGTTTGCCTTTCTAAACTGGAGACAAACAACAAGTTGTTTTCATTTTTGCGCGCTTTTGTATGTTTCTCATTCGGTAATAACGCAAAATTTTCCCTTTCCACAATGGTCAAACCACAAGTTGTTTTCATCTTTTGGGCGCTTTATCATTTGTGTGAACGCAAATGTTTCCCTTTCCTTACTGGAAGCAAACCACAAGACTCATTTCACTTTTTTGCCCGCTTTTGTATATTTCTCATCAGTGTGAACGCAAATGTTTCCCTTCACATACTGGAGTCAAACCACAAGTTGTTTCAATTTTTCCGCACTTTTTTTTGTATTTACCCTTTCCATAACGGAATCAAAGCACAAGTTGTTTTCATTTTTGCGCGCTTTTGTATACTTCTCGCGCAGTGTGAACGAAAGTGTTTCCCTGTCTATCCGCGAGTCAAACCACAAGTTGTTTTCAGCTTTGCACGCTTTTGTGTATTTCTCATTTTGTGTGAACGTAAATGTTTCCCTTTCCTTAGTGGAGTCGAACTGGAATTGTTTCCATTTTTTCGCGCTTTTGCATATTGAACACATCACTTTTTAGTTTCGTTCTATTTTAGTTTCCAAAATTGCCTATTAATCTTTTTTGTTTGTATTGCAGTTTTTAATTTCCCTGCCGCCCTTCACTGGATTTCAGAAGGTACGTTTCCTGACGAGATCTATGTTCTAAAGAAGGGTCTCTTTATCTGTTAGACCAAACTGGGAGTCATGTAAAAAAGGCAAGTGTAGCAGGGACACACAACAGTGACAGAATCACGTGCTATAAATTCAGAAGAATATTATAGTCTTTTGCATTCTAACTGTTACTCAGGACTTAGGACACATCTCAACCATTGCGAACCCATATTTAACACTAAGCCCCAATATCCTCATGCAAATTCTCCTCACTGTTCTCAACGACATTTTATGCCTGGGTATATTTAACCTACGTGTAGACGTCTCCTATTTCCTTTGCGCCACGCGGAAAAGGGACGCAAAGTAAATAGGAGACGTCTGGGTGCAGGCTAGGTATATTAGGTCAACTAGTAATATTGCAAGGAGAAATAAGATGCTTGTCACTCTTGGGACTTAAAGGGTTAAAGCTCATTGCGTCAATTTACGAGTTAAAGTCGCAAGTAAGCCAAAGCCGACCGGAACATTGGAATTTCATTTGACTAGGCTTCCACTGCCTTAACGCTAAATAACTGTTTCTTTACTAGTAAACTTAAGCGCAAACGTTTATGGGCCCTTACACTACCAAACTGATAATGGAATTTTGGAGTGCATGGAACCTTACGAGATAACAACGAAAATTAGCTAAAACTATGTAAAAATATAGCGTCTAACTGTTATCATCCCCTAAGTTCCCTCACTAATTTCTTATTCTCAGAGTGGAAGAAGAACGTGCCATACGAAATTGGTTATACGCTGCTGTACAGTATCCTCATCGCCCTGCCACTGTTACCATTTTTGTGCTTTATGATACCGACCACAGAATCCCTTCAACTGCAGGTCAGTTTCATGTCTAGGTTAGAGCGGTTTTCAATTTAGTGTCGTAAGTAATTCGTGTTTTGCTTTACTTCGCTCTGCGAGTGGTTTAAAAAATCTCGCGCCACTTTCTCGACCAATCAAAAGTAAAATTCAAACCAATGGCGACTGGTCGCACAGGCTTACTCCCGCTTTGCGCCGGTGACATTTGCTTCGAGTTCTGATTGGGTAATCGGCGCTTGTTGTGATTGGCTGGGGTAATTACTTTGGTTTTGGTTTTACGTCATTCATTTGAAAAGCGCTCAAATGAAAGCTACTGACCAGTACGTTCCTGTTGTACTGTTTGTTAGCGGTTTTCAATTGAGTGTCGAAAGTAATTCGTGTTTTGCTTTGGTTTTGCTTTACTTCGCTCTGTGATTGGTTAAAAAATCTCGCGCCACTTTCTCGACCAATCAGGAGTAAATCTCAAACCAATCAGTCGCGACTTGCTCGCGCTCGCACGTTTTTTCCCGCGCTTGACGCCAGTAACATGTACTTGCTTCGAGTTCTGATTGGTTCATTGGATAATTTGTGTCTGTTGTGATTGGCTGGGGTAATTACTTTGGTTTTGGTTTTACGACACTCATTTGAAAAACACCTAACTGAACAAACGTTGTCGTGTGAAAAGCATATACTATGAACGATACGACACAATGGTTTTCTGGGAAGCGGGAAAGCTTGCTTCTGTTCTCAGGCACCGTGGAGATAATATTAACACAGGATACCCATATCTACTTCAAAACCTTCTCAGGAATAAAAATATCTTGAATATCAATATATGGAACTGAGTCGCAAGCTTGTCAGTAGTGTCTTCCCAGAATTCCATCGTGTCGCAATGTTCCTGGTTTATACTTTGCACCCGACAACATTTTATCAATCGGGTGTATACCAAACCAGAAGATAGTGTTTTTGGCGTGCTCTGACTGGCTACTCAAACTCGGGATAGTATCTCCTGTTCACCTCCCAGCATTTTTCTGGATTTTGCGCGCGAGTTTTCCCTCATTTCTCGGAGAAAAGGAACTATTTGGTGCTGGCTTCCCACTGGCTTGATATATACTAAAACAAACATTTACCTCAGTGTCGGTGAAGAGCGGCGGATATTTACCCCCCCCCCCCCACCGCTCCACAAATATCTACCACTATTGCTCCACATTGTTGAATAATTGTATATTACTTTCTTCAGTTTGATTTAAAGCCACCTCAAAATTTTTGCCTCATCGTACTTTGCCACTATAATTGATTAACGGATGCTATCTTGGTTTTTGTCCCACAGCTGGAAAATGAGCGCAAGAGACAGCAAGAAAATGAACACGAGCAAAATAAAGTGGACGATGAACCCGAAAGTGATGAAGAAGATGATGAAGAATTCTATGTCCCGGAATTTGAGCCAAGAAGTAATACTTGCTCAGGGGAATTCGTTCGCTCCAAAAGCGTGAATTCCATTGGAGAAAGATTGGCCGGTATCAAGGTAAACAAGCCTGAATTACGCACATCTCGTGTTGCCTTGGAGACCTCAGATGAAAGGAAGCAAGGCGGGGTTATTGTGCCAAAGCAGTCCCCGGATTTGAGAACCATTGACACCGCTGACAGTTTCACTCGGCTGAAGAAACTTGGAGCGAGAATTTGTCCCGAGTCGACTGTGGGGTAGGTGGTCTAAGTGACGATGAACAAACAGGGAACTTAAGCACAGCCATTCTGGAGCCAGGGGCCTCAACCGCAGTTTATCGTTTTCCTTTTGAACCATTCTCATGCCAGCACGTCCATAACGGCAAGCCACCTGATACCAAAACAAGAATTTTTCAGTCTTTGGTGTGGAGCTTGAAGGAGAGGGCAAAGGAAAATTGAACTTCCGGTTGCCCTCCGTGGCTCAAGAACGTCTGTGCTTAAGTTCCCTAATGTTTCAATTTTAACTGAATGTCAATTCGCATTGAGACTTGCTCTTAGTAACTGAAACCTTTTCCTCAGTTTCAATACTTTAAAGTAGGGCACAAGGGCCAAGGAGGTCCACACGACCAGAGCATATCCCGGTTTCTGTAGTATGAAGCAACTGAGGGTATTGCCCCCCCCCCCCCCTGGATGGGATGCTAGTCCATCGCAGGGTTACCCCCAGCAGTATGTCGCCGGTACCCATTTATACACCTGGGTGGAGAGAGACAACACAATGGTAGACACTGGGCATCGAAACACTGACCTTCAGATCTGAAGAACCACTACACCATTGCCCCCCTGTTTTCAATTAATATACACCAATGGGAAGAGCAAAAAGTGCCTGCATTGAGGGGGTTGAAGAGACGTCATGGACACATTTTCATCGACAGAAACACTTCACTGTACAATTTGTAAGAAACAAAACAAACTTCAATGCCGATAACGAGTTTTCCTTTTCTGACAAAGACAAAAAAAGTTTCTAATATTCCCTATAGAAAAAAAGCCCATAGAAAATTGACAATGTTTTATGGAGTTACACCGCTAAATGAAAACAAAAATACCCAGTGCGTTCTTACAAACAGTCAAAAGCAACTTTACTTCAGAAGAATGTAGCGCGTGCTTGTTCTTTACCTCTCAGATCTTTTTCGTATCTACTTCCCCTTTGTTTGACCGTGGGAGAACTGGGTAAGAGATCAGAAAAAGCTGTACCTGAAAGAACTTTAACAGAACTTCCGGACCCTTACAGCTGGGTAAACCTACATTTTCCCATTTATTATAAATCATGTGCAGTCAAGAGCCTTCGCCTTAGTGTGTTTAAAGTTGTTTCATGTTTTGCTGTAGGAAAGCCTGTGTTGCAGTAGGCTCTGGTGTTCTGATTTCTTACGGAATTTACCGCCTTTCCTCGTAAGTTGAATCTTTTTGTTTGGTAATGGCTGTTAAAGAGCACATTCTGTGTTTCGATAAAATTATAGAAAACGCATTAGGAGTTTAGGAGAACAAGAAACAGTTCGCGTTTTCACTGTGCGCATGACCGTTGTGTCTAAGCGCACAAAGAGTGAAAATAAGCCAATCAGATTCACGTATCTGCAATACGCCACGCCGAATTTCCACTAACAGCGAATAGATAATGAGGACTGAGCCAAACACATTCATGTATTTGTAACAGTCCCATTCGTGTATTTCATCGCGCAGAATGGGTGGACATCATTAATTATTCATAACCAGTGAAGCGGCACATTTGAAGTCGAGTGCGCTTTGAAAAGCCCAGAATAAGAGAAGAAAGGGCCGAAATCGACCAAGTAGAGCTAGTAAAAATATAATTTTTCATATACAGAAGTGAGAAGTTAATTAAAACTTTCACGCACGGCTTTTTGAAGAATAATGTTGTACCTACAATTTAAGCCTAAAATGAAGGAAATTGAAGAAGTGTAAGGACTGTTCTTTTAAGCTTGAAAATCATGAAAAATCGGCTTTTTTTTGTATGGAAGCCGTTTTCAAGAGCGATTTTCTAAAATTTTTTACGGCCTTCCAAATTTTCACGCGCGACAAATGGAAGATGGATCTTTTCATGAACAGAATCCGTTTTAATTTTAAAAATCGGCCAAGAGGAACCCCTGTTCTTTTTAGGTTGAAAACTGTTAGTTGAAGTTGTGTTTGAAAATGGCGCATTTTGGGCAAGCAAGCTATTGTTTGAAGCCCACGACTACGTAACAATGGCTGTCAAAATTAACAATACCCATTCAAGAAAACAACTCAATTGGAAAATGGCCCAGAATAGCCGCGAATTTTAAACTGATCTCAGTGCGCCAGCTGATTCATTCCACGTACCGACCGAATCGCGCAATAAACAAGGAAACAGAAAATGTCAGTGATCGGGAGCTCTTTTCAGAGCTCTTCGAAAACCTGATCCATCCCTTACAAATCCATATGGTACCCTCCATCTGTTGATGAAAATTCACCGATGTTTTACCTGCAACTAAATGGAGACGCATCGTTGAGATAGAGAGAAGTTTGTGGGAAGCCGAGGACAGTGTTTGATCAACTTCAAGAGAGCGTCAACTCACTTAGTTAACGATTCGAGAAATCAGCTCGGGAGCGTGTTGGGCACGCAATCGAAGAAAGCATTCGACGATTTCGGCGTAAGATGCAAGACACGACATCTTTCACGTGTTTGACAGTGATCAAAGAGTTCAAATTGCTTTGAATGAACTGACGCTGGCGAGTGGAGTTTTTATAGTAATAAATGACCCGACAAGGAAATGCCGCCGGATCGAAAAGCACCAATAGTTTTCAATCCCACGACGAAACACATTAAAATTAGCATAACAAGATCACTCCAAGTTCAGTCTACCTGCCCAAAAAAATTACATAGAATCGTTGTAAAAGTGAAAATAAAAGTCTATTAGCGAGAACAACAGAAGTATTCGTTTGTTTTTATCATGACGACACAATCGGCTAGGCTCCATTCACTGGCACGCGCAAGTTTATTTATGTTTAGAAACTTAAGCCCCGGCCAAACGAGGATGAGAGTCGATAAGAGTTGACTCTTATGAGAGTTGTCGTCAACTCTCATCGACTCTCATCAACTCGTGCCAAACGAGAGAAAACTCTCATCGACTCTCATGAAAAATTTGAACACGTTCAAAGTCGATGAGAGTGCATGAGAGTCGATGAGAGTGGATAAGAGTTCCATGCCAAACGAGAGTGAGAGTTTCAACTCTTATCAACTCTCATCCTCGTTTGGCCGGGGCTTTATGCACAAAGGTAAAAGACTTTTGAATCTTGTGCGTGGGATTGCGTTTTTAGTGTTTGTATGTGCTGGCAGTTTTCTCTTTTGCGATATATTTAACGAAAATGCAGACAGAAGGAAAACGGATCCTTTCTCTCAGCAAGAAAAAAAACTCTGAAGGACGCTTTGCGAAATAAGCAATTGAAGGTGTGATATCGCGAAACAAAAGGTTTAACAATGCCTCACATATGTATTGTTTCTTTGCTCCACCTCCTGCACTTTGATGAGCAGAAGGTATTCCCAGTGGAAGAAAGCGCGCGTAATCATTAACCAATCAAATGCGCTTAGTTGAAGAAGAACAGGCAATATTACAGACCTATGATTATAACTCGACTGTAAGTAAATGTCCCAAGAACAATAGGCATTCTGCGCGATGTGACACAAACCAGTGCGAGTGTCTAATACCAGCGAATAAACAATGAGGATTGGGCCAATCACATTCGTGTATTTGTAACAGACCAGGGTGAATGTGTACTAACAGCGAGTAAACAATGAGGATTGAGCCAATCAGAATCGCGTATTTGCAATAGCCCCCGGTGAATGTCCATTAAATGGTTCTAAAAACAAGTGCATTTGTTTGCTCTTAGACAAGTAACAAGACTGAAAAACTTAGCGACAGACTGAATTATATTTTACACTATCTATAAAATAAATTAGGCAGTCTTTTTTTGCAATCACACGAACTCTTTCACAATAACATAAGCAACGAAACTAAACCACGTTTCTTTCTCTTTTTTGCACGAAATAAAGTTGCCTTGGTCTCCCTGATAAAAAGAATAAAGCTGTAAATATTTTACATCTGAAGGCCATTTTAAAAGACATTTTTTTGACAGAGAGAGAATTCAAAAAATTCCCCCTCAATAATGAACATTTCACGTTTTGATATTAAATTATTATCTCAAAACACAATCCTTTCTCATGCCTTGTGGTTTTTAACGCATAGCGACCTTAAAGGCGACTTTACGCCTCGCAGCCAAGTATTTGAAGTATCCTTTGTATGTCACCCGTAAAATCTATTGAGTTGTAAATACGTTTAAGCCAACGAGACACGCATTTCTGTTAACCCTTTCACTCCCAACAGTGCCTAAAATCAAAATTCAAGACAAATCCCAAATTTCATTTTGTAAAATACTGAAATATAAATAGTACCATGTGAAAGAACTGCTAACGAGGTTTCATTTGAATGGTCACACTATAAGATTTCATCCTCAGACTCAGAAGTTAGAATCACTCTTTACTGCGCAAACTTGAAGAAACGAGTAACGATCAATGCCCAATGGGAACGCCATCTATTTTGCCCGATATGAGGTAAGAACGCGCTATAAGGGAACCGATCAAAGCGTGACGTGCCTGTTCATAACCAGGGGTTGTCTATACAATAATAACAGGTATATACTGGAAATTCTCGATAGGCAGTGCGTTATACGTTCTACCTTAAAGGGGCTATGTCACCAAATTTAAGAAGTAAGCCCTTTCACTCCCAAGAGAGCCTGACATCAAACTTCTAGACAAATCCCAAGTTTCATTTTGCTAAATACTTAAATATAAATAGTACCATGTGAAAGTACGGCTGAAGAGGTTTCATTTGAATGGTCACATTGTAGGATTTCACCTACATGCTTAAAAGTTAGAAGCACCTTAATGTCTCTTAAACTGACAATGGGAGTGAAAGGGTTAAGAAGACAAAAGACATGTTTGTTTAGAGTCGAAATACAAATCAATGGTCCAGTTTTGTTGAACACTACTTTACTTGTGCACTAAAACTGTAGATAAGTGCCTTTGGCCACGGGTGGTCCGGATGGAAACGGATTGAAACATGAAAAAATTTCGGCTGCTTTTTTTCAAGTTTTCCTTGATATCTGGGAAAAAACATGATAACTTATAAACTTACATAACTTATGATTATGTTTTGTTTTCCTTTCAAGAATTCACTTTACAAATTCTTGGGGTTCTAAGACCATTTTGTGTATAAGAAAATGCTCTTAGTTTTGATTTTACCAGAATTTTGACCCCAAGGAATAAATCTACCCGTGACAGAGCCCCTTTAAACTGGTTGCAGTTTCCCTTGACAAGCTGCTTTCTTGACAAGTTTTAGTAGCTCGTGAGTTCAGAACTATATTGACAAGTAATAACTGTTCGAATAAACGATCAACAAGCTCCGGCTTTGCCAAGGTTTCCTTGGTTACCACAACACAGCCTTTTGCAAACGAGCAAGTTTCCTTCACAATTGTCTTTGATACGTTTTTCCTCGAAAGCTTTCCTTGCTCAAAAACTGGCAGACTAGTTTTTGAACAAGGAATCTTGTCAAAGATACACTTGACAAATTGTTGTGCAGCTGAGGGAATATCACTTGTAAAATGAAAACTTGTCGAGGAATGCTTGCTTTTGTGTAAGCAGCTTTAAAGCGGCCTTCACACGTCAAACTAATGTTGGCCAACTCGTGTTGGCAAACTGGCAAACTGTTGGCGAGAATAGAGACAAGTTCTATTTGTCGCCAACAGTTTGCCAACATGTTGTTGTGTCGTTCACACACACCAATTTGAGTTTGCCAACACGAGTTGGCCAACATTAGTTTGACGTGTGAAGGCTGCTTAAGGCTGGTAGTCATCGTTCTGTTTTCTAAAACAAGACACTTTTCCCCACATTGTCTCTCAAACGAAAGGAGGGAGGGGGATTGACAAGCAGGGGGGAGGGGTAGAAACACTGACTCCTGATCAACCTAGTTTTAACACTGTTACGCACGGAAAACACTCAATTCGATACCTAGGTGCAAGACTCTGGAGCAAGATACCAAGCAAGGACAGATCGGCTGCCAGTCTTAAGCAGTTTAAGACCCGGATACGCAGTCTTGATTTAAGTAGCATTTTAGATGGATGTGGTGGCTGCTACCTTTGCAATTCGTAATTTTTTAATTACGATTTTAATTACAAGATTTTAGAATTTTTGATAATTATAAATGGAGTTTGTATTGTATGTATGTTGAGTGAGTTATCATTAGCAGTTTTTAATTCTAACTCTTAGTAGTTTCTAGTTTTGACTCTATGCTAATTGGTTCTGTATTTTTAGATTGTATTTTAGGAAGTTAGGTGTCCTCTATTAGCAGTGGGGAATCCCCTCTGCTGGATTTTTGCTTGATACGTTAATAAAGTCATTATTTTTTTTTTATGATACGAGGTTGCAGATGACAAAACGCTTGATGGACGAGTTAGCTCATCAAAAAGATATCTTGTATAAGCAAACATTTGAAATCCCGTACAAACACTGAGTCATATTGCGCCGCTTTTCCATACTGGTATCTTTAACCGAGCACTTATCCATTGCCACTCAAACTGATAAAACATCTCCACCAATTGTGTTTTATCACAGGCTCTTTCGTACCGTGTGTTTTTTTAATCAAAGAATTTAAAATGACAACCTGTTACATTTCTTCCTCAGCGCGCGCGATGCGTGTCGTGGCATCTTCGGTAGAGAGATCGTCCGAGTGAAGATGCCACGGCACGTATCGCGCGCGCTGAGGAAGAGATGCTTTTGAGCATTGTGCCTTGTTTAAAATGCACAGTAAACCCGATTATCAAAAACCTCAGCTAAAAACGACGTGTCGGGCGTTTATTCAAAAGATGACCCGTTCAGGTTGTCGGTCCTCCAGCCAACATGAAGAGCTTGTCAGGGACTACGCTCACTCGGCCGACCACACTTGACAGACTAATTGTACTACAGAGTTCAAACCATATTCCCAGAAAATGTTCAGTACATAAATAGATTAGTCAGTACCGACCTTATGTACGTGGTCTTAAATACATTTTGTTCAATTGAAATTACCCTAACTATTCTTTACAGCTACATAGTGCAGAGCATAGCCATTCCGTCTAAATTATTAATAAAAACATACATTATTTCATCTTTAGGAAAACCCTGAAACATGAAATGATTCGAACTTGGAGAAAACGACACAAAAGATTCGGAAAGAGGTGAAGCCCTTCGGGTTTACCCGAAAATTCCGAGTAAGTTCCGGTTATCTCCGAAGATCACTCTTCAAGAAGCCCCAGCTTTACGACGATGCCAAGTTAATCGAGTCCAAGTTTCTCCTTCCATTCTTTAAGAGCCTTCAAAGAAACTATATTTCCACCACAGACGATAACTAGGGCTGACTCCCAAGAGAGCCTGACATCAAACTTCTAGACAAATCCCAAGTTTCATTTTGCTAAATACTTAAATATAAATAGTACCATGTGAAAGTACGGCTGAAGAGGTTTCATTTGAATGGTCACATTGTAGGATTTCACCTACATGCTTAAAAGTTAGAAGCACCTTAATGTCTCTTAAACTGACAATGGGAGTGAAAGGGTTAAGAAGACAAAAGACATGTTTGTTTAGAGTCGAAATACAAATCAATGGTCCAGTTTTGTTGAACACTACTTTACTTGTGCACTAAAACTGTAGATAAGTGCCTTTGGCCACGGGTGGTCCGGATGGAAACGGATTGAAACATGAAAAAATTTCGGCTGCTTTTTTTCAAGTTTTCCTTGATATCTGGGAAAAACCATGATAACTTATAAACTTACATAACTTATGATTATGTTTTGTTTTCCTTTCAAGAATTCACTTTACAAATTCTTGGGGTTCTAAGACCATTTTGTGTATAAGAAAATGCTCTTAGTTTTGATTTTACCAGAATTTTGACCCCAAGGAATAAATCTACCCGTGACAGAGCCCCTTTAAACTGGTTGCAGTTTCCCTTGACAAGCTGCTTTCTTGACAAGTTTTAGTAGCTCGTGAGTTCAGAACTATATTGACAAGTAATAACTGTTCGAATAAACGATCAACAAGCTCCTTTGCCAAGGTTTCCTTGGTTACCACAACACAGCCTTTTGCAAACGAGCAAGTTTCCCTTCACAATTGTCTTTGATACGTTTTTCCTCGAAAGCTTTCCTTGCTCAAAAACTGGCAGACTAGTTTTTGAACAAGGAATCTTGTCAAAGATACACTTGACAAATTGTTGTGCAGCTGAGGGAATATCACTTGTAAAAAGAAAACTTGTCGAGGAATGCTTGCTTTTGTGTAAGCAGCTTTAAAGCGGCCTTCACACGTCAAACTAATGTTGGCCAACTCGTGTTGGCAAACTCAAATTGGTGTGTGTGAACGACACAACAACAGGTTGGCAAACTGTTGGCGAGAATAGAGACAAGTTCTATTTGTCGCCAACAGTTTGCCAACATGTTGTTGTGTCGTTCACACACACCAATTTGAGTTTGCCAACACGAGTTGGCCAACATTAGTTTGACGTGTGAAGGCTGCTTAAGGCTGGTAGTCATCGTTCTGTTTTCTAAAACAAGACACTTTTCCCCACATTGTCTCTCAAACGAAAGGAGGGAGGGGGATTGACAAGCAGGGGGGAGGGGTAGAAACACTGACTCCTGATCAACCTAGTTTTAACACTGTTACGCACGGAAAACACTCAATTCGATACCTAGGTGCAAGACTCTGAAGCAAGATACCAAGCAAGGACAGATCGGCTGCCAGTCTTAAGCAGTTTAAGACCCGGATACGCAGTCTTGATTTAAGTAGCATTTTAGATGGATGTGGTGGCTGCTACCTTTGCAATTCGTAATTTTTTAATTACGATTTTAATTACAAGATTTTAGAATTTTTGATAATTATAAATGGAGTTTGTATTGTATGTATGTTGAGTGAGTTATCATTAGCAGTTTTTAATTCTAACTCTTAGTAGTTTCTAGTTTTGACTCTATGCTAATTGGTTCTGTATTTTTAGATTGTATTTTAGGAAGTTAGGTGTCCTCTATTAGCAGTGGGGAATCCCCTCTGCTGGATTTTTGCTTGATACGTTAATAAAGTCATTATTTTTTTTTATGATACGAGGTTGCAGATGACAAAACGCTTGATGGACGAGTTAGCTCATCAAAAAGATATCTTGTATAAGCAAACATTTGAAATCCCGTACAAACACTGAGTCATATTGCGCCGCTTTTCCATACTGGTATCTTTAACCGAGCACTTATTCATTGCCACTCAAACTGATAAAACATCTCCACCAATTGTGTTTTATCACAGGCTCTTTCGTACCGTGTGTTTTTTTAATCAAAGAATTTAAAATGACAACCTGTTACATTTCTTCCTCAGCGCGCGCGATGCGTGTCGTGGCATCTTCGGTAGAGAGATCGTCCGAGTGAAGATGCCACGGCATGTATCGCGCGCGCTGAGGAAGAGATGCTTTTGAGCATTGTGCCTTGTTTAAAATGCACAGTAAACCCGATTATCAAAAACCTCAGCTAAAAACGACGTGTCGGGCGTTTATTCAAAAGATGACCCGTTCAGGTTGTCGGTGAAGAGCTTGTCAGGGACTACGCTCACTCGGCCGACCACACTTGACAGACTAATTGTACTACAGAGTTCAAACCATATTCCCAGAAAATGTTCAGTACATAAATAGATTAGTCAGTACCGACCTTATGTGCGTGGTCTTAAATACATTTTGTTCAATTGAAATTACCCTAACTATTCTTTACAGCTACATATTGCAGAGCATAGCCATTCCGTCTAAATTATTAATAAAAACATACATTATTTCATCTTTAGGAAAACCCTGAAACATGAAATGATTCGAACTTGGAGAAAACGACACAAAAGATTCGGAAAGAGGTGAAGCCCTTCGGGTTTACCCGAAAATTCCGAGTAAGTTCCGGTTATCTCCGAAGATCACTCTTCAAGAAGCCCCAGCTTTACGACGATGCCAAGTTAATCGAGTCCAAGTTTCTCCTTCCATTCCTTAAGAGCCTTCAAAGAAACTATATTTCCACCACAGACGATAACTAGGGCCGACTTTAATTTACCAAGTTTTCCCTGCTCCTGCCAGACTTTGAAAAGATTTTCATATACACAAGCCAGGGACGCCCCGCACGCGGGCTCAACTAACATGCGGTGATCGTCTGAAACGAAAGAGGCCGCCATTTAGTACCATCATCAAATTTTGAACCTTTTGCAGTGACTAGGAAATATGCAGTGAGGAGAGGAGTTGTCTCACTCACCAAAGAGACTTGTGTTTGAATCTCGGACGCAATGTCATTTAAATGCGTATTTGGACAAGCGTGACTCCTCTTTAGTTTACACTTATGCTGGAAGTGTGCAGACGATGAAAGGGAACAACGGTCTGTGTAGGTAGAATAAGACCTGAGCTTAAAGGCTCCTCATTAGTTATCTTGTGAAACACCATATGGTCCTCTTTAGTTTAAATGGATTTGTGAACATGTCTATAGCACAGTATAACACAAAGTATATTGTAGCAAGTAATCAGAAGGAAGAGAAAGCTGATTCCATAAAGAAGGCAGTTCTAAAGAACAGAGTCCTGAGCTTCTACGCTTAGCAAAGCGTGTGCCCAACAGCAGGCATGGCGGCGAGTTTAAAAGTCTGCAAGTTGTTCGCAAGAGTGCCTCGTAGTGCAAAAACGTTCCAAGTGCTAATAGTACGATTGGAGCTGAAGATATATAAGTGGAGATGTTTTGCGTTGCGGGTGTAAGGTATACCACGAGGAGGGAGGTTCACATTTAAGAGATTATAACGAAAGTTACAAGACAACAAAGACTGACGGAGGTTTCGTCTATGTTCCAACGTGACCCAACCCTGAGGTGTGATTAGTTGACATGTGCTGGAAGCACAGCTATATAGTTGACTAGTTAGTTATTAATCCTCACCTTATTTTTAAAGTTTTTTTTTCCCGATTTTCTACCAAACACAAAAACCATTTCCAAATTCCACCCTCTGTGGGTGATGATGCTTTCCTCTCTAAAGCCCTGGCCAAACGGAGTCGCAAGTTATCGCAAGTTGAAAACTTGTATTAACTTGCAACTCCGTTTAACCATGACTTGCGATGGCTTGCGATTACTTGCGTTCACTTTGATCAAGCTCAAATTTGCATGCAAGTGAACGTAGGTTTTTCACCGTTTGGCCACCCAACGCAAGTCGTCGCAAGTTCAGTGGTGCTAGTATTGTTTTCCTTTGTACGAGCGCGCGTGCAAGGCTGCACTGAAATGGCTTTTTTGCTACTTGCGTTGAACTTGCGTCTACTTGCGAGTCTGTTTGGCCAGGGCTTAACTATAGTAAGCTTAAATTTACTTTTTCATTTACTTGATTACCAAACATTTTCATTGCGGCAACAATTTTTTGTGATTTTTGCAGTTGTTTGGTTGGGGGGGGGGGGTGGCAAGGGGGACAGGCACCTGAAAGAAAAGCGCGCGGGAAGAATACTGGAAGCAGGATAAGAAAGAAACGTTCCGGAAAAATAAGAAATAAACAATATTGTCATCTTTTTTTTTACACAAAAAGCAACGTTCCAAAAAGAGATAAACGCTGCTTTCGGTAACTAAGTACACTGCCTTTTCAAAACAGATTTCAAAAGTATTTCGTTCATTAGATGTGATGGAAATAAACTTTTTTCACCTGCAAATCGCTCGCAAGCCAAGACGGCCTCTTGGTCGCTACACACATGATTAATAATGTTGTGGTTCTGCGTCCACTCTAGCGCTTTTGCAGCCACTGTCCTCGCACCAAGACATTTCGCAACACTGATGAAAAGAGAAAAAGATTTGTCGCACCAAGACATTTCGCAACACTGATGAAAAAAGTAAAGGATTTGTTCTCTCTTTGTCACCAATAAAAGAGCTCAGCAAATTTCGAGTTGATAGCATACAAAAGCTACTTTCAGTTGTAATAGAATTGAAAATTTTCCTCGTTACGTGTTAGCTTTCGGTTTAATCTGCCGAGCTTGATAAATTTATGGTTCAAGCAACAAGCCCAACTTAAAAATAACTCATCAGAAGCGAGACCAAAAACTGCGTCTCAATTTGCACTTCAATTTGAAACACTCACTGAAGTCACTGGATTTAATGGTTCAATTCAAATTCATTGGAATGGTGAAAATGAAGTAAATGCCCAAGGGTTTGAGTCGAGGGCGAGGAATTTTTTGTCAATACTTTCAGTTGCTTTAAAACATTTTTTTTTTGTGAGTGGCTGGCCTTTTAGACACTGCTGTTCGAATCAACACGTCCTGTTAGCAACTCAATTTCCTTCAACAACCAGGTGAAAACTTCCCTAACATTATGGGAACTTGACCCTTTAAGCCCTGATATAAAAATGCATATTCTCCTCACTGTTCTCCATATATTTCTTACATCACTAGTAAGGAGAATTTGTCTAAATATCAGGACATCTTATCCCTGGTGATCACTTTCTTTATTCTCATCTTTTGAATGTTTGAATAAGTAGTGATAATGTAAAGAGAAATTTTATTTTCGTCACTGTTAGGGCTTAAAGGGTTAGGAGATTTCAGAACACTAACCTTGTTATTGCGTCTAATGTAACAAGCTCCCCAGCCTGAACAGCCGCATCAAAACTGTCTGCTCCTTTAGTTTCCATGGCAACAAGTGGCACATCAACCCAGCCAACATCATGCATGCCTTTTAGTACCCCGGACATAAGGCCGCCACCCCCAACAGACACCACGACCACACTCGGCTTCTCAGACAGCTGTTCTGCCGACTCGTGAATGACAGTTGCCACACCCTCCCTGGAGAGAGAAATCAATGTAATTAGAGAAGAATTAGCCCTTTCACTCCCAGAGTCAGTTATGGAAACACAAATGGTTCTAACTTTTGAGTCTTTGGATGAAATCTTATGGTGAGACCATTCAAATAAAACCTTGTCAACTGTACTTTCACATGGCACTATTTATATTTAAGTAATTTACAAAATGAAATTTGGGATTTGTCTTGAAATTTGATTTTAGGCACTCTTAGGAGTAAAAGGGTTAGAGAGAATGCATCATCTCTTGTATTCTCTGGAGCACTTAGCTCAATCTTGAATTTTCACATGCAAAATAGGGAACTTAAGATTTGAGTACGAGTACGAGTTTTCAATTCCAGTTTGCAGGCTTTACATTATTACATCACATAAAAATCTCATTCATTCCTTCTTCACTGGCAAACAACACGAAGGAGTTAGGTCTCTGGTAACATCACTGGTTTGACATTCAAAAGTTGTACTCATACTCAGTCTCCAGGGGCATTCCTGCCTTTACGCGAAATATGCAAATGGGTACCAGAATTGAAGATGATAAGTGTTCTTTCTGCAGACATGTACCAGAAACTCTACACCACCGTATGGTTCAATGTCCTCATTCGGAACAATTTTGGACCGATTTAAATCTTATTTCTTTTCTCTAACAGGACAACATGTTCAGCTAAGCATGTGAGACCTTTTGTTTGGTATTATAACCTCAAAATGCACCCTATTGAATTATCTGTTACTCGTATAAATGGTTTTCAAACCAAAGTTAGTATCAAATACAAAACAGAAAAATTCCTTTGCACTAAAAACAACAAATTACACCGATTTCACAGGAAATGGAAAATTATAGCTCAATGTGTAGTGGAAATATGTTGTGTGTGTTTTCCTATCAGTTATGTACTCATTTAACTTTTTACACCCTTTTTTCCTTTTCATATTGTAAAATTGTAATGTTGTTTTAACCCTTTAATGCCCAAGAGTGCCACATGGCACAAGATGCCATTACATGCTCAATATTTGGTCAATTTGTGTGAAACTTGCACAACCAAAAGATCTTGGAAAGATCTGCACATTGCAGGCATAAAATTGAACCCCCCTCCTATGTGAGACTTGAATTACCACCCCTCCAACTTTTGGAACATTTTCGCTTTGTAATTTTAGGTTCAAGTTGATATCTGACTCATTCAACAAGCAGTGCACTGAGAGCTGCAAATTTAGCTATAGTTTAGGGGTATACCCAATATGTATGAGGAACAGGGAAATTTTTAATGTTTTTCTTTTTTCATTTTGGACACTTCTCAGTCTAATCTGAGACATCCTCCATCCCTGTTGGTGTGATTTACAGCACACCCTCGAAATTATCTTTCAAATGGTATATCACATGTGGTCTACCAGTTCATCGTTGCCAATTTAAAAAAAACTTGGCATTTACCTTAGGCGGGAAAGGGTTAAGGTTTGTTAATTAATCGTATCCGTACTTTGTTTGCTGTATAATTTATCGTAAACAATGTTAAACTTGTAGCCGTGTGAATCAATAAAAACAAAAAGAATTTCTCGCCCTTTTAAAATATGCTATTTCTTTATTTGACGCATTTTTATACAGAAGAGGAAAATAACTAAGAACTCTTATAGATGAGGAGATAAGGTAATGTTGACATAAATGAACTGACATAAATGCGTGTAATTGTATAACTGGGAATCCAAACACTGCTGGAAAACACAATTAGCTATAGCCTAAGTTATCATGCGAGAATGAAAATACGATTGAAATAATAAATGTTTTTTTTTCTGACTGTAATCATATGTGTAACTATGTTTGCCTCCCTTCAGCTAATTATCAACCTGACTTTGTGTGTACTGCCAAAAATGTCTGGGAACGACCCTGGTCTCGTAACCGAAGTCTGATCTGAAGGTCACTAATATCGATTGACAAACAATACCACATGAAAATGCTGTTCAAGAACTTTAAAGTAACTTAATGGCCACACTCAACATGATTTCGTTCAATTGCATTGAGCATCCTTTCTGCACATCATTCTTGGCGTGACTAGCATACGCACGTTGGGAACTTAGTAGGTTTTCTACGAAAACTGAGCTGTCCAGAGAAATAAATTGTCGTTTTCTCCAAAACGCAGATGGTGAACCCCTATTTATTTTTATTGCATTTTTGAAATGTTCAAAACATAATTACCAATTGGAAAAAGTAAGAAAATTTTAAAAATTCCCTCTATTTTGACGGAATCATCTTAAGGATTACATCTACATAATCAGACGTGAGAACTACCTTGTACATGTATTTATACCAACCAGCATGATGAAAAGTGTGATTGTGTGACACAATATTTTGACTATAGCATTACTGGACGACGTAATGTTTAAACTCTGATGACTCAGCTTATCTTTCTTATTGCTTTTATTTCTGCTGAAAAACGCAAATGTTATTTCACTCAAACGTTGAATGTTGGTATAAATTTGCCCACAACTGAGGATGCTTACAAAGGGATGACAAAATATTTACGGTTGTGCCTAGACCATGAATACAAACAGTAAACATAGCAGTAGAATCAAAATATAACGCTTGATAAACATGAGCTCGAACAGATTGTCAGAGTCTGGGGCACCTTAAAGCATATCTCATGACGTGATGTTTAAATCCTGTTTGCTGACCCAGGAATCCCCTATGTAAAGTAAACAAGTTGATGTACCAGACTATGCACTTACAAAATTACCTTAAACCCAACCAACGCCACACGCAAACCACATGCGTCGCTTGATAATATTCAGTTATTTTCTAACTTAAAGACTCATAACAGCTTCCTTATTAATTGATCTCCTTATTAATGACCGATTCCTTCGTCTTTATGCAATTAAAATCAACTTCTCGCTTCAAGTAAACACTCATCTCTCTCCCTTCTCAAGAACTATGACATATCGATGGTGCAATCCACTAATTGCATCATCATACTAGTGACAATCTCTTCTCTTCCTAAGCCACCGTTCCTTACCGTGCTAATAAGCTGCAAACACAGCTGTCGTTTCTCTCCTCTGCGAAATACAGGTTACCCAATGAGAAAACCTATAATCCACTTTGGAAACTGTCCCCCCGTAAAACGCCAAGGGAAACTGCCTCTCACGCAGCACAATATTACACCGCTGCTATACAAAATGCAACTTTCAAAGCAAATCACATTCACAGAAGCATGATATGCTCCTCACATTCACAAATTCTTCCACTCCCACATTTTTACATCCCTCAAAATGTCAATCCCCATAACAAAACTCCTGTGCTTAAAAGTGAAATTTTCACCATAACCACTAACTAGATCAGACAACACAATCAATTTCGCATTCAATTCTATTAGCTGCTTTACTCTGGTTACGCCTTATACAAGACAAATACTGAAACCCATACTTAACAACCCTTCGCTGTATTCATATCTTAAGTACTGTAAATTAAAAGACAAGAACACATGAAGGTAACATTCAGCAGACTAATATGCGCAGGCATCTTATATAAGACAGTACCGCTCTTGGGTACCCGTACCACAAGCTTTACAGCACTTTGTTCGCATGTTAAGCCAACTGACGCCAAAAAAAAAAAATGTGTCCATTTTATAACCGGCGGTCGCCATCTGACAACGGCCAGTTAATAATATTAGGTGAGCCCCACTGGAAGGTACTCCTCAATAGCTTTCATTTCAATGGTCAAACTGTAGGATTCCTTGTACAACATAAAAAAAACGCCACAGGAAAATAGAACTGCTCGGTAGCTTTCATTTGAGAGGTCACACTTTAGGATTTCATCCACAGACTTAAAAGTTAGAGCCACCTTGTACAGTATAATAAATAGTACTACAGCGAAGAACTGCTCAATAGCTTTCATTTGAATTGGTCACACTTTAGGATTTCATCCACAGACGCAAAAGTTACAACCACCTTGTACAGCATAATAAACAGTACCACAGCAAAGTACTGCTCAGTAGCTTTCATTTAAATGATCACTCTTTAGGATTGTCCAGCATTTTGTCTCGCTTCCATGCTCTTCAGCAACACAACTGATCATAGCAACAATGGCTGAAACACATGGTTTTTCTCTTGCATGTTACAAACAGATTGAACTCACCTCTGAACTGAGCGAATGTGCTTAGTGTTCAATGGGCCAAACAACCCATCGTGGTCACGAAAAACCAAAAGTCCTAAGCAATTAAATACACGTACTCTGTTACCGATGTGCCAGCCCCCAAGTGACCTACCAAATATGGTTGTGATTTGAAAATGCTGAAACCCTTTTCCATGGAACAAATTTGGCCAAGCAGCTTATTTGTGGAAATTGGGTTTCCAAGATATGATGCTAAGGTACTTTCCATAGCAACAGTATGGCAGTTAAGAGTCTCCACCCTTAAGCTTCCACTTTGCCCCAGAGCTGGGAAATATCAGTGCCTAAAATTGATTGTCTTGCAGCCGGCACTTTACCTTGCGACAAGAACAGCGAGTATAAATAAAATTAGAAATAAAATATAGAAGACGTACCAGATATCAGGGTGATTGAAGGGTGGAATATAAGCATAACCTGAAAAGTTTAAAGCAGGAATCTAAGATTAGGTGAATATGTTGATGAATAACCTTACTAACTTAGTTATGCCTTATCATGTGACTACGGCAAATAATTACTTCTCCGAGGAATTTTTTATTGGTATCGTTTCTGTATAGTGAGTTTAAATATATTGCTCATACTGGAATGGCTTCTAGACCACCCCCCGAGGGGGCAATCCCTATCAGTGGGCTATATAGAGAGGCTCCACCCGAAAAGGGAAAGGGGTGCCTTTTTAAAGCTCGTTAAGGGTAAGGAAAATTGGGTTCACCAAAGGGTTCACCAAAATGTGCTGCAAAGTAAAAGAGATGACAGCTAAAATAAAAGAGGGTGCCATTTTTGGCATAAGTACATGTAACAACAAGAAATGCACAAAAAGATTCAGTCAAACAGACCAGAGAAAGATGCAGTTGACTATTAATTGTGGACCGGGCCCTGGTCACAATGCTAGGAAGAAAGCACTCACTAATGTGCAATTCCTGCTCCCCTACACAGCTTAATACAAGGGGACTTAATCCCCCTTGCTGGCACTGATTCCAATATTCCTAGTCACTCACAGTGGAATACGAGACCAGTAATGTGATTACCTGGCTGTTTGGACAGTTCCAATGCCATGGCATCTGCATCATCCCAAGACTATGAAAATAAAAAAACGTATGTCATTGAAAATAATATTATAGATAAGCAATATCTTGTCAAAGAACTTAGCATGAGAAAAATCACAAGGGTACAACCATGGCCTTCACTATATTTGACATCTGATCTCTTATTCTTTCATACCAGTAAAATAACAATAAATAAAATAAATCACTTTATTATTCAACTGCATTCAGTAGAGTACAAATAACACCGAAAACGAGTACAAATATCCCACGGTATTTGTACTCCAGAAGACCGGTTTGACAGGTTTTCTACAAATGGCACGTCAGGAATTAGGGTTACAAGGTGAACGATGAAAAAATGGCCGAAACGGTCGTTTTCCGGAAGAAAACAATGAATGCTTACCAGATTTTGAGGTTTTTAACGAAAACGAGATTCTAGAGACAAGCAATGACCTAGACGACAGTGAAATTTCTTTATTTATTGAAGAAAATCGAAACGTATTAAAATACAACAGACAAGACAAAAACTGACCTCAAGTCCGTTAAAGAAAGAAGGGCCATTGAAGAAATTCCCGCCGAGGAACTTAACAATCTTTTATGTCATTTGTTTGTCAAAGTCAGGAAACGGAACCCATCTTTCCTCAGGAGCTGTCTTCAACAAATGCACAATTGTTATCGGTCAGAAATCTTCACCGCTATCTCTTCCAAAACGACCCGTGATTAGTGATTTGGACAAAGATGACTGAGCTTGAAGTGCTGTTTAACTTTGTTTGACTTGACTTGCGAGTTCTGTTTGTTCTGTCGAGTTCTTTCTTTTCGTAGTTTTACTCGGTGACCAAGAACATTGTTGTTCATCTTACTGTAAACCCGAAAATAATTCAGTTTTGCCTTGTTCCATCTTTGTTTTCCTTGCAAGTTTGAAATAAAATCCCAACGCTTCGCTCGATTGACAGGTTTGACAAGTTTTCGTTTTTGACCAATCAACAACAACCTCACGTCAAGCGCGCGAAACCTGACCCCGCTGGCGCGCTCACTCGCTGCTCAGAAGTCACGTTAGTTTGTCACGCAACTCAGACAGTTTATAAACCACTTTTCCATTTTGTAGCTAAGTTGAATAATAAATCCCTTATTAGACGGTTGAGTGTGTAGTATCGTGGGATATTTTTACTCGTCTCTTGTATTTTGACTCGCCCTACGGGCTCGCCAAAATACGGCGCGACTCGTAAAAATATCCCACGATACTACACACTAAACCGTCTAATAAGATATATTTATTTAGGTGTTGATGGTATTTACCACAGAATGCTAATTGGGACACCACCAAGATCGAATTGGAATTTGGAAATGTTGGTTTTTAAGGAGAGGGGAAAATCGGAGTACCTGGAGAAAAACCTCTCGGAGCAAGGATGAGAACCAACAACAAACTCAACCCACATAATTATGACACCAAGACCGGGAATCAAACCCAGGCCACATTGGTGGGAGGTGAGTGCTCTCGCCTCTGTGCCATCCCTGCTCCCCAAAGCCCAGATAAGAAAAAGCAGGCAGCACATCTATGGAGTGCTGCTTGATAGCCTTGGGGAAGTGGATTTTACCACTATGCAAGCTAGTAGATGTTTTAGCCTCAAAGCAAGCACAATTGGGAGGAAGGGAAAAAAGGGGAAGAAACATAAGGAGGGGGATGGGGGGAAAGGGGGAGGGATTTCATCTGTACAGAGCCTTTGGGGTAAAGTTTGTGTTCAGTCCAAAGGATTGTTATTTCACATATCAAATAGATTAAAAATGATTGTCCGCAGGGGGTACTCCACTACATACACAGCTAGGTAGGTATGTGCGGCACCACAGGGTACAGTTTGCGAGCCACTTTGTTCTTGACCCTTGAAGCCCCAGTATCAACATGCATATTCTCTGCTGGCTCTCACTGTTGTCCATATGTTTGTTATGGTACCAGTTGGGAGAATTTGCACAAAAATAGAGGCATTTTATGTTTGGTGATCATTTCCTTTATTCTCGTGACCTGTATGTTTGATCAAGTAGGGATATTGTAAGGAGAAATTAGATAATTGTCACTATTGGGGTTTGCAGGGTTAAATAGGGCACAAATTTTGACCATTTTGGTCTGGAAAAGGGTATGGTGTGTACATTCTGCTCTGGAATTAATATTGGGTATGGTTTTTACTAGACGCTCCCTTTTATTGCTTAATAAAATAATGTAAACCACCTAAAACACTGGTCTGAATTAGGGTACTGATTTTATGGGGCAGGTCTAAAATAGGGCATTAAATTTTGGGTCTGGTCTGAAATAAGGTAGGGAAAATCACACATTTTGGTCTGAAATGGGGTGAGGGTTTCAAGAAGTGAGGTGCAGGTGTACCCCCACCCAAATTTTCAGGGAGTGCCCCCTCCCTGGGGGATGATCCTGTTGAGTGTAATCCTGAAAAGGCAGTTATGATCAGATTGAGTCACAGTAAATAGTCTATTGTCAGTGGGTGGTTAATTTCATCGCTTGCTATTGACTTGATTGTTCAATTAATCTGCAATGTTATTGGTTTTTCTGTAAGTGACAAGCCACAATGTTATCAGACGTGAATGCTCTAAAAGATGATCAGTGTGTTTTAATACTACGGTCTGTTTTCTTTGTTGGTCTATCCCCAGTTAAATTTGTTGGTGCAGGTCGATGTCAGCACTGGACATAATGTCAGTTCTGTTGCCCTTGGTTCAACTTTGGACTGAACAGACCAGATGGCTTATTACAGCTGGCACTTGTAAAATGGATGGGGAGCAGGGATGGCACAGTGGTGAGAGCGCTTGCCTCCCACCATGCCAGTGTAGTTCGGGTTTGACTCCCCGTCCCTGTTTCATATGTGGGTTGAGCTTGTTGTTGGTTCTCATCCTTGCTCCAAGAGGTTTTTCTCCAAATTGTCTGGTTTTCCCCTCAAAAAACAACACTTCCAAATTCCAATTAAATCTGGAGCGCACAAACACTGTCAAACAAGGACTTCAGAGTTCCAAAGTCTTTCATGAGTAAACAAATAACATTACAGTACAAATTACATTACAAATTACATTACATTACATTACATTACATTACAAATGGCAATGGCACTATTGAACAGAAGCAACTAGGAGCATATCCATACTTCCTGCCCACCAAGCGGGGTGGGTTATTATGCCATCACAGGGTATAATATAACACTACTGATCATTTCACAGGGTATAATATATCACTACTCATCATTTCTAGCTACTTACATTGCCACATATTTCTACTGTTGCTCCCTCTTCTCGCAGTCTCTCCACCATAAATGTGGGTGTTGTTCCGGGTACCACAACACTGCAGGGAATGTTAAGCTTTCTGGCTGAATAAGCTGCTGCAAGCCCAGCATTGCCACCTACGGCCATAAAGACAACTGATTTAATGATTTCAGCTGCTGTAAGAGTCTTGTCTGCAGATGTACAGGTTAGGGAAAACAATTTAACCCTCTGGGGCAGGGTACCTCCCTTACATAAGCTATATAGGTTTGGGTGCACCCTCAAAGGCTATTGTTTCAGATTCTGATGATTGTAGTCCATATTAGGTTGTTTTTCTTCTGGTCTCAGAAAGAGGGTGTCTTTTAAAGCAGTTTTGACCCAAAAGGGGGAAAAGATTCCAGGGCTTAGATTTGAATAGAATATAAAATAAATAAATAATTAAATAAATTAAATAAATTATTAAATAAATAAACAAACAGACAGACAGATAAAACTTATCTGTTATTTAATAAATTAATTATTTATCTAGTAAATAGGGATTGGATTACCAGCCCAAGGCTGCATACCCTCACCCCGGGGGAGTACTATCCACATCAAAATAGCTACACTTTGTCATTTTTTCAGATGAAGATGGGTTGGCCTATCAAAGAGCATCTATTTCCTCCAGCATGAACATACCTGATGAACAAACCATATGATTGCAGCCCCTTTGCATGGCCTAAAAAGTTCAACAAAAAGAAACATGGTCCGTGATATTTAACAATTATTCACCAAGTGGAGGTGAATAGTGGTGGATATTCGCCGAGCCACGAATGTTTTAGTATATGCCAAACCAGTGGAAAGGCAGCACCAACTAGTTCCTTTTTTCTGAAAAATGAGGCAAAACTTGCATGTGAAATCTGGAAAAATGCTGGGAGGTGAATAGCAAATGCTACCCCGAGTTTGAGTGGCCAATCAGAGCATGCGAAAAACACTATCCACTCAGTGGTTTGGTATACACTAAAAGATTTTAACCACCTGTTTGGATGAAAAGGCGTCATTTGCTAAATATGTTTAGGGGCTTTTTCAAGTAAATACAGAATCTGCTTTACTTTCTGTGTCAGAAATATTATTAATCTGGATGCAGAGTTTCTGTTTCCCTGCATTTATACACAGATGAATAAGACAAATTTAAAATGCTTGCCTAATTTCTACTCAACAAATTGTCCATCTCGTGTTTGTTTTCATTTTACATTACTACATTGTGTGATTTGCTAAGGCAACTTGTGTCACTTTTTCAACAAATCAGAACAAAACCAAAGCCCATCATGACTTGCTCACATGCATTTTCCTCAGCTTGTCACCTGGGGTGCTTACCATTCAGCCAAAATGTCCGAAAATTCCAGTTGGAATGTAAATGGTAAGGTCATTTTTTGGAAATTCCATCCAGAAATTTTGGACTACCTTCAGAGGTACTCCTCTTTTTCCAGTTGGAATGAACAGATTGAAAATTACCCGTACCATTTGACCGTTTTTCTTGGTTTCAGTCTTCCGCTGACTAAAGGCGGGGGGCGGGGGGGGGGGGGGGGAGAGGGGGAATTGCACTTGCCAATCACACTTACCTGTTTGGGAAATGGTAAGATCCGTTCTATCTGGCTGGTCACACAAAACGGTAACTTCCTTACCATTATGCATCTGGTCAGCCCAATAGGTTTTCAGGTAAATGGTATGCACCCTGTTTTTGCTTTGCGTTTTAATTGATTGACTGCATTGATTGCAGGATCTGTTGCGATTTGCCAAAGTAATTACTTTGGTTTGGTTTTACGATACTCAGTAGAAAACCATTTTATACCAGACACAGTTGCATGTTGACTACCAAATGGGGATATGTCTCGGTGGCTTATCCGTCTCTAGTATAAACTGACCCTTTCTTGTTAACGCTGCAATAACATTCTCTCCAACAGTGTAACATTAACAACATCCTTTTAATTTGCTACTGTTTCTGATTGGTACACTTTCTATAATTTCTGTGCATCCTTTGTAGTGATCGAGCCAACTAAAGCTAACTAATGAGAATTCAGAAAAATTCTTCCTCAGTGACTTAAGACTGCTAAGAAACCGTGACAAACTTCGTTTTAATCTAACCTGGGTTATTGTACACGTGTCTCAAACGTGTCTTTTAGAATAATGTACACTTACAGAAAATTTGTTTTTGAAAAAGTTGTTGCTTAAACTGTTTAAAACAATCGCAATGTTCATCGAGTGCACAGTATTACAAAGAAATATAGAAGCTATCTTTGCAGGTTTAAAGCCTGCAAGAAATACGAGCTTTCATTCCCTTCATCTTTTCTCCAAATTTAAACTGAAAACAGTTCTCCAATTATATTTTGCAAAGTTTTCGCAAACAGCACGGGATAGTATTGCCCAAGCTTTCATATGTTAGAACCGAGGATAAGTACATCAACAAATTTGTCAAACCTTTTGGCACAAATTCCCAACTCCTCGAATCTTGAATGACGACACTGGCTGCACATTCTCTAGTTTTAAATAGATAGGAAATCCCGTTAGTTTGGAGAGTGGATGGCTTTCGAGTACCGGTGTTTTGATGTGAAGAGGCTCCATAATTCTACAGAAGCTTATCGAACACCCACTGTCCCAGTGTCCGTAGCTGTAGCTGCGCGCGACGTTACGCGCCTGTCGACCTTTGGCGGGGAATTATGTCGTGACAAGAACCGTGACACTTCAGAGGGGGGCGGACTAGGGGAGTTGGCGAGGGGACGACTTGGGAGTTTCTTCGCATGTTTTTAACCGAGTTTTACGGAATATTTTGAGATTTTGTTTACCTGGTTTTCCCTCAGATTTAATTTTTTTATTTTCACCGCGTACAAGGAGGTCGCAGCATTTCACGTTATCAGTTTTCCCGGTCATCAAATAACGTAAAATAACCTCCTAGGACACCCTACTTAATTTTTGGAGGATTGCGGAAGAGCTCGAAACCGGTTGTAGACGTACCTAATTTTTTTTCCTTTCCAGGCCACCCTACTTTAAATCAGACGGACGGATGAAGGCTGATCGAATGGCTAGTATTGCCAATATTTCGGTTACACAAAACTAACCTTCATCAGGGGCTAAAAAAGCAAATAACGGCTTGTTACAATATTTAAAACAAGGGTAAGACAGCATAATGATCATGATAAGTTGAAAAGGGTAACTATAAAAAACAACAACAAACAAACAAACAAATTTAAAACTACCATAAACGGTTACAAAACAAACAGAGACGGTATGATAAATTAAATTAAAGATAAAGGTAAAGTTTATCCCAGCAACGACGGAGCCTCCAGCCGGGTAGCCTCCCACGCAGACGCTCTTAGGGTTTCGTCTCCCTAAGTGTGTCTGCGTGGGAGGCTACCAGCCGGGGCAATGCTATGCAAAACTTAGCCAATATTTCGGTTAACAAAATCAGCCTTCCTCAGGGCTAAGGCTAGGCTTGAGGAGGGGAATACGACTCCCCTAAAAACGACTGCGTGGGAGGCTGGGCTAGTAAAGGTTTTACCGAAGAAAAGTACTGGTCAGTATTCCCCCAGGGGGGTACTCCTGTCAAGTGAGAGTAGGTGTGTGCCACGAAGGTTCTTAAACCCCGAACCTATCAGAAGAATCGAAAATTCGAAAAATTGATACCCTACCCTTACCCAGGTTCAATAAAAGCCGGTTACCGGCGGTCTACCGCCGCCTGTAGGACCTCTTACAACCGTCTGTTTGGATTTCATTAATGAAAATAAAAATGATATTAATAAAAAAGCAAATACAACAACGACGACGACCATTAAAATTATTTTAAATGCTAAAAAAAGCAGGCAAAACAGACCCAAGGCCAAAAAACGGACGACACAAACGCGAGCGACGCGAGCGATAATTTCAACGGCCAGCGGTACACTAAAAAACTGAAGCCTCGATATCATGACAAAACAATATGGCGTCTAGAAAACGTAAGCTGAACGACACGAGGGACATAAATATTAATGCATTTAAGGTGGCTCGAAACAGTTTTGTTGGGTGCGCGCAGACTGGGTTCCAATTTACCCGTGAGACTCAAAAAAGAAACAAACAAAAATGGCGTCGCGCTCTCGTCTGGATTTAATATTTTGCGCCGGTCTTTTAAAAGCTGCGTGTAGGCAAGGCTCACTTACTTGGTTCTGTCAGGAAGAAATGAAAACGACTGGAACTTAGGTGACAATTCACTTGAATCATGTTCTCTTCAATGTTATCAACGCGATCGTCAACTCAGCCGCATATGGAGCGCAGTAAGCTTATATTCAGAGGCTGTGCGACTGAACTGTGCTAGAGAGGACGGTGAATTCAAAACTCTATCATCTCCAGTGAAATCTTATAAAGGCCCTAGAATACTCGCCTTTTCACCAAGTTTCTTTCACTTGCTATTTTGACCACGGAAGCCTTTTCTACGTCCAGGTCGCAGGAAAAAAGTCTGGCACCGTTTCCGTGCCAGGGCAAATTTTTCGCGAACTCCGATTCGCGTTTCTGAGAAAACATTCCCATTTAGAAAAAAGACATAAAAAAACATGCACACACACGTTTATGGTGTAAGGTTTTTATTGTCTTCACATCATGAAATAACAGGGAAAGAATTTAAAAGAAAAAATAAGTGCAACAAAACTTGCAGTGAGCG
Organism: Siderastrea radians; assembly: GCA_964017195.1. Classification (NCBI taxonomy): domain Eukaryota; kingdom Metazoa; phylum Cnidaria; class Anthozoa; order Scleractinia; family Rhizangiidae; genus Siderastrea; species Siderastrea radians. The sequence goes on along the minus strand of OZ024897.1, from coordinate 8,197,832 downwards.
AAAGAAAATACCTTGTGAGACAGACAGATTTTGACTCAATAAAGAGACTTATTCATGTCGAAATGTTGACTAACCATGCAGGTGAAAGACTCGCTTTCTATTTTGCTGAAGTGGTAGTTTCAATCTCAGTTTCACCGTAAATCTATTTTATACTTGCGAAACAAAATTAAAAAGCGTACAAGAGAATTTCAAAACAATTCACCGCGCGCTATATTTTTATCAGCAGTCGGTTCGCTAAAAACAAGTTAGTTTTTTTCAAGTTAGTTTTCTGGGAAATACTCCACATTTCCGGATAAAAGAAATGTTCTCTTATTTGCTTAATTAAGTGATAGTGCGATAGTTTGATGGTTATACGTTTTTTTTTCCGTAATGCAAAGAAAAACCTACCTCTAGAATAATTTCAAAACATTTACCGCGCGCTATGTTTTGTAAATTCGTTTGGTACGAAATACTCCAAATGTTCAGATAAAAGAAATGGTTACTATCTTGCCGAACTGGTAATATTGATAATTTGACTTTTATTGGTTTTTCATGGGGCGAAAACAATTCTTCAAGCCTTCAAAGCGGTTCTTTCAATTGAGTTTTGATCGACAGCGAAAGGAAATCAGTCGAATAAGTTTCATCAACAGAGAATTCTTGACAACATTGACACTTATCAAAGATCATCAAAGATAGTTTTGTCCTCGTTTGAACACATACCTCTACATAAGGGACATCTTCAAGGTATTGTTTTTATAGTCGGAAATTAATGTTGTCTTTTTGTTAATTCTGTCCTTGTGCTCCTGCAAAACACGACATATAATCCCAAAGTGGTGTCAATGTACTCGTTGCTCAATCCTGAACTCCGTTGAAGGAAAACCTTGCCTGGTTGCAGTATTTTCGAAACTCCGTTGTTTTTAATAAAGATTTTCAAGCACATTCCACTTTGGTAAAGGTTCTTGCTCTCCATAGCATACGTTTCCAATCCTCGTTTATGTTAAGAATCGTTGACTTGTAAATAATCGTAGAGTGGTATAAACAGTAATCTAAAATCCACCACCGCTTTCGAAAACATGATATTTGTGAACGAACGCTGCGAACGTTTGCAAACATTTGGAGATAAGTTGTTTTCACGGAGTTCAAATAGGCTCTTCAGGCAGACGATAAATCAAAACAAGTCCAGAAAGCAGCCTGTCTTACCAGGATTAAGACAATCTTTGTTCCCAAGGTGTAAAAGAAGCATTAGTCGCCATTCTGAACGAAGTGCCGATGAATTCACTTGAGAAAGAATCAATCTGCACGAGGAGGAAAACATTCCGCTATATTTGGTGCCAATGATCCACAGATGTGAAAACAAATGAAGTAATGTTCTTCGACAAGCACCGATCCACCCAAAACGTCACCTTTTCAAACGTAAAGAAATTCATCAGGGCGAAAGAAACGCCCAGCGAAATAAACCTGGAATAAACAGACTTGAAACCGCGTGCCGAGAGTGGCGTGACAATTTCTGCACATGCGCAATTGCCTATCTTGTCGTGTCGAAATTTTCAAAATTTTGTAACTTGGGAAGAAGATATTTCCGCTTCCGCTCGGTAAATTTGTTTGATTTTTTGCATGTAAACTCTAATATGCCCAAAGAGTTTTTCAAGGGAGATTAAAAAAATTCTGTCGGACGGGAGAAAAGTTAAAGGGAAATTCGAAAAAAAGCGTTTTTTGCTGAAAGTTTTCGACAGAATTTTCTTAAACTTAATCCTTAGGTAGCTTATTAGAATCAAAGGCCGTATGCAAAATTAAAAGAAATTTCACCGTCAAATTTGCAAGCAAACTCAGGATATCTCTATTTTATGGTCATACTTCGAAACCCAACTGCGTTGCCATGGCAACAAATTTCTCAAGGAATCTACAAAAAAATGACACTTTGATATTATCATTACTTTGTGGCAAAATTTGATCATGATTGGCCAACTCTAACCTAAATATTTTAACTCCCAAATATAATACATCGAAAAAAACAAGAACCCTTTCGAGCCACCTTAAGCGGTTTTTCAAGGACTCTGGGACAAACCCTGACGGGAACCAGTCTTCATCAACCGGTAGGAATAATGTTATCATTTCTTTGGATTGATTTCCTTTATGTAATTGCCGTATTGTGGTCAATTGTAGTTTCCTTCGAATTCGTAGAATAAACAGCTTTCGGCACATTCTTTGAAGTTAGTTTTTAAGAATAACTTTTAGTTTCTATTAACTGCATGCATGTACTGAGTATCGACGGCCCAGCTTACAAAAAGACTTACAATATTCTTCAGACGATTTATCTTGTGAAGAAAAACGAAATCAGCCCAAGATCCCACAACAAACGTTATGCATGGTTCAATTTTACGTGTTACCATCCCCCCCCCGGGCAACCCCGGGGACAAGTCCTGCCCTTCAGGCCCGGGGGTGGGGAATTGTTTGAAGCGGTCTTGTCCCGGGGGGAGGGGGGCGGGGCAAATTAAAAAAAAAAAATTCTTGCTGTGCTTGTAAAGTACGTCACTTCTCGGTTGACACGATGGCGCCGGACCGCGCGGAGAAGACTGCCTATTCCCGGGGAAAATCTCTAGAATTTGTAGCAGACTGTTTAAAGAAGAATAAACTCTCAAAATTAAAATTTGTATTCGAAGGTACCTTTATTATTATAAATTGTTAAACGAATGTGCCGGCATTGATGCGCGGATGGATGGCGTTCGTAACAAACAAAGAAATATTTGTTCAGCGTATTTATGTATAAAAATGTAAGACGACTTATAAAATAGACTTTATATAAAAACGGACGCACGGCTTAATATTAAACAGAGATCTCAGTCCAGTGTTCTTATGAAACAAGCTAAGAAAGCCCCTCGGTAAAATGCTGCCATCAGTTTGTTCACGGGCCTCTTGTGCGTATGCGCTAGATTTAGAATAAAACACGTGGCAAAGAACATTTCTTTACTTGCTAGCCGTATGCCAGTGCGGTTGGAGCTTTTTCTTCAGTTTTCTTTTTCAAATATAGTGTTCATGTTTTTGTTATATAGTGTCCTTCGTTCAATAAACTCTAAAAAATAGTTGAAGTTCTTGCCAAAACGTCTGGTTTTGCTACAAAACAACGTATTGGTGGTCGATGAGGAGTCCCGGGGGTGGGGAATTGTCTCTTTCTGCGTGCCCGGGGGTGGGGAATAGACCGCCAAGTGAGAGAAAAATTGCAAATCCCCGGGGGTATGCCCGGGGGGGGATGGTAACAGGTAGAATTGAACCATGCATTAGTGGTAAAAGAAAGCAGACAAGAAATCTCTAAAGATGCTTCCAAGGTTGATGCCCCTTCAAACATTCAGAGAAAAGAAAGCAGACAAGAAATCTCTAAAGATGCTTCCAACGTTGATGCCCCTTCAAACATTCAGAGAAAAGAAAGCAGACAAGAAATCTCTAAAGATGCTTCCAACGTTGATGCCCCTTCAAACATTCAGAGAAAAAAACCTACTGCATTACAGGCTGAAAACGAAGAAAGTGAAGCGAAGTTTCTAAGATCATCATTCGGGGCAGAATCTGTGGTACATAGTTTTCACAAGTGTAAAAGCAGGAGCTGCAGTAGTGTTTCTTCCTCTGAACAAGACCGTTTGGCAAAGAAATCAGATGATAGGTTCCATCATCATTGGATCAATGACAACATAACATTCTGCAGCAAGACAGGTTACAACTGGCTACTTTATGAGGAAGGGCAGGGAATGTTCTGCCTCCTTTGTAGGAAGCACAACGTCGCTAACACAAAAAACAAAAGTAAGAAGTTTAATTTGGAACCAGCAGTACGATTCAAGAAAAAGGCAGTAGAGGAACATGCTAAGTCGCAACAACACTCAGCAGCTATTTCTGCCGAACTGTTGAGTAGGGTCTCAACCTTTAATGAAGAGATAGAAAGAAAGGAAAAGACCAGAGATGACGTCTACTACAACACTTTTCTTGCCATGTACTGGCTCGCAAAGGAAGAAATTGCGAATAAGAAGTTCGGCAGCTTGCTTGAGTTGTTAGAACAGGTTGGACTTAAAGACATGAGATTTTTCCAGCACAGATCTCAGTGCTGGCTCAGTAAGGGAGATGTTTTTACTGCTGGGTAAAGTTGTTCGAGACACAGTTACAAACCCTTTTTCAGACGTGAGAAGCTTCAGTTTGCTGTGTGACGAAGCCAATGATGTTGCCAATAAGGAGCAACTTATCACGTTCATTAAATTTGTAAATCCAACCACGGGTAAACCAAACACTAAATTTCTTGCTGCAAGCGATCTCCTTGAGAAGTCGACTTCGGCAAACGCTGCAACAATAAACAATGCTATCCTAAAGCAGTTGGAAGAGTCTGCGATTGATAAGCAAAAGCTCGCAAGTTTTTCTAGTGATGGCGCATCTGTAATGACTGAAAAGACAAATGGCGTAGCCGCAAAACTGCGGTCTGAAATAAAGCCATTGATTAACGTTCACTGCATCTGTCATCGACTGGCACTGGCATGTGCTGACACCTGTGATAGCGTGACCTATTTACAGCAAGTGGAAAAGATTCTTTATCAACTCTGGTCTTTTTTTGACAATTCAGCAAAGAAGTCAGCTGCTTATGCAAAAGCTGTGCTGAAAGTAAAGTCGTTGAATCTCTCTCGACAAGGGAACAAGAAGATCAAAACAAGAATTCAAAAGGCATGCAGAACTCGTTGGCTGTCAACTAACAGGGCCATAGAAGGCGTTTATGAAGACTTCGAAGCTCTAACCACGGTTCTGAAGTCCTTTAAAGAAGATGGTGACGCCACAGCCACTGGACTGCTGAAGCAAGTAGGCAATATCAAGTTTGTTGGTGCCGTGTACCTGCTGCATGACGTACTTCCTGTTCTGTCACATATTAGCAAGGTTTTTCAGGAAGGGGAGATTTCATTTGGCTGTATTGCACCTGCAATAGAATACACCTTCGAAAAGCTTGACGACATTGCATCTGAAATGAAGCATCTGTCTCGATTAAAGGAAGATATCGGAGAAAATGGAAGACTACACAGATGTGAATCTCTTGAATTAGAAACCCACAGCGAAGGTCTGATTACAAGCTTGTCGAGGCAGTATGTTCAAGCTCTGAAGGACAATCTCTCAAATCGATTTGATGGAAACCTCCCAGTCTTATCTGCATTCAAAGTATTTGACCCGATGTCTGTTCCTGAAAGAAATGCTGTTGGATTTAAGACCTATGGGGTGGCTGAAGTAGAAATTCTAGCAGATCACTTTTATCAAGGATTACAGGACAGAGATGGCAAAAAAGAGGAACTGATTTGTGAGTGGAACAAATTCAAATACAACCTTCTACAACTTCAAAAGGAGGTTCCTCAAAAGATAGCAAGGCCCACGGCTGGTAGGAATCTTGCTCATAAAACGCCCACAGAATGGACATTGGAACACCTTCTGCGACTGAATTCCACCTACCAGCACCTTTGTCCATGCCTGCTTGAGCTGGCCGAAGTCTGCCTCTCACTTCCGGTGAGCAATGCTTGGCCAGAACGTGGAGCCTCTGCCATCAAAAGGCTAAAAACCAGATTGCGTTCGACACTAAAAAAAAACATGCTTAACGCTCTCCTACAAGTATCTATTAATGGGCCTCAAGTTGAAGATTGCCGGCCTTTAATCACAACGGCAGTAAAGGAATGGTTAGCAAAACCACGTCGGAAAATTGCAAAGGTGCCATCAAGAGATGTTCAACAACCTGTACAGCTTCAAGATGCCGGTGTTCAAGTGGACACTCAGAGCGAGGAAATTCAGAGGGTGTGGAGGGTTGCAGAAGCTTTAGACCAGGAGGTGGATTTCCTAGAACAGGAACTTGAACACGCAGAAGCCCTGCTGAAATTGCCGCCCGAGAAGGAGAGCAGCTTGGATTCCGCCTCAGAATGGGAGAACAGTGATTCTGATCTGTCCGATCAGGACGACTTAAGCTAAACATTCCAAAGAAATAGCGTGCATGTTGTTTTGTAATTGCCGACCAATGTTATCACTGTTCATCTCAGGATACCTTAAGCATCCGAATGATTTAATTATATGATTTAACTTTTCATTTGTTTTTCATTATTGAATACCTTCATAATGTGCCGTTAGACAATCAATGAAAAGTTTAAAATGAGGTTTGGTTTTGTAAGAGTATTAGTAAAAAGACTTTTTTCTGAAGTGCTAAAAAACGTTCGTTGCCACGTTGGTTCATTTAAATGAGTAGCAGAGAAGTTATACTTGTTTAAAAAAAAAGAACTTCAAAGAAATTACTGCAGTACGTAAGTGGATATCAAGTATCACTGAGAGATATCTGCCTAAAACATGTATTCAAAATGCACCTCTTTGCATCACAAAATAAATAGTTTGTCAAAAAAAACCCTGTTTTGTGGACAATAAAAGAACCCATCAGCAGCACGCTTTTTAATGCCCAGAACGCTGGAAATCGCATTTCCGAGCTTCTAGATTTCAAATTTTCCTGGGGGGGGGCATGCCCCCAGACCCCCCTAGGGGAAAGGGGCCTTGCGGCCCCTTTAAAAGTCACAGCCGCCTAATAGCCCTTCAGTGGCTGCTTATACCAAATGTTATTGAAACCCCTGGTTTTACGTACTGCAATTTGAGCTAATACAAAAAAGGGAACCCTATCTAAGGATCACACCGGGGTCACAACACCAAAAAGGGCAAAATAGATACCTTACTAAGGCCTGGCAACCTCAAAAACCATACCCTATTCCGCTACACATACCTATATAGCATGTATGGGAGTATGCCCCCCCCCCGGGTCAGTACTATGAGGATCTAAGCTTTAGGCCAGGATTTAGGCCCCGGTCAAACGGATACAACATTTCCACTCAACAACGTATAACTTGACAAACTTCGACAACTCATACCGACTGACTTACTCGACGCTATACTGACTATTGCAAACAGATGAGCTAACAAAACAGCTGAACAGTACCGCACTAAAACTCAACTAAAACTGACGCGACTACAGCGTACTAAAGACAAAAAACGACAAAAACCAGACGACAACTGGGTCAGGAATATTTCGTCCCGTTCCATAGACAAGACCGAAACACCAGTACTCTCTTACGGACTCAAACACTCAGTGACGCCTAAACGTATACCGACCGAGGCCATTGCATCTAGTGCTGAGACGGGTCTGTCCTATCAGAGGGGGCTTTCAGAATCAGCCAAGGATAACATCAGAAGTAGAATAGCTTCTACTATACAATCAGCCTCTCTACCTGGCAGTAACTTGACTAAAGACGAACGACAAGCACTGAAACGACTGAAAACCGACGAAAACATTGTCATACTACCCGCTGACAAAGGACCGTTGACTGTTGTTGTGGACAAGACAGACTATTATGACAAAATGGACGCACTTGTTAACGATAAACAGACCTACGAAGTACTTAAACGAGACCCGACGCCAGCACTTAAACGCAAACTTAACAGCAAACTACTTGACCTCAAGAAAACTGACGCTATTGACATTCGACGCTACAACAGACTGAGGTGCCGTGTACCACATCCACCGAAACTCTACGGACTACCGAAACTACACTAACCTAACATACCCATGTGACCCATAGTCTCATTCTGTGGGTCCCCGACTTACCAACTGTCCAAATACTTGACTACCGTACTGAAACCTTTGACCGACGAATCACGACACAAACTACAGTCGACTGAGAACTTTATTGACGCAATCAAGACAGTACAAATATCTGACGACTACAAACTAGTGTCTTTTGATGTGAAATCACTGTTCACCAGTATTCCACTTCAACTGGTTCTAGACTGCACTGAGACCGCCATCAACAACTCTACTATTGAACTACCGCTACCTACAGACCACTAAATGGACTTACAGAACCTTTGTCTTACTTCTACTTATTTTCAGTACAACGGCAAGCACTACAAACAGTTGCACGGAACAGCTATAGGCTCACCAGTTTCCGTTGTAAATGTAAAGAAGATCCTCGCAGTTATTAACGCAACTAATGCAGTTGCGAAAAGAAAGCCTGAAAAAATCAGGCACGCCGGGATTCGAACCCTGACCTCTGCGATACCGGTGCAGCGCTCTAACCAATTGAGCTAACAAGCCAACTGGGAGCTGGTCATTAAATAACTGCGAGGATCTTCTTTAAATTTATTTCTTCATTCCGCAGTTCAAATATATGAATTCCATATATTCATAATTTCACCTTTATCTTTCCCGGGTATATTACGAAGCAATTTAATGACCAGCTCCCAGTTGGCTTGTTAGCTCAATTGGTTAGAGCGCTGCACCGGTATCGCAGAGGTCAGGGTTCGAATCCCGGCGTGCCTGATTTTTTCAGGCTTTCTTTTCGCAACTGCATAAATTGCGTTAATAACTGCGAGGATCTTCTTTACATTTATTTCTTCATTCCGCAGTTCAAATATATGAATTCCATATATTCATAATTTGATACCTTTACAGTCGTACACAAAGTCGAAATCGACGATTTTCACGAACACCTCAACGGACAAAACGCCGACATCCAGTTTACTAAGGAGATCGAGGAAAATGGTAAAACTGCTTAGTAGTAGTTACCCGCGACAATAACAATTAACTACGAACGACAATTTACAGAAAACCGATACATACCGACAGACTACTCGACCAATCATCCCTACTTCTCACAAAGCTACGACTATACGGACCTTGACAAAACGCGCGCAACTAGTTTGTGACTCACCCGACAGCTTAACAAAAAACCTGTCACTACTGCAACCATACCTTACATCAAAGGGACCTCTGAAACTATCGCACGAATCCTACAACCCTACAACATCCGCGTTGCTCACAAACCTATCACTACTTTACGACAGCTATTGACGAACGTTCTTCCCCTGGTGCTGTGCCTTGTTGTGGTGGGGAGGCTTGCGCGCCCTTACGACCCCTAGAGCTATGTCAGCTGGAGCTAATGCTCCTGATAGGTTCAACCACTCGCTGAATTGGTCTACGGGAGAGAGGCCAGACTAGACAGCGCCCTGGCCCTCCAGGTTGGGGGTTCAGCGCAGGGCTAACAACCCTGTCTTGTAAAAAACACAATGTTACTGAAACCTCACTAGGAAAAACAAGCCATTGTCGTCCTGGAGGCTTGAGGCATTGCGGTACTAGTCATGAATGGCTCGGGTGAAAGCCAACTGGGAACCCGTGCTAGGAAAGCAAGTCTCTTGGACGCCAAAACACATCTTAGGATTGGCACGTGGAATGAGCGAACGATGTTTGATTCCTCAAGAACAACTCAGGTCCTCAGGGAAATGCAGAGGGTTAGTGAATGTAGGCGGACAGGTTTCGGACACCAGAGGGTAGAAGAAAGAGAGGGCGTCCACGTAGCACATGGAGGAGGACGATGTTGGGGGAATTGAAAGAAGCTGCAGTGAAAAGAGCCCAGGACAGAGATGAGTGGAGAAATCTAGTAGAGGCCTTATGTGCCACTCGGCACGAAGAGGATGAGTGAGTGAGTGACTGACGAACGTTAAAGACAAAGACGAAACGAGCGACAGACAGGGAGCAGTTTATAAGATCAAATGCTGCGACTGCAGGCCACTTATATTGGTGAGACTGGCAGGAATTTGAACATCCGACTGACTGAACACAAACGAGCGACTAGAGATGGTGATATCAACAATCATATTACTGAGCACCATTAAAAAAAAAAAAAACCACAGAATCACAGAATCGACTGGGACTCTGCTGAATGCGTTACCTACAGCACGGACTACTATCAATGAATCACTCTGGAAAGCTGGTTTACTAACTTAGAGCAAACACCACTGAACCGTTGCCAACAGCTACCTGCACCTTACAAACGACTGATTGCCGACAATAACAAGACAGACAAACAATAGACAAACCGACCTATTTGACTAACAATAGACCAACGGACATTTGACTAACAAAAGACGGATCGAAACGCACCAATCACAACAAAACTGAATGCAAGGCTGGCACTACGGCAAAGGGCTGATTTATTTAAGGCCAATATGTCGGCTAACAGGCCCTGAGGAAGGCTAATTTTGTTAGCCGAAATATTGGCCTTAAATAAATCAGCCCTTTGCCGTAGTGCAGCCTTGCATTCAGTTTTGTTCAATTACACTTCGAGTGACGTCTGGCTCCAGCATCTCTACAGGGTCTGGAAGGGTATTCTCGGGATCCGGGAATTGACCAAAATACGGTGCGGGATTCGGGAAAAGGAAAAATATCTTGACGGGATTCGGGATTTGACTGATACCAGAGAAGCGGGATTCACCAAAATTTGGGCACGGCATGCAGGATTTTGTTGCCTGTCTGTCGGGAATTCGGGAAATCGTCACGACCCAAAAAAACCTTCTAGCGGCAAAGAGCGAATCAACCAGGCGAGCGTAAAATATCAATCGAAAGGGCCAATCTACATCTTAAATTTATCAGCTTTTGCAGAAATTAGTCTTTTTTAACGTATTTTTGGGAAAGAAGAAACGAAATTCGGGATAGCGATGAAAAAAGTGCGAGATGCGGGATTCTCGTGAAAAAGGAGCGGAATGCGGGATCAGGACCCCCCCTTCCAGACCCTGCCTCTACACCAGAGATCCGACAATACAGAACCAGCGCGGTTTATTTACGCGTCGTGTGGACCACTGCATTCAAAGGTTATATATTTGCAGTCTTCACAGCTAATAACATCACGCCTTAACTGACAGACGACCAATAACATCACGAGATCGTCGACCAATCAGGACAATGACCAGAGACTTATAACATCTACTGACGATTCACAGTTCACTTGACTCTGATGACGACTTCCGCTCAGATTGTCGAAACGTCAGTCAATGTCACCACAAACAGTCCTTCTCAGGACTACACTCACCAGGACGATCATAATTTACCGACTTATGAACGAATAACTTTGTTGAACTCAACATTTTACACGTCTGGAGCGGCTCCTGACCCTGTGGAATAATGTTGAGGGGGTCCTTGTTCCCTTGTTCCCCCAAGCCCCTGGGAGACCCTCAATGTCGGATTATGTCAGGGGATTATGTTTATGTTGAATGATGTTGGATTGCGGAGAACAAAATTTGGTTGATCCCAATGTGATCCTTAGATAGGGCACCTTTCTGTATTAGCTAAAACTGCGGTACATAAACCATGTTTATAATGGCTTAGAGCGCTTTTCAAATGAGTGTCGTAAAACCAAAACCAAAGTAATCACCCCAGCCAATCACAACAAACACAAATTACCCAATGAACCAATCCGAACTCGAAGCAAATACATGTAACCGGCGCCAAGCGCGGGAAAGCGCGTACAAGTCGCGACTGATTGGTTTGAGTTTTACTCCTGATTGGTCGAGAAAGTGGCGCGAAAGGTTTTAACCAATCACAGAGCGAAGTAAAGCAAAACCAAAGCAAAACACGAATTACTTTCGACACTCAATTGAAAACCGCTCTATTATTAACTAGTCTTAGTCTAGTATTCTATGCTTGATGCTAAACTTCCCGTGTTACAGAAAAGAAACAGAAACGACCTGATCACACAATTTCCAGTGCTCGTTTTTACCTTGAATGGGGTATCATTTTTTCGGTTTGGGCCTTTAAAAGGGTACCAATTTTCGATCTTCTTACCTTAGATAGAGCCAGGGTTCAAGAACCTTTGCGGCACACACCTATCGCTCCGCACCTATCCTAAATTGACGGGAGTACCCCCCGGGAACCAAATGTTTCATCCATTTGTCCGATAGCTAACGTAACATCCTGGTGACGAAACACCATTCCGCGGAAAATTTCTAAGAAATTAGTTTCAGCGTTTCGTGGGGTACTCCCTTATATGGCGTATGCGGGGACGTGTCGCTTAGAGGCCAAAAGAAAATGTTTTGTTGGCAAGACTGAAAAGTAAAAAAGTCATTTCGGTTGTTTATATGCAGCTCCAGCCATATATACACGATACTTGGTAGCCTAAGTTTTTACAGGAGGGTCCAAATCCACGAAATAAAGGAGGTCCATATCAGCTAGCGGATTTGGTCTCCAATTCTGGGTGGTGCAAATCCGCCAGGACACCGGTATCAGGACTCTCTCCCCCCCCCCCGCCCCCTCCAAGATAAAGTTGGCGTTCCAAAGCTCCTGTTTTGAAAACAAAGTTACGCTAGATCAAAAATAAAACACAAACAGCGGTAATAAACATTATAAACTTACGCATTTTTATATAACCTTGACGTTTCGTATGCTAGTCAACATACATTTTCAAAAGTGACCGTTACAATTCTGACCATAGGAATCCCAAGCATAATATTTGAATATCATTAAAAATGGCGTTTCAAAATATAAGACTTTGTATGAGATCTCGAAGCGAACATTTCGAGCAATACATAGTAGCGAACTAACTGAATAAAGTTCATGAAACATTACATGGTGTTGTTTGCTATCCTTACAAAGCATTTTGAGCAATTTTAGGTCCATTTACTTAACTGTGTTAGTACGTGTATAATACATTGACAAGCTTGTCAACGTATTATACACGTATTAACACAGTTAAGTAAATGGACCTAAAATTGCTCAAAATGCTTTGTAAGGATAGCAAACAACACCATGTAATGTTCCATGAACTTTATTCAGTTGGTTCGTTGTTATGTATTGCTCAAAATGTTCGCTTCGAAATCCCATACAAAGTCTTTTTTTAATAATAATATTCAAATATTATGCTTGGGTGTCCTGTGTTCTGACAAACCTAATGTACGTTGACTAGCATACGAAACGTCAAGTTTATATAAAAATGCGTAAGTTTATAATGTTTATTACCGCTGTTTGTGTTTTATTTTTGATCAAGCTGCGATGGCCCAGGAACAAAAGTCTTTATGATAAAGTTACGCTAAATCGACTAAACTAACGAATGAAGCATCGTGTCTTTTATTTTCCCGCTGTACGCGAGGTGAGCGAATCACAGACCTCAATAATCTGAAATTTGCGCTTGGAAAGGTGAATAACGCTTGTAAGCTGACAAGCCTGGGCAAAAAGTGCACGCGTGGGACCTGAGGAGAGTTTATGAGCACGTAGTTTGCCACAAAATAGTCAGCGGAAGCGCGCGAAAACCACTGCTCATGCGTAGTAGAACATCGGCGCATGCGCAATCTTTGGGACTAATTCTCTTCTTCTGTTTTTCGAGGGGTGAAGAAGGTTTTCTCTTACTTAGAAAAAGACATTTTTGTCATAGTCCAACACTTGTGACAAACTGCTTTATATCGTATCTCGAAGCAACGACTCAGCCATCACTGGACTGAGTTGCAAGCTGTTTTGATGGTCAGGGGCTGAGATAATGCCTCTCATTTGAGAACAACTGAAGGGCGGCAATTTGTTCGAACTGTTCCCCTGAGTTGGAATTTAGCGCATCGTAAAAAGCCAACTTTAACTTGCTCGGCGAATTGAACGAAGATAACCGCTTTGGAAGTGCTTCAAGAGGTGTAAAAATGGACTACGACCATTTAGATCCCGAAGGGAGCTTGATGGATGTGCGTAGAATATCAATAGTTCCTTCCAACGTTTGTAGTTTCCCCCAGAGTTTATATTTCTTTGGTTGTCTTGGATCATTTGTTTACCTTTTACTCTATATCCATTTCTTTATCGTTCACAGAGGATTCAAGCCCTTATCCAGCCTCCCCAGTCGGAAGAATCTGGCAAGAGAGTAAAAAAAGTTGACAAGGAAGCTCGAAAGCAAGGAAGATCTGTCAACAACGACAACTGCGATAGTTGTGGTGAAGGAGGCGATTTGCTCTGTTGTGATCGATGTCCTTGTGCTTTTCACCTCACCTGTTGGTACGTTTATTAAAACGTTAAGTAAAAACGAGATAAAAATGCGTCTTAATGGAGTGCTTCAATTTCTAAAATTAGTTAAGCTTTCAAATCTTGACTCAAACAAATTACCTGCGATCGTTGTTCAGCCTCCACAAAAGCTCACTTTTTCACCGCACGCACCCACCCGCATTGACAGCTTATGTTAATTAATTCTTTGCTTGAAGCTGCGCTACAAATCTTGTTCCACGAGTCGTGTTTTTAAGTCAGTAAATTGTTTCCCTTGAAAATGCAGTTTCTTTTCTCTGAATATATCAAAACATGATGCTTGCGCAATTGTATATTCCCTACGTTTGTAATTTCTGGTCTTCCCTCATCTGGAACTTATAACTGAACAGTTTTATGGTTGTGACGATTACCTTAGCTTAGTGCTTTTTCTGAAATATGTTGCTTTATTTTCTTCTGTGATTGTAATATATGTTTTACTTTTTTATTGTTAGAGATCTTGTGAAGTCCTCTCAAAATCTGTTACTCAAAAATTTTTTTTCATGTAACACTGTACCCAAACAGAGTTTTCTTAAAACAAACAAGATATTTCATGTTTGCTTTAAATACGTTTTGTTTTGGGGTTCCTTATAGTCTTCAGATATATCAGTTGCTTACATTGTTGCATTGAATTTGATGATGATTTCTAAAAATAAAAGGAAGATAAAAGATGCAAATACAAAGTCATGTAAGGCTGTGTTTATGTACATCAAAAAACACTCTAGAGTAGATGTTAGGTGGAATTATTAAAAATGAAATAGTAACATTAAACTTTGCCTCTTTCTTCCAAAATCTGTTATCCAGGGGGAGGGGGGAATGTTTGAAAGACTAACTCATCAGATAAAGGTGTTTCCTGCTTGCTATCATTGTCATTAACAAGAAGCATTCGATTATTGAATGCTTCTTGTTTTTGATTTCCTTGGAAATCCAAGGAAACTGGCCTGACTGAACTTAAAATTTACCATCTGTCTTTATGAGTTCAAAAAGACTTACTGTAAGTAAATCCTCTGCAGTTTCATAATAATTCATAGTATATGTTTTCCTGGCTGGTAATTCTCTTTTCTGATTGTCAATTTCTTTTGTTAGTGATCCTCCTCTAGAAGAAGATGATATTCCTGATGGAGAATGGCTTTGTAATGAATGCAAAGCCAGGCCTATGGAGGTAGGGAATTGTAGAACAACTACTGCAGTTGCTTGCCAGCACAGTGTTCTTACCAGGATTTCTACTTTGGGGTCCACAGGACCCATAGAAAAGCTAAAAGGGGGTCACGTATGTTGCATAAGGCATTTTTTCTTTCTTTCTTTCTTTCTTGCTTTCTTTGTGCCCTTGGGACCCCTTGGGCTAATCCTAGTGCAGCATTTCCTGAAAGAGAGCCGCAATTCCGCAATGCCATGGTCTGGTAAGAACACTGCTAGTGAGTAATACATGTAACTGAAAATGTGACAAAGGTGAGTGTCAAACATGACTCCATCTTTTTGCAGGATGAGGAAAGCAAAGGAAAAGACCAAGCAACTGTTGGTCAAAACCATGAGGATCATTCAACTCCAGCCTCGAAAGATGCTGAGAATTCCAAACCAGAATCTCCATTTTCGACCCTCGTAAAAATGACAACTGGGAAGAACCCGACAACATTTTCTCTTCCACCTGAACTGAAATGCAATACTTTCTTTCCAGGCAAGTTTTTGTTTGTTTGTTTCAAAACTGCATCTTTCATATTTTTTTTTGATGAGAGGAATGCTGCACTCCTGAGGTAATTAGCAGCTAGTAACTGGATAAATCTGACTGTAAGTAAGGAAGGTTAGGACAAATTTCCCTACATTTTTCCTTTTGTAGATGCCCAGGAATTCCTTTGAATAAAAAACCTGTATACAATAACCATTTGTCCTTCTGTCATCTCACTATTTCCACCTTAGTTGTTAATAATTCTTTAAACTTTGTCTTTGACAGGTGACAGAAAGAGGAAAAACAGCACAGAGGAGAAAGCAGTCCCTGTGAAGAATGGGAAAAGGTAATATAGCAGATAGAAATTTTTGTTATATTTATTAAATTGAAGGAAATAGTTCTTGTTTTATTCTGTATCATAAATCTGCAACAATGCCGGTCAGGATCACTTGACAGTAACAATACTTGCATTTGCTTGTTTGCAGAAATGGTGACGAGGAAGACCGCAGTATCCCACCTGGAAGGCTTTGCTTTGCCTGTAGCAGGTATGACTTCTCAAATTTTAATTCTCACTGAACTTCCGAAATCGTTTGAAGAAGGTTTTAGGGAAAATAAGTGTGGCTTATGTGCCTGTGTTCATGGTAGTTGGATTTTTGTTCAATTTGTTCTAAAAGTGAACATCCTTGGTTTACCCACTCACCTACATGCTTGAAAGCTTGGTTGAAATTGAGTTCATTTTTTTAAAGATTTCATTTACATCCACAGTTACAATAACATCTTCACTGGAGTACAGGAGTAAAGTACACATGACAGCAGTCAGTTATTTACACCATGGCGACTTTGAATAATTGCAATCATCATTACAATGTGTTGCAATTTATAGCTTTTCAAAATTAAACAATAAATTTGTTTTTGGTTGTTTGTAGGAGTGATCTTGTTGGCCATCTTGTCCACTGTGATTTCTGTCCCTTGGCCTTTCATATGGACTGCATCAACCCTCCTCTTACTACTGTGCCAAGCGGCATGTGGATGTGCCCCAATCATGCGGAGCATGCTGAGGTACGATGATCTTGAAACTGTATTCAGTTTGACATAAGCTTTGGTCCTCAGTTGTTGTTAAACCTACACCTTTTAGCTTGCTTTGACCATTGAGCTAAGGGTAGATTTGTGGCGAGCTAAGTTGTTTTACTTAACAGTACATCAATTGTCATGCAGGGGTTTTAATAAAGTTTGAAGTAGGCAGCTGGTTTGAGTAGAGTAACCGACTGTATCAACAAGGGGTTTGAAAGAATCTTCCAGTAAGTACTTCAATTTAGGGAAAAAATGCTAATTGAAAGCGCTGGTCATGTATGAACCTGTGATGAGTATTATCAAGCAAGGTCCTGAGTTACATAGGGTGCAATGTTTTCTGATGCATAGGGGAGCTTTTGCGAGTTCCAAGCACATCCCCAATATTATACTCTATATCATCTATAGTAAGTGCTTCCTACACAGACTACAAAGGATAGCAGCTTTTTGAATTGGTTGAGTCTCAGTGAAATCACCTTGGAGTGATTACCTTGCTTCTCTGTTTTCCACATGAAAAGAAACCCCAACTCAATTGACAAAGCTTTAAATATTTAGATATATAACAAGACTAGAAAAATAGACCGTGACTTGTAGATTGCATGCCTGAAAATGAATATGGAAAATCCAGTGTATGGCAGTGAAATAGGGTCAGGATTAATTTGGACCAAGCAGAACACTTCACAAAAACTTTCCAGTAAGTATTTAACCCTTTGGATTCGAAGGCTTCAGGTCTAGCAAGCTCTTTGGATACATAGTGTTGCTATACTTGTTAGTCTAACATCAATGCACTTTTGATTTCTTTTAGCCGGGACTGCGTGATCCTCGTTTCAGTAAGAGATTGCAAGCTTATAATGATCTAAGGAGTACAATTTCACAACACACTATCAAGATGAATTTCCTTCAGCGAGTACACAGGTAATTCATGAACTATTTTTCTTATTCTACTTTTAAACAAAATTGTAAATGTTTGTGCATAATTTTTCCATCAACATATTTTCTTATTTGGCCTTTGTTGTTTCTTGAATGTCAGATTAAAGAAGCACCCTGCATTCAAAAGAAAAACGTTCTTACCTACGAGAAGGAGGGCGACCTTGGTAAGTGATACTCCTGGCTTTTTGAAATTACTATATATTCTCTATTTAGCCCCCTCTTTCTCATTATCCTCTCTCTAAAGCAGCAAGCTGAAAAATCCTTGCAACTCTATTAACCTCCCTCCCTTCAGTGGAATATCAATAACATAAACCTTCGTTAACTTTGAACTACCCACTAACTTGAACCCAATTGGTCTACCAAGGGGCCTCTGTTCATGGGGTAAAGGAAAGCCTACTGGACTGAGTTTGACTGAGCCTGAGGCAAGTCGTTTTCTTTCCTATCTTGCCCGTTATTGATCTTGTTTTGCATATTTCCTTCTGCTGCATAAATTGTTAGTGGAATATCTACGGAATACTATCTACAGATTCTGTTGCGAGAAGTTTGGGAAGTTACTCAGGGTTGTCCACAACTTTTCAAGTAGCTGGCAAAAATTTCTAAATAGCCGGATAGTGATTATTGAGCGCCGAAGGCGATCCCTTGAAGGGGGGTCTGGGGGCATGCCCACCCAGGAAATTTTTACATTTTAAGTCCCCAGAAACGGAATTTCCTTGAATCTGAGCACAAATTTCCAATAATGTCAGTTCCAAAAGTAATTGTAACTTTACAATTTTATTTGTATAAACTCATGCCTTCAGTGGTTTTCTACATGTACTTCCCAGAACTCAACGTAATGAACTATAAATAGTCGTGTATCTCTGTGCCAACAAGATTATTTTTAAGTCAATAAACTGCAATGGGAAATAAGTTTCATTTTCATATATCTGCACCAGTAAAGGAACAAATAATTTGTCTTTAAAAAAAATATATATATTTATGTATCACAAAAGTAGCCGGCACAAACGACCCAACTAG
This sequence comes from Siderastrea radians, assembly GCA_964017195.1. Lineage (NCBI taxonomy): Eukaryota > Metazoa > Cnidaria > Anthozoa > Scleractinia > Rhizangiidae > Siderastrea > Siderastrea radians. The sequence continues at coordinate 8,179,329 of OZ024897.1, read as the reverse complement.
CCAGTTAATTCTGTTGGCTGCCGGCTGTTAGAGACAACCCTGGTTACTGAAATGGTGGTTTCTCATAGGTCCCACAAGCAATCAAAGACCATTACAACTCTCCTCCATTTCAACTACTGCCAGAACATATCAGGAAAATGCAAGAACCTCTGCCATTGCATTCACTTCCTTTAAATACGCCGACCACTGAGGAGCAAGAAGAGGTTGGGCACCTTTCACTGTAAAACCATTCCCTTAACCCTTAAAGCTCCAATACCAGCATGCATATTCTCCTCACTATTCTCTATATATTTCTTGTGGTTTTAGTTGGGAAATTTACTGAAACCTCAAGACATTTTATCTTTTGTGATCATGTCTTTTATTCTCGTGTTGTGTATGCTTGTTCGAGTAGTGATAATCTGAGGAGAAATTTATTCTGACATTGAAATCCCAAATAATGGTTGTATTCTGCACTGCCATCGGTCCTAATTACGACTAAAACTGACAGATCCTTGAAAAACAGAAACAGTCAAAATGGACTAAAATCCACTGACGCGATATCACCTACTACTTTTTTTCACGTGACTTTCACCAAGATAGTGGACAACTGTGTAAGGTGCAGCCAGTGGTTGAGTTGTAAAATTGGAGTTGGTGTATTATTATTTACATTTAAAAGATCAATGATTTAATCAGTTTGATCAGGATTTTGCCAAAAAAAAGTGTTTGCCTTAATCTTATACATGTACATGTAGATTGAAGAACCTAGCACAGAACTCTGGTTTCTTAATAAGAAACAACGTGGACTATTTCTTCTTTCGTTCCGATACACCCCCAGTCCCCTTAATGGTTTATCTCTATCACATTTGATATACTATTACTTAAATCTCATTTCCCATATGTGTTGTATGCCCTGTGTTCTGAAAGTGTTTTGTGGTGGAAAACATGAAACAGAAGTAGTATGCACAAAATGCCTGATACCTTTGCTTTCTTACGGAAGAAGACAATTCTGCTATGAAAAGAAAATGACAAATACTAACACATTTTAAAAGGCATTGTGACAGTCTTTATACAGTTTTAAATTGGCCATTTTCTTGATTCCATTTTGTGCATGTGATGTTCAGATTGTTCTTCTACAAGCTTAATCTAATTGAATTTATTTCATTGTTATTTTCAGTGGCTAAAGTGTGTCATCAGCCTCCAATGTGGTATTGCCAAACATCTAACTCAGCCAGCTGTTAACAAAAATTTGATATCTAACCACATAGATAGCTCATCTGTTAAAGGAGAAACATCAAACTCAAATACAAACTCATCTTCTACTTCATCAGTTTCTGCTACAAGTACTGGATCAGCAAAAGAACCACTTGTGAATGGTTTGACATCAAAGCCAGACTTAACCAATCACGTTTCTGCTTCTCCGGCAAGTAGCAGTGTACAGAATGCTTGCATAAGTAGAGTTGTTACAACAACAATAACCACCACAAGTGGTGGAAAAACCATAACAAAACCTCTGACAATTTTGTATGCATCACCATCGAAATTGGCAACTCATATGAATGGACCTCTAAGTGCAAAATCAGTTGCAAGTTCGGGTAATCCCATCAATATGTGTACTGTATCATCAACTCATTTACCATCACAGGTTTTGGTTAAACAGGAACCTAAATCTGTGGAAAAACAGGTAACATGTGGCGACTTGAATCAGCTGAGTGCAGATTGCAAACAGCTTTCTAGTGATACTGCAAAGTTAATAAATGACGTTGGGCACTTGAACAATGTCAAGGCAAAAATCACCATGGATGGTGTGAAAACGGTGGCCATTCCAACACCCAGTACTAGCTCTGTGGTGAATACGACTGTTAGTGCAGCAACAAGAACCATTTCAACTGTCTCTGTTGCTGGCAGTTCAAGCAGTTCTAGTGCGACGAAAGCTGCATCATCAACACCTACTAAACTCATTGTTCTGACAAGTACAAACAGCGGCAACATAATTAAGACAATTGCGTCAGCTGGTTTGTCTGCAGCAGGTACTGGGCAAATCCCAGGTGGCAGTATAGTAACGTTGGGAACACCAGGAAATGCAGGAAGTGTCAATCCTGTAAAAATTGGAACTGTTAATGCTGCAACGCCAGTGTCCATAGGTTCAAGTCCAAACAAAGTTAACCAGGCAGCTGCTGCTACATCCATGGCGACTGCTAATGCTATAAACAGCATTTGTGCTGCGGCTGGAGTGGATGCTTTTAATGGTCAGTTTTGTCTCTTGCTTATTTAGATGTTATGGTTTTGGTGTTTGTTTACCAAGAGCCCACAAAATGAAATAGAATCTACTGTTTATCTTGACTTCCTTTTAAAGCATTATTTAACTTGTTTTGTGACTTTGTTACTAGTGCTGCACTTGCGGTTGCCAGTTTCTTGGGAAAAGAAATAGTCTTAATTCTTTGGATCTGAGCTCTCAGGTCAAGAACTAAATGAAGCACAGTGCCCTCTTTTTTTACATGAAAACCAGCTTGTGTACGGGGAGGGGGGGGGGGGATGGTAGTGTAGTGGTTAGTGTGTTGGACTTCAGATCTGAAGGTTGGTGGTTCAGCACCCAGTCCCTGCCATTGTATTGTTTCCTTAGAGAAGAAACTTCACCCCACATTGTCTCTCTCCAGCCAGGTGTATAAAATGGGTACTGGCAACATACTGCTGGGGGTAACCCTGCGATAGACCAGCATCCCATCCAGGGGAGAGTAGCAATACTCTCAGTTGCTTCATGCTTTGGAACCTGGGATAAGCTCTGGCCATGTGGTCTTCTTTGGCTTGTGTGTGTCTTTCCTTTACCTTAAGTGAAATTACCGCTTTCCCCATTTACACTGAGCCCTTCAATTGTTGAGGGCAAACATGCTGGCTGCCGGCACATTTTAGGAGAGCTTTAAACCACGTACATATAAAAAGTCAATCCATAATATATTTTCAGTGTTTGTGAACTGAGTTGTTTTTGTCAGAAACAGAGCTGGCCAAGTTGGATCCTAGACTTATTCAGGTGTTGGCATATCAGAGACTACAACAGCTTCTCACACAGACAAAGGTTAGTGATCTCAAAATATTTATTCTCGTTAATGATTGGCATATATTTCTTCTTATGTCAGATAAGAGGATCTGGTAGTGACACCATCCCCCATCTGGAAAGTACAGCCAGCCTGAACAAATTATTGAGATTCTCAAGTAGTTAATGTGCTCAGACCAAGTGTCTGTGCACAAAATGACTTTGCTTTTGTCTGGAAAGATATTTTTAAACAAACTCATTTGCTTCCAAAGGCATTGTAAAAGTGAAGTCATCTTTTGTTTGTCTGAAAGGCCTTTTTAAGTTAAATGTTTGAAAGTTTGTCATTTCAAACTTGTGTACTCTCACTTTTTTGTTTCCTTCAACTAATTAGAGGCTTTTGTAGCTATCTTTTAGTAACTCCTTTTTTAACGTTTTGCAGCCTGTTCCTCCAAGCCCAGTGGCAGCTAGAAAAATTTCTTTCAATGGCTTAAAAGAAACTATTGTTCTTCCACAACAAGCTGGTAAGTTATCAGTGAGTGGAAAGTTTCATCACCATCTTCCTTGTAGGACTACAGCTAAGGTTTGGAACAAGTCTAAGATGGGGCCATATGGATTTAAGTTAGTTTCTGTTTAATGCAGTTTAACATTGCTGAATTCACTGTATTTAAGGATGGTGCTTCATTTTGTTACTGCACATACATCCTGCACATCTCGGGATATTCAAGTTTCTTAAGGAATCTGCCCCCTAATACAACAATACTTTTGCGTAGTTTATGACTATACGAAAAAAGCAGATCTTAATAAGGGCAATCAGAATCCAACAAGAAAATTGGGGGTACCCACATATTTTTCAGATATAATTGAGCTTAAACTTGGAAAGAAATTGCCACACATTCTTTGTATTGGTTGCTTCATATCTTTGAAAAAAGTGTGGTTACCCACATTTTTCTTGTTTGATTCCAATAACCCTGGCTAAGGTCTTCTTTTTCTCCGTTCAGTGATGGTAAACGATGTTGAATGGTGATGAACATTGTTTGATAGCCATCAAACATTCATACGAAAAAGTTTCATTCAACAGTTTTGTTGCATCAATTTTATCAAGACCCAAGTGTGAGCACCTGGCATGAAAACACATCTAAGTGCCAATCAAACATAGCTGGCCACTGAATTTCAAAGTTTATAAGTGGGCTAGGTGAACTTTTGCAGCTAATAATAACAAAATGAGTAGGTTGATGAGCTTGGTTGGCTGTGAAAGTCACTAAAGTGAGTAGGTTGGAACCAATGTTTGAATAAAATCATACACATTCAAGCAAATCTTGCCCACTTATTGCAAAACATTCCTGTAAGCAAAATTTGTTTCTGGTCCACAGTAACTGATGTGGAATTACACACACTTGCTTTTAAACTTTGAAAGTTTTGTTACTGATCATGATTAGTTTGGTGCAGTCACCAATTATGGTATCCTGCGAGAGCTTTTTAGAGCATAAAACTAAGATATTGATTCAGTTATTGATAGCACCTAGGTTAACATTTTCTAACTTGACAAAACAAAGCTTTGTAGTAGTAAAATCAAAAGAGTGTACCATCTTGAGTGTAACTGCTAACTTCGGATGGGTCGAAGTCGCCATTTTAGGTGTTAACAGATATGCTTCAGAAGTTGACGACAAGAGCCATCCTTGTGGGCCACTAAGCTTCTAAACAAATCTGATGTTGTACTGTGTCTTCTCTTTGCAGTCCCTGCTGGTAGATCCATAGCAGTTTTGTGTCCACTGTCTGGGACCGGTCCTGTGTGTCCAATGATTCACAAGTGTTTGTCCTTCGGACAAGGTTAGAATTTTAACATATGCCTTTACAATAAAATTCACCTTTTAAAAACGATTTATAAAATACAGAAGAAATAAATGATTAACTGATAATTACCTGGAAATTAGCTAGAAATCGCATCTTGATCTATAGTGACTTATTGTTTTATTTTACTTGGCTATTTGTACCTTTCCACAACGTGTTTGTATTCTGTACCTCAAAACTAAACCAAAAATAATGATTACATTTGAAGGGCCCGGTGGAAAAAGGGCGTAAGTGACAATTTGAGGTTAAAATCGAAATTGCTCCTATTTAGCTGAACATTGGGACACAGGCTGGTTTTCATGTGAGGAACACTGTTGCACACTTATTTCTTGACCAGAGATCTAAAATTTGAAGAATTAGCATATTACTTTTGCTTAAAACTGACACAAAGAAAACAACAGGACCGCAGATTCTAGGTTGAATTCCTTTGTTTTAGTTCAGGCAGAGAACAAAAGAAATCTTTCACGCATCACTTGAGCGAGTTCAGTTCAACAAAACTTTTCACGCAAAAGTAATATGCTAATTCTTCAAAGTTTAGATCTCAGTTCAAGAAATAAGTGCGCAACAACGTTCCTCACATGAAAACCAGCCTGTGTGCCAATGTTCAGCTAAATAGGAGCAATTTCGATTTTAACCCCAAATCGTCACTTACGCCCTTTTTCCACCGGGCCGTTCATTTGTTTGATTACAACAACCAACAACATACTATGAAAAATAGAAACAGGAAAGTGCAGATCAGCACATTGGTTTACCAAAATTTCTCCATGTCCATGGAGATCCCAACTGAGGTTGGATGTATGTGTAAACAGTTGGTTAGTCAGTTAGTCTACCAATCTATCAAATGGTTTAGGCAGTAGCTGGGCAAGGTAGCTCTTTAAAGATGGGAACTTGAAAACAATCTAATTTTAATAAAAGCTATTTTAATAATTATTATTAAAACAATTATTGTTTTAATAGGTCCAGATATGGATGTTTGTCTCCAGGAATATGGACATTGTAACTTTATATCTGAAAAGCACTGTTCTATCTTTTATGACGAGGTATTGTTTCACTCTTGATAATCACATTTATTTGTCCTTCCAGATGTCTTCTTGATCAGATACATTCTAAAATTGTTCGAGTGTCTGTCATCTTGGAGTTTGAACCCAACACACAATCCATGACATATTATAATGCGAGTGCAATTATTTCAGATCACACATGGTCATTTTCAACTTTACTCAGTTTGACAGAATGCTTTGGGGCAAAACCACATTGATGATATGAATGAACAGTTGTAGATTTAGTTTATATGACAATGAGTCTTCATACCATAATGCAAATCTTAACTTTTTCACCACAGACTGTTCTACAGAAAAAGTAAGGGTGAAACTGGCATTTCTGAAAATGGCGTTTTTTTGTCTAAAATGGCAGAAGATGATTCTCAAACAAAGATACGTTGCCATGTTCCTACCAATAGTGTAGCTCCACCATTCTCCATATAAACCAAGCACAACACACAGTTCCTTGATTGGCTCTGACAAAGGGCTGATGCTTGAAACATCACCTTTCAATTTCCCCACAGTGGCCAATTTACCTTATCAACTCAGTTGATAAATCCAAATTTTTGTGGCTCAAAAAAAGGCCTACCTCATATTTTTTGCACAAAATTCGACCTCACAGCTATTTTCCTTTTTCTCTACAGGCATCAAAACAGTATGAGCTCATTAACTACAGTGAACATGGAACATACGTGGACAATGTGTTATACTCCTGTGACTTTTCTGACAAAATCAACAGACATGTTGTCTCATCAAAAGATCTCGACCCCTCCAAAGTTACCAAAAACAAATTACTAGCTGCTGCACAAGTTCGACAAAACTCCAAACCTAAAGGAGCACGGAGAACTGTTGGTCTGGGTGTGCAGAAAATTGCCAAAGCTTGCAACTGTACAACAAGTAGTTCAAATCTCATTGGTGGTAGTGGTGCTGGATGGGAGGGCACAGCCTTGTTGCATCATGGGAGTTATATAAAGCTTGGTTGTGCGCAGTTTGTGTTTAGTATAACAAGTCAAGCAACAAAGCTGCCATCAAGTGGAAAAGCGACGTGCACCAATGATAAAAAACCTGTAACGTCGTGATTAGTCATTTGTTTTTTGTGTGGATTCTATGTATAGCTCTTTATACAAGTGTTTATATTTGATGTCTTAACCTTTTGAAGGTTAAAAATTTTAAAACTGAAAGACAAAGCAACGTATGTTTTATTCTGACACTTACCACTAAGTGGCACTGTGCTTCTCAGGGAAGTAAATGACATTTGAGTTCTCCTAAGCTTAGTAAGTGCACATAGGTTTGCCCATAGGAATCACATTGCAGGCTTTCCATAGCAATAATTGAAGCCAGCATTGAAGTAATAATACTTCATTGCTGGCTACATTCTAATACTGTAAAGTAGTGATCTAATGAACATCCAAGGGCATCACAGTGATTTTCCTTAACCCTTGAAATAGATTGCTCCTACTGCTGTTAGTTCCTTTTATCTCCCTGTGCCACAGGATGGATTCTTTTGAAGCATGAGTGTAGTTGTTTCATTTGCCCCTGCAAATCTTCTATTGTTTTGAGCAACAGAAAACGATAGGCACATTTGCGCAAACAAATGTTTGTGTGTGCTTTAAATGAATCCACCCATCTAGTACAGTTATTAAATGAATCCACCCATCTAGTACAGGAAAAAAATAAAATAAAATAAAAAGGGTGTAAATGATGATCTAAGGTTGAAAATAAATTGGTGCTATTTAGCTAAACGTTGGCACACAGGCTGGTTTTCATGTAAAGAACATTGTTGTGTATTATTTTTTGACCTAACAGCTTCAGTTCGAAGAATTAGCGTATTACTTTTGCTTAAAACTGGTGCAAAGAAAACAAGTCAGCTGATTCTAGGTTGAATTCCTTTGTTTTAGTTCAGGCAGAGAACAAAAGAAATCATTCACGCTTCACTTGAGTGAGTTCAGTTCAATAAAAATTTATGAGCAAAAGTAATAAGCTAATTCTTCGAATTTAAGATCTCAGGTCAAGAAATAAATGCACAACAATGTTGCTTACATGAAAACCAGCCAGTATGCCAATGTTCAGCTGAATAGCACCAATTTCAACTTTAACCTCAAATCATCCCTTGTGCCCTTTTTCCACCGAGCCCTTCAATTCTGAATAGATGGCTAGGTTTCTTAAATAGGTGACTGAGCTGGCAAATGCTACAATGAACTTTCTGCCTTTTTGCTAAAAAACAGATAGCTCACACAGTAAAATACCCGTTTTTTCAACCACCACCCACTTCTTAATGTCTTAATGAGACCCTGAATTATTGCTAATGTGAAAGCTTGAATTTGCCTGATTATTTCGTCAGTAGTTTAAACTGTTCCAATCTGTGGTTGCAAGCCAGTAATAAAAAGAGGAAGGACTTGTCAAGACAATTTAAGTGTGTGTAATGTTTTGTGTAAGTACATGTAACAGAGCTGACCAAGGATATGATCAGTAGTACATGTAACAAGCACAAACAATGGCTGGTATTTTTATATTGTAGGTATGTACATCCGAAACGAATACGTCAACAAACTGTATATGAGATTTTTATGACTGCTGTCCAAACATTTTAGAAAAAGTATAATTTTATTCTTGTATCATTCTATTTAAGACAGGGATGGACAAAATATTTATTGCTTTGTACAGAAGATGTCCATGTTTGTCTTACACTTCACAAGTTAACTTTTGTGACGGCAGAGCTGGTTCAGCTTTTAAAATAATCAGTAACTCTTGTGATTAATGCGGTGCAAGTTGGTTTGTGTAATAAGTTAACAATTAAATGTAGATACATGCAATCTGTGTACACAAATGTTGCACTCGTGTCTTATCTTGTATGTTGCACATTCATAGACAATAATGCTTGACTCATTGGTGGGGGCCTGTGATATCATCTAACCTGCAACCAGGCTGTTTTCTTTTCGTGTGGTGAAACATTCAGGCAGAAATGGCGAAACGAAACCTACATAAGAGAATATGACAGCAATTCCAAAATGGTGGCAAAGATGGCTACCACCTTGAATTTTACTCATAACAATCCCATCCAGGGGTGAGTAGCAATACCCTTCGTTGCTTCCTGCTACAGAAACTGGGATAAAAAGCTCTGGCCGCGTGAGCCTCCTTGGCTTGTGTATGACTTTACCTTTACCATGCAATGGTGCATAATTTTTTTTCATATTTCCTCTACTTCCTGCCACCTTGGGAATCCTTGCTTCCCACCTCCTCCACACATACCGCCCCCTTTTCTCCCAGTTCCTGCCCCCTGTTCACCTCCACTCAACTTACTGAAGAATGGTTGACTGCAGTGAGCAACAGACCGATCGTCTCCACCCTTGGCTGATGGACCCCCCCCCCCACCCCGTCAGTTGGTATTGGTTGCGTTGTATTGGGAAGTTGGGCAATGAAAACAAATAAACCCCTAAAAACAAATGCAGGGAAGCTATGGCTGATTAAAGGCTCCCTCAATTACCGTATTGTGCAGACTGTCTTGGACAATACTAGCATGATTTCATGAACAGCACTCAGCATCTGAAGAAATGACTAATTTGGGGTCCAGTCTAGTAAAATCTGAGGGATCTTTGTCTAGGTCAGAGGCAAATGGGGTTGGAATTATTTTGATGGCTGTACAATTGCTATCAATTCCAAAACTATTACTGGTACATGTCTGTTTCTGGCTGCATGCAAATGTGAAGGTCTCACTACCAATTTCCCACCACAAATGTTTCTTTTCAGTTACCACCACCTTTTCTCCCTGTTCTTCCATTTTCCTTATCCCCAACATCTTCTTCCCCCTCTGTTCACGAGCAAAAAATCCTGGGCATGTGGAGTTGCAATAGACTGGCCATCCCACAATGCTATTTAAATTAATTGTTTTACTGTGTGATGCACAATAAAATGATGTATTATACATCACTTTCATAAAGGAAGAGAACAATCAATTTTAGTGAGCATTCTTATGGAATGTCTAGGAAGAAAAAACAGCAATATAGCTGCTGTCCTTTTTGTGCTACTGGCCATGAATTCATTGGCTGAACCTTGCTTTATTTATTTTGGTCAATTTAGGCCTGGGAATGAGAAAATTTTTGTGTATGTTGTTGAGAAATAAAATGTACTGCCAGAGGGGGGTGGGGGAGGTGGGTGTGGGGTTATACAGGGAGGCTCCGCCCAGACCCTTACCCTTTGATGTACTAATTTTTACCAAAAGGACACCCCTTTCATAAAAGGTAGGGAAAGTCACACACAAGATAACAAGGCTTACACAACCGGAGCATATCCTGGTTTCTGTAGCATGAAGCAACTGCCAAATTTGGCACCCTTCTATACACTAAGCTTTTGTGTCTGATGCTTTGTAACAGATTTTGTGACTCTTCCATGTACTAAAATGACAATTTTCCCTACCCTTAAGTATACTGCAAGCTTAAAAGAGGCACCCTTTTTGGGCGGAGCCTCCCTGTATAGCCCACTATAGGGAGTATGCCCCCCCCCCCCCAGATATACTGGTGTCCAAGGGCATCATTGTTTTACTATGGAACCCAAAACTGTATGGAAAGAATCAAATGGGTTACCAGCAAACCCTTAGGGAAACCAACAATTTCACTAGCAATCAAAAACACTCAATTTTTTTGAGACACGCACTTGCTAGGGTTGCTTTACATGTACAACATGTGCACTGATAAGCACAAGACACATCCATGTTACTCAAGATGACATAAGCTTAACTGGGCTCACATTGCAGCATCGCAAACTGGGATAATGCAAGCATAAGCACAGAAGTACAACAAACATAGTCCATGTCGTTAGATTCTCATCATGTACAAGTAATCAGGGTTTACAAAAAGGGCATTAATAATTTATCTTTTCGTGTATGCCAGCGCCACCATGTGCTGATGTGTAAACATCCTTGCATATATTGCTGTTTCAATTAACATTGTCAGATTTTAAAGTCTGGAGTGTACGCGACAAGACCGAAAGGTAGAATGGGTAGGTGTAAGTCTGCGATTCATCTGTAGTTTCATGGTTGACACTGCCATAGGATGAGTGAAAGTAGCACACAGTGCCTATGTAATTTATTTTCTGTATGGGTCAGCCAAAGATAAGTTTGGTAAATTAATAGATTACCCATATGGGTAATTAATAAATTACCCTCATCATCTTGTGGTCTTATCACGTAGGCTTTCCGACAATGTTAATTGAAATAGCTGTATACCTATGCTTGTATTGCGTGTCAGCCTAGCCTGTTCCAGGCGTTCAGAGAGTTGAGTGCAAGCATTCCAGGCCTTCAGATAGTGCAGTGCAAGCGAAAAATATAGCGAGCAAAAGAGTATAAAAAACGAAGGGACTCGCGCTCTTTCCCACTTCTCCCTCGTTTTTCCCGCTCTTTCGCTTGTGCTCCACTATCTGAATGCCTGGAACAGGTTAGTGCCAACCAGCCTCATTCAGCAGTCTAATGCTTAATGCAAAACTAGATTATTAGTTATCAATAGAAATAATACTCACAGACAGTTTCAGTCAAATTTCATTTTGTTTCTACTTCGTGAGGACAACAGTCCAGTCATCTCTTCGACTTTCAGAGATTACCCATACAAAATTCTACTTGGTCTACAATGAACCTTCTCAAACTTAGTTAAGCATAAGTCAAGTTTATTTTTTTTTCAATTTTACTTGCTTTCCAATTGATTTTGAGACTTTAAGCTGATTTACAAACAACAGTGATAACTACATGAATATAATTATATTTTACAAAAAAATGTAATTGGGTATTTCACAACAATAATATAAAGGCCTACCAAAACATTTTACTTTGTTGGAACAAACCTTGCGATTTATTACCTATTGTTAATTGCCATTAACTTTCCTTGCAGTTTAACCCTTTTCACTGCTAGCATCAATTAGTTTTAAATTTATCACTTATCACTCTTTGCTACATATTGTCTACCTAATTAAGGAGATACCCAATAAGAAAAGGCAAATTGATCACCTTATTAAAAGGGGAAGTATTGACGAAATTCCACTTTCTCCAAGGGAGAATTGTATAAAACGTATGGAAAGCAGTTAGGAGAATCTTGTTGCTGAGCAAAAGTCAGTTGAAGGGTTAAGAAATTGAAAGAGCTAGGTTTTCCAATTTTTTTCAATGAATGTTTCTGTACATGTGTACAATTTAGTACATTGTAACATCTGCAATATTGATTCTTCTCCAAAACGCTATCCATCATATGCATAGTCTGCTTTGTTATGCATGATGAGTTTGCCGTCAACAAAGTAAAAGCTATCTGACTTTGTCTCGAATGGATGATCAATCATTTCTTGTACTGTAAAAACAGAAAAAAGAAAATGTTATTACAACCAAATGCAACATGTGATGCAACATGGTTGATACAGTCATATAACATATTAATGACTGTAAAAGAAAATTGCTTTGGGGACTATACCCAAACACTCAACGTGCAATTTCACTGGAGTATGCAGAACCAGGTTTTTGACAGCTATGATTCACTTTTAAATATTTATATATGAAATTCATATATTTGAACTACGGATAAAGATAGAATTATGTGTAGATCATCGCATCGCATGATTCACTTTTCATGATTTGATTACAGTCCAACAATAATAAGGGAAATTTGAGTTCCCACAGTAATAACTTACTTAAGATGGCTCCCTATAGTTTTATGACCGAGCACGCGCTGATGATGCGAGCTGTAGTAATCTGCGCACGCTCACATAAAATCGTAGGTTTTTCCTGATATTTATGATGTCAGCATAGCCAAAAATTGCAAAGTTAGTTTTAAAATTTTGCACATTTTGAGATACTAACGCTACCTTTGACATATTATTTTTTGGAAAAATTCTGTCAGAGCAATCCAGTTTATTGGTTAAAAATAAGAAATCACGTGATATTGGTGAATCCGTCTGAACTACCCCATATTTCTTCTCCTGCAAAATGTTAGTCAAAATCATTTTCACAAAATAGGAAAGTTTCCAAAAATTTCACCAAGGGAAAATCAAAATATTTAAGAAAAAAGATGAATTAATGGCAAATATTTGTCATTCTTTAGTTGCTTTGTTGCCATGACAATGGGCTATGCCTAAGAAGCAAAACCTGAAAAATAAGGTAATTATGTTGGTAACCTTACTGGTAAAATTCAGGAACAAAGATTGCACGACAACAGAACTAGGGCCGTTTTTTTTAAGTCTTGCCAGTTCGTATAGTCACTTTTGTAGAAACTCTAGGGAGCCACCTTAAATGCTGACATATAAGCATTATCAGTCCCAGGGGGTAATCTGGCTTTCAAGTGACGGGTAGCTAGGTGTGAAGGGTTTTCTGGGTTTGAAATTCATGATTTTAAGAATTTTTTGGATAAGAAAATTTTGGCAAGTATTTTTTTGGGAAGTTTGTAAGAATGTCTACTAGATGAGATCTGGGAGGGTTTATTGCGATAGTATCATAAATAAACAAACACAACCATTCAAACAGCACTGTCGTTCTTTGTTATTGTCATTTAATCCCATTTGTCATTAAATAATAATAATAATAATAATAATAATAATAATGATGATGATGACGATGGCTGCTTTGTGCTTATGACTGACTTGGAACAATTTCAAAGTGCTTATTTAAATCCTTGCCTGCAACTTGGTTTCACAAAAACTTTCAATCCCACATTGAGTTATTCCCTCCCATGTTAAGTTACTCTGTTTCTTAGAACAGTCATAACTTTTAAGTTGTCAAACCTAAAACTTAAACTTTCCAGGATGGCATATTTTGTGATGCTTTTGCCCAGGACATTATGGATTTCTTGTCACATTGCAATCTATAATATGTTGGAGTAAATTTTTTGGAATTATTTACTACAAAATGATACATTTTTGACAGATTTTTTTTTTACAGATTGGGAAGAAAATCAATTAACAAAAACAGACATATAAAATCAAAAATTTCTTGCTATACTGTGCTTAGATAATGACAAATAATAACAATAATAATAATAAGTAATGGTAATTGAACTGAGTGGAGTGCAATTTAGGGAGTAATCGGCGAGTAATTTTAAATCGGCTGAGAGCGTAGTGTGAGGACGATTTGTCTAATGGGTGAGATATTTAAGCCTCTCTTAATACAGGGTTGTCCACAACTTTTCAAGTAACTGGCAAACATTTTTAAGTAGCCGGATAGTGATTATTGAGCACTGAGGGTGATCCCTTCTGGGGGGGTCTGGGGGCATGCCCCCGCCCAGGAAATTTTTACATTTCATGTCCCCTTGATTCTGAGCACAAATTTCCAATAATGTCAGTTCCAAAAGTAATCATAACTTTTCAATTTTATTTGTATAGACTCATGCCCTTAGTGGCTTTCTACATGTAATTCCCAGAACTCAACGTAATGAACTAATAATTGTGTATCTCTGTGCCAAGCAGATTATTTTTAAGTCAATAAACTGCAATGGGAAATAAGTTTCATTTTCATATATCTGCGCCAGTAAAGGAACAAATAATTATTTGTCTTTAAAAATACCTATACATCACGAAAGTAGCCGGCAAAAACGACCCAAGTAGCCAGCTAATTCTGCTGGCTGCCGGCTGTTAGGGAAAACCCTGTCAATAAACCTCACTTTCAAAGCAAGGCAGCTGCAAAACATTTGATACGAAAATGACTCTGTATTATTTTACAAATGAATGAAAGCCAATTGTTTCCTGGCTTTATTTAAGGAAACAGAGACAAAGGAATCTCAAAAATAGGCTATTGGATTTGATTTAATGCCAAATAAAATATTAAGTGACTGGTTAAAATTCAACGTTAAGCAAAATAATCTCACTGGTAAAAGGATGTTCCAGTTCACCTCCACCAATATTATTGATTGTACCAGCTTTTAATGTAAATGCTTAGTTTCTTTTTTATAAATAATTAGTTAATTGTTGGGGTTAAACAAAACTAACACACCTTTTTCATCTGGAATTCAAGGAAATTTGCATTTAAGAAGTCAATTTAATACATCTCACAAAACAGCCTCCTAAGCTGGTAATTTTTAAGCTTGCTCAGAAAGATCTTACATTGTGTGTGTCGTGAGAGTGGGACAAGGAAGAAATCTCGATCCTCAATAGGAATCGAGCGAGTGGCCAGAATCAGTAATGCCAAAAGCAGTGTGTGGTGATAAATAAAGAAATTTGATATAAATACTTTTTAATTTACCATCTTAAGTTTCTTTTTTCACAAATTTATCATATTTTTCCATCTACTTTATTTCCTGGCAAAAATAATGGCATTTGCTAAATAGCCTTGACCATAACTTTCCTTATTAGCTATTACACAGTTCTGTGAAATGATAACTGAGTTTAATTTGTTGTCAATTGTGATTTTAGAAGTGTTTGACAAGTTACCAACTAGTTTTTTTTTTAAAGTCAAATAGATGTTTCATTTTCCTCGTGATTTTTTCTTTTACAAGGAAACTAAGGTAATGTTATATTAGGAATTTTTCAATTCCTGCAAACAGGACTGGTTGCATCTAAAAGTGGGCATAAGATAAAAAACATGATGTGATTCAGTATCACACATGGCATGTTTCGTTATCAAACATTCACAAGAAGGTTGGGATGTGTGTTAGGCATACTTTTAATTTGCATCCATGACTTCTGACCAGGAATGAGTTCATTTAACAGACATGTCCTCCAGTGGGTTAAATTTATTTCAACGCTAAAAAGATTCATCCTCGGTTCACTTGGATTGCTGAAGTTATCACAAGTTTCAAACTTCAAATGTTCAATGAAAAACGTTTGACACCAAAGTAGGGTATGTTTTTTGGTATTTGTCTTCTACAGGGTTTGTACAGAATTTTGGATGCAAAATTCAAGACTTTTTCCAGACTTTTCCAAAACAATAATTTCTTTTTCCAGACTTAAAGTTAGTGGTTAGTAGTAATAGCATGGTTTTAAGGGATATTTGAGATAAAAACCCACGAGTTATAATTCAAAACTGTCCTTAAAATCACGAGCGGCAAAGTGGCAAGTGATATTTGAGGAATTTTGAAATAACTAGCAGTATTTATCCCTATTCTCCTGCAGAAACCATGCCTTTAATTATTTAGACTACGAAGCAAATGATCTCATCATACAGCATAATAATTTTTCTTAATAAATATAAACACCCTAGAAAAATCAGTAATTACAATGTTTTTTTCCCAATCAAAACTTTGAGTAACACAATCAAAAAAAATGTAGCAACCCAATATCATGGCAGGCAGCAGATCTTTTGGTGTTTTGGTCCTCGTAAGAAACAAAGTATCACAGCTGTATCAACACCTGCGTAAGAAAAAAACTAATAAGGTTCGAACTTACTAAGGTAAGGAAAAACGTTGAGAAGTCATATCGAACACATTGGTTGCAAATGCACTACAGTAGGGAGAAACGATGCCAACATACCAAGACAAAGAACCTAATAATATATGCAACAGTACTGACTTACGGAGAAACGTTATTAGACAAAACTAATTCCTTAAGAATGTGCGTGAAGTAAGGAAGAACGCCGAACGGACAAACTCAGAACTATTACAGTGGAACAGTAAATTACGGAGAAACGTAAATGAGACAACTAAAATCGCACTAACGTACGGAAAATGTTGAGAAGACAAGACAAATACCATATGAACATACTAACCTACAGAGAAATGCTAAGCAGTGTTGCCTTATTGTGCGAAGGTACTAACACACTGAGAGAAACGCTAAGCAGTGTTGCCTTATTGTGCAAATGTACTAACATACTGAAAACCTTAGGAATAGCTGAACAATGTCGTGCAAACGTGCTAACGTACAAGGAAACGTTGAGAAGGCTAGGCTAATAAATTGACGAACCTACTTACGTACGGATAACCATTGTGAAGACGTTATGTAGAGAGAAACGCTGGGAAGAGAAACTATTGTACGAACGTAGCAATTAGTGGAAAAAGTCGATAACAGAAGACTAAAGAATTGTGTGAACCTACTAACATGTAGACAAATATTATATGAACGTACTAAAAGACCTTTCAAGGAAATGTATGGTGAAACGTTCTGAGGACAGCTAATTTCCTTCTAACGTAGAAATGATGGAGAAAACGTTGCCATCTGAGACAAAAATTAGTAGGGAAAAACGTTGAGAGGACAAAACAAGTATCGTGAACATTACGATAATAATTTATCCTTCTACGGAATAAGAGTTAGTTTCTGCTCACTCAATTTGCTTTTGGGATCCCATCATCAGAAGCAATAGTTAGTTTGGTTTCCATCTGGTGCTTTAGTGCTTTAAAATTTTCACTAGCCAAAATGGCTAGTGAAAGCACAAAACTCACGAGTCAAAACGGAATTTCTACTGGTCTGTGACCAGCTGGTTTCTTATTTATTTCTTCCTCTATGGACTTCAGCTCTCCTTCTTTCTCCTTGAAAGAAGGAGTAAGAAAGTTCATGCAATGCCAGCGTAAGAGAGTTCTGAGACTTCTCAGTCTGCGATTGAATGTTTTCCCCTAAAGACGAAATGAAATAAGATTTGACAGCCTGAAAAAAAATTTCACTTAGCAATTGAGCACTTGTTGCAGCTTTCAAAACATAAAACTCCAGACTTTTCTCCATTTTTTCCAGACTTAATCTTTATTTTCCGGACATTTTCCATTTTCTGTTCCCTAAAAACAGCCCAGTTGAAAAAAATGTAAGTTCGTTTCCTATTCTGGCATTCGGGAGTTCTCTTTTTCGTCAATACTGCACTCAAGATGTTTTCAAGAAGGAAATGTTTCCGCTAGAAACTATGAGATCATCTAGGACCTTTATTAACTTTTGTTACACTGGCCAAACTTTTACTAGATGCATTTTCTGAATGAGAACAAACAAAAATTATGACAAAGTACTTCTAATGTCAACACTGGGCCCGCATATGAAAAAGATTTTTAGTTTGTTTATACTCGAGAACGAATTCGACAGAAGGTACCATATCATGTACTAGCGTCCAATATTGTTGTTTTTCATTGGTCAAGTACACCCTATTGCATAATATATATAGCATTTTATTGACAGATAAATTTACTCATTGATAAATCTTCAGTAACATTATAAATTTATAATTAGGATCAATTTTAACTGTGCAGATGCCAGGCACAAAATTTAAGTCAGTATTGGACTGTTGTTTTGGTGAAGTAAAATGAAATAAATTTGCCACACAACCAAGAATAACTTACAAAATAAACAAATAACGATATGATTGAGCCATCCAACCTTAAAAATAAGTTCACATTTGTAAACCAAGAAAAAAAAGAAGAGTTTTGCAAAATGCCAGGCTAAAGAATAAAATCAGCAGCATTTTGTACAAACATCCATGCAGGTAAGATCATGTCATGTTATGTCTAATGAAGATGAAAATTCAAAAAAGGCTTTCCTTCGAATTAAAATATTGATTGTGTCGTAAATACAAATGATTAATTATTGGTTAGTTAGAACACTGGTATATAGATAAACGCTCAAAACAGGTAAATATACATAGAATACTTACCTTCGTCAATATCTAACGTCGGAAATTCGTAGATGTGCTCACATGTGTTCTTGCTATTAGGGATACAAAAACCAAATTCGAAATCGAAGTTTTTTAACAGACGATCTCTGAAAAAGTGACGCTCTATCATTCGAAAATTATTCACTGGTTTGTCTCCCACGGTGAATTCGACTCTGAAAATAAAATAAGAAAACAACGGGTATTAGAATCTCAGTAAGTTTAAGTGGAAATCTAAAATTAGATGGAGCAAAATCTAAGAAAATCTTCGGGTCATAACTATGATCAGTTTGAACTGCAGCTTAATGACAAGTTGAAATGGAACAAATACAAATTACAAGTTATACTTTAATAACCGTACATAAAACTGAATCGCTCGATCATCGCACAAAAAAACACAACTTAAAGATCTGCTATTGAAGCTAATTCAATTTCCTAAGGCAAAACAAGTTCAAGGACCTGGAAAGGGTAAACTCACGTTGCTCCTATGGTTTTTAACCTCAGAAATTCCGGCGCGAACTTGTATCTGACAAAGCGACCGGCGTTTGGATCTTCATCGTTGTCGATGATTTCGTCTTCAATGTTATCAGGCTTAGCTATCTCGAACAGGACGGACCCGGTTTCCATATCACGTATTTTGAAGCGCGTGAAATCGATGTTGTATACATTTGCATCAGGTTCACAGAGGTAATCTGCAAATGAGAGACAGCACTTGGAAAATTAGTTAACACGCGAACGTCGATGAACTTCTAATCTGTCCCAGCATTATCATCTTCTTTTTTAGATCAATCTTCAACCTTTCCCAATTGCGTCTGATTGTCTCAACCCTGAACTAAATAGATTTCATATTGTTTGTACTTACTTTCTGTGCATTTTGTCAACTTTAAAACATCGTCCGGGGTGACGCTGTCTTTTTTCAATAATTCCTCCTCTGTAATTGTCTTTTTAGCCTTTGCTTGCCTCGCCAAGAAACCGCCACCTTTCTTCTTCGCTCGGCCGCTTTCTTCGTTCGAATTCGACGATCTTCCACTCATTATTATCCAGAAAAGGCAAAGACACTAGCAGTTAACTCTGCAGGTTCACTATTGACACTGCGTGACCAAAACGAAAAGGGAAAATAAATGTATTCCACCGAAAGGAAAAGACACGATCCACGATTCCAGCAAAATGGACGGCTTGAGAAAACACGCTTTTTGGGGTCAGCGGCGTAATTTTGTTACCATAGAAACGACAACGCAATAAACACTTTCGTTGGCAAAGAAACGAAGGGAAAAGAAATACATCTGCTTTTTACGCTGGTTATTTCTGTTTTTCGGTCTCTAATATTCTTTAAATTTAAAGCCTGTAGAAGGCAATTAAAGTGTTGTTTTGACACTGGGCATGATGCCAATGGCGTGACGTATAGTACGGCTTTTGACCATGAATAATAAACAAAAGCAAAATGCAACATGTAACTGTGGAATATCCGAGCGTGGGGATGGACGTACAGACAGACAGCCTTTCTTTCAGCACGATTAAAATTAAAGCTCTGCAGCTTGTGGGGTCGTGCAAAATAATAAAAACTAATAATAAACGGCCCGCGCATTGCGGGCATGTGCGGACCACAGGCAGCCCAAATTGGCAGTATGGGTACCAGAATATTTCATTGACAGTCTAAATATAATAAACGAACGTATGTTCTGTCCTTTATATAGCGGACAGAACAGACGGTACTAATCAGCGAAATTTAAAATTTGTGTAAATAGCTCCCAGGACAGTCACTACACATCAAGCAACAACAAATAAAACGTAAGCAATGTTTTATTTACACGTTTCTTTATTTGTGTTTTCATTCAACTTGTTCGTTTTTTAAGCTTAAGCTTAAGACTTATATTTAGACTGTCAATGAAATCTCCTAGTACACATACTGCCAATTTGGGCTGCCTGTGGTGTGGACGTCTGAAACTCATAAATAAATATTTTGAATCGGTATTTAGCCGACTGTTACCGCAATGTGCACAGGGGTGTTTTTAAAACGCGATTTGCTTATCATAATTCGACTCAGTGATCGAGCAATGGAAAGTGAAACTCGCTTTTAAAATGAGTTTAAAAGGGTGCCTCTTAGTCAATTCAAGTCACAGGGCGCAGAGGAGTCATGTTTGACCGTAATGCTACAATAGCTCAATTCATCGCGCAAATCGATCTTGTAATTCAAAACAATGAACGTGACTGAACAGAGCTTCACCCTATCGTGTTACGCGTCTGGTGAAATTCTATCCGCAAGACAAAAACCGCATACAGCAATTACTGTGGGCGTATCAAGTCACTAACAGACGCGTAACACGATAGCGTGAAGCTCTGTTCAGTCACGTTCATTGTTTTGAATTACAAGATCGATTTGCGCGATGAATTGAGCTATTGTAGCATTACGGTCAAACATGACTCCTCTGCGCCCTGTGTTCAAGTTAGTGAAAAAAACGCATTTCCTAATAAAAGATAAAGTTCAAAATGAGTTACCCATGTAAAAAATTAATGAAGCAAATTTGAAATGAAAATAAATTCTGACCATGCTAAACGGAAAGAAAACCAAGTTGCATTGAGTCAATGCTTTGTGTGACTCTTGGCTGGGGTCATGTAAGTACTGAAAGGTGACAGCCTGTTAGATCTGTCAAAATGATTGCGTAATTTTATTCACGCGAACTTGCTGTAGGTAATTCATTTTTGCTTTGTCGTCGCTAGTTGAAATGTTGAGCTTCCGAACAGCATAGTGTTGTTTCTTCATAAATAGTTAGAGCACGTTCTTAACTAACTTTAGGATTACTGAACGTAAGCGGAAAACTGAAGTCCCTCGCGAAGTGCACGAATTGCACGTAACTGTGAGAATGTTCATTATGAGAGAAGAGGTAGAATGAAACAGAGATTGCACACTGTAATATTTTATTGTTATATTCGATGTAAACACCTATATAGTATTGATGATGTAAAAGCTGATTTCTTAGAGGCAAAATCGTCCATGCCATCAAATGATATAACCATTGGTGTGAATTGACAGGAGGTCTCCTCGATAAGCCCAGAAAGGCTTCTGAGACTTCCTGCTCAATGTTGTTGACGTTTCAAGTACCATCAAAGAAAAATTGTAAACTTACATACAATATTGGGCAATAAAGTATTATTAAATCATCACTACATAATGGTATTATGCTAACTCTTGACATTCATTAATTTTTTCTTATTTTCCGATATGAAAAAGTAGTAATTTTATTGCCCTTTCCAAAAATCGAAGCTACTTTTGTTTCATCTTGGTTGATATTTATTTGGTGCTTTCGGAAATTAAGCCCCTTTCCAATAAATGATGAACATGAAACGTGCCATACAAAGTTTTTGAAACAATAAAACGCACCGATCAGTCGCATCAACAACGAGCGAAACGTGTCACAATACACTCGTATGATTAAACAAAGAGCACGCAATCCTACGCTCACACAGCCAAGTTGGTCGGAAATCAAACCAGAAAATTGAGCAAACAAAAATGAAATAAGAAAACCATTATTTCATTTATTTATTATTAACATTTAATAGTAAACATGAAGCAGAAACAGGCTAACGCAATATCGTACTCACACTGCGTAAGCAAGAGAAACAGAATCCTCCACCTTTTCAAGACATCATTTCTTACTTTTTAGAGCAATGGGTAAAAAGAAGTAACAATACGTGGCAGTTAAGGGATTCTTAGGAGCTCCTGGGCAGACTGAATAAATACAGGAATGAATGGGGCATCAAGCTCACGAAAGAGTCCCTTTCTCCATGCCGTGTACACCTTATGTTGTCCTACATGTAGTTAGTGATTCTTTATGTAATAGATCCATTAACGCTACAGGTTACGCCAGTGTTTTCAGAAGTCTCCATTTTCACCCATCTTAAAACTTTTTAAATTGAGGCGTTTTTACCCATCTACACTAAAAACGAAGCGTTTTCAAAAAGACAACTTTTTTAAAAGCCCCAACGTTTGAAACTGTTTTCGAGAAGGATGAAACTTTTGCTGCAGTTAGATAATGACCAACTCATGTCAGAAAAGAAGGAGGAAGAGGAGGAGGAGGAGGAGGAGGAGGAGGAGGAGGAGAAAACGGGGGGGGGTTACCGTGCTCGTTTTGCAGAAAAAGCGTATTGAAAAAGCATTATTTCTAGCAACTTTGGTCGTGTAAGGCGAAATCAGCTCCATTGCTACCAGCAAATCAAGTAAGGCAAGTAAAGTGGAGAACTCTAGATAAGGCCAGTGTACTGATTTCAACGTAAATAGGCATATTTAGTTAATTTTTACTGTCAGAGTCTAAACATAGGCACGCATAGCGTGCGTAAGTTATATTGTAACTGTCAATGAGAGGTACGGAAATGGTTATTGAATGAATGTGCGTGTACCAAGGTACACTATTGTGATGTTGTTTATTTGAGTAGCGTTGAGCATTCGAAAAGTATTGGTTTTTAGACAGAGTTTACCTCATAAGTGGAGCTGTGTCCAATATTGTGCAACCTCATTCCGAGGCAGGGCTTTTTACAGATTTGAGGGTGATCAAAGGTCAGTGTTTGAGTTTATGTTAGTGGTTTCGAATTCGTATACGTCATTGTTCAATAGATGGTACGCTAATGCGTACAAGTGTGGCTTCAAATTACGACAAAACAAGAACAAAGTGAGATAAAATCTGTAAAATATCTGACAACAGTGTGAATGTGGGACAAACAAAATAATACAAAACAGTCCTTTCTGAAGCTCGTTCTCTGATGTTTCTCTGAAGCTCAATGGATTGAAATTTAATTTTGTGGCTTTCTATTATAAACTGATTATTTTTCCATGGACATATATTTTGGATGTAGTAGGAAGCGTAACTTGTCACAAAAATTAATTCTGTAATGTTTGAACCAGAAGAGAATAGCTTATCTTGAAAGTCATGACGTCTTCTTCTTGCGTGACATCATGCTTGGCGAACGTGGCATGGCAACTCCCGTATCCAGACAAATATATAAATAAGCTGTGTTTTATTTTCCACATTATTTCACACGGACTTACATTTTGGAATCACACGGCTAAAATCGAGTAATAACCGTGCCTTGTTAGAAAAGATCATGCCATTGTGTGACTTGTGCAAGTCTTGCGTGACTAGTAAAGTTGCAAACTGTCAAAAAAGCCAGAAACATCGCACGTGCTGACATATCGTGTGGCACTAATTTTTTCCAGATTCGAATTTTTGGGATTTTCGCGGTTTTTCACGATCCGCAAAAAAAGTTCCCGCGAAAAAATAATTCCCGCAAAAATTTACTCCATTGTCGAAATTTATATACAAACATCGCCTTTTACATGTGATGTAATATTATGTTGGTGCCCATTTACTCAAAACGTCTCTTGCGTTCAAAAATAAAACGAAATTAGATGCAGAACATTGAGAAATAAAAAGAATAAATTGCAGTCGGTTAGGCCTAGCTACAAAAATCCCGAAAAATGGCCTAAAAATCTTTCCGGAATTTCTCCAAAAATGTTCTAAAAATCTCCTCTTTCACCTCTAAAAATCCCATAAAAACTCCTAAAAATCTCTAAAAATTCCATGGTATTAAAACACTGGGTGACCTGTGCTAAAAATTTCATGGCTTTGGTGGGCTTTTTTCTGGTGCCCTCAGTCTCAGCCAAATCAACAAGCTCCGCTGAGCCCGCCATTTTGAACTCATTGACAGCCAGGAATGCTTCATTATGGGTAAAACCGCCGACCGATGCAGTGAGGGGGCATCAAAAAGTTCCGTCACAATCGCTTGTGACGAAACTTTTCTAAGTTTCAAGCTTTTTTGTAACAAATAAACAAAAACCCTTGAAAATATTCGCCAAAACCTCTAAAAATCCCTCCAAATCTCTAAAAATCCCGTGAAGCTCTAAAAATCCCGAAAAAAGTCCGGATTTTTGCAGCTAGGCCTACAGTCGGTACATTACACGTATTGAGCTGTCAAAAGCTTTAAAGAAAAGGATCGTCTGAAGGTACTCCATTTAATTAACTGATTTAACGTATTATACATCTGCATGTTGTTCACCTGCATTCGATTGTTTATACTCAAAAAACGAGAATGTTATAATTTCAAATAGAAGGCGGCTTCCGGAAATTCGCAAAAAAATTAATTCCAAGGAAGAATAAACAGTTTCCCCAATCGAAAAAATTAGTCCTGCAAAACACACACACACACACAAAAATCGCCATTCGCAAAATTAAACTCCCGCAAAAATGGTAATATGGGCGAAGGAATCGTTGGAATTTTAAATGAGCGAATTTGAGAATAATGGAGTGGTTCGCCTGTGTAGTAAACAACGTGAATTTCATCACGTGGAGTACATGTGATCAAGTCAAGGCCAAATTTTGCTTTCAGAGCTCCGGGGAGGGGGGGGGGGGGGATTTTATAGCACGGCCAGGCAGTCATGTGATAACGGCTTAGTGTGGGTCGTTTCACGTGCAAAGAACGTGTTAGGTAGACCAGTCCGTTAGCGTCGAAATTTACGAAGATCGTGACAAATCGCGTAAAAGCACCAAATTTGGCATACATGTCCTTGAGGGCATATCTCTTAAGTGCGACTGAACGTCGCACTTAACAGACGACTTTAACGTCCGAGACGTTAATTAAAAGTCGTCTAGTATAAAAACGAGACGACCTTAACTGGGACGAATTTAGCCCTAAAGCGCTTTATCGTTCCAATTTAGTTAACCCGGTTCTCCACCACGAAGAATCCCTCTGTTCATCTCCACTTCTTTCGTTCCTTTCGCTCTTGCTGGCCACGACGCACAAGCCAAGTGCTTCTTCCAAAAACCGCTTCCTTGACTGATTTAGCCTTTTTAAAAAACATTTGCGTTTCCATGTCTTTTATTTTTCGAGGACGTCGAGAAACAAGCCTTCAGAAGCTGCGAAGCAGTTAAAGGGGCTACGTCATGAGAATTTTGATAGTTAAGGTCAATTCTGTGCTAAAATCATTACTTAGTGCCTTTACTCATACACAAAGTGCTTCTGTAATACTATGAAGAAGATATCAAATGAATTTATTAGTGCCGGCTAACCACAATAATATTTTTTTGGTGATTTTGAAGAACATAGCATCAGAACCAATTTTTTCAAGTTTCAATCCATTTCCATCCTTGCCATCGGTAGCAACAGATGACAGGAAATAGTTTCAGTGCCGTAATATAGTCTTCAATAACAAAGCTAGACCATTATTTTTGGAATTCAATTGATGCGAAGACACTTTTAGCTTTTTAAAAAGATGCTAAAATAGCGTGACATAGTCCCTTTAAGCAAAGTCTCCGCCATGTTTACATACAGATGGATTTGTTGTTTTGCACACTTTATTTGATTTGCCGCCGAGTTTAGCGCGTCTAGTGTCTTCCGAGAATAGAACCCAGTCCTTTTCTTAGAAAATCTTGGGTTTTTTTTCTACTTGTTCGTCGACTTTAATACGTCCCGTTTTTGTACCAGACGGCATTAACGTCTGAGACGTTAAATAGGTCTAGACGACTTTAACGTCTCTGGTATCTGGCATGAGAACTGTCAGTGAAAAGTCGCTTAGTTTTTTTTTTTTTGAAATTCAATTCTGGGAATATCTGGAATATATAGGTAACTGACAGGGGCCAGATAGAAAAGCTGGACTGGACTCTGGACTGGACTTTGGACTGGACTCTGGACTGGACCTTGGACTGACTTTTATTGACTTGAAATGAACTTAATATTTTACTAATTAGTTAATGATTAAAAATAAAGTGAAATTTTTTTCTGCATGAATATTTTTTCGGGACTAATTTGCAATATATATATATTTTTGCTTTGTGCCGTTATGCACGATTTATATTTCTTCTGTAAAAGTTGTGCAGGAATATTTTTTTGTATTTGCCCCCACCCCCCTCTTCCAAAAAAAAATAAAAATAAAACAAAATGGTCCATCCCTTAAACAAAAACAACTCAATTTAATTATGAACCAGTTTTTAGAAACATTTTAACAATTTACCAGAAAGCCCACGCTCCTCCACGATAGCGCGCAGCTCGCGCGATATAATTTTCGATCTGCGTGGAGCCTGTTAGTGAGTAAAAGACCCATTTGTTTTCTTTTCTGGCTTGAAAAGTGTTGACAGATTGAAACCGGGGAGTAGAAGAACCGATTACTGCGCGGGTTACAGTACGTGGTATGCCAACAAAATAAAGACATAAAATGGGGAAACATTGTAGTACTGTAGTACAGCGACTGTAGTACGTGTTTGATTTTCAAATTCGTTGGTAAATCGGCCTTGTCCGATGAAAGGAAACTTCTGGTATCTGGCATGAGATCTGTCAGTGAAAAGACGCTTTGTTTTTTTTGAAATTCAATTCTGGGAATATCTGGAACATATAGGTAACTGACAGGCGCGTTAACAACCATCAAATAACAATCGCGTGCCGATCACACACGTACTATCCGGATTGTTAAGAATGGGTTATAAACAGTTGCCTTATTCCAAAAATTTGTGTTTAGACAGATTAGCTAGAGGAATTAATGAATTACATGTACCTTTACCAGATCCTCGATCGAGTTCCTGGTGGCCAGGGCGATGGCTTCGTCTTCATTTTCAAGATGCAATTTTCTCCACCACGAATTTGTCATAGGAGCCGACGAATCCTCTCCACGGACAACGCTAGCATATGTACGCGTGGACTTCTCATCTCCATCGCGAAAACCATTACTTCAACGATCCATTATTTTTGCAAACGCAGAGTTGAACGTAGTCCGGATAGTACGTGTGTGATCGGCACGCGATTGTTATTTGATGGTTGTTAACGCGCCTGTCAGTTACCTATATATTCCAGATATTCCCAGAATTGAATTTCAAAAAAAAAAAAACTAAGCGACTTTTCACTGACAGTTCTCATGCCAGATACCAGAAGTTTTCTTTCATCGGACAAGGCCGATTTACCAACGAATTTGAAAATCAAACACGTACTACAGTCGCTGTACTACAGTACTACAATGTTTTCCCCATTTTATGTCTTTATTTTGTTGGCATACCACGTACTGTAACCCGCGCAGTAATCGGGTCTTCTACTCCCCGGTTTCAATCTGTCAACACTTTTCAAGCCAGAAAAGAAAACAATAGGTCTTTTACTCACTAACAGGCTCCACGCAGATCGAAAATTATATCGCGCGAGCTGCGCGCTATCGTGGAGGAGCGTGGGTTTTCTGGTAAATTGTTAAAATGTTTCTAAAAACTGGTTCATAATTAAATTGAGTTGTTTTTGTTTAAGGGATGGACCATTTTGTTTTATTTTTATTTTTTTTGGAAGAGGGGGGTGGGGGCAAATACGAAAAAAAATTCCTGCACAACTTTTACAGAAGAAATATAAATCGTGCATAACGGCACAAAGCAAAAAAAAAATTGCAAATTAGTCCCGAAAAAATATTCATGCAGAAAAAAAAAATTCACTTTATTTTTAATTGTTAAGTAATTAGTAAAATATTAAGTTCATTTCAAGTCAATAAAAGTCAGTCCAAAGTCCAGTCCAAAGTCCAGTCCAGAGTCCAGTCCAGAGTCCAGTCCAGAGTCCATTCCAGCTTTTCTATCTGGCCCATAAAAACGGCCATTCACAAACTTTTGCCAATAGATAGATAGGTAATTTAGTTGGATATTTTAATTAGTTAATTGATTAATTTAGACACGGCTCGATGGAAGAGCATGTAACATGAATGGATTCCGTGTATAAATAAAGTTTTACCTACCTACCTACCTACCTTGCCATGGTGTTCACAAACGTTTCCCGTGGCGTTTTCAAACTTTTGCCATGGTGTTCGCAGACTATTGTTCAAACTTTTGCCGTGGTGTTCGCAAACTTTTGCCGTGATGTTCACAAGCTTTTGCCGTGGTGTTCCCAAACTTTTACCGTGGAGTGTTCAAACTTTTGCCGTGGCGATTAAAATCTTTTTCCGTGTTTACCAAATCGTTTTTTCGTCAATTTCAAAATAAAGTTAGTTACCTAAAACTTAAGAGACTAAACTAAAGTAATTGTTTTTTTTTTAATTGTGCGGTATTGACTTGATACTTTTGCCGTGATACTTGTGGGCCACCGTACAATGCAGCCATTGGCCATTTTGCAAGTATCATGGAGTAGTTAAAAAAATTATTAACGCTGGCAACGCCGGAGAGCTATTTCTATAGTAAAATTCTGCATCAGATTTTTTATCATGCAGCTGAGGTGTTTGATTAATACAACAATTGACAGATAAGCAAGTAAGCAAAGTGAAAACTAGAGAAAAAAACCTTCTTTCTCATCACACTGATCGAGACAGGGAGTTTTATTCGTTTTACAAATGTGATTTGATGCCAACTATTGGTTATAAAAGCTTTCACATTTTTACACTGTAACAGGAAGCAAATGAAGCCTTTTTACATGCATTTAGAGTAACTTTCAGTAGCAAATCTAAAACCCCTAAATTTTCGCAAAACCAATCAGTCAATACGGAAGTGTAACAATGCAATTAAGGACGGTGCCTCCTATATAATACAGACATATTTTTGCAAAGGTTATGACTATCAGGAAAAAGTAGATCTTAGCAAGGGTTATTAGAATCCATCAAGAAAAGTGTGGGTAACCACGCATTTTTCAGAGATAATTAAGCAACCATAGTTTTAAAAACGTATGCGCAGTAACCAGTAACAACTAGCTACAAAAATTCTGACTTTTTGGGGATTTTTAGACCTTCACGGGAGTTTTAGAAAATTATAGGATTTTTAGAGTTTTGGAGGGATTTTTAGAGATTCTAGTGAGTATTTTCAAGGTTTTTTATTTGTTACAAAAAAGCGTGAAACTTGGAAAAGTTTCGTCACAAGCGATCCTGAAGCCATTGTTTGCAATGTTTTGATGCCCCCTCACAGTAAGCAGTTTTACCCATAATCCAGCATTCCTTGCTGATAACGGGCTCACTGAGAGCTGGTTGATTTGGCTGAGATTGAGGTGCTAGCAGAAAGCCTACCAAAGCCATAGAATTTTCACCACAGGTTACCCAGTTTTTTCTTAACATCATAGGATTTTTAGAGATTTTTAGGAGTTTTTATGGGATTTTTAGAGGTGAAATCGGAGATTTTTAGACCATTTTTGGAGAAATTCCAGAAAGATTTTTAGGCCATTTTTCGGGATTTTTGTAGCTAGGCCTAGAAGCCACCGTCCTTAAGACTTGTAGAAAGATTGCCACCCCGTGGAAAGCGCGGGAAAAAATGGCGGGAAAACGTGGGCCTGGCTAAACTAAAAAACATGGCTGCAGACGCAAATCTTTCCCAGTTTAGCCGCCCGAGAAACGTATGTTGCGAAAGCAAATTTTGCGTCTTGTAAGCAAGGAAATGTTTCTTGATCAAGTCAAAAACATTTTTTTTCTTCACAGATGCAAATTTTGCTTCTGAAACGTATGTTTCCCAGTTTAGCCACCCAAGGAAACATGTCTGGAAACAATGTTTCCACAAGAATGTTTCCTAATTTAGCCAGGCCCTAATGGTGTATAGAGGAATGTACAGAGGGCAACGCACATACATGTGCTTTGAAGCTGTTTTAGAGCTCCACGAAGGAAAAAGAAAAGGCAAGTACGTCACGAGTGTTCATCCCATTTACCTGAAGAACGAGGTGAACTACTTAAACTTGAAACTTGATAATTTCATACTGTTAGAGAATGTTATTTGTGAAATGTGCTTTTTTTTCAATGTTAGAAACACACTTGAAAGCCGCGAAACCTATCTATTCCATTTCTACAAAAGCTGAAAAAACTGAAACAAGTACTGGTCACATTTGTTATAACCACCAGGTAATAGTTTTGTTCGTCGGTGGTCCCTGACAGGGTGACCAAAAATTCTGGAGTAGTGTGACAAAGTGTTGCCACATGTTGCGTGACAGTCTCTAGTTGTGTGACTGATTGTCGTAGTTTCCTATCGTGAGTAGAACTTGAGGTGACGGTCAAGGCCAACTGAGGCGATGAATGAAGCGTGTTTGCCGAATTTCACTCCTGTTGTCACGTCAGAGTGTTCTAAAGCAAGAAAACAAAGATGATTAAAACGCTCAGTAAAGTGAAGTTAAGTAAAGCAAAGTGGTACAATGTTAGACAATAAATTAGAAAATTGACAAAACTAAATTTACAGCAAACCCTGATAACTATATAAAAACATGTTTAAAATATAAACATCGCTGGTAATGAGAATAATATTCATCACAGTTGAAGCACTCTGAGTGGAAACTCGTAAACAGACAATTCCAAGTCGGCTGCCTTGACAAAATGCTGTTTGCTGGAACATTCAAACCCCGTATTTACACATTCCAGCAAGTGGACGGCTTCATTTGCAGACAGTTTTTCTCGTTCTTAACTTTAAGGGTGTCCATTTGTGGGAGTTTTGAATTAAGTAATAAAACACAATACAAAACTACACGCCAAATTACCTGCAAACGACTTAAGCAATTCCCATTGTTTGACCAGATATATTCTGCAAAGAACAAGCAACATGTCAAAAATTAAGGTTTGGTGAAAGTTGTTACAAATTCATTTACTAATTTATTTCATTATTTTTGAGAGAGCATGTCAACTTACTGGATTTCAGAACCACCCACAGCGAGATATGTACCACTCTGATCAAAACTCAGCGTTTTAACCTGCAAAAAAAAAGTTTCGAGTCAGATTAAATTTTGTTAAGCATTAAAGGAGGCTCGCCACAGTTTTTTTGGCCTTGGCGTGCATCTTTTGAAGTCAAAATTTTCAATAGAAGAGAAACTTCGATTTCCTTCTCGAAATAATAAAACACTTTCGTCTTCTGAGCTTCTTCCTGGAGACTCTTGTCCATTATTCTTTAAATACTGACTGACGTTTAAGCATTTTTAATTACGGATTGCATACATGTTAACGCCCACTATGGCCTTACACTGGGGCCGAAAAATAGCGAGAAACAAGCTCAGAAGACGAATTTTTTTTTATTATGAATAGAAATTATAAATGCACGAGAAAACACAAGCGCAGCGTGTTTAAATATTCATCGCACGTGAATAACCGTGAAATAGACCAGGAAAAAGAAAATAAAACTGTTGTTCGTTGAAAGTTAATAACGACTGAAACTTGACCGAGATTCGGCCTTCTTATCTAATAACAGAAATGTTTTTCAGCCTAAAACTCACTGGAACATCAAAAAGAATTATTATTCTAACGGCAAACAATTTAAGAGAAAAATCTGTAAGGGCAGATTTCTATTTATGCAAATTACGAACTTTTTGACTGATTTGTGCTGCATTTTAGCAGTTTTTAAACACAAATATCTTAAAATCTCAGCCACCTAGGAAGCTCAATGTACATTAAGAATGTTTTGCTGTCATAAAAGATCTTTCAACTGAAAAGAGAAAGTGTTAAGTTTTATCTTTCCTGAAATATTGGAGAAAATTGCAGGAATGACCAAAATCAGCCCGTAAAAAATGAATCATGATTTACTTGAAAACGCTCTTACAGATAGTTCACGTTTCGTCATGTTCGCAAAAAATGAATCATGAATTACTTGAAAACGCTCTTACAGATTTTTCTCTAAATTCGCACACAAGTTGTGTAGGTTGAGTATTTCAAATAGTTCAAGTTTCATCATTAAGTGTCTGACTAGTTTTCGAGATATTCGACATTGTTTAAAATGAGGGGTTGTCCACTACCATTACTATGTTGAAAAGGTGGTGTAGTATCAAGAAAATTGAAGTTTATCTTCTATGCGAAATTTTGATTTCAAAAGATACACTCCAAGGTTAAAAAAAAACTGTTGCGAGCCTCCTTAAGAATAAACATAATCGAAAAAACACAAGGTTTTGATGTCGCCATGACATCATTTTCAAGTGAGAAAATAAAATTCAAATGAGTTAATATATACAGGGTGAGGTGATAAAAAACTTAACAATAAGTAACATATTCCGTGCTGTACTTAAGTGTGTGTGCGTGGCAAGTATGTCTAAATAAATAGTTTTGCGTGGATAGAGTCAACTGATTAATGCAATCATTCATATTTTATGCAGATTGGCAGATTTGGCTTTTTCATTGGCTAAGCAGTTTGAAAACCCTTTTTGTCCCATACATTTGTGTATTCCAAGGAATTATTAATTAGTTACAGTTTTTAGAAACCCTTATTGAGCACAACTTGAAATTAATTGCAGTCTTTTTGGTCTCAGCTGAGAATGAATAATCACCCTGGAGGAAAAATTACATTTACATAAGAGGCCCAGCGTGGAGGGGGGGGGGG
This sequence comes from Siderastrea radians, assembly GCA_964017195.1. Classification (NCBI taxonomy): domain Eukaryota; kingdom Metazoa; phylum Cnidaria; class Anthozoa; order Scleractinia; family Rhizangiidae; genus Siderastrea; species Siderastrea radians. The sequence continues at coordinate 8,146,665 of OZ024897.1, read as the reverse complement.
GACGCCCATATCCCTTGTCTTCACTTTAAATTGTGTTGTGCCACAAATTCAAAAGGCCTAGATGGGTCGCAACTTCATTCGAAGTTCTGTTACTAGTTTTTTGCCATTGTTGCTTGTTGAAATTTGGAATTCACCCTAACAGGGCATCTTATAACCCATTGAGCCCCAGTGGTGATCACCATAAAAATTTCTCTCCATCACATCAGTCCATTGTAACACATACAGATCGTGAGAATTAAGAAAGTGATCACCAGAGGTTAAATGTCTTCATGTTTGAACAAGTTTTCCCTCCTAGTAGTCAACAAAATTTATGGAGACCATAATAAGAGAATGGGTGGGAACCAGCGGGAAGTTCAGGACTGTCTTCCCACTCTAGCCTGCATATACTGTGTACAACTACTGAAAATCAGCTATTAGCAGTACAATAGGATTATCACATGTATGTGTATACGGCAGCTACATACCTCAAATCTATCTTCTAGCGTAATGGTTTTGAAGTTTTTCAGTTTACGTAAATCCCACAGTTTTACCACTGAGTCATCGGCAGATGTAGCCAAGTAGTAACTGGAAATAATAAAACAACAGTTCGACACATAATTATACATACCCTCTAAGAAAAAACATATAAGGATACCAGATACCTCAACTGAGGAGGTGTAAAAAAAGAACTATACCAACAAAAAAACATACGTTGGAGGGGTCTGTATACGTTTAAGACAGAGTGTTCATAGCCACTTACCCATTTTCTGAGAAGGAAATGTCTGTAATAGGACCAGAGTGCCCAGGAAATTTGGCGACGTTTGCACCTTCCTTTAAATCCCAGATCTTTATCACACTAGAAAACCAACACACAAAATTAGTGGAAAACAATAAAAGGTAAATCCCAAATTACTGGGCAAATCAAAAAACTGTGAACACTTTGATTTGATTTGGACATTTTCAATTGTGTAGCTCCACCATTATATGCAACATGAAACTGCAAAAGAAGTGCAAATGGCTTTTTCTGTGGAAGCAGTTCGTTGTATTCCTGCAATCTTTTCAATGTCCGTTTACTTTCCTTCTTTCCATGACAGTGAAGTGGAAATTTGAGCAATTTAAAAAGAGAGAGGTTTGAAGTTGCATCCAGCCTCCACAGCTTTGAAACCAGACAGAGGTGAACGTCTGTCTGGGTTTCGAAGCTGTTGAGGTTCGAAGCAACTTTGGGTTTGCAGCTTTGACCCCCCCCCCCTCCCCCTCTCTTTTTAAACTGCTCAAATTCCCACTTCACTTATAACAAAAGAAGAAAGGTAGGGATACAACAAACTGTTTCAATGGAAAAAGCCAACTATGGTTTCATGTCCAACCATTGGTGGTTTCCTGGTAGCTACATAATTAGAAACCTCAATATCAAATTAAAGTGTTCAGGGTTTTTTTACCGGCATGGTAAGAATATCACTATTTTACATCTTGCATCTATTCATAGTTCTGACCAGCTTGATCTTACATGCATTATAAATCCACAAACCTGTCACTTGTTCCAGTACCAAAAATAAGACCATCAGGATGAAACTGTGCACAAGTCAAACCTGTAAGGGGAAAAAGGAAGAATTACTAGCTTCTTGAGTCTTCTGTGAAATATAAAAGCAACAATTCTCAAGTACCTCCCCCATACAGTCAAACCTCTACCTACGGACATGTCTATAATAGAAACAACTCTATTACAGACATTTCGCAGTTGTATTGTTTATTATCTTATTAACTTATTTACAGTATCTTTCAGCTCTATTTATTGCCCTGATGAATTTGCTTCAGATGATGCAGCACTACAGTTTCTTTAGGAACTAACCCCTTTATTAAAATTAATATCAGCAAGGCAAGATTGTATGGGGAATTAGCTGGGATGGCAAGATTTAGGATCTTGTGGAACACCCTCCTAAAATAATTTGGGTCTTTTGTCATTACCTTGATTGATGTTTGGATCTGAGAGACATTTTGTGAGTACATGGCCTGTTCTGAGGTCAGAGAATGCCCAGTATTGATCAGCTGAGCAGCTGAGAAGGTAGTCGCCTGATGAAGAAAGTAAAACCAAAATAGTGTCAGGACAAAGCGCATTTATGTACCAAAGAAATTTGTGAAATAGAATTAATAGTAAGATGGGAAATCTGATGGTGCATGGAGAATTTGATTCATAGTTTGGAATCTTGTAATAATGGATGGGATAATGAGGAGATGAGAACAACTGACAAAAATACAATTTCCATTTTGTTTTTATGGGTTTCCATTGATCTCTTGTACACATCTGAAAAAAATTTACAAATTAAACAACTTACCTGTTGCATGGAGACTAAGCCCTGTAACAGCTTGGTCGTGTGCCTGAAAAAAATAGAGAGTAACTCAATGAAAATAAAATTACGATGCTGTCTTTATGGTGGATGTGGGTGAAGCAACCCCAAGCAAGTTTACATGCACTCCAATCAATAAACAGAAAAAAATAATACAAACTTAACACAACAATAAAAAACTGCAGATGGCAGGGGCAAACCAGTTGGCTATCTACAAGTATGGTTGAGGAGCTGAATTCATCTTTATGATAAAACAACCGCAGCTAGTGGTCAAAACGGATTTGAACTTGTGACCTCTGGATTACAAATCTAGTGCTCCTGCCACTCAGCCAGGCTGCCTCCTAAACCAAATGATCTCCAGCCATTCCTTACTTTCTCAAAATTAACACCAAAAATTTTGATACCTTAATTATGTGCGAGCAAGAAGCTTGTGGAATGGACCACACTCGGATGGTTGCATCAGCTGATCCTGAAAATCCAAGGTCCTGTAATGGATAATAAAAATACATGCTTAAGAATTATGTGTGTGTGATGGTCTAAATTTAAATTAAAACAACTTGATCTACTAAACTTATCAAGCCCGTTAAATGATTTTCAGACCTTGCAAGCCCTTCATGCAAAGCCTTCAAAAAGGCTTTATATAATTATCCCTTCTCAAACCCATTTAATAAACAAAGGAAATCACTACCGTGATGGTGGTTTGGATACCTGACCTCAGTTAGTAAAAAATTTTGCAAAATTTTGCTTTGAGTTTCTCCAAGATTTATGAATCGTTTGAGTAGCTACATTAAACACTTAGAAAAGTGTTTCATCAGGCACCCAAACACCTTGAAGTCAATTTAAAAAAAGGGCGATTGGATATCCTGAAGAAACACTCTTCCTCAAGTTTGATGTATTACATTGAGAAAAATGCCATTCCCTGTAATCATGAGCTAAAAAGATTTTTCACAGTATTAGAGAAACACTCACCTCATGTGGATGATACAAAACATTTGTAACCTTCTTTGTGTGACCTTTAAGGGTTGCAATAACCTAGAAAGGACATAATACTAAATTTTTATTGTGATTAATAAAAAGCAAACATGCATGCTGATGTTCGTAAAATTACACAGAGCAAAGGAATTACAGAGTTTGTACAAATTTGTAACAGAAGAATCTAAAAACAAATTAAGCCTTTAGCCCCAATAACAATCAGCATCAAATTTTCCATATCAGTTCAAGGAAATGATCACCAAAGAATTGTCTTGATGATTAAACAGCTTCTCCCAACTAATACTCAACAAAATGAATGGAAACCATCAGGGAGAAGTTGCATAATGATGTAGGGAACTACAGGTAGTAGGATTAACATCTCACCTGTTCTGTATCACGATAGAATACAACTGCGTTTTTGTCAAGGCCACCTGAAATGAACAACAGTCAAGTCATCCAAATAACATGCAACAACAATAATTGTCATACATGACAATGAGGTCTACTTTTGCAAACAAGGAAGTTCCCTATGCCTGCAGTGCAAAAGAGTCAAATTTGGGTTTGGATACGTAAAGTTTACATAACAAACCTGTGATAACTCTGGATGTGTCTGCAGCAAACAAATCCAAGGCCAAGATTCCTGGGTTGCTTGCACTGTGAAGACCCTAAAAAAGTTAATATCAGAGGGTCACCTAACTACAATTTTGAATACCACATTAACTTTGAAGTTCACACAATTACAGATTGCTCTTTAAACTACCACTTGTAGCGATATTTCAGCTGATTTCGCAGGTGAATTATCACCGGCTATGATTCACCCCTTTGGATTCTCTCATAATTACAAAGCATTGAAGGAAATTAGCAGATCTTCCACTTTTTTGTGATTGTTTATATCTTACCAAGTCAGCATTTCTTCTGTAAACTCATTTCATGCACAGATTTCTAAAATAATTTGGTGACCATGGGTAAATCATGGCCTGAGGTTAATCATGATTGACACATCATCACAAATTAACACCAAAATGTTATTTGTTGAATTTTACACAGAATAATCAGAGATTCTGGTACCCCATGTACTGGTCAGTGTTTTCTTTTACCATTCAACATGTAATAATTATTAATTTTTGAACACTGTTGCAGGTGATAGACCCCAGCTGTAGATCTACATTTATCCATAACCTCTAAACGCTGGTTTTCAGAATTTTTTAAAATGTTGATTTTGTTCTTTACTTACTGCATGTGATGAGATGGGTTTGTAAGATCTTATCTCATCCACTGTGCTCAGGTCCTCTGGGACCTTCTTGCCTCTCTAAAAAAAAAAAAAGGAATATTACGGTAACATTGCTGAAAAGGCACTGTTAGAAATTGGGGCTAGATTGCAGAATACCCCGCAGTTCATTTACATCTCACTGAAAAACAATGGAACGTAATGTTTTCCACCCTAAATTACAAAGGTTTCCAACACATCATGTGAGAGTAGCGGGGCATTCTACAATCGCTCCCAAATTGGAAAAATAATGTACTTGTAACTAAAAGCTCAATTCCTTTACTGTGATCAACCTTAACCTAAAGGTAAACTGATAAAAATATACATTCAACCAATTTGATAATAGCATATAATAATTTGATAATAGCATATAAAAATTTGATAATAGCATATGAAGGGCCCGGTGGAAAGAGGGCGTAAGTGACGATTTGAGGTTAAAATCGAAATTGCTCCTATTTAGCTGAACATTGGCACACAGGCTGGTTTTCATGTGAGGAACGCCGTTGCGCACTTATTTCTTGACCTGAGATCTAAAATTTGAACAACTGACACAAAGAAAACAACAGGACCGCGGATTCTAGGTTGAATTCCTTTGTTTTAGTTCAGGCAGAGAACAAAAGAAATCTTTCACGCATCACTTGAGCGAGTTCAGTTCAACAACACTTTTCACGCAAAAGTAATACGCTAATTCTTCAAATTTTAGATCTCAGGTCAAGAAATAAGTGCGCAACAGCGTTCCTCACATGAAAACCAGCCTGTGTGCCAATGTTCAGCTAAATAGGAGCAATTTCGATTTTAACCACAAATCGTCACTTACGCCCTTTTTCCACCGGGCCCTTCATATAAAGAGCACATAATGCAATAAATATGTGGCTAAGCAAGGAGAGCTTGACACTTGGCAGCAGCTGGTACCACAGTACATACCTTCTTACGCTCAGCAGTAAGGAGAGTAGCCTTGTCTTGCAACTGAAAAATTGAACAAGAAAATTGCAAACTCTAAATCAACTTGAACTGATTTGACATAAAAAGGAGACAAACCAGACACAACATTATATTTTATAAACAGAATTCAACACCACAGTAAAAAGAAAAAAAAATTTAAATGTGCAGATGAAACTAAACTGAATCTGAAAAGAATTGATCTGAAGTGGCAGAGAAAATTTGAGTTAAGAAGGGCTAGTTTACTATAACAGAGTGAAGAAAGGGAAACTACTGTTCCTTCAAGTTGCTGAGAGTTAACCCTTTAGACCCTACTGGTGATCTGCATCAAATCTGTCCTTATCAGATCAGTGCAATATAGCACATAAAAGTCATGAGATCTGAGGAAATGATAACCAATGATGAATTGTCTAGATGTTTTATCACATTCTCCCGATTAGTTCTGTACAAAATGTAAAAGGACCAGTAAGGAGAATTTGTATAATGATGCCAGGGCTTGAAGGGTTAAGTTAAGTATGATTCAAGTCATTGTGACACTAGAGTATGTCAACATACCTTCTGCAGGACTTCTTCTGTCATTCCCTCTTCTTCTCCTGGCTGAAAAATGTGATACAAAATTCTTGTAAGAGGTCATATGTAACGAACATTAGAGCAAAATGATTTGAGTACAACTAAAATGTAGTGACTTGTGTGAAATGAAACTTAATCAACTGTTATTACATACCTGGCCAGCAATTTCCATTGCCTCCTCCATCTAGAAAAGACAAAAACAGTAAGATTATTGTAATTGCCATCAGCCTCATCGTCACCACTGACAGTCATTGCGATCACCATATTACCATTGTCATCCTCCTCATCCTCGTCCTCCTCCTCATCATCATCTTCGTCATCATCTCTCACCACTACCACCATGATCACCATCATCATCACCTGAACCACCATCATTGTCGTCGTCATCATCATCATCATCATCACCATCATCATCACCGTCACCATCATCATCATCATTATTACCATCATCATCATCATCATCATCATCATCATCACCATCATCATCATCATCATCACCATCATCATAATCGTCGTCGTCAATTGTGACATCTTTAAGGCTTTAACATATGACTGGTATAGCACCTCCTCCACCATGCATGATTTCGGATAAATAATTTAACAAAATTAGGTTTTGGTCACCCCAATCTTATTGATGCTGTGACTGTGTCTGTGAAATAAGACTACTACTAAGTTTAGCATTCGCTCACCTGTACTGAAGCAGCTGGAGGAACAGCAACAGCCATACCAGCTTGTGGTTTAAGAGTAGCCAGAGCTGATGACAAAAATAAATCAGAGTTTGTTCTCATACAATACAATCACACACATCGAACAGGTACTGTAGTCACATTGAGTAGCATTGGAATACCTTCACGAGCAGCAGTAACTTCCTTTGTCAAACGAGCAATAACACGACAAGCAGCATCATGTTGATAGAGTGCATGAGACAACTCTGAAAAAAATAAATGTTAAATAAAAATTTTAAAATCACTTCATTTAGGTGTCAATGTATTTAGTTCTTGCTGGGGATCCCATCACTAGAAGGAAGCAAAATTATTAACTGAAAATAAACATTTCAAGTTCTTCCAGCCACTGGCCCTTAATGAGAGCCCTGCACAGTTAGTTTATTTTAACTTGATCATTAATGTTAACTAACCTTGTCTGGCTGTTTGAAGCTGTTGACGCAAAGTGAAGCTATGCAGCATGGTGGCATCCTGAGAAGTATAAATCAGCAGTACAGTGTATATTACTCAAAAGTAAAGAACTAACCCACACCTTCCCACACATAACCTTGTTCTGTTATGACAGTTGATCAAGAAGTGAATGATTCTATTAATGAAAAGTGTTGACTAAGTGGTCGCTTACAAGAGCTTATTAACAAAGGAAGACCAGTTGGTTAATATGCAAAAAGTGTTTGTGGTTGCTTACGGGATTTGTTGCTTATGGCAGCTTTCAACTTAGAGTTTAAGTAACACTTTAAATGGTGTTTTGCAATGCTGGTCATAACAAAAGCTGGTTGCTTAGGAGAGTGGTTGCAAGGAGAGCTTTGACTGTATTCAGATAAAAACTATTGAGAAACAATTAGCTTTGGAGTTGCTCATTGTACTGAACTGTGTGATTTCTAACTTTTGAGTTTCTGGACAAAACCCTTGTGTGACCATTCAAATGAAAGCTACTGAGCAGTACTTTCCTGTGGTGCTGTTTATTATGTTGTACAAGTTGGTTCTAACTTTTGAGTCTGTGGATGAAATCCTAAAGTGTGACCATTCAAATGAAAGCTATTGAGCAGTACTTTCCTGTGGTGCTGTTTATTATGCTGTACAAGGTGGTTCTATCTTTTGAGTCTGTGGACGAAATCCTAAAGTGTGACCATTCAAATGAAAGCTATTGAGCAGTGTTTTGCTGTGGTGCTGTTTATTATGTTGTACAAGTTGGTTCTAACTTTTGAGTCTGTGGATGAAATCCTAAAGTGTGACCATTCAAGTGAAAGCTATTGAGCAGTACTTTCCTGTCGGTCCTGTTTATTATACTGTGCAAGGTGGTTCTAAATTTGAATCTGTGGTTGAAATTCTAAAGCATGACCATTCATTTGAACATAGTCCATGCTGATTTTTGGACATAAAATTCAAGGAGTATTCAAGCACCAAAAACTGAGTATTTAAGGAATATTCAAAGCAAATTTACTTTGTCTTGCACTACATTGGTCAATAGCAACTTTAAAAAAGCTCACAAAGCAACACAGAATTTCACCCAGTATGCAACAGCGGAGGTTTCACAAAATCTGTCCCCGATTTGGAAATCTGCACTCAATCCCTGAATTACTTTGATACAATCCTATATTATTTCCCATCCGAACAAAAAATCAAGGAGTTTTCATTATTTTCAAGCACTTTCAGCAAAAATTCTTCTTTTCAAGGGCTTTTACCCTGCATGAAAGCTGTTAAAAAGTACCAGTCCTATAGACTTCCTCCTTACCCATTCATCCTGGAGAGCTTTCAAGATTGCTGGAATACTGGTAGCAGAAGGGGGTCTTGGTTTTACAAGTGGATTCACTGGAATAAAGTAAAGTAAATTGTTCAAACCTTTATGCACCTGAAGCATCTGAAGTAAGAACCTGATCATCTAAGAAGGAAAGTGCTAAACCAAACAAGACACCCTTTGCATGACTTGGTCACATGGTACCAAATCTACCATGTTGAATTGCAAGTGATGAATTGAGACATTAAAAACAAGGGGAAACAATGTTAATTCTGTTATTTTTGTAAGGATAACAAATTTCATACCGTGTGTCAAAGACGTGCCAAGGGCCCATTCAGAAAACAAAATTAAATGGCTTGGACAAAGAGCATTAGCAGATTTCAAGTTGGTGATAGAGAAAATGTCACATTGCTGACATAGCTACCAGATGCAATTAAAGAAATACTTTCAAAGAATACTGAAGTTTATGTTAGGACGAGCAACTTCCACAGGCAAGGGCTTGAAGAGGTGCTTTTTGATGTTTCCAAACTCCCCTGACTGTTTACATCAGGCTTTGTACGGGCAAACTGATGAGTTTATTAATTTTATGCTTATAAAGAAAGCTTACAAATGTATAAAGTATAACATTATATCATAATTTATGCACGATTTCCTAACCTCATGTGAAATGGAAGCAATCATTCAGAGTACAGTCATGCCGTAATTATGAGCAAACATTCACAAGAGTAATGCACTCCATCAAAATAATCTTACCCTTGATATCGATCAGCTGTTCTTCTGAGATGGGTTCACCACTGATTGGATCAGTGCCATTTTCAGCGATGTACTTTTCAATCAGCCGTCTCTCAAACACACAGTTAGAAGATGGCGAGACACAAGGGTGCTCTGGGACTTCATTGCTGACTACATGTAAAAAAAAAAATTGCATTAATCCAGTGTTGCACATTTTTACCCTGAAATGTGACATAAAGGGTATAGAATGGTCAATATGACTTAGCAAGATGACAAGACCATTGTTTTAATATTTGATGCCAAGACTTTATATTTAGAAGAATTTCCAAGCTTAAGACAAATAATCCCAGTCCAAGATCAGCTCAGTTTGGGCATCGTAGGTTGTTAAGGAAACTTGAAGCATTTAAATTACTTTCAGTGAACATTTGCTGAGCTAATAACCAATGCTATCATCTCCTAGACTTCAAGACAGCAGTTTTCCAAAATTTGAGATTACGGAAAGCTTTCAATTCTTTTGAATTTAAGATTCTGAGACTTGTGCTAGAAAAAGCTAAGATTTGGAGACTTGGCTGAAAAATGCCAAGATGCAAGCTAGTTTTGGGGACCATTCTATACCCCTGTTAAACTGCAGTTGAATCTCTACCAAGCAAACAACCTCGGGGTATGGGGCGGAGTGCCATAAAACCAAACCAAAGTAATTATGCTGATCAATTACAACAGATGCAAACATCACAATGAACCAGTCAGAAGTCAAAGCAAATACATCTAGCTAATGTCAACTGCAGGAAAGAGCATGTGACCAAGTCAGAATGGTTTTAGTTTTACTTCTCACTGGTTGGGAAGATGGTGTGACTGCTTTCAACCAATCAGAGAGTATGGTAAAGCAAAACCAAAGCAATGACAAAGAACTTTTGACACTCAATTGAAAACTACTCCAAATATGAAACACAACATTCAAAATAATACCAGATCTTTCACAGCCTTAAAAATGCTGGCATGCATACTACATGCAAGAATGTAGAAATCCTGCATGATTTTAAGTTAAAAAAGAACACGCAGATCTTCAGTATCATGACCAAAAAAGCAAGTGCAATTCCTGACGATTTTCATCGTGTGCAAATTAAACTAAAGTTACAGTCAACTAGAAAAGATAGCTTTGTATCGTTCCAAGAAACATTAAAACTCGACCGATCGAGTGCTGTGGTATAACGGTAATTCGGTGTAACTACTACAATGGACCTCGAAGGATATTATCAAACAATTCTTAATTATAGTAATGATGCCCTTAAAAACCCTGAGTTACATACAACTTTGGCAAAATACATTGACATTTCGCCAGTATAAACGAACACTCCATGATCTTTCAAACTGGCACCAGCGATGCAAATTGAAATAAAAAATTATGAATCATAAAATAAGCCATTTCCGCACTCAGATCTAGAAAGAGATTTAGCGATCGATCCCTGCCAAAAGGAGGTTTAAAACAATGTAATACAGATAGACTTACTTGAACAGAAGAGCGCCATTTTGTTTCCTTGCAAAGCATGTGCAGCAATAAAGGATTGTGGGAAATAATCCTGCACCAGTCCTTTTCCAGCTCATCCCTTTCCTTTGCTCAGGGAGGATCACAGGATACCCAACCTCCAAGAGCAACCCTTTTGTCCCTTTCCCACTCCAACTATTTGTTCTTTCTTTTCACATCCCGAAGGTAACAGATCGGCAGAAAGCATATTATGTTTCACAAAATTCGTTAAGTAGATACTAAAAAATTACACAGTAAATAGTCTTGATTCTATTCAACATTTTAAACTGATTATGCTATAAATTATTTATTTCCTCATTTGGTAACCTGAACAGCCCAGATAGCAGTTTGGAAAAAAAAACTGAACATTCACGTGTTATGAGTTAAGTTATTCTAACATAATTCCTAAAGTCGAGAAAATTTAAGTTTTAATAGAAATTTAGACGGCTAGAAGTCCTTCCAGTCTCACTGCGCGCTCTTGGCTTTTGCACACCCTTTCAACTATCAATCGACCATTCGCTCTGAAGAAGGGCTAACGCTCAAAACGTCAGCTTTCAATCTCTTTATGGTGGCCAATCTACCTTATCAATCAGTTGATAAATCCGAAATTTTGTGTTTCACGTCCCCACCGATGCAGCACCACAGTTTCTTTAGAAACTAACCCCCTTGTTTATCAAGAAAAGGGACTGCTAGCAGTCTAATAGAAATTGGTTTTCATATTAACTTGAAAAACTCCCGGGGAAATTTAACCGATGTGTTAAACAGCTGACTCCATTTAAGGGTTGTTAAGTCAAAAATTATGTTTAAATGTTTATTCCGGCATTAAATATGGTATCCTCATATTAATTTTGGAATTTTTTGCAGTGCCATGTATATATAATAGTACAAAACTTGTACGGGTTTGAATTCAATCAAGCGTCATGTGGAACAGGTTGAGCAAATGAAAACGTGGCTAACCTGCAAACCCCCTAGGGGGTACTCTGTAAATTTGTTGGTTGGAGATGTGCCACTGGTACTCTGATACCCTTACCGTAAACAAGACTATGCTCAGCTACATTGTGCAACCCTATTCTAAAAATTCCCACCCTATCCCAGACTTGCCGAGTGTCAAACCCTATTCAAGACTGAATTCTTCATACAACTGCAGGAGCCCGTTATTGGGCTCCTGACAACTGATAAATTTCCCAATAAACGATACCCTGTTCTAGACCAAATCTCTTTATGTCCGGCCATATCCTAGACTAATCTGCTTGAAAGTCATACCCTTCACAGCGGCACATAGCCATAAGGCTTATATATGGGAGTACCCCCCCTGCCCACCTCACCGAGCCTGTGACCCTTTTTTAACAAAATAGAGTGTAAGGTCGGTCAGGGGAGAGGTAGTGGTATAGCAATTTCCTTAAAATAAATTACCTGATATGTCCAAACTGGTCCCCCTAAAAACAGTGAAGAACACATACTGTATAGCAGAAATTTAAGATTTCTTTCCTGAAAAGCAAATGATTATACCAAATTCCCATATCATGTCCGGTTAAGAGTATTGTATGCCCAACATCAAAACTTTCTGAATACGTAATACCAAAAGTTCTGGCCAACCCCGAGATTCAACAACTTGCTAGGGTCCAGTTACATCACCTAAATGAATTGACGGTTAAGGCTGGAAAATAGCCATTGAAATTAATTTTGTTTGAAAATACTTTCTTGCATCTTAGCACAGCAAAATTTCTACATCCATTTCTGTTATTTTTCAAGTTTTTTTTTTTGGAAATTAAAAAATTTTAAGCCTCTCAACAATCAGATGGAAGTTTTAACACATATGTATTCTCCAACTTCACCAAAATATTGTCAAAAAATTACCTTTCAAAAAATACCTGAAAAGGCAGACTCTGAGAAAATTTACACTTTTATTTAAACTCTAAGAAAGAATAGGTTAAGGAAATGAATACGATGTAACAAATCAGCAAAAGAAATCTTCAAGACATTCACTAAATTTTATTTTTTGGTAACTTCCAGGTTACAAAAAGTCTGGGCTCTTCACATTTTTATCACCACTTACACTTGTGTCTACCACAGTAAAAGTTTTACACTACATAATAGCAGTGTGTGCAGTTTTTATCTACATGTTTAATAATTATTTTTGCAATAACTTAGCCTGCATCATTCCCATACACATACACACTAATAACATAGGTTTCAACCTTGAATTTGAAATTCAACAATACTTTCTCTTAGACCTGAAATGGACCTAGGTGCTTTATTATCTTTAAAAACACCAGCACAAATAAACTAAAAAAAATTTGAGAAATGACCATAACAAAATTACCACTTGAAAGAAAATGATAATTACAAAACTTTGATAAAATCATCTTTAGACCGCTTTTACTACCAGAAGCATTTGTCAACTTTGATCTACCGTTATATTACTGTACAACATCACCTCTGAACTGAACTTTAAAACTATTTCCTTAAAATAGAAAACAAAATATTGTAAGAGAAAGCTGTGAGAACTAAAAATATACACACTATTTACAAGTAAAGAATGTACATGCTATTTCTTAATATTGAAATTACATCTTTTAAGCACACTTTGCTGAATGTTCCCATAAAAGCATTGTATGCATGTTTCAGTCAGGTCCATTCTGTTGCTGTGATTGCTGTTTGTGCCGCCATCCCTTCTCAGGTGAACTTAACGGTGACACAATAATTTTCCCAACATCTTCTACCGATGCAGGGCCATCTCCTTCAGCGGCAACAGTATAAATAGCAGCTGGTACTCCCTGTGATGAATGCGAGCGAGCCATTTGCACCCTTCCAGTGTATGGAGTTTTTGGTGTTGTTGCAAGTCTTTCATTTGCAGCAATGGGAGGCAAGGGTTCAGGAGCAGCTCGCACAACAACCTGCGGGTCTGCTCGACTGCCAGTTTTCAGAAACTCAACATAATCATCAGGTAAGGGCCGATCCCTTCCCGCAGATCGCTGCAAACCTTTGGAAATTCCCAGCCCTGGTCTTGAAGGAGATGAAGCTCGCTTTGGACGTAATGGCATGCCTTTACTGGATTTCACAGGTGCTACATTTAGTTGAATCTCATTCGGAGAAGCTTGTATTCCCACAGCTCTTGAAATCTTCATCCTGCTAGTTAACAAATTTACTTCCTGGGGAGATGGAGATGTGACTGATCGTCGATAACGTCGATGGATATTAGAAGGTGTTCCTTCTGATGGTGGTACAGGTGTTCTCGAAGATATCACCGGAGAAGCCTCTACCTGAGATGAAACATCTTCACCAGCAGCTGTACTTACAACTGTTGTTCCTCTCGATTCTTGTGACACTTCTTTGGTTTTCTTAACACTTGAAGGCCTGTTTTGATGATGTCTTCCAGACTTCTGTAGTTTAATATTGTGAAGTTGTGAAGTCAGATATGCAATAGTGTCTGATTTCTTTTCTAGTTCTCTTCCTACAGCAGCTAAATTAGTTTCTTTATCTGATAAATCTTTGGCGTACTTCTGGTTCAATGTTTTAAGTTGACCCTCAAGCACCACAATCCGTTTATTCTTTACTTCAATGACTTGCTTAAGTTCAATGTTCTCAGTTTTCAGTTCACTTAGTATTTTCTGTGACTCATCTAAACTCTGTCTTGCTTGAGCTGTAAAAAAAAGAGAATGATAAGAAGCAAATTAGATCACTTTACAACCTTTTATATATTGATCCAGAAATAATCCAGAAGTCCCAAGAAAAGTAATCTGGCCCCAAAGGCTTGTTGTATAAAGAAGAAGAAATTCAAATCAGTTCCATTGGCAGTATTTTCCAATTAGAATTGAGTTATCCAAAGCCTTCAGAGCCTTTTCAATACCATTTGTACATCTTAGCATGACAACTGCTTAGCTAAACAGTACCAAAATGTACCAGCAGCCACTGAACCTATGCAATGGTCTGTGAAAATTTATTCTCCTGAGTTGAAATAATCAAGAAATTTTTTCTTTCAGTTGAAGAAGTATTGTTTGCATTATAAACAGTTACGTCCCATGCAAACAGCAAAGACAACAAACCAGGCCATGGAAACCTATGGATGCAGGCTAGTTCTTCCATGGCTAAAACCAGTTTGGTAAGATATCTGACACAAAAACTGTATGAAAATGAAGTACTTGACCAGGGATGAATTTTTTTCCAAGCACTTTATGCCTGGTTCCTACCTAGTTTCCAAACCAGACATCCTTGGTGCTTGTCACATGTTCCACCCCCCCCCCCCCCACAGACATCTGCTTGACAGCGCCAAAAACATGTTCACCAATCACAGACCATTTACAGGTTTTGGGAAAATGAAATTTGACCTTGTTTTTACCAAATTGAATTCTAGTATGTCACATCACTCTGTTGCTTTCTTGTGCAGTTTATTTCCATCTCCAGATTTCATTCCGTTGAATGAAGGAAATAAATGGTTTTGAAAAGAACTATTGAGTTTTGAAATCACTCCATGCAAAGTCAAAAAGATATTCTTTCAAGAGGGCATTATCTTTGTTCAAAACTTGTACTTGACCAACGCTCACAGCGGGATTCAGTTTAAAAAGATCAACTGGCCCCAAAGGCTCGTTGTATAAAGAACAAGAAATTAAAATCAGTTCTACTGGCAGTATTTTGCATTCAGAATTGACAACGATGACAACGACGACTGGTCATTAGGGTTAACCGCACAGCTTGTCAGAATGCATTTGACGGCTCTGTTAGGTTCATGGGGGAGGGATGCATGACGAGTCCAAAGAATGTCTGCATTGGAGGCTAGTTGCTGCGGTGCTTGCTCTCTCCTTCTCACAGAAATAAAATTATCTGTGGCACCCAGGATACAGGAAAAGTGGTCATTACATTGAGATGGTCCTAGGAAAGGGATCTGCTGTATATACAGACATCATCTTCCAAAAACAATAAATGGAACTAAGGTGTTTTTAAGGCAGCAAAATGCATACTTTTTTACAATTTTACATTTTATCACCAAGCTGGAGTTAAGTGTAAACACAATTATTAAAGCTTCTTTTTGTCGTATTATCAAGCTTTCATAAAATGATGTCATAGAAAAAGCAAATCAGTATAAAGTTTCAAAGCAAACAAACGAAGGAGGAAAGAGTTTCACCAAGAAAACAAATATTACTAGGTATTAAATTAAATGACTCAGTAATTTTCAGTTTCATAAGGATCACACCTCTAAGTGGGTTTTCCAAATAATTATTACAAGACGAACTGTCGACGTACTGCTGTAAGTACCTCAAAATTATATTAAACCAATCCAAGGTACTCTCTGGCGGATATTAAATGATTAATAGCTTTCAAACATGGATTTTACAGGCAGAATAATTTATAAGAGGAAGGAAGGGGAAACATCTGTTCGTACTGATACCCGCGCAAAGAAATCGAATGTCGCTAAAAATTGTCAAAAACCTACCTTCATCCTCACCAGAACTCGTAGCATTCATTGCCAATTTAAAAGTCAGTTCTATAAAAATAAAATCGAAATGTTACTCCTACGAAACTGGACAGAATTTTTGCGTTAAAAACGATTCATACCTCCGCATTTCTTCTGGAGTTTATTGATCTCGGTGTAGAGTCCTTGAAGTGTTTTCGCGTGTTCTTGTTGCATAAACAGTATCGAACTTTCAGCATTTTGAAGCTGTACACGAGCTTGAGCTAGAGTTCCAGCCATTCTGAACTTCACTCTGCAATCAGTAGCGATTAAAGCAGAGATATCAACACGCAAAACCCAACCCCTAACTCAGTTGACCATATTTTCAATATGGCTGCTTTCCCGTTGCCACGAGCAGCAGAATCCAAATATTTCCTTTGTAAACCGGTTTAATTTCGTCACAATGAACACTAACGTCATTATTTGCCTATAAAAGAAAGTTCCTCATTGGACAAAGGCTGTCTAGTGTAGCCAATCATTAGCACTCATCTATCGGTGTAATGTAAGGCGTGGTGCCTAAGCGCAGGCGGGAAAAGAGGAAATTTGTTTTGAATTTCTGTGGAAAAATACTTTCTGTTTTGCTGTGAAGTTTCTCTACCTGTGGGATGGCTTCCGTTTCCCAAACAAGCGGTGTAGTCGTTTGGGAATGGGAAGAAAGACCAAGTCTCTGGATTCCATACGGAGTGGACGCTTGTCAGTACCTAGAAAAGGCCTTCTTAGAGCTCACACAAGGCTCTTCCAAGAAAACATCCACAGGATCTACAGTCAATTTGGGAAATTGTTCCCTTGGTTTGAGCTGTTACGAGGTTGATTTGGTGAATATGCTGCAACTAAGACTAGGAACAGGTAAACAGTGTACACTTCTTCTTTATGTTAGTTTCATGGGACTCCAACTTGATGTAATTTTCAACCAAATGACGAAACGGTGAAGACAAACAAGAAGCCGGAAGTGGAAATTTGTGTAGCAACAATAGTTAGGTGTCTGTGATGTGCATAGACTGAATGAACCCTTTAAGCCCCAATATCAACATGGGTCTTCTCCTCCCTGTTCTCCAAAAACATTTACAAGAATTTGCTTTAACATGCATCCAGACATTTTGTAATCTTTTCTTTCACCAAGAAGTGATATTGTTAGGAGAAATTAGATGCTGGTCACTTTTGGGGCTTAAAGGGTGAACATTTACATTCATCCTGGTTACTTCTTTATCGCTAGTGTTATTTGGTCCTAGGCAGACCAAACTTTTGATCTTATTGCATCAGTGAATTCCAGCTGTGCCCCCCCTCCCCCCCCCCCCATGCAACTGCAGGGTATTTGCGCACCTTGTCAGTCCCGGGGTGGGGCATTAACAAATTTGGCGTGGCCCGGGGGTCGTGCATTTGCCAACCCCGAGGTTACCCCGGGGCTATTGACACACACATGGTTTCCGACTTGAAATCCATGGAGGATTTTATTGGAAAGGACTAGCAGTTCGTCGCAGATTGATTCATCCATCAAAGTTGAGGACTGGACAAACTTGAGGAGGTTTTCTTGATTTTATGCATTTCTTCATTGCTTATCAAGGCACAACTTGAGCTATCGGGAATGATCAACATGAATCGACGTATGTATGCTTCATTAATCAAGGATTTAATAATTAAAATTTAGTCGCCATGATTCTAAAACTATCATGATCGATCATTTAATTCTAAACGTGTTCATAGGGATCATGATTTACTTTGCATATTATTAAAATATTCACAACAGATGACTTTTATACAACAGGCTATTTTATAATGTCAAGATATTTTTACCAGCAAACTTTTTAAAATAAAATATATAACAATAAAGTGTTGTTTGTGAAGTCAATATCGTTGCTTGGTGGTTTTAACTTAATTAACCAATTACAAGATGGAGAGGCAGACCTACAGAATCGAAAAATATGCCGAAAGTGGCACTATTGTACAATGAATAAAAACCGCTGCAGTGTTGATTAGGGATGTACAATCCCAAGGGCAGGGCATTTGCCCTCTTCCTTCATCCCCGCCGTGGAGCATTTGGCAGCTTAAGTGCCCCCACCCCTGGGAATTTGCCATCCAAGAAAAAGATGCTAATGCCTGGGGATTAGCCTGGGGGAGGGGGGTGGGGGCATGGGCGTAGCTGGAATCCAAAGTGGTACTATTGTGCAATGAATGAAAACCGCTGCGGTGTTGATTAGGGATGTACGATCCCAGGGGCGGGGCATTTGCCCTCTTCCTTCGTCCCCACTGTGGAGCATTAGGCAGCTTAAGTGCCCCCACCCCTGGGAATTTGCCATCCAAGAAAAAAAATGCTAATGCCCAGGGGTTAGCCCAGGTGAAGGGGGGGGGGCATGGGCGCAGCTGGAATTGACTGATGCATAAATGTCCTTTCAAAAAGCTTAAAACTCAGTCCACTTCACCCACACCATTGGTTTTATGCTGCCATTAAAAGAACCACTTGTCCAACCACTTGTCTTTTAACTGGCATATAAACCTCTGTGCCCAAAAAGAATGAAAATAAAATCATATCAACAATTACGGGCGTTAAGAGTATCAGATATGCTTGTTATCCTTAAAGCTCACGTTACATGTACCTTTTTAAGGGACACTACGGAAGATCCAAAGAACTGTCTATCCCAGTGGTTCTGCTGCAGGACAGGGAGTAAGATGGGAATGGTTCAATGATGTTACATGGGTGGCATATGACATCCCTACAACTGAAGCCATTGAACAAGAATACAGTGCCAAGCGTGGATTTGTAGACTTGTCTATCACACCACTAGCAATTCCAAACTATTTGGATTTTCATAAAAAGGAACAAATTAATAAGCATACTTTTTTCCAAAGGCCTGTGCAAAGATTAACAAATCAGAGATACCCTTTGGATACTCAGGGATCGAGTGTTACTGCAAAATTTCCAAGTAAAGGTTTGGCTGCCTCAGCTTCTTTTAATGGTTACACAGCTTTCAGTCATTCAAGAACATCAAGAGCTAGAGTTACAGCTGGGGAAGGTGCAACAGCTGTCAGCAGAGGAAAGAAATTGAAGAAAGTCAAGGTGGAACATTCTCAAGGTACAGAGTATAGTATTAATAGTCAAACACCCACCATCCCTTTTTGAACAGACCAGTGTAAGGTGATTTCATCAAAATAAAAGTTGACAAGCAAATTTTTTGAAATTTTCTTTGCTTGTTCTTCACTGCATATTGATGAAAAATGTGCAATGTTGAAAAGAATGGGTCACCATGGCCACAAAAGAGATTAGCCTGCGAGCAAGCTCTCTCGGGGGTGGGGGCACAAAAGAGGCAAAAATGGAAAAAGAGCTTGCACCGACGTCTCAGGAATTTGAATTCCACCCCCAGCGCGGCTGTGGCTCCCCGTTGTCTGAGCTGTCAGATTTTGGCCAATCAGTGGGAACCAGAAAAAGGAACAAACATGTTAAACACGTGAAAGAAGGTCAGATTTCACGCATTATGCAAATTTGATGCAGTTTTGAGCTGAAACTAACTTCGGACCGTATTCGCTATTTCTTACAAATTCTTTTATGGTTGTCATTGACTTAAAGTTTCAATATGAGCCTCAGTTACCATTTCAATTTTTAAACGAAGGATAAAGTGCGCGAAAGAAAGGTTCGATTTGTTCCCACATCGCTCGCGCAATCAATTTATTTTGAGACTCGCAGTATGTAAATAGTGCACTGTGAACTAAAAATATCTCAGGAAAAAAACTTGCTATTTTACTCTAATGCTCTTTCTAACATCATAACCTTCGATTTTGAGTATGTCACATTTAACGGTTTCACTTTTGACGGCAGGTTTGGCATAGGCATTTTCAATTCTGAAAATTTTACCTTCGTTGTTTTATACGTCGCACTCAGGGCTCGACATTAATGGTAACCCATTAACCAATGGTTAGTAGTTTTCAACGTTTGGTTACTAAAAATGTGCCCAAGTAACCCAACATGGTTAGTAAAAATCTTCTTTAAAATAATTAATTATCATACACAGAGAAACTTCTGAGAAATAAATATTAATTTTCGTGAAAGGTTGATGTTTCTTTTGGCATGAGATTGTTTTTATCTTGAACAATTTGTTGTTTTAAAAGGGAAATGTACGGTACGATCGAACATGAAAACGCTTGGTTGCCTACTGCACAGAACTCGCGGTAACCAGGCCTATTTGGTGGACGTGGAGGCCTGAACACAACTTTATTTACTTCTGCCATCTTCTTTTAATGGAGAATGGAGAAAAATGGAAAAAAGCATTCGTCTAATTGCAAGTGAACAGATATTGTTAATGGTCAAAACACAAGAGTAAATGAAAGGACAATGGCATTAGTGTTATGTTGTCCATATTTATCTTACAGATCATCATGTAATTTGAACCACTCATACATTTATAGTTTGTTCCATTTATTAACACAATTTTCAATAATTTAATATAACAGATTATTGCATGGGTAATAAACTTTATAATTTGGTTAGTAAACTTTGTCTCCTAACCCGAAGGGTTAGTTATCCAAAAAATTAAATTCAAGCCCTGCACATTCGGTGTTTGTTTTGTCGTCTTCGCGTTAAGGTTGATGACCTCATTACCAAATTAAATCTCCACCAATCAGCATTTTGCATCGAAATTTTCGATGTAGATATTCAAATTCCTGAGACGTTGTTGCAAGCTATCTCTCCATTTTTCCCTCTATCGCGCCCCCACCCCCGAGAGAGCTTGCTCGTAGGCTACAAAAGAGATATGATCAGCTTAAGATAGCTGATGATTTTAAGAAAAATCACAAACAGGAGCTAGCTTATTTGATCAGATTGTGCTCCATTTGGTGGGAACACACAGAACATAGAAAAGGCAACCCCTTAAAACAATGTGACAGACTTCAAGTAGTCAACAAGGTATTATTCCTAGTGATAAGTTATTTTTCTGATGAATACATTTTCTAAGAACTTTTTTAACACAAAGAAGTTGATTGCTGGGTTTAGTGATTTATGTGTTAGAAACAGTAGGTCACCATTCTCATTTAGAGGAAAATGACCATTTGTTTCACTGGACAGCTCAGTCTCAAAAAATGCACAAGCACTCTTTTGCATGATAATTGAGCAAGGAATTATGCACAGTAAGGATGCGCAATGCAGTTCTGATCAATGGAATCACCTTAATGCACTTAAGCCGCACTTAGCCTTCCTTAAGGCTTTCTTTATCAAAAATTTAAAACCAAGTATTAATGAAGGACTAAAAATCTTTAGAGAATTAGACCTTTTTCTCCAAGTATTGTCAGTAATGTCTTCACCTGTAAATCTGCCTAATGACTGTTGTGACGTTTCTTCACATAACTATGACTCTAGAGTAGAGTTGAAATATTGTATATTTATCCCTATCTTGTAATAAACCAAAACTTGGTTTTACAATGATCACAATTCTTGGTCTTGCTTTTTTCATGATGTATTCAAAACTGTCAGACATGGCTCTGAATTCAGTAAGTTAGTAAGGAGAATTTAAAGTTTAATTAATAATTTGTTCTAGCTGCAGGCGCTACTGCCCGTGACCCTCTTTCAGAATTTTGCAACGACTTGGAAACAGCCCCAGACGAGGTACTCTTGCAGAAGTGTTAGAAAATGGACTCTTAGCATTTCCAGGGATAGATCCTGGGTGACGAGTACTCCCATATGTAGCCTATACTGGGGGATGTACCACCCAGTAGGGTCCCGGGGGGGGGGGGTATTCTGGATTTCTAGTGACTGGGATGATCGAATGGGGGCAAAAATCAAAACCCAAAAAAATCCCTAGGGCTTCCAACAAAACCCCAAAAAATCCCTGGACCAAACATTACCCCCCCCCCCCTCAAAAAAAAATCCCATGCTGAATTTCCAGGCCTTAAAAATTTCCAGAAAGGATTACATGATATAACACGAGCTACCAAGAATCTTGAGATTGTTTTGAATACCCCCAAAAAATCCCTACTTAAATCGAGCCACACACAAAAAAAGACCTGCCAAATTCTCCTACCCAAAAAATCCCAGAATCCAAAAATTTCAAACCCAAAGAAATCCTTAGATCATCCCCGTCACTTGAAATCCGGAGTACCCACGTGGGAGTAGGGTATGGTTTTTCAATCATTCTAAATTATTTCATAATTCGGTATGGGCTTTAATTTTCACTTGACACTGTCATGCTCCTGTAGTTTCATAGACAGGGCAGTCACAGTGTACACAGGTACCCTTCAGTTACCCAGAAACAGTTTCCATATTTTCTAGGGCAAAATTTTCTGCATTCTGACCTTTACTTGATCTAACATGGTCGACCATAAATCATTGTCAGGAGTCTAATGCTCAAAACTGAAATACTTAACCATGTAAAAAGGAATATTAGGTTTAAGGCTTCTTAGGCTGGCTGACTCACTCCTACCCAAACTTGGGTTGTGCATCCTCCTCCCTCTCCTAGGGGACAAATTAATTAAGGAGCCCCTGAGGCCCCAGTGCATATTTTTGACATTTGGCCCAGGCCCTGGGAGAACTGAGACCCCAGGTTTGTAATTTTGCACTTGTAAGGATATTCTTTAATCCTAAAGAGTGACTAAATTAAAGCTATGTTCTCTCTTTGTTGTTGCAATGTCGTAAAAATAACCGAAGAATTTGCCTTTGTATATTAAATAACTATCTAAATATGAACATGACAGAAAATTTCTGACAAATGGTAATTTACTGTCATCACTTTCTGTCATAGGACTGTCCTATCTGTTTTGAAAAGCTCTGTAATATCTCTTCATTTGACGATGAATCTGAAACCACTGGAGAGGCACAATCTTCCTGCATCAAACAGCTGACCAAGTGCAAGCATTCATTTCACGCTTCTTGTCTGCAAGCAATGTACAACAGTGGAGCTCAAGTGAGTACAGTGGAACCAAGGGACTGGGAAAATGAATTCAAAACCCTGATACAGCTGTATAACAAATTTGTGGGAAATAGACCAAAATCTTTGTTATATAGGGGTTGGTTGATAATTAATTTGTCTCCAATTAAACAGCATCCAGTTTAATTGCACAATGTCTCTGGGATAAATGATCAAATTTATAACATTTGTAACCTTTGTCTGCAGGCAACTGTACACACAGTACAGCTAAATTTTGTCTTTGGTAATGTTTTGCCTTCAACTTTTTTTCGTTATATCGGGGTAGTTTTTTAGGTTGGGCCTTTGGTTTGTGTTTGTTTTAACAAGGATTTCATTATACCGTACGTTTTACTACAACTTTAGTGGAGCTGAAGAATGTTGTTCGTTGTACTTGGAATTTCCTTAAATCGTGTTTGTTAAATCGGGGTTCCACTTGGTAAAAAAATGTCGCACACAAGTCAAAGAGGCCCACACGGCCAGACCTGTAGCATGAAGCAACTGAAGTTATTGCTTCTCACCCTGGATGGGATGCTGGTCCATCGCAGGGTTACTCCCAGCAGTATGTGGCCGGTTCCTATTTATGCACCTGGGTGGAGAGAGACAATCTGGGGTAAAGTTTCTTGTCTCAGGAAACAACATGATGGCAGGGACTGGGCCTTAAACCACTGACTTTCGGATCTGAAGTTCAGTGTGCTAACCACTGCACTGCACTACCATGCCCTTACTTGGTACTTTGTTAGAAAACATAGGCTGCGGCAGGTGTTATACAGGTCCCAGAAATCCTGGAGGGTCCTAGATCAATTTCATTATGACAAGTCCTGGAAAATGTAGTGGGTGCTGTATCTATTTTATTTCAAGAAAAATTCCACGAACAATGTTACCATTTGACGTGTCATCCAGTTGTCTTGTAAAGCAAAAAGCGGTTTTTTTTGCTGGTAACCTGTATGTACTTAACCAATAAGGAAACTAGAAATAAACATTATTTTGTTCTGTGTTAACCACAGGATGGAAGTTTACAGTGCCCCACTTGTAAAGCAATCCATGGTGTTAAACATGGCAATCAACCAAAGGATGGTGTTATGGATGTGCATCGCTCACACAGAAGCCTTCCTGGCCATCCTGGCTGTGGAATGATCACAATTGTCTATGACTTCAGAGAAGGAGTGCAGGTATATGGATGCAGCAATAATTTTCTCTTGCTGGATAAACTGGTGACACTTGAAATTAACCCTGTGCGGCCCAGTATCAAGTCAAGTTTCCCTGCTGGTTTTCACATAAAGGTATTTGACCCTGTGGCCAGATACTGGTTAGAATCCTGTTCCATTTGCAAATTCACTTCCCACATTCTTGCACTTTGCTTCATCATTTGCCGTCAGGAAGAGGTCAAGACGTTTCCAGGCAAAGTAAGGAATGTGTAGTTCCAAAAAAAAATTCATATCCACCCCATGGAAGGTCATCGGAAATTCCTAAGGGGAAGGGGTCTTAAAAGCCAAAATTTTACAAGCAAAGTATGAGGCTAACTGGAATTTCCTGGGGGGGGGGGGGATGCAAACGAAATACCTTCCGTGGGGAGAGTATGGATATTTTCTGGAGCTACACAATATTTATCCTCAACATTTTTCAGGGACCAGAACATCCTAATCCAGGAAGAAGATACAGTGCAGGAGGGTTTCCAAGAACATGCTACCTACCTGATAACCGAAAAGGAAACAAGGTGTTTGTGACTCCTATTGTTGCGCACTCATTTCTTGACCTGAGATCTAAAATTTCAGGAATTAGCGTATTACTAATTAAGTTTTGTTGAACTGAACTCACTCAAGTGAAGCGTGAATGATTTCTTTTGTTCTCTGCCTGAACTAAAACAAAGAAATTCAACCTAGAATCCGTGGTCCTGTTGTTTTCTTTGTATCAGTTTTAAGCAAAAGTAATACGCTAATTCCTCAAATTGAAGCTCTCAAGTCGAGAAATAACTGCACAACCATGTTCCTTACAGGAAAACCAGCCTGCGTGTGCCAATGTTCAGCTAAATAGCACCAATTAAGATTTTCAACCTGCAATCATCACTTACGCCCTTTTTCCACCGGGCCCTTCAATTATTATTTTTTATTATTATTTATGATCATTTAATCACAGGGGAAAGTTCCAAAAATGCACAATCCAAGGCTTCTGCCTAATGGGAGCCTGGCAGCCTGGGGCACCCAAGTTACAAGTGTGGGCAACCAAATTTCTTATGCTGGGAGCCTTTGTGGGTGCCCAACATTTTATGTGGTATAACTAATTTCTTCAATTTCCATGCAGCTAATAATATACCTAACTTTCTCATCCCAATGATCATGAGAATGTGATACATGTGGACCTTGGTTCAAGCATTTTTTCTATGAAACATGTATGATGGGTATCAATAATCTTTAAGAGATGTGCATCGCTTATCACACTCATTTCTAACAGTATTTTGAAGCCTTTTCATTGAATGCCAGCAAAATATTGGTATGAGGCTCCCAACCTTAAAGCTCAGGCTCTTCAATCCCTAGCTTAGGAGCCCAAAGGGCTCTCAAAATTTTTTCTTAGGCAGCAGCCTTGGTGCAATCCTCTTTAGTTAACAACAGCAAGTTATGGAATGATTTTGACATTGTTCAATTAACTCAGTTGTAACACAATCTGCTGCCTGATAAGCTCAGCTGGTTGGGTACTTGATCACAGAGCAGGAGGCTACAGGTTGGAATCCCAGCAAGGCTACTAACTGGGCTCTTTCAGTGACAAGTTTATAACAAAATAAATAATGATTGAGCTGGTTGTGATGATCACATCCTAAGCACAGAGTTTTCGGTGTCATTATTATTTTGGTCTCTGTATGTATGAGGGATCATTTAATTGGGATATCCTCAAGATCCTCCTTCAGAGTGCCTAAAATGAATTATAATAAGTAAATTAATGTGGATGAATGATTACTGGCTATAAAATCAACATGGAATCTTGTTCTTCAAACAGTAGACAGCACAATTTACGAAAACATCATTTATTTTATTTACTGCAGGTTTTAAAACTCTTAAAAAAGGCTTGGCAGCGAAGGCTTATTTTCACTATTGGTATGTCAACGACAACTGGTGTGCAAGATACAGTAATTTGGAATGAAATTCACCACAAAACAGAAGCATTTTCAAACCACATGGGCCACGGCTTCCCTGATCCTAACTATTTAGACAATGTTCTTGCTGAGCTGGCTGCACAGGGAGTCCAGGATGATGAGGAAAGTGAAAATCTGCAGGAATAAAATCTCAGGATGTTGAATTAATGTAATTACAGTCTCTCTTACTTTGTAGACTCCTTGCTATATATGACAGGTACTCTGTTATTAAGAAAAGGCTAGAATGTCATGGTAGCCCACATATAGGGCAAGAATGTCATGCTAGCCCACATATAAGGCACTAATGTGAAGGTAAGTGAGTACAAGTGAAGGGAAGTGAGTACAAATGAAGGAAAGTGTGTGTTAGTGGAGGTATGTGCGTTAATCAGTTGGTGTATATATTCATATAGGATTGTAATGTTATTAGTGCCTTATATGTGGGCTAGCATGACATTCTTGCCTATTAAAGAAAAGGTGCTCAACTCCTGGTTGAAGAAGATTACTGAAAATTTACGCTAACCATTATGGAGTCTGAACTTTTTTTACTACTGGGTTTGGCTTTTACTCCACACTCCTTGTCATCCTTAACACTTCTTTTCTTTTGGGGCTCATCTTTGTTACGCTCATAGCCTGCAAAGTATAAGCGCTTCAGTTATACAATGTAGTCATATGCGGAAGCAAAAGAACCAACTCTACAAAAGAAGTAAAAGAACCAACTCTACCAAAAACACTTTGTAGAAAAGTGTGAGAGTTAAAGTTTTTGTTAAGATGATTGGATAAATAAGTTGACAATGAACAACTAAGAGTGTTGTGCTTGTAAATGTATTGTAGAGTCAAATAGTTCTGATGATGTTTATTGGGCATATTTCCTTTTACAGATTTTTTTTTCCAACTTATCTCCTTAAATACACAGTTACTGTTTAAATATTCCATTTTTAATATTTTATATTTAATGTAAAATATAGAGGTTTGAAGTTCCCTCATAGGAGCTATATGGTTTATATGTTGACAAAGAGACTGAAAAGGTCTAATTTTATAAATCATTGTAATGATTGCCAGATCAGAAGATTGCTTGTGATCTGCCAAACATTAAATAATGAAGTCTGTGAGTTTGGAAACTGGCTTTTGCTAGCTTTCTTATACAGAGCTCTGAAGTCTTGTTTTAGTAAAGTTATACAAAAAATGAGTTTTGTATACTACTCAAATTAAATCTAGCAAATCCCTCATGAGTAAATATATGTGATGTGGTAAATGTTTTTGTGACCTTACTGTCTGATACAGTAGTACCACAGTTTAGGGTGTATCAGGCCCGTGTGCTTGAACACCCTTCACATGCCAGGAACACCTGTCCGCAGCACTTTAGATGCTCTCTCAGACAATCCTGGACATGGCATGGCTGGGTCATGTTCTGGTACAAGCTGGCAGGGCTCGTGACTAACGGTAGCCAACTAGTCACAGACTAGCAAAAATTCCTTTTTGGCTAGTAGGTTTTGCGCTTTCCCGGCTAGCCATTTTGGCTAGTGAAATTTTCAAAGCACTAAAGTACCGGATGGAAACCAAACTAAATATTGCTTCTGATGATCCGATCCCAAAAGCAAATTGAGTGAACAGAAACTAAAATTTATTCCGTAAAAGGACATCATAATGTTCGTATGGTACTTGTTTTGTCGTCTCAACGTTTCTCCCTACTTACTAAATGTTGTCTCAGTTGGCAACGTTTCTCTTGCGTTCTCAACGTTTCTCCGTACGCCGTTAGCACGTTCGCACTTTACTGATCTTGTTTTCCCAAGGTTTCCAGTGTATTATTGCATTCGTACGATAAGTCTACACTTCGTAGCGTTTCTCTGTACGTTAGTATGTTCATACGGTATTAGTCTTGTCTTCTCAACGTTTATCCGTACGTTCGTGCAATGTTAGTTGTCTTCCCTACGTTTCTGCGTAATTTATTGTCCTACCTTACACAAATAGTCTTGTCCGATCGGCGTTCTTAAATTCCGTACTATACCGTTCTTACGGAATTAGTTTTGTCTAATGAAATTTCTCCGTAAGTTGGTAGTTGCGTATTTTGTTATCCTCGGTGTCTCCTCAAAGTGTCTCTGTACCTTGGTACATTGGCAGTGTTTCTCGCTTACTGTATTTACAACCAACGTGTTCGATATGACTCCTCAAGGTTTCTCCGTCACGTACCTTAGTATGTTCGATATGACTCCTCAAGGTTTCTCCGTCACGTACCTTAGTATGTTCGATATGACTCCTCAAGGTTTCTCCGTCACGTACCTTAGTATGTTTGATATGACTCCTCAACGTTTCTCCGTCACGTACCTTAGTATGTTCGATATGACTCCTCAACGTTTCTCCGTCACGTACCTTAGTATGTTCGATATGACTCCTCAAGGTTTCTCCGTACCTTAGTAAGTTCAAATCTTATTAGCTTTGTGTGCTTAACGTTTCTCCGTACTTAAATACGCTCATAATTTACTAGTCTTCTCTTGCAGACATTTTTCCGTAAGTGAATTGAGTGCTGCATCAGTCGTGTCTTTCTCTGTACCTTACAACGTTCGTACAATGTTAGTCTCTTCTTCCCAACCTTTCTCCGTACGATGACAAGCTCGTATAAGGTTAACTTTTCTAGATATTGGTCATGATAACCGAAACGGAAAAGAGAGGCGTGAATAATATCGTGCCTACGAATTTCCCCTGAACGCACGAATACTTTGTGTTCGTGTGAGGATCTTTAACCGTTGGAAAGAATGGTCAACATTCCAGTTCTTCACTCTTGAGATTACAGAGTACTTGACTCGGCTAAAAATTATACATATTGAACACAGTGCGAGATTATGCAAAAACAAGTCTGGCTGGTGAAAAATGTATTTTGGCTAGTGAAATCAAGCCTCTCACCTGCCACTAAGCTACTAGGCTGAAAAGGTAGTCTCGAGCCCTGCACCTGGTCTCCCAACTGCACCCACTTTGGCTCAGCATTGTCTGCTACACAAAGAAATGGCCATATACAGAGTAACCTGGCCAGATAAAACGTGAAGACTGATGACAACACAAAGCTATTGCAAGGAACAGAAAAGCAATCCCTGGGGCAAATTTAGATTATGGATCAATATATCATTTAATAATTTATACTGCACCATTTCTATAAAATTATTAAACTGTGCCTTACAGGGTTCAAAATAAAATCAGAGGTTTGAGCCTGAATTTGGCGGCCTTTTTTTTTTCTCGAGGCTGATTTTAGCCGGCTGTCAACAAAAATGAACAAGCACCTATTCCAAATAAAGAATAAAGTGTTGACAGGCCAAATCCTGCCCATATGCTCATGCTAATGTGTTTCCGTGACCTTATAGTTTAGCTCTCATGAGTACATCCCGACTCCTTTCACTGAATTTGACTTCAGACCTTATTCTTTTTACTAGACTGTTGGGGTTGTCTCGCGCATGGAGGCGTGTTTTAAATTGGGTGATATTCTCAACGGAAGATTTCACTGAAGAGTTTGTTCTAAGAAGTCGTAGGGCTTCACCTTTGATAAACCCTTTTCTAACTCCTGGTGGGTGGCAGGAAGAGAAGTGAGTGTACTGGAAAGTTTCTGTCAAATAAAATTTTTGTGGGTATCAAGGATTACTTGCATGTTTAATCTTTCAGACACCTTTGAAAACAGTAGTATCCAGCAAGTTTATTTCTTTGTCTGAGATTTCAGTCGTTGGGTGGTGTCTGTTTGCTACAACAATAAACTCGTCTATCTCCTTTTTGTCAACATTCCACAGCGAGAGTATGGCATCAATGTATCCTTACCACTCAAGTGGTAAAGGAGTGTAGAACATTAACTACTGTTTGACTGAGCACAGAGCGTTATGGTAGGCCCGATAAGTGTCTCTCTTTGACCTAGATTTATCAGATTTTGCTCTTCGCAACTTATCATTGTTGTGTTCAACATTGTTGTGTTCAACACGGCGATAATGAAACTTGGTTAGTGCGCCTGTGAATTTCCGTTTGGCTTCTCTTTATGGAGTGTATTTCCGTCTTAAACTCCTTGCCAGGAGTGATGATTGGTTTTGCGACATAGCACAAGTCTCTTGCATTGGACATGTGCCTTTTTCTGTGTGTGCCTGAAGTTTAACTACTGATGTTTCTGACTGCTCGATTTTTCCCTTGAGCATGGAAATCTTGTCGATGGGGGACTGATAGGGTCGCTTCCTGGCGTTTCACAAATCAGATCAGGCCTTTGAAAATGATAAATTCCACAACAGTGACACTAAGTTTCAGCCCGGCAGTACATGTCCTTTGGTCTCCAGCAAATTAAATTGGACGAGAAGGCAAAAACAAACGAAAAAAGCGACAAGGTGCTAAGTGGAATAGGATGGAAGACGCATTGGTAACAAAGAAATCGTGAATGAAAATTTGCCCCGTTCCTAAAAGAGAACTGAATTGCTGCGGCACTGCTACCCCGTGTCTGGCCTATTTCCTCAAAAGTTGCATTGTTGATCATGTATGAAAACCACATCGGAAAAAAAAGAGTGCCAGAAAATAGAGATAGTCACTAGAACGAAGAGTTAATTTACCAGAATCGAGACAATAATTGTTAGCGTTCCGTAATTTGTTTTTGTTTTGTTTTTTTTGTTTTTAAATTTAGCTTTTAAAACGTCATCCAATTCACTTTTGGTAGGTGTGTAAGTGTTTCATGGTTGCATTACTTTCTGATGTGAAACATTTACTATGACGTTCCAGGGACGTTGATTGCCGATCAAGGGATGGGGTGTCATTTTTTTCCATTTCTTGGGTAAAAAATAGCCGCCAAGAGTGGCCAAAGTGCCGCCGCTGTCGCCGGTAGCCGGCTGCTATTTTGAACCCTGAGTCCTTACACTAACCTGGCAGTTAATGTTCCACACACCGGAGTGGCTCCAATCCCTAGCATGTTTACCAGGGACCCAGGTACACATGCCCAGATTGCCCCTAGGTCTACTGTCTTGTGCTTTTGTGTTTAGAAAGCCTGATGAAGTACTTTTAAAAATTCATCTTTGAAATTTTACTTCCTGGTATGTTATAATAATCAAATGGCAACCCTGGTATTTGCACAGCTCTTGGGAAGGTATCTGGACACTTCACCCCACCATCACTTTACTCCTTGTCTTATCACCCTCTAAAAAGTTAGATTGCTCCACGCCAATAGTTACTTAGCTCCTTAATCCTGACGTGGGCAATCGATAAAAATTGATATCAGATAACCATTTGATAAACCAATAACTATTGATATCAATTACGTAAATGTTATCAATTTTACCTATCAATTGATAAAAATCAATACTCACAACTCTTCTGGGAATAACTGTTATCGATGTTATCAGTTTCATAGATTTTATCAATGGATGTCGATCATACATGTCTTTAATTTCTGGCATTGTTTTTAAAAGACGTAATTGCAGTAAAATGATTGCGGTACCTTTATTCATAAGTAAAACTGTACCGTATTTGTATTTCAGCAAATGTGGTTTATTGACTTTATTAAGCTGGCAGGCTAACTGTGCTGGAATATTATCGATTATCGATTGCCCACGTCGGGCTTAATAAAGTTACTTCACTCAATGCTGTAAGTTAATTGTAGGCTGCTACTTTGCAACCTTGTTATTTGCTGAAAACATATAAGTGAGTGCTTCCTTTTCAACAGCAGTAATTTCAGGGTGCCAGAGATCCAACATAAGGACAACTCTTTCACCTTCCTTTCCTCTGTGCCACGCTTCATGGAGGAAGGAATCATCAAACAACAAGAGCTCCTTTTCCTTCCAGTTCCTTTCCTCGCCGTTCACGCACAAACTGCATCCTTGTGGGACAAACAAAGGGAAATGACATCTTATTCTACAGTTTGTTGGGCCATAATGCGCAGATATGTGTGTTCCAGGTCTAACAACTGAAAACAAGGCATTGCCAAATGAACAACCCTTCATAAACGGTACGATCGACTCGACGATTTGCACAGTATTTGGACACCTAACACAGTTGTCTTCAACTTTCCCCCCCTGATTAAACAGATGAAAAACTAACCATTCGCCCTCTGGAGTTGTATTTTTAAACCATCCTTCACTTGTGTTGAGTATAATTCGCTTAAATTCCGATTTTATCAACTCAAAAGTTTCTGACGACTTCAAAGATTTTAGTTGTTCCAAGTAACAATTGTCCTCATACCACGGATCACAGGAAAGTCCATGGACATAAAACACTGTCGGTTTCTGGGTAGATACTGAATCATTTTGTCTCCCTTGTGTTTTGTAGCGTCCAATTGCTTCAAAAAGACGTCCAAGTCCAGTTCTGTCTCCTTCTGAGCATAAAAAATCATCCAACTTCTTTGACAAAACTGCTGTCGAGGCTGTATCATACTTGTGCGAGCATCGAAGACATTCGGAAGAGGAGCAGAAATTTAAACCGTCAGACCCCAGTTTAAGAGGATCGTCTTGATTACTGAACTTTTTTGTTAACAAAGTTGCAATTGACAACACAATCACAGCGATGACGCCTTTCAATAGGAGGTTATACACAAACGAATAGCTCTGAGAAATGAAGTCTTCCTCATCCGCCATGTTTGTTTTCCTAATTTGGTTCCAGTCCCTTCGCCCTTGTCTGTGGTGACCGTAGTGAGCCGATGCTCATCGATTAATTTTGATGGGCTCTCATGATCAGACAAGCGCTTCCTTTTCCCCTCGGGCGGCTTTCCTGAGTTACGTGAATCTTACTACATAGGTAAAGAAAAGTCAAGCGTGATAGTGACTGCAGAATATATGCACTATCCAGCGTAGTATGCTGGCAGTCTGCAGACGTCTCATGTTTCCTTTGCAAAGGAAATAGGAGACGTCCGCACGCAAGCTACTCAAACTTCCTTTTCCGTGGAAACACAGACCCCCCCCCCCCCCCCCGCAGAAACGCTCTCTATTTTGTAAGTACAGCACGGTGGGCCAGTCAGAGCGCAGCGTTTCTAGATTCCAATTTGAACTGGAGACAGTGGATAACGTGAACTCTGTAGATATGCCACAGGTAAAAACCTTGCCCTTCTGGTGGCCATTCATTTCTTCATTTTCTTAACCTTGCTTCAAGTTGCTCGTATGAAATTGAGAACGCGGGTTACAGAGGACGTGGGCTCTAACACCGAAATGACAGCTGGTTATCGCGGAATAACTGAAGAACTCGTTTTGCAGCTATAGCGCTTTGCGCTCTCACGCAAGTCACTTGTTTAGAGATTACGCGTGTACCTCTTACTCGTGTAATCCAAGCATTTTGCCCTAAAGCATCGAAATAGTCCTCATCGCTTTGTATCCTCACCCTAGCCGCACAAAGAATTCCGAAAATAGGTGTTTCGTATTCTCGCGTGTTTTAAGTAAATTGTGACGTCATAAATTGTAATGAAAATTTGCAATCAGATTAAGTGAAAAGGTATTAACTAAATTACCTGCAATTTTCTTTCGTGATTGTGTCATATGACCTATAAACAAATAGTTTGTCAATGGATAAACGTTATCCGCCCTTTCTACTTCACGACCTTCCAGACTCGATAATATTGCAGATATTTCGTAAATTCACCATCAAAGAACGCCTACTATTGCGTCGAGTTTGTTGGAAATGGCACCATCTTCTTAACGACTACAGCGTCTGGAAAAGCATCGACCTTAGCGAAGACAGCTTTCTCTCGAGCAAAGTCAACAACAAGGTTCTGGAAAGCTGGATAGCTGCGTGGGGAAAGACAGTCCAACACATAAATGTAAGCGACTGCAAATGGCTCACGGATCTTGTCATTCAAAAAGTCGCGGAAAAATGCGCTGATCTTCGGAGTCTTATCATCGAAGGTTGCTTTCAAGTGTCCGATTACGGTATCGACGAAATAGCGGCAAAATGCGTGCGCTTAAGGGAAGTCAACGTATTTCTTAGTGGTGTTTCGGAAGAGGGTTTTGACAAGCTGCTCAAACAGTGCCCTGACTTAGAAAATATAAAGCTTGGAAGTAGAGGCAACTGCCATCGTATGTTAGTGTCCGTGTGTCGAAAAGTAAAGGATTTAAAGGTGATCTCTATACATGATGTTATCCCGTTTGATGAGGGCGAGCCGGTTGTAGATGATCTGTCGCTGTGGAGATTATGCACCTGTTTTCCAAATTTGAACGCCATTGATCTAACGTGGTGTTGTTTTATCACTGATGATGCGCTCTTCGCTCTTCCTTTCTGCTGTCCTAACCTCACATCGTTCACTGTCCGTGAATGCCATCAGATCTCAGTTCGCGGCATCCGCGCGGTCATCCAAGTCTGCCATGCAAGCTTATCGTCAATTCACTTGGAGCGATTGTACAACATTACAGACGCTGTGTGCTATTCACCCGATGAACTTAACCCGTTCCCCAACCTCTCTTATTTGAAGGTAATAGACACTTCTATCTCCGACAACGGTATTGCGAAGATTGCCGAGAAAAGCCCGAACATAGAAACTCTCATTGTCGGAGAGCACTGTTTCAATCCGTACAACATTCACGGCAGTTTCATCCCCACGATCGCGAAAACTTGCCGAAAACTGAAGCGGCTTAAGTTATACTCAGGAAGAATGAAAGACACTTATTTGACAGCTATCAGTGAAAATCTACCCTACATAACGGACCTGTATCTCGGAGACTGTCGTGACTGTTCGTCTCAAGGCCTGGGTAAGATTATCAAGCGCTGCCGCTGGCTACAGGTATTGAACATTCAAAATTGTGCCCACGTGACCAGTGATATGTTGGTTCTTATTTCACAGAACCTCAGGAATCTCAGAGAACTGGAGATTCTGAGCTGTAAGAGTATCACGACTTTAGATGTTTTAGAACTCAAAAGGAAGTTACCTATGTGTGACGTGAGGTATTAGCCGCGTTGCTTGCAAGCCGATCAAGATGCGTTTTCCTGTTTGCTTCGCATGCTTAGTTCCGCATGTTGCACAAGGGGGAAATTAGCATTCCATCAGGACAGGCTTCACCAAGAGTGTGTGACGCCTTACTGGAGAAAAAATTCCAGGTTTTCATATTGACAAGAAAGAACGCCTCATGAAGGTCATTCAACAGATAAGGTTTGAATGGCCACGGGAAAGTAATGCTTAATTCTAAGAGCTTTCCTTCGCATGGTTGTAGTTTAGGATTTCATCCACAGACGTAATATTTACAACCTTGTTCAGGAGAATACAAAAGGGTATAATCAAAAGCTTTCATCGGAATTGCACACATAACGATTTCGTCCACACACTCAACAAGAAGAACTGCGCAAGATTTCACTCTTGGGGAAAGAGGACTGAGTTACATAGTACCGCGAAGTGTGTGAAGAGCGAAAATGGTGGAAGCTCGTTTGTGGCGCTTAAAAGAGAAACGACTGCATTCAAGAATACTGATCGGTGACAAATGTGCGCAAAGTTCATAGCATGCAGTGAATATAGAATAAGTAGTGAACGAGCTATTGGCTGATGTATCGTCTCTATAACATCTGTAACTCTCACAAATAGAATTCAGTAGATTTTCAAAAAAGCAAGAGCTCCTTGCAAACAACAGTAATCTGTGCCACCTCTAGTAGTTGTTATACATACACTTCAGTCAAGTTCGTGAAAAGAAAAATTTGTGATTTGTTATTTACTATCGTTTGGTCTGCTGCGTTAATAGCTCAATGTGATCAAATAAACAAGACCAGCATATTCGCATGTTCCGGTAGTGAATGTTATGACGCCAACTGATTTTAGTTCTTAAAGGGGATACATACTTCATGAGCATTTTTACGTACCTGGGTCATAATTGTGCCGAAATTAAAACTAAACACTGGGGGAAGATTTCAAGTGGTTTTCTCAAAGTGAGAATTAACCATTAATAATTAAGCGCTTTTTCCGAGACACAAGGAGAGAACTTGAAATATTGGCCCAATTTTTTATTTGGCAATCTACAGCCAAACACACTTATAGTTTCGTGAGAAAACTATACGAGTAAACTATACTATATTAATTTTGGTTCATTTTGATTTTGATATCTATTTTTCTTTTTTAAGTAATACTTAAAATTGGTAACAGAGTCCCTTTAAAGGTACAGTGTCACAGGGATATTGCTCTCGTTTGTAACACTTTGAAAAGCCAATATCATACATTTGCATGAAGGAAAACCTAACAATAATTGTCGATTTCTCGTTCAGACACCATACTAATTCAATGAAACTATTGATAAGTGTCTTTGGCCACGCATGGCTGGGATGGAAATGGATTACAACTTGAAAGGGTTCAGTGAACGTTTTCAAGTTCTGTGCATGTGTCTTGCAAAAATCAATTAAAAACTTATTATGGTTTGCTCTGCTTGCGAAAACTCGCTTGATATCTTCCTCTTGGCTGCCTCGTCCCCAGGCGCCGGTTTAGCGCGGGCAAAGAGGGAGCGCGGGGCGTTGTGGGAGCAGTGCACCTATCCCACAACCTCACGCGCACCACCATATAATAAGGTTGGACGCCTGGGGACGAGGCAGTTCCTCTTGGTGTTCCAGGAGCATTCAGTGCGTGAGCCAAGGCATTTGATCATAATTTTAGCAAGGTTTTGACTCAGCAAAATCCCCTTTACGCAGCCCCTTTAACTTTTCTTAGCCCCCCCCCCTGAAGGGGGGGGGCTAAGGCTGACTGTTTCAAACTTTTTCACTGTTCGAATCCCATCGAAATCTTCGTTTATGCAACTCCTCGCAGCAAATAGGGAAGGAAGAATTCTGGCCAAATTTTAGTCTTGGGTACGTGCCTACCATCGTAAAATTTGTGCCTTTCTAGTTCATAGCTTTCTCATAAAGAGGTTCTTATATAAAATATGAAACTTGCTGTACAATCTGAAAGAGCACAAGCTGAACGGGCTGAGGCTAAACTGAAAAAATACAATAAAAGGTATACTAGAATCTTCAACAGAATGGGGTCAGAGACCTGTGTGTGTTTAGGGTTAGACTTACATTCCCGATATGAGGCAAAATGTGTAAAAAGAACAGTCACGGTCCGCTATCTCGAGCAGTGTTCTTTTGAAAATATCTTTTACTGCTTATACTCCGGCTGTTGAATCTAAAACCGCTAAAAGGGTTAGATGATTTAGGGAAAATATCAGTAAGTCAGAAGAGAACTGAGTAAAAAATTCAAGATTAGATATGGCCCAATTCAGTTAAAGCTACTCACGTAAAGTTTGATACGCACGTAAACTAAATTGATTTTTGTCCAGTATTCTTTTTCGTTGGCCCGGATGCAAAGTGAAGTGTTTGCGTAACTCGGTTACAGGGTATGCCATTTCTTATACTCCGCCATCATTTTACTTTGAAATTACGTGGGAATGGTTTGTGTGTTGGGCCGGGGGAAAGAGGGAGAACTCGTGCTGCGCTCACCATGTGCCAACTTAAAGTCTAGGGACAAAAGAATCAAAACGGAATAGGCAGGGAACTATACGTAGTACTGTAGGATATCTAGATAGATATCTGAGTAATTTTTGACAAAATGAAAACTTAGGAACTCTTGAATTGTGAGCTAAAAAAGATGAAAAACAACTCTTCAGAATTTAAAATAGCTTTATTCAAGCAAACGATATTTACAAGGCGAGAATCACTTTTGTCCAATAAATATAAATATAGAAATGTTATATTTTCGTTCAGCCTGCTAAACGGATTAAGCAAGTGTAAATAATCTCTTTTTTTCCTTATCAATACATGAAATAGTTTAATTCGATTCTTTGTTACTCAGAATGAAAACTGCTAATAAATTATTCAAAGTCCGATCACATCGGTTCGCTTATGTTGTCTAAAATAAAGTTCGAACGTTCCTCAGATCGGAAAGACCTGACATTATTTCTACAACATGTAGTCGTTTCTGGTGATGAATAAAGAAAGATCGAAATTCTAAACCTTACTGAAATTTAAACCTTCTAAGAGGAAAAATCAGATTACCTCAGGTGGGAATTCAATAACCTCAAAGGTAAAAAAAACAACTTCCACAAACTTGTTTTTGTTACGATAAGTTAAATTTTCAAAAACTAACTTTATAACTTTGAAAGATAAATTTGCGGCCTTTTAAGAACACGATCCACCATTGCACTGGCTTCAATAGCACAGCCCCATGAGAAAGTCACGCCTGAGCCCCCGTGTCCATAGTTGTGCAGAATAGATGGACACACAGGATCCCACTCCAGGCGAACGTTGCCTTTACGAGCGGGCCGCAGTCCCACCAACACCTCTTCCACATCCTCGTCTCCATAGTTACGGAGGGGAGGATAGAACTCTTTGACTTTCTCAAACATCCTTCTGATTGGTGGATAATCCAGCGTGAGATTTCTGTCCCATTGATAGGGTTGTACCATGCCACCCAGCCATAGTTTGTCTTCACCTCTCGGTAGGATGAACACAAAGCTTTGTCCTTCTGTTTCAGACTCGTCAATGTCCTCGATCAGAGAGATGCACATTGAATGGTTAAGCTTGGGCATCAGGCTACCGTCGTTCTTTACTTTAACGATCACACCTGAAATAACAATAACAACACTATGGTCAGACTACAGTTACAATTCAGGCACGTTCTTTAAAGATGAGCTTCCTTAAGGAGAGTATGACATTGCAGCAACGTGATGCAGTTGTGACTCATAAGTGGAAATGTAAAGGAGTTAGTTGTACCTCTCAAAGGGTAGACATCTTCATCTCCTGCCAGTTCTTTAGCGTTGAGTCCAGAGCAGTTGAAGATCAGCTGAGCTTTGTATTTCCTCTTCAATTCTTCTGCCTGGTCTCTCAGCAGTCCTTTAATTTCATCATGCACAAAGCGACAGCCTTTGTTTTTACACTGTTTGTAAAGCCACTGCATGTACATGACTGTATCAACCATGGGAGCCATGTGTTGGTACGCGTCCACTACACCCGTGTCTGTGTTCACAGCTGAAAGAAAGAAGAGAAAAATGTTATTTAAATATTTCGTTCTGATCACAACAATACGCACAACACGTAACTAGAGACAACTTTTTAGGCAGTCAGTAACATTTTTTATCGATTAAGTGTAAAGCCCTCGCAATGGTACGCAATTTAACACCACATTAAAATTTATGGCAGTAAGATTTCCTGAGAAAGCGCGCATGAGCTAAATGACTTGTCGATAGGTTTCCTTAACATGTCACTGAACATTGAGCAAATTGGATTGAAAAAGAACAGAAATTAACCAACGAGACAAATTTGAACAAAACACAAGAGGGAAGCGTTCAATGTCTTTAAAAAACAAAACTTGTCAAACTTACCAGTTTCTTTGATGAGTTTGGCGTCGTGACGAAATCCTGGCAAATGACAAAGTTCGTTCATCTTTTCCAACTGTGCTGGGAGATCTTCAACCTTGGAAAAGACATTGTAGTTCATATCATTGAGTTGTAAGGTCAACAATACAAGATTAGCACATTGTAAAACTCAGAAGCTATACCTGTACCATATTTGCCATCTCGTACGTGTAAACTGAATTCTAAAAGACGTATGTAGAAAATAAACAATACCTTTTCCTTGAAGTAGAACACAGATTGCCTCAGGTAGGCCCCAGTTTCTTTTGGTTTCATGGCCAACTCCATGAACTTGGCATAGCTGTCCATGCACCACACCTTGGACCTTTCCAGTGACTTTTCATCTATGTGTCGTCCGCATACCGCTGGAGGCCATTCCCACAAAGCGCCGGCGATCTCGGAGGTGATGCATTTACCAGAGGCGACTGGGGAGGCGAACTCTTTTGCTAATACTGTGACTTTGTATCCTTTCTCCAAAAGCTGCAATGCTGACGTCATTCCAACAACTCCTCCGCCAATCACCAACACGCGAGGAACGCGGGCTGGTTTCTATATTGGAAAAAATAAAAGACGATAATTGCGATATCATTTTGCGTAACTGTAAGACAACAAGCCGAGAAATAATTTCCTTTCATACCTATTTAAAGATTCGCAGGACTATTATAAGTGAGTCTATCTATTACGTCAAGGCCCACACGAGAAAAATTGCTTTAAGGCAAATACCCCTTCGGCGATACCCAAACTACGCAGTTTTCGAAATTATTCCATCAAAGATGTCTTGTCGTTTTAAATAGCTATACAATTAAATCCTGGAGAAATTTTCTGTTTTTGAGCTCGTTTCGGTAGCATTTGGACTACCGCAGAAGTAATGGCTAGCCGTGAGAAAAAAAAAGTTGGTTAAGGCGGGAGAATATGGCAATTGCGGAGAGGAGATAACAGAGATACGCGAATTCTGTTAAACTTTGTCAAAAAAGAAAAGTCTAAATAAGAACTCAGAAAATAACGCTCATTAAGCGTTCTACTAAAGAGTGATCGTATATTTTTATAAAGTACAGTAATAGCTCGATTTGACGTGGGTTGTACCGAAGGTTTTTTTTTTAAACAAGGAAATGATTATGCTAATATATACATCTATTTTGATCCGGTTGTCATGAAGACACAATACAATACGGATCAACAGCAGTTAAGGTATCAGTATAACCCATTTTACTGTCCGCGCGCGGTCCGCTTTAGCGCTCGTTGTTTTAACAAAAACCCCTATAAACCATACATTTTTTGAAAGCTTAATAATTACAGATTATAACAAATTCTATTTTAAACGGTTAAAATTCACCGTGTTTCAAAAATGTGAATATGTCTACAAAACTGCATGTCTGCATAAATCAAGTTATACGCCCGCTAAAATTAGCCGGGAGAAAACGATTAACATGGCATTCGTTTCTTCACACATTGACCTCCAAAACTGTGTCTCAGATTTTTGACACGTGCGTTTGTTATTTTTTTCCTACAAGATAAAGTTAGAAAAGAGAAAAAAATAGAACTGCCTGCGGAAAAAAGTCATAACTTTTTAATGAGAGGAATAAAAAGAATTCGCCGACACAGTATTGTGGGAAAATTATCTGACAACAGTCTCTCCAAATTTCAGCCAATTTGGTCCAGGGGCTGCTGACTTGGAATTCAAAATGCACGTTCAACTCGCCTATTTTTTACTTTCGAAAAACAGGGAAAATATAATTTCGGCTGCGTCCAAGAGTAATGAGATTATACTCGGGATTATAACACCTCAGGAGACACCGCAGAGGAATCAATTTTCTCTAACAATGGGACTATGACAGTTAACATGGAACAGGCACAAACTGCCGCGAAGGCGGCAAATAATTCTCCTGAATACACCGCTTTCTGCACGTGCGAAGCCAAAACTTTCAGGTTAGTAAACGCAAAATTATCGTTTGATTTACCATAACGGCGTTCAAATTTCGACATAGGAGTTAACGTACAATCGTGACTAATTTTCGAAATTCTGACCAGGACAATTAACGATGCCCAAGGTCCGCAGAAAGTCGCCGAGAACGTCCAAGCGAACAAAAACAAACGCGGCAGATGAGCGAGCGGGCGCCGTCATCGAGAGTTTGACTTCCGATGTCGATGCAAAGGAAAAGATGCTAGAAGAAATGACAATAGCTGGGTAAGGAAGAAAAGATTTTTCACCGGTGTTTCTTTTATTCTACGAAAGACTAGTCCGGTAATATAAACAATCATGGTCCGCCGGATTACAAACCGTGCCACGTGCTGGCGGCTACTTTTATTCAGTCCCTAATAATGATTTACTTTCTTTTAGTTACGATGAGAGTCATTTTGCTTCTTCACTGGAAATCAGCGTGGAAGACAAAATAAAACGCGGAAAACCTCCACGGATTCATTTAGCTGGTCGACCGTCTGCTCGCTCACTTCTCTATTGTTTACATGGTCTTCCACTTCTTCGAGCCATTCCCGCTGGCTGTAATACGACCCTCTGTCGCTTGCAGCTAAAATGGCTGCACATTCTTGGTTGAAACTTTTCTTAGCTTTCTTTCGCCTCCGTTTTGACGAAGAAAACGGACAAGATCTCTTTCTTTTGCCAGGCATCACCAAAGCGCATCGATCGCGTGTCAACTTCGCATTTGTGCTAATTCCATATGACAGAACCTGTCAACGCTCAATTAAGTAATTAACATGCAAAAAATCTTTTACGCGCAATTACTATCGGCAGATATAACATTTTTTTATGCAGTTTTTTTTAAATGAAAGATCGTATGGAAATTTATCTAACTATTTAAAAAAGTCAAATTATGAAAAATGGCAATTTTTCCACTTTCTGATACCTTAAATTAACTAAAAAGAGACTATGACTGAAACCTTAAAGTATAACCTGAGTGCTGGCGTTTTTTTTGTGCAATCAGTACTTTCAGTGACTAATACTTTGTTTCAGTACATTCAGTGACTACTTCTTTTAGTGTTCCAGACGGTGTTTGCAGTGCTTTTAGGGCAGTAGCTCTTTTGAAGGTCACTGAAAGTTGTGATCCTCCCAAAGAATCTGTTTTACTCGTAAATAACCTTAGCATAATAACGCAACAGCTGTAAAAGAAATGTACTTACTTATTTCGGTTTGATTTACCTGTTTGAGTGCATCTTTATTTATTAGCGTGTTTTATGCAAAGAATAGATTTCTCCTATACTTTTCTTTCAACCGGTACATACAGGTTTAATTTGGATTGAATGTCAGGGGCACCCAACGAGAATTTTTATACAGAATACCTAAATACCACAATACGGCTCTTTCCTTTTTCTCTGACTGTTTCAAGGGGCCCGTTTCTCGAAAGTCCCGATAACTTTTCGGGTCCGGAAAGTTATTTTATGAGCCTAAAATTTACCTTAAAGATTCAAATTTTGTTGGTTTTCAGCCAAGAATTAAAATTCTAAGCTGGCGAAACAAGTCGAGGTGATTTGCAGGCAAAAAGCTACACCACCATTCTATAGATTTTAATTTTAAAATCAAATAGCCCTGGGCGCGAAACCTTACATGTACAGGGACTTTCGAGAAACCAAGGCCCTTTAAATGGCTATTTGTGAAAGATAAAATCTGTTAGGATTCTGTCCGGATTGTTTAGCTAAAAATTAAAGTCCAGAAAATTTTA
This sequence comes from Siderastrea radians, assembly GCA_964017195.1. NCBI lineage: Eukaryota > Metazoa > Cnidaria > Anthozoa > Scleractinia > Rhizangiidae > Siderastrea > Siderastrea radians. The sequence goes on along the minus strand of OZ024897.1, from coordinate 8,103,477 downwards.
GAGAATAGAATCTCATTCGCCCAATTTTCGAGCTTCTGTTGGCTTTCTGAAAATGCTAGCTGGCCGCATTTCACACTCTAAAGACCCTCTGAATGATGTATTTGTCCGCTCCGAAAATAAAACTACATTACAAGGAATTAGTTCAGTTTACCATGTTATGAAAGTTTAAGGTGACATTTCGCCAAATAAAACCTAGTTTTTCAGCACAATGAAATCCGAATAATAACTAAACTGAACTGAACTAAACCAAAAAGTAATTTTTTCCCAAGCGGAGTTTAATACAAGAATTACTCCAGGTAGATACCGTATTTACCCGAGTAATTGCCGCGGCGCTCTTTAAATTTTTAGTGTTTCAAATGCGGCGCTTATTCGGGGACGGCGCTTACTTGAAGGCGGCACTCTTTAAAAATCATAATATTCGTAAACGATAACAATCAAATGTTAACAAAGAAAAAATAATGAAATATAACCACTTCGAACTGAAAAACGTGATAATACGTGAAAACAAATTTCGGAGGCTGGTTTACATTGACTTGTACCGTACTTGTTTATAAGTTTGGCTCCTCCAACACTGATTCAGTCTGGTGTTGCTTCGATTAGGTGCCGCACTGTTGTGAATGAATGCGGCACTTATTCGAGGGCGACGCTCTTTAATATTTTTTCTCTCATATGCGGCGCTTAATTGATGGCGACGCTTAATCGAGTAAATACGGTATTAGCATTCAAGAGAAACTGGGTGAGCTGGAGCTTTGAAATCAAAGTATTTTAGTAGTTCGTGTCTTTAGTCTTCTTCTTAGAGTAAAATGATGTTTCAGCCATATGTCTAGGGATACAAATGGATCGTTCTTTGAAACACTTGAGAAAACAGTATCTTTAATTGTTGTAGGGATTTCTACTAAATATAAATGCTGCATTTGATCTTAGCACAGAAACATGTGATAAACAAGGTGTGTAAATAAATTGCCATATTGCTGGGGAAATTAAAGCGAACCGAAAATGCTGAGGGTAGTAAGATGGTGTTAATTTGTCCTCTTTTCCAATGCTGAAGAGAAGCAGTTTATAAATTTCACTGTATGCATGCTGTCGAAACCAATGTGTAAAAGCTTTCTGCTACTGATCTGAAAAGATCATGAAACAATTATCCCAGCCAATGTTGTTATCCAAAATTTTTAAACTTTGATAATTAAATTTACCTTTGTGGCGCGAGAATTTCTCGGGAGTCCCATTTCTTGAAATGGCACCGGCATAGTCGTTTTCTCCCTTGCCCAAAGTGCTTTTGACTTATTAAGTAGGACTGCAGGCAGTTCACAACTGATTATGACCTTTTTCCACCCTTAATTTATATGCTTGATGACCTTGATGGTCCAGAAGGTACGTGACTTACACACTCCACGTTTTGCTAATCCATGGTCCGAGCTGACGTCCGAATTGGTCATCTTGCTCATTTCCTCTGTCAATCAAATGCGGCAAATGTAATTGACAGTCAGTAGAAGTGATCACGTATAAGATATCACACTGACTTTGAAGCATGACGGACGGAAGGGGACTGGGCTGTACCAGGAGCTATGGCCTTGACTAAGGGTAATAAATTTCTGCCTTTGTATTCTATAATGATCGGAATTTGCAGCCTCGAAGGGTCTGTTTCCTTTAAAAGAACTTTTCAGTCTTCTGTCTGTTTCAGATTAGTCTGAAAGATAAGTGAAGAGAGTCAATGAGACCCTCCCCGTCCCTCATCCCCTTCACCTCTTAGGAAATCGATTTCATTGCCCACCCCCCACCTTTTTCCACTGATAAGCCTCTGCCTGTACATTCTATGCCCCAATGATTGTCGTTTTATAGGATTTAGTATAAACATATTGATCATGAATCGAGTTAACACTTTTGCCCTTTTGTAATTTGGTCGGTTTCGAACTATACGTGACAACCCCACTCGAAATTTCAAAAAGCCCCCTAGCCTTGTGATCTCTCAGGAAAGGAAATAATATAGGTCGTGACCTTCACTGGAGTTAAATCTTAATGTATACGTGCTTTTAAACTTTTGAGTGTCTCGATGGGGTTCTCAAGTGTGACCCCGGGTGTGACTATTCAAATAAATTTTGTTTGTGTATTAACCTTTTGCTTTCACTGAATAGAGGCTTTAGTGAGTTTTGATGGTGTATGTTAACTAGTACTTTAGAGACTAGTTCTAACTTTTGGGTCTGTGGACGAAATCGTTACATGTGACCCTTCAGTAAAGCTATCGAGCAATGTAGTCCTTTGGTCTTCAATATCTCACGGACTGTCGGATATTAGGGTTATTAAGTGGCCTAGTTTTGGATTTAGGCAATTCCGGGAGTAACGGAAATTGACGCAAGAGGTTCGATCATTCTTATGGCAAAAGAAAAATCCCAAAGAGGCTATTTTTGAGGCCATTCTCGTAACGTTTTGACTGATCCTCCTACGGCATGCAACTACTTAGTCAAAGTTGACCTTCTTAAACCTCTTGGTTCAACGTGTCTTTAGCGGCTTAGACTACGGGCAGTCTCTCTTTCCACTCAGGGATAGTCGAACGAAAAGAACACGCAAGCGAGCGCGAAAATCGCCTCCTGCGTGGAAACGTGACGCGCGCTTTTTTTCGCTCGACTAGCTCCCTAAGCGGATCTGGTAGCCTACTGCCCCTAAAATACCTCTGATATATCCGAGTGTAATGAAGCCTTTGTATCTTGTTTTTGCTGTTTTTAATCAGAAATTTTAAAAGTTAAAAACATGGTTAAGACGTGATTTATGTACTTGAAGCCTTTTCTGCGGGAATATTAGCCAATGTTTTCCGGATTTGTTTTCCGCTTTCGTAACTACAGTTTCCGGAAGAAATACGATGTTTTGAGAACACTAGCTCCCGATACCACCAGCGATGCGTGAAGCGTGACCATGTAATAACGTCGTCACTTTCCCAGCGTGACTGGTCAATATCGTTTTTTAGTGAACGTTCTTGAAATCATTGGAGTTGTTTTTTCGCTCAGGAAATATACTTCAAATTGTGCAGAGAGGTTACTGATTGATTTCTTTTGGGAAGTTTTCCAATTCATTTCTGAGTGTCCAAACCTATCTCATTTACCCTGAATTTGTTTCTATTGTAGATATAACCTTACATTGGAAACCATCGTAAAAAGTTAGGGAAGCTAAAAAAAAGTTGATTCCCTCATCAACACGACGTCCCACAAAGCACCCTCATTTCGACAAATTTCCTGTTTTTAGTAGCTTAAGTGACTTAAGTGGCCGAGAATTCGGAGAAGCTGAAGAGCAACCCCCCTCAATTTCCCTTAAACTATGTCAAGTCATGTAGTTTTCCTAGCTTTCTTTAGACTTTGGATGAGACAGAAATGCATTTTGCATTCACAGTGTTTTCTATTAGATGTTTCCTTATTCAGCTTATAATTTCACTGTTACGCAACGGCCGCCGTTACGCTGATATTACAACACTCACACAACGCAGAACAAAGGTCACACGGTCTATATATCTCCCATAGAGCTTGGGCTACCTGTGATTTTGATGGGCTCTCAACACGCTTTTACACTGTAATTTCTTTAATTTGCAGAAATTGCAAAAGTGCTTCAAATTTCATAGTATGGCAATAGGTTGCAAAATTCATAACTGCATTTGTATATAAACACCGAGTAGAAGTCTAGCCTGCGTAGCAAGCGCTTCTGTCACATAGATCATAGCGCGAGAATAAAGGGACTCAATTTCTAGACAAGCGCTTCCTTTTCCCCTCGGGCGGCTTTCCTGAGTTACGTGAATCTTACTACATAGGTAAAGAAAAGTCAAGCGTGATAGCGACTGCAGAATATATGCACTATCCAGCGTAGTATGCTGGCAGTCTGCAGACGTCTCATGTTTCCTTTGCAAAGGAAATAGGAGACGTCCGCACGCAAGCTACTCAAACTGCCTTTCCCGTGGAAACACAGACCCCCCCCCCCCCCCAGAAACGCTCTCTATTTTGTAAGTGCAGCACGGTTGGCCAGTCAGAGCGCAGCATTTCTAGATTCCAATTTGAACTGGAGACAGTGGATAACATGAACTCTGTAGATATGCCACAGGTAAAAACCTTGCCCTTCTGGTGGCCATTCATTTCTTCATTCTCTTAACCTTGCTTCAAGTCGCTCGTGTAAAATTGAGAACGCGGGTTACAGAGGACGTGGGCTCTAACACCGAAATGACAGCTGGTTATCGTGGAATAACTGAAGAACTCGTTTTGCAGTTATAGCGCTTCGCGCTCTCACACAAGTCACTTGTTTAGAGATTACGCGTGTACCTCTTACTCGTGTAATTCAAGCATTTTGCCCTAAAGCATCGAAATAATCCTCATCGCTTAAAGAAAGTGTATCCTCACCCTAGCCGCACAAAGAATTCCAAAAATAGGTGTTTCGTATTCTCGCGTGTTTTAAGTAAATTGTGATGTCATAAATTGTAATGAAAATTTGCAATCAGATTAAGTAAAAAGGTATTAACTAAATTACCTCCAATTTCATTTCGTGATTGTGTCATATGACCTATAAACAAATAGTTTGTCAATGGATAAACGTTATCCGCCCTTTCTACTTCACGACCTTCCAGACTCGATAATATTGCAGATATTTCGTAAATTCACCATCAAAGAACGCCTACTATTGCGTCGAGTTTGTTGGAAATGGCACCATCTTCTTAACGACTACAGCGTCTGGAAAAGCATCGACCTTAGCGAAGACAGCTTTCTCTCGAGCAAAGTCAGCAACAAGGTTCTGGAAAGCTGGATAGCTGCGTGGGGAAAGGCAGTCCAACACATAAATGTAAGTGACTGCAAATGGCTCACGGATCTTGTCATTCAAAAAGTCGCGGAAAAATGCGCTGATCTTCGGAGTCTTATCATCGAAGGTTGCTTTTAAGTGTCCGATTACGGTATGGACGAAATAGCGGCAAAATGCGTGCGCTTAAGGGAAGTCAACGTATTTCTTAGTGGTGTTTCGGAAGAGGGTTTTGACAAGCTGCTCAAACAGTGCCCTGACTTAGAAAATATAAAGCTTGGAAGTAGAGGCAACTGTCATCGTATGTTAGTGTCCGTGTGTCGAAAAGTAAAGGATTTAAAGGTGATCTCTATACATGATGTTCTCCCGTTTGATGAGGGCGAGCCGGTTGTAGATGATCTGTCGCTGTGGAGATTATGCACCTGTTTTCCAAATTTGACCTCCATTGATCTAACGTGGTGTTGTTTTATCACTGATGATGCGCTCTTCGCTCTTCCTTTCTGCTGTCCTAACCTCACATCGTTCACTGTCCGTGAATGCCATCAGATCTCAGATCGCGGCATCCGCGCGGTCATCCAAGTCTGCCATGCAAGCTTATCGTCAATTCACTTGGAGCGATTGTACAACATTACAGACGTTCTGTGCTATTCACCCGATGAACTTAACCCGTTTCCCAACCTCTCTTATTTGAAGGTAATAGACACTTCTATCTCCGACAACGGTATTGCGAAGATTGCCGAGAAAAGCCCGAACATAGAAACTCTCATTGTCGGAGAGCACTGTTTCAATCCGTACAACATTCACGGCGGTTTCATCCCCACGATCGCGAAAACTTGCCGAAAACTGAAGCGGCTTAAGTTATACTCAGGAAGAATGAAAGACACTTATTTGACAGCTATCAGTGAAAATCTACCCTACATAACGGACCTGTATCTCGGAGACTGTCGTGACTGTTCGTCTCAAGGCCTGGGTAAGATTATCAAGCGCTGCCGCTGGCTACAGGTATTGAACATTCAAAATTGCGCCCACGTGACCAGTGATATGTTGGTTCTTATTTCACAGAACCTCAGGAATCTCAGAGAACTGGAGATTCTGAACTGTAAGTGTATCACGACTTTAGATGTTTTAGAACTCAAAAGGAAGTTACCTATGTGTGACGTGAGGTATTAGCCGTGTTGCTTGCAAGCCGATCAAGATGCGTTTTCCTGTTTGCTTCGCATGCTTAGGTCCGCATGTTGCACAAGGAGGAAATTAGCATTCCATCAGGACAGGCTTCACCAAGAGTGTGTGACGCCTTGTTCGAGAAAAAATTCCAGGTTTTCATATTGACAAGAAACAACGCCTCATGAAGGTCATTCAACAGATAAGGTTTGAATGGCCACGGGAAAGTAATGCTTAATTATAAGAGCTTTCCTTCGAATGGTTGTAGTTTAGGATTTCATCCACAGACGTAATATTTACAACCTTGTTCAGGAGAATACAGAAGGGTATAATCAAAAGCTTTCATCGGAATAGTCACACATAACGATTTCGTCCACACAGTCAACAAGTAGAACTGCGCAAGATTTCACTCTTGGGGAAAGAGGACTGAGTTACATAGTACCGCGAAGTGTGTGAAGAGCGAAAATGGTGGAAGCTCGTTTGTGGCGCTTAAAAGAGAAACGACTGCATTCAAGAATACTGATCGCTGACAAATGTGCGCAAAGTTCATAGCATGCAGTGAATATAGAATAAGTAGTGAACGAGCTATTGGCTGATGTGTCTTCTCTATAACATCTGTAACTCTCACAAATAGAATTCAGTAGATTTTCAAAAAAGCAAGAGCTCCTAGCAAACAACAGTAATCTGTGCCACCTCTAGTAGTTGTTATACATACACTTCAGTCAAGTTCGTGAAAATAAAAATTTGTGATTTGTTATTTACTATCGTTTGGTCTGCTGCGTTAATAGCTCAATGTGATCAAATAAACAAGACCAGCATATTCGCATGTTCCGGTAGTGAATGTTATGACGCCAACTGATTTTAGTTCTTAAAGGGGATACATACTTCATGAGCATTTTTACGTACCTGGGTCATAATTGTGCCGAAATTAAAACTAAACACTGGGGGAAGATTTCAAGTGGTTTCTCAAAGTGAGAATTAACCATTAATAATTAAGCGATTTTTCCGAGACACAAGGAGAGAACTTGAAATATTGGCCCAATTTTTTATTTGGCAATCTACAGCCAAACACACTTATAGTTTCGTGAGAAAACTATACGAGTAACCTATACCATATTAATTTTGGTTCATTTTGATTTTGATATCCATTTTTCTTTTTTACTGTAATACTTAAAATTGGTAACAGAGTCCCTTTAAAGGCACAGTGTCACAGGGATATTGCTCTCGTTTGTAACACTTTGAAAAGCCAATATCATACATTTGCATGAAGGAAAACCTAACAATAATTGTCGATTTCTCGTTCAGACACCATACTAATTCAGTGAAACTATTGAGAAGTGTCTTTGGCCACGCATGGCTGGGATGGAAATGGATTACAACTTGAAAGGGTTCAGTGAACGTTTTCAAGTTCTGTGCATGTGTCTTGCAAAAATCAATTAAAAACTTATTATGGTTTGCTCTGCTTGCGAAAACTCGCTTGATATCTTCCTCTTGGCTGCCTCGTCCCCAGGCGCCGGTTTAGCGCGGGCAAAGAGGGAGCGCGGGGCGTCGTGGGAGCAGTGTACCTATCCCACAACCTCACGCACACCATCATATAATAAGGTTGGACGCCTGGGGACGAGGCAGTTCCTCTTGGTGTTCCAGGAGCATTCAGTGCGTGAGCGAAGGCATTTGATCATAATTTTAGCAAGGTTTTGACTCAGCAAAATCCCCTTTACGCAGCCCCTTTAACTTTTCTTAGCCCCCCCTGAAGGGGGGGGGGACTAAGGCTGACTGTTTCAAACTTTTTCACTGTTCGAATCCCATCGAAATCTTCGTTTATGCAACTCCTCGCAGCAAATAGGGAAGGAAGAATTCTGGCCAAATTTTAGTCTTGGGTACGTGCCTACCATCGTAAAATTTGTGCCTTTCTAGTTCATAGCTTTCTCATAAAGAGGTTCTTATATAAAATATGAAACTTGCTGTACAATCTGAAAGAGCACAAGCTGAACGGGCTGAGGCTAAACTGAAAAAATACAATAAAAGGTATACTAGGATCTTCAACAGAATGGAGTCACAGACCTGTGTGTGTTTAGGGTTAGACTTACATTCCTGATATGAGGCAAAATGTGAAACAAGAACAGTCACGGTCCGCTATCTCGAGCAGTGTTCTTTTGAAAATATCTTTTACTGCTTATACTCCGGCTGTTGAATCTAAAACCGCTAAAAGGGTTAGATAATTTAGGGAAAATATCAGTAAGTCAGAAGAGAACTGAGTAAAAAATTCAAGATTAGATATGGCCCAATTCAGTTAAAGCTACTCACGTAAAGTTTGATACGCACGTAAACTAAATTGATTTTTGTCCAGTATTCTTTTTCGTTGGCCCGGATGCAAAGTGAAGTGTTTGCTTAACTCGGTTGCAGGGTATGCCATTTCTTATACTCCGCCATCATTTTACTTTGAAATTACGTGGAATGGTTTGTGTGTTGGGCCGGGGGAAAGAGGGAGAACTCGTGCTGCGCTCACCATGTGCCAACTTAAAGTCTAGGGACAAAAGAATCGAAACGGAATAGGCAGGGAACTATACGTAGTACTGTAGGATATCTAGATAGGCATCTGAGTAATTTTTGACAAAATGAAAACTTAGGAACTCTTGAATTGTGAGCTAAAAAAGATGAAAAACAACTCTTCAGAATTTAAAATAGCTTTATTCAAGCAAACGATATTTACAAGGCGAGAATCACTTTTGTCCAATAAATATAAATATAGAAATATTATATTTTCGTTCAGCCTGCTAAACGGATTAAGCAAGTGTTAATAATCTCTTTTTTTCCTTATCAATACATGAAATAGTTTAATTCGATTCTTTGTTACTCAGAATGAAGACTGCTAATAAATTATTCAAAGTCCGATGACATCGATTCGTTTATGTTGTCTAAAATAAAGTTCGAACGTTCCTCAGATCGGAAAGACCTGACATTATTTCTACAACATGTAGTCGTTTCTGGTGATGAATAAAGAAAGATCGAAATTCTAAACCTTACTGAAATTTAAACCTTCTAAGAGGAAAAATCAGATTACCTCAGGTGGGAATTCAATAACCTCAAAGGTAAAAAAAACAACTTCCACAAACTTGTTTTTGTTACGATAAGTTAAATTTTCAAAAACTAACTTTATAACTTTGAAAGATAAATTTGCGGCCTTTTAAGAACACGATCCACCATTGCACTGGCTTCAATAGCACAGCCCCATGAGAAAGTCACGCCTGAGCCCCCGTGTCCATAGTTGTGCAGAATAGATGGACACACAGGATCCCACTCCAGGCGAACGTTGCCTTTACGAGCGGGCCGCAGTCCCACCAACACCTCTTCCACATCCTCGTCTCCATAGTTACGGAGGGGAGGGTAGAACTCTTTGACTTTCTCAAACATCCTTCTGATTGGTGGATAATCCAGCGTGAGATTTCTGTCCCATTGATAGGGTTGTACCATGCCACCCAGCCATAGTTTGTCTTCTCCTCTCGGTAGGATGAACACAAAGCTTTGTCCTTCTGTTTTAGACTCGTCAATGTCCTCGATCAGAGAGATGCACATTGAATGGTTGAGCTTGGGCATCAGGCTACCGTCGTTCTTTACTTTAACGATCACACCTGAAATAACGATAACAACACTATGGTCAGACTACAGTTACAATTCAGGCACGTTCTTTAAAGATGAGCTTCCTTAAAGAGAGTATGACATTGCAGCAACGTGATGCAGTTGTGACTCATAAGTGGAAATGTAAAGGAGTTAGTTGTACCTCTCAAAGGGTAGACATCTTCATCTCCTGCCAGTTCTTTAGCGTTGAGTCCAGAGCAGTTGAAGATCAGCTGAGCTTTGTATTTCCTCTTCAATTCTTCTGCCTGGTCTCTCAGCAGTCCTTTAATTTCATCATGCACAAAGCGACAGCCTTTGTTTTTACACTGTTTGTAAAGCCACTGCATGTACATGACTGTATCAACCATGGGAGCCATGTGTTGGTACGCGTCCACTACACCCGTGTCTGTGTTCACAGCTGAAAGAAAGAAAAGAAAAATGTTATTTAAACATTTCGTTCTGATCACAACAATACGCACAACACACAACTAGAGACAACTTTTTAGGCAGTCAGTAACATTTTTTATCGATTAAGTGTAAAGCTCTCGCAATGGTACGCAATTTAACACCACATTAAAATTTATGACAGTAAGATTTCCTGAGAAAGCGCGCATGAGCTAAATGACTTGTCGATAGGTTTCCTTAACAGGTCACTGAACATTGAGCAAATTGGATTGAAAAAGAACAGAAATTAACCAACGAGACAAATTTGAACAAAACACAAGAGGGAAGCGTTCAATGTCTTTAAAAAACAAAACTTGTCAAACTTACCAGTTTCTTTGATGAGTTTGGCGTCGTGACGAAATCCTGGCAAATGACAAAGTTCGTTCATCTTTTCCAACTGTGCTGGGAGATCTTCAACCTTGGAAAAGACATTGTAGTTCATATCATTGAGTTGTAAGGCCAACAATACAAGATTAGCACATTGTAAAACTCAGAAGCTATACCTGTACCATATTTGCCATCTCGTACGTGTAAACTGAATTCTAAAAGACGTATGTAGAAAATAAACAATACCTTTTCCTTGAAGTAGAACACAGATTGCCTCAGGTAGGCCCCAGTTTCTTTTGGTTTCATGGCCAACTCCATGAACTTGGCATAGCTGTCCATGCACCACACCTTGGACCTTTCCAGTGACTTTTCATCTATGTGTCGTCCGCATACCGCTGGAGGCCATTCCCACAAAGCGCCGGCGATCTCGGAGGTGATGCATTTACCAGAGGCGACTGGGGAGGCGAACTCTTTTGCTAATACTGTGACTTTGTATCCTTTCTCCAAAAGCTGCAATGCTGACGTCATTCCAACAACTCCTCCGCCAATCACCAACACGCGAGGAACGCGGGCTGGTTTCTATATTGGAAAAAATAAAAGACGATAATTGCGATATCATTTTGCGTAAATGTAAGACAACAAGCCGAGAAATAATTTCCTTTCATACCTATTTAAAGATTCGCAGGACTATTATAAGTGAGTCTATCTATTACGTCAAGGCCCACACGAGAAAAATTGCTTTAAGGCAAATACCCCTTCGGCGATACCCAAACTACGCAGTTTTCGAAATTATTCCATCAAAGATGTCTTGTCGTTTTAAATAGCTATACAATTAAATCCTGGAGAAATTTTCTGTTTTTGAGCTCGTTTCGGTAGCATTTGGACTACTGCAGAAGTAATGGCTAGCCGTGAGAAAAAAAAGTTGGTTAAGGCGGGAGAATATGGCAATTGCGGAGAGGAGATAACAGAGATACGCGAATTCTGTTAGACTTTGTCAAAAAAGAAAAGTCTAAATAAGAACTCATAAAATAACTCTCATTAAGCGTTCTACTAAAGAGTGATCGCATATTTTTATAAAGTACAGTAATAGCTCGATTTGACGTGGGTTGTACCGAAGGTTTTTTTTTTAAACAAGGAAATGATCACGTTAATATATACATCTATTTTGATCCGGTTGTCATGAAGACACAATACAATACAGATCAACAGCAGTTAAATTAACTAAAAAGAGACTATGACTGAAACCTCCTTAAAGTATAACCTGAGTGCTGGCGTTTTTTTGTGCAATCAGTACTTTCAGTGACTAATACTTTGTTTCAGTACATTCAGTGACTACTTCTTTTAGTGTTCCAGACGGTGTTTGCAGTGCTTTTAGGGCAGTAGCTCTTTTGAAGGTCACTGAAAGTTGTGATCCTCCCAAAGAATCTGTTTTACTCGTAAATAACCTTAGCATAATAACGCAACAGCTGTAAAAGAAATGTACTTACTTATTTCGGTTTGATTTACCTGTTTGAGTGCATCTTTATTTATTAGCGTGTTTTATGCAAAGAATAGATTTCTCCTGTACTTTTATTTCAACCGGTACATACAGGTTTATTTTGGATTGAATGTCAGGGGCACCCAACGAGAATTTTTATACAGAATACCTAAAAACCAGAATACGGCTGTTTCCTTTTTCTCAGACTGTTTCAAGAGGCCCGTTTCTCGAAAGTCCCGATAACTTTTCGGGTCCGGAAAGTTATTTTATGAGCCTAAAATTTACCTTAAAGATTCAAATTTTGTTGGTTTTCAGCCAAGAATAAAAATTCTAAGCTGACGAAACAAGTGGAGGTGATTTGCAGGCAAAAAGCTACACCACCATTCTATAGATTTTAATTTTAAAATCAAATAGCCCTGGGCGCGAAACCTTACAGGGACTTTCGAGAAACCAAGGCCCTTTAAATGGATATTTGTGAAAGATAAAATCTGTTAGGATTCTGTTCGGATTGTTTAGCTAAAAATTTAAGTCGAAGAAAATTTTCGAGAATAGAATCTCATTCGCCCAATTTTCGAGCTTCTGTTGGCTTTCTGAAAATGCTAACTGGCCGCATTTCACACTCTAAATGATGTATTTGTCCTCTCCGAAAACAAAACTACATTATAAAGAATTAGTTTTACCATGTTATGAAAGTTTAAGGTGACATTTCGCCAAATAAAACCTAGTTTTTCAGCACAATGAAATCCGAATAATAATTAACTGAACTGAACTAAACCAGAGAGTAATTTTTTCCCAAGCGGAGTTTAAGACAAGAATTACTCCCCGTAAATACCGTATTTACCCGAGTAATCGCCGCGGCGCTCTTTAAATTTTTAGGGTTTCAAATGCGGCGCTTATTCGGGACGGCGCTTATTTGAAGGCGGCACTCTTTAAAAATCATAATATTTGTAAACGATAACAATCAAATGTTAACAAAGAAAAAATAATGAAATATACCCCTTTCGAACTGAAAAACGTGATAATACGTGAAAACAAATTTCGGAGGCTGGTTTACATTGACTTGTACCGTACTTGTTTATAAGTTTGGCTCCTCCAACACTGATTCAGTCTGGTGATGTTTCGATTAGGTGCCGCATTGTTGTGAACGAATGCGGCGCTTATTCGAGGGCGGCGCTCTTTAATACTTTTGCTCTCATATGCGGCGCTTAATTGATGGCGGCGCTTAATCGAGTAAATACGGTATCAGCATTCGAGAGAAACTGGGTGAGCTGGAGCTTTGAAATCAAAGTATTTTAGTAGTTCGTGTCTCTAGTCTTCTTCTTAGAGTAAAATGATGTTTCAGCCATATATCTAGGGATACAAATGGATCGTTCTTTGAAACACTTGAGAAAACAGTATCCAGTTAACTGTTTTAGGGATTTCTACTAAATATAAATGCTGCATTTGATCTTAGCACAGAAACATGTGATAAACAAGGTGTGTAAATAAATTGCCATATTGCTGGGGAAATTAAAGCGCGGAAACGAAAATGCTGAGGGTTGTAAGATGGTGTTAATTTGTCCTCTTTTCCAATGCTGAAGAGAAGCAGTTTATAAATTTCACTATATGCATGCTGTCGAAACCAATGTGTAAAAGCCTTCTGCTACTGATCTGAAAAGATCATGAAACAATTATCCCAGCCAATGTTGTTATCCAAAATTTTAAAACTTTGATAATTAAATTTACCTTTGTGGCGCGAGAATTTCTCGGGAGTCCCATTTCTTGAAATGGCACCGGCATAGTCGTTTCTTCCCTTGCCCAAAGTGCTTTTGACTTATTAAGTAAGACTGCAGGCAGTTCACAACTGATTATGACCTTTTTTCACCCTCAATTTATATGCTTGATGACCTTGATGGTCCAGAAGGTACGTGACTTACACACTCCACGTTTTGCTAATTCATGGTCTGAGCTGACGTCCGAATTGGACATCTTGCTCATTTCCTCTGTCAATCAAATGCAGCAATTGTAATTGACGGTCAGTAGAAGTGATCACGTATAAGATATCACACTGACTTTGAAGCATGACGGACGGAAAGGGACTGGGCTGTACCAGGAGCTATGGCCTAGACTGAGAGTAATAAATTTCTGCCTTTGTATTCTATAATGATAGGAATTTGCAGCCTCGAAGGGTCTGTTTCCTTTAAAAGAACTTTTCAGTCTTCTGTCTGTTTCAGATTAGTCTGGAAGATAAGTGAAGAGAGTCAATGAGACTCTCCCCGTCCCTCATCCCCTTCACCTCTTAGGAAATCGATTTCATTGCCCACCCCCGACCCTTTCCCACTGATAAGCCTCTGCCTGTACATTCTATGCCCCAATGACTGTCGTTTTATAGGATTTAGTATAAACATATTGATCATGAATCGAGTTAACACTTTTGCCCTTTTGTAATTTGGTCGGTTTCGAACTATATGTGACAACCCCACTCGAAATTTCAAAAAGCCCCCTAGCCTTGTGATCTCTCAGGAAAGGAAATAATATAGGTCGTGACCTTCACTGGCGTTAAATCTTAATGTATACGTGCTTTTAAACTTTTGAGTGTCTCGATGGGGTGCTCAAGTGTGACCATTCAAATAAATTTTGTTTGTATATCAACCCTTTGCTTTCACTGAATAGAGGCTCTAGTGAGTTTTGATGGTGTATGTTAACTAGTACTTTAGAGACTAGTTCTAACTTTTGGGTCTGTGGACGAAATCGTTACATGTGACCCTTCAGTAAAGCTATCGAGCAATGTAGTCCTTTGGTCTTCAATATCTCACGGACTGTCGGATATTTAGGGTTATTAAGTGGCCTAGTTTTGGATTTAGGCAATTCCGGGAGTAACGGAAATTGACGCAAGAGGTTCGATCATTCTTATGGCAAAATAAAAATCCCAAAGAGGCTATTTTTGAGGCCATTCTCTTAACGTTTTGACTGATCCTCCTACGGCATGCAACTACTTAGTCAAAGTTGACCTTCTTAAACCTCTCGGTTCAACGTGTCTTTAGCGGCTTAGACTACGGGCAGTCTCTCTTTCCACTCAGGGATAGTCGAACGAAAAGAACACGCAAGCGAGCGCGAAAATCGCCTCCTGCGTGGAAACGTGACGCGCGCTTTGTTTCGCTCGACTAGCTCCCTAAGCGGATCTGGTAGCCTACTGCCCCTAAAATACCTCTGATATATCCGAGTGTAATGAAGCCTTTGTATCTTGTTTTTGCTGTTTTTAATCAGAAAATTTAAAAGTTAAAAACACGGTTAAGACGTGATTTATGTACTTGAAGCCTTTTGTGCGGGAATATTAGCCAATGTTTTCCGGATTTGTTTTCCGCTTTCGTAACTACAGTTTTCGGAAGAAATACGATGTTTTAAAAACACTCCCGATACCACCAGCGATGCGTGAAGCGTACGTTTCCCGGCGTGACTGGTCAATATCGTTTTTTAGTGAACGTTCTTGAAATCATAATACAGTTTTTTCTCTCAGGAAATATACTTCAAATTGTGCCGAGAGGTTACTGACTGATTTCTTTTGGGAAGTTTTCCAATTCATTTCTGAGTGTCCAAACCTATCTCATTTACTCTGAATTTGTTTCTATTGTAGATATAACCTTAACGCCACGTTCTCGGTTAGCAATATTGGCTTACTCGTTACAGAACTTTATTGGAAACCATCGTAAAAAGTTAGGGAAGCTAAAAAAAAGTTGATTCCCTCATCAACACGACGTCCCACAAAGCACCCTCATTTCGACAAATTTCCTGTTTTTAGTAGCTTAAGTGACTTAAGTGGCCGAGAATTCGGAGAAGCTGAAAAGCAACCCCCCCCCCCCCCTTCAATTTCCCTTAAAGGGCCATTGTCAGGAGAATTTCGCAGATTTTTGGTCAAAACTGTGCTAAAATTATCGGTAGCCAACTTTATCCATGCCCAGCATTGTGTTTGAACATTTAAAGGAACATATTAACTTAATTTCATTAACAGAAAACAAACCATGACTATTTAAAATAGATTTAATGTCAACACGCTGAAAGAATTTGAAAAGTTTAGCCTAATTTTTTCAAATTGTAATCCATTTCCATCCGTGCCATCCGTAGCAACAGACGACAGAAAATAGTTTCAGTGAAGCAATATAGTCTTTGAAAACAAAACTAGACCATTATTTGTGGGCGTTCATTGATGTGAGGACATACTTTTGATTTCTAAAGTTAACTAAAATAGCGTGACTATGCCCCTTTAAACTATGTCAAGTCATGTAGTTTTCCTAGCTTTTTTAGACTTTGGATGAGACAGAAATGCATTTAGCATTCACAGTGTTTTCTATTAAATGTTTCCTTATTCAGCTTATTCAAATTTGAGTTTTGCCATGGGAAAAGAAGAGAACGTGCAGTTGGGCGGAAATCTAATCCAGGTCTCACTTTTACAACTCGTCGACCGGAACTAAAAGAGATCACTACTCCTGACGATATTGCTACCGGTAAATAAAAAAAGTAGGCTTGATCATCGAATTCAACATTACATATTCTGTCATTCCAGATCTCTTAGAGACCAAAACAAACATTACATTAATATATGACTTGCCCCTGGTCTTTTGTCATTGGCATCGTGGATTGCTGATTCACTCAATAGCGGTCTTAGCTTCTGTGACGTCAAAACACCTAAGCGTTTCTCATTGGAGCGTGGAGAAAGCAAAGACCAAAATACATAATGGTGATTTCAAATATTCAGCTATGAATTCTTATTGCGAAATTCTTAGTCAGAAAGTTGAAGCATTCCTATAGAGTTAATTTTACATCATACTAACACAACCTCACTTGAAAACTGAACTTATCGTCCTATTTTGATTGTTCAAATTGATTGAATTGAGATAGAGGTGCGTGAAGTGGGAGTCGAGTCATCGCATAAAACCTTTCGTCCGTGTTGCGGAAAAACCCCTAAATAATCCTATCCATAGAAATTAAAGTATTCACATAGTCAACACCGCAATTTTTCAGTAATCCAATCCCGCAGATCGGAGAATTCGTAGAAGCTGAAAAGAGATCCCTTTTTGATTTCTCAATTTCCTTCCTCATGTGGGTCACTTAATTTCGTTCCACCTTTTAAAGCGTCAGAATTCAAAGGTTAGCGACACCTTCGTTGGGTGATTTCATTTACTTTTCTTTTCTTTTCTTTGTTTTCAAATTAGAGTTATGTTTTACGGCGTGAAACGTTAAGAACGTGAAGCTGCGACGAAATCTGTTTTATCCACGTATCACTATTTTAATCAACCGGAACTAAAATCTATTATCTGATATAAACAGCACGTGTGACTTTTAAAATGACCTCTGACTCTATGGCAACTCTCAGATTTTTACGACTGGTTGTCAAATTCAAAATTACATGGTCATAAACTGCAAATCTCCTAGAGACCGAAACAAACAAAACATTAAAATGATTTGTCATATCCTTTGCTCTTTGTCATGTCTTTCGCTGATTTATTCTCTGGCGGACAGAGTTTTTGTGACGTCAAAATACATAAAGGAGTTTATCTTTCTTAAACCCGCGTTTACCGCGCTAGAAGCAAAATGATATCGAAAAATACTTGAATGCAATTGAAGTATTCCTTTGGCGTAACAACTCGACATCACTGAACGCAGTCTCCTTACCTCCCCCTTTTTTTTGCATTTGGTTTTGATTTTGAATGGTTTTGAATTTTAAACAGATGTTCCCTAAGGTTACTATTATTTGCAGCGACAACTTAATTTAGCGATTTTTGCTCTTGAAAACTGATTTAGCGACTACCTAGTTCAGCGACTTAAACGCTTTTTTGAAATGTTTGAGCAATTTTCATCACTCTTTGAACATATATTATATTTAGCAAGCACATAAATTAGCGATTTCACAAGAGAGAGCTAAATTCGCTAAATTAGGTCGTCGATAATAATAGTAACCTTAAGGTGAGTGAAATAGAAAAACAATTACAAACTTGTGTAGAACATTTGAACTGAGACGGAATGTTCCGTTTATTTTACGAAGAGTAAAGCATTTCACTGGATCTTGTCAAATCGGAGTCTTTCTCAATATTACCAGTTGTGTAAGAAAAACGTTGTAGAAATTATACAATGATACTATCAGTGTACTGGATGCAGCTAATTTGAAATATATTGATTAGTGGCTGAAACGGTTGAGTGGTCTATTCTATGAGAATCTGTTGTCATGGATTTACGTCATCGAAAAAGAATTGCGTCACGCTACCTCTCTGGAGATCACGCGTTACCGGAAAAACAGGTGTACCGTCCGACTAGGAGAAAAAGAGAGGAATGAAACATCAAACAATTACTTAAATCTATCACTTTTCCAAACCCAAAAATTATTAAAATCTGTAAGAAAAGACTATATTTTCTACGCAAAATGGTGTATAACACAGATGCTATTTTTGCAGTTCTGTGAAATTAAACCCGCAAAAACTTAATCTGGTGAAAGGAAAAGGAAAGGAAAGGTTTAGAATGCGTACAGCAACCCGCTCTGGCGGCTGTTCACGGGCTAACACTGGTTTGTCAGGAAATATTTTTTGTTACGGCACGTGCCAGTTTAAAATAAGACTTTTATTATTTTTTTTTCTTGGTAGGGCGAGACTTCGACTCACGTTTTCTTTTGCGAAAATTTTACTTAAATAAATCTAACAGGCTAATACATTTCCCAAGATTTTCGTGAACAGTGAACTCTGTATTTAAATGGCGATAAAGTTACTAAAAAATGTTCCCGGATTAAGTCGTTTATTCATTCAAGAGTTTTTTTATTGGACAAGTGAGCTCAGATGTATTAGCTTTCAGGTAATACACAAAGGTTTTTTTGCATCATGATTATATAGGCTTTCAGAATTGCAGAAATGACTTTAACACGCTGATGACATACGCGCTCCAAACAAATTGTCATGATAGGAAGAAGGTAAAATTGGTTTTCAAAACAAAAGTGTTACGTGCGTGGTCGCCAACACACAAAACGTGCGTACATGTTGCCTAGTCATGGATCTCGATGTGTATCGGAATTTCGCGTTTTGACGTCACACTGACTTCAGAATGAGGAGACTTATTGTTTGAGATTCTCGGAATGTTTGAATGGTGTGGCTATAAAATAGGCACATTTCCAAAATCGGAGCAAAACAGCTCGAGAGCTCGAGAGAGAAGAAACTAAAAGATTGCAGCCGAAGAACTTCAGCCTTTTCAGGAAAAGAGAACACTCATCGAAAAGATAGAAAAATGGCTTTGCAGTTTACAGGAACCTTGGACAAAACAAAGAAACTGAAGGTAAGACATCACAAAATTCTAAAGAAACACTTAGGATAAAAAAGCCTTTTCTTATTCAGATCCGCTGAAACTATTCCACTCAAGTAAAGATTTTTCAAGCCTTTTTAATTTCAGTGCATTTAGTGAAACAAGTCTCCTAAAACTGATTCGTTGGTATGCCATAAAAAGCATCTTCTTAGGCAATGATTTCCCTTAATTATTCTCCCCACTGTGTCCGTTTGACAACGTGTAGAAAATATGAGAAGAAGTTAAACGTTGATCACCGCTATAACCTAACATCAAACGCAGTGTCCTCTTTAAAGTCTTAAGCCTTGTAGGTCGTCAGAAAAGTTGTTTTAAGACTTTTGTCCTTTTTCTTCTTTTTTTAGAACCCACAGAAAACACCTCGTATTCTCATAATAGGAGGCGGAGTTGTGGGAATGACCAGTGCTCTACAACTATTGAACAAAGGGTAAGTGAGCTTTTCAATAGCGAAACCTAAATTTTCACTACTTATTGAAAGATCTTTATGAAAAGTCAAACTTCGGATCAAGCAAGGTGGTTCTAAACTTTTGAGTTTGTGGATGAAATCCTAAAGTGTGCCCATTTAAATGAAAGCTACTGAGCAGTACTTTCCGGTTGTGCCGGCGTTTATTAAGCTGTCCAAGGTGGTTCTAAATTTTTAGTCTCCGGATGAAATTCCAATGTGTCTATTCAGATGAAAGCTACTGAGCAGAGCAGTACTTTCCTGAGGTGCTGTTATGATTGTGAACAAGTTGGTTCTACTTTTGGGTCTGTGGCTGAAATCCTTAAAAGTGACTTTTTTTTTTAATTTTAAGAGCAATATTTTCATGTGATACTCTTTGTTATTCTTATTTTTCAAAAGATTACAGAGTAAAATCGCTTTTTCTCTCGTTATAAAACACTAATCTTGCTGATGTTTCAAATTAAACTTGTCAAATTTGGAACCAGCATTTTCCGGTTTGGGTGAATTTTACGCGGAACGGTTCAAGAATTAATATCAACATTACACAGCGGTTTTATAATGAACTCCTGTCGTCAAAGTGATGGTTACGTAAATATTCCGTCATATAGGTTTAAGCAAAACAGGAACTTATAATAGAAGACTTCCTGATCAGTAATAGACTCGTAATAGAAGCCTTTCTTTAACACGTACAGCTTCTACAGCGTTTAAGTCGCAGTAAAATTGAAACCAGAATAGCTCTAGATAAAATCACTTTTGATTAGCCTGCATGACACGTAACTGCCTAACAAGTATTTTGCGAGGATGCATTTCCGTTCGCGCGACCTTTGTGTTTTCCTCTTATGCTTTAATTTTTGCCTCTCCCTTAGCTGCCAATGACGTGTCACGTTTGGCGTTCCATAACCATTCTCGGAAAAACCTAAATCACTGAAAAATTCCGTCAATGTGTGATTACCGAGGGATTTATTCTTTTTAACAATTCCTTTTCATAGGTACAAAGTCACAGTATTAGCAAAAGAGTTCGCCTCCCCAGTCGCCTCTGGTAAATGCATCACCTCCGAGATCGCCGGCGCTTTGTGGGAATGGCCTCCAGCGGTATGCGGAAGACACACAGATGAAAAGTCACTGGAAAGGTCCAAGGTGTGGTGTTTGGACAGCTATGCCAAATTCATGGAGTTGGCCATGAAGCCAAAAGAAACTGGAGCCTACCTGAGACAATCTGTGTTCTACTTCAAGGAAAAGGTAAATGTTAATTTTTAAAATCCGTCTTTGAGAGTTCAGCTTTCACGTATAAGGTTGCAAATATGGTACTGGTATAGTTTTATTTTCACGATAGGCTGATTTTGTAGTGATGATCTTACAACCTAGTGATATTAACTGCACTGTTTTTTCCCCAAGGTTGAAGATCTGCCATCACAGTTGGAAAAGATGAACGAACTCTGCCATTTGCCAGGATTTCGTCATGACGCCAAACTCATTGAAGAAACTGGTACGTTTTACAAAGTTTGCTCTGTAAGACCGTCTGAACGTTTGCCCTCTTTCGTCTTGCCTGAATTCCATAGTTGGACTTTAATTTCTGTTCTTTACCGACCCAATTTGCACCCTTTTCGAGAAATCTTACTGCTCATATATTTTTATGTAGTGTTACATTGCTTGCCACTGTGAGGATTTTACACTTTATCGACAAAAAATCCAACTGACTGCCCAAGGATTTGCCTCTAATTGTGTGATATGTGAATTGTTGTGATCAGAACAAAATGTTTAAAGAACATTTTTATTTTCTTTCTTTCAGCTGTGAACACAGACACGGGTGTAGTCGACGCATACCAACACATGGCTCCCATGGTTGATACAGTCATGTACATGCAGTGGCTTTACAAACAGTGTAAAAGTAAGGGCTGTCGCTTTGTACACGATGAAATTAAAGGATTGTTGAGAGACCAGGCTGAAGAATTGAAGAGGAAATACAAAGCTCAGCTGATCTTCAACTGCTCTGGACTTAACGCTAAAGAACTGGCAGGAGATGAAGATGTCTACCCTTTGAGAGGTAACAAACTTGTCCGTCCCCATTTATGATTTGCAGCTTCATCAAGTGTGTTCCTTTAAGGCAGGTCATCTTTGGAGAACGTGTTTGGATTGTAACTGTAGTCTGACCATAGTTTTCTTATCGTTCTTTCAGGTGTAATTCTTAAAGTGAAGAACGACGGTAGCCTGATGCCCAAGCTCAACCATTCAATGTGCATCTCTCTTATCGAGGACATTGACGAGTCTAAAAAAGAAGGACAAAGCTTTGTGTTCATCCTACCGAGAGGTGAAGACAAACTATGGCTGGGTGGCATGGTACAACCCTATCAGTGGGACAGAAATCTCACGCTGGATTATCCACCAATCAGAAGGATGTTTGAGAAAGTCAAAGAGTTCTACCCTCCCCTCCGTACCTATGGAGACAAAGACGTGGAAGAGGTGTTGGTGGGACTGCGGCCCGCTCGTAAAGGCAACGTTCGTCTGGATTGGGATCCTGTGTGTCCATCTATTCTGCACAACTATGGACACGGGGGGTCAGGCGTGACTTTCTCTTGGGGCTGTGCTATTGAAGCCAGTGCAATGGTGGATCGCGTTCTTAAAAGACCGCAAATTTATCTTTCAAAACTCTGAACATTTTTAAGTTTCTTCTACTGACCTCTTGAGACTTTTTGTGCTGTTGCAAATTTATTAGGATTTTCTGTGAAATTCCAGTCGTTGTGTAAGAAAAGAGTAAGCGTTCTGTATCAAGGAACTCCGTTTGATCGCACATGTTCGTTATACCGAACCTGAAGAATAGTTTATTAAAGAATAAATTTTTGCAAGAATATTATGTCCCGCATGAATGTATTAATTTATATTTTGTAAATATAAGATAATTTAATATTGTAAATATTTAATAAAAATCACTGGCTTCCTAAGCTTGCGTTGATGTTGTTGTTCAACCTAAACGCGTACAACACTGAGAAAACCTGCTTCTCAAGGTAATTGTCAAACTATAGCCCATCCACAAAAACTATTTTAATAGCTTTCGCATAAAAATGGTCGTTTTAACCCTTTAAGGCCCAATATTAACAGGCAGATTCTCCGCACTATTCTCCTTATATTTCTTATGTTACTAGTTGGGAGAATTTGATGAAAAATCAACACATAGGATCATTGGTGATCATTTTTCTTTATTCTCATGACCTCTATGTTTGAACAAGTAGTAATACTGTAAGAAGAAATTAGATGCTTGTCACTATTACTAGCCACACAAGCACAGGTGCAAACATAACAGCGCTTAGTATCTATCGCACGACCGCCGGTTTTTTTTTTGTTTTTTTTTTTTTGTGCTCCCGTTCTGTTTGGCTTATCAAACTCGAATTAGCATTTGCTATTCGAAGCAGTGGACACCTTGCGCGAGTGTTTGCCCATTTACCAACAGAGCAATGTGGGTGGCAGAATCATCCAGGGCTGCTCCACGTGTGGAGATGTGCTTAACACGCGCGCGAGTGTTAAGGTTATCAATTTTGTGTGTTATGCTTCATGAATAACATTAGTGTCGCTAAGAAAATCAAACTTAGGGGTGACGATAGCCTGCGCGGCCGGCGTTCGAAGGGGAAGGGAGAAGGGGAGTTCGAGCGCGAAGCGCGATCGTGAGGAGGATCCGGTGACAAAGCGAAATATCTTATATACGTGAAGCGGATTAACTGTTCTCCACTCATCACGGCAAAACGGCAAAGTTACAAAAAGCCACAACCACACCATTTCTGTACTTTCCTGGCAAGGATGTGGGCAATTTGGTTTTAAATCGAAAAGATCCACTTCGGAGAATTTGCAGGAAAAGTCGCACGTTTCTCTCACTAAGCGAACGCCGCGCCATGTTGTGTGCCTAATTTCAACTGGTGTCGGCTTTCAAACATCGTGTTGTAGACTTGCTCCAGGTCCACCTCTTCGATTCATATTAAGTTGCCCTGTGTTTTGCAAGTAAAGCGAGCAAAGCGAGCTTCCATGAGGTAGCGAAAGGCCTACTATCCTGAAAAAAAAATTGCAGGATTTGGGAAAGTCAGTCTTGTTGTTGAGTGGTGAATTGTTCACGGGTACGTATCAGCTAGTATTTTGTAAATATAAGATAATTTAATAAGAATTAATTCAGTCAAATAGGAAATGATTCACGCCCTTTTAGTCCTGTTTGAATCAGGTTTTTTCTTCCTATTTGGCAAAGTTCTGAAGAAGAATAAACAAAGTTTGTCAGTATTAAGTATAACAGTTACCCCTTAATGAATCTGCATGATTCTTCAGATGGTTACAGGTCGTCAGTAGGCGATATGGAGTGTTTATAAATTGTTACCATTGTTAGTGTCCGAGTTGACTTAATAAAATAATGAATAATAAACAGCAACCGGGAATATACTGCTCAGTAGCTTTCATTAGAACGATCACATTTTAGGATTTCATCCACTGGCCGAAAAGATTTTAAAAATCACTTTTATATTGCATAATGAAAAGCATCAAATTAAAGAAAAAAAAAGCACCACTCAATAGTTTTCATTTCAACAGTCACAGTACAAGATTTCGTGCAGAGATTCCAAAGTTAGAACCACATGGAATTGTTACAGCATAATTAAAGCCTGGCAATGCCAATATTTTTGCGACGGCAGTTTAATGATACAGTTAAGTTACGAACGTGACACTGATGAGAGAGAGGTCGTGCTCAGGGCCAATACTCAGAAATAAAATTCATGAACCATTTGGAATCACAAGTAAATACCCAACAGAATCTTCTCCGAAACAGTGTCTAAAAATTCAAATAGGTTAAAACGGAAAGTTACTGAATACTATTAGAAAGAGCATGTTTTAGTCAGTCAAGAAATGTTTCATTGAAAAGTGTTAAGTTTGTTGATAGTCCGTGCGTGACTGCGTTCGTATGCCATTTCAGGGGAGAGAATGGGTGGTACCCTATATTGGGACGTGCGTTGCCATTTTGAACTGAAATAAGAAATAAACTCAAATCATGGTTAATCGAGACAATTTCGATCCTTCCCACTCGCGTTGCCATTTTGAACTGAAATAAGAAATAAACTCAAATCATGGTTAATTGAGACAATTTCGATCCTTCCAACTCTAGTCAATCTTATCGGTAAACCCCTTTTAATCTAAAAGTTAAATTTTATAACAAAACTAGCGCGCTTTAAAAGGCACGTTTTTCCACTTTCAGAACAGTTCAAACGTGATACGTACTACAGGATAATGGTGCGAATTATATTTATCATGATAACCGTTTTTCTTGACGGTTCATCTGTGGCTTTTGAAAACCTACACATTGTTTCCGACCCAAATGTTCCAAATTGTTGAAATCTATACCCTACAGCTAATCAAAATGACCCTAAATCTTATTCAGACCGAAACGATCAAGGCTGAACTGTACTCTGTTTCAAAGTAACGTGGTCAAGATCTATGCTAATAGTACAGGATATTCTTATTTTTTTTTTAACCATATTTCAGGCAACTTTTGTGACGCCAGTTATTGAGACAGAAACATATTTTCAAGACAAATAGGGGATGAAACGGTCAGGAAGGAAAACTACGACAAATTAATGGAAATAGTAGCCTGAAGGATTAGCTAAATGACTAGCTGGTAAGGGTCGGTAAGGATCAAGACGAGTTAAAAAGTGGCCGAGATCGCAATTGACTATTGAAGTTGACTGGTCAATTTACTCTTGTACGTGATATCACTTTAAGACCCGGGGCAGGGGGGGAGGGGGGGGGAATAAAACCGGCAGGTTTCTTTTACAGGTCACATTCCTCAGGTCACCCGTACAGGTCACTGTGTTACTGATAAATAAACAATCCAAACAGTGTCCCTCAGCCCTAAATCAGTCTAAAACATCACCTAGTATACCAGGTGACACTGTCCAATGTGTTTATATGTCGGCAACACATTGACCTGTCCTTGCGACCTGTGGAATGTAACCTGTAAAATGCACCTATCCCGATAGAACCGGTGGCAACTGATCACAATAATTCAAACGTGATGTGTAACACACTTCGACTTTCAAGACCTTTGTAAAGTTAAAATGGTGTACTACTCAATGGTTTCATTGTCGTATATGGAAATGTAACATGGAACTCAAGGCAGTAACGAGTGCTAACAATTACCTCTTAAAGAATTTCGTGATCCATGTAATGCACTGATTCAGCTGCTCAAACGAGAACAAAACCGAAAACAAAAAGAAAAATAATACTTTATTGTTTGTGTTTGCTCATGATCCTTTCGTATCACGTCACATAGGAATGAACATCACCTTTACCTTAACCCTTTAAGGCCCAATATCAATATGCATGTTCTCCCTACTGTTTTCCATATATTTCTTTTGTTATACTACTTGTGAGAATTTGAATAAACATCAAGGCACATCAACTGCGGTCATCATTTCCTTTATTCTCGTGAATGGTAGGTTTGATCAAGTAGTGATATTGTAAGGAGAAATTAGATGCTTGTCATTCTTGGGGCTTAAAGAATTATTTGATTCAAATGTAAAGAGCCAGTTACGGTAATTCTTTTCCTGTAATAAACTATAAATTTGTCAACCTATCAATTTGTTAGTCAAATACTTCTTGATTTCGCCTTTCAACTCTGAAACAACTTGAAATGAAACACAGCTATCAGAGAATGCAGACAAACCTGTGTTTTTTTTCTAAAGCTCCAAAAACGGTTTCTTAGACTGGTTTTTAGTGTAAATCGACAACTTCAAGATAAAATTATAAAGTGGGACGCACCAGGCAAATAATCAGTGATGTCAAATGACACTTGAGAATTTCTTATCATGTAAATGTAGTGAGTCAGCAATAACATATTGTTCATGTGTTTGTTTATTGTATCCTTTCGTATAGATCACGTCTGAACTGTTTTCAAAGCGGAAAACCATGATTTCAAGCACGGCATTGAAAAAACTGTTAAAATATGCAAAAAACCCTGATGAAACGTTCAACGAGCGAGATTGATATATAAGGGATGAACATTACACGAAAATTGTTTTAACCTTGGTGTCAATTACTTCTTGATTTCAAGATGTTCGTGTTAAAATTGACTGTGATAAGAATCAACACTGCAACAACTGGAACTGAAAATTAGCCAACAGAGAATGTAGACAGCGTCTAATTTTTCTTCTTAGCTCTATAAAGAGTGTTCTGGACTAATTTCAGCATATGTGGACAACTTGAATGTAAAATGTAACGCTGGATGCGAGGCAGTACTAAGTGGAGTGAATTATCCCTTACAAAGTACGCTCTAATTGATTCAAAACATAGAGAGTCAGTTTGCTCATATAAACGAAAGCAAACAAATAAACAAAAAAACCATATTGTTTACATGTTACAATGAAATAACAATTTCGCGAAAAGCTAAGATTCAGTTCCGACGTACTCACATCTTTATCACAATTTTCCACTATCCGAACTATTATATTACTTGGCTTCACACTAGAGCTTGTAGGTACAATCTAAGTGCACTTGGAACTACTTTGAGTGTGAAGGGGTAAAACGTACTTACTTGAACTTAACTTAGTGACCATGGAAACTTTGCCAGTTCAAAGAAGCCGAAGTACGCCGCCAGGTATGCTCTACACCACACTTGAGAACGCACTTGACCAATAGGAAATCTAGGAAATGGAAGCCAAACGAAAGCGGCGTACAGCGTCGTCACGATTCTAATGAAAGGACAAAACACTGAACTTGCCAGCTGAGATTAAAAAAACTCAGAATGGACTCCTGGCATTTTCCATAGTGGATCCATGTCTCGGTTTGCTAAACCACTTTAAACCAATTTTGTGGACGAGGCCAAGCCCAAGCCCTGCGGCCGTTTCTTTGCCGAAAACCACGTTGTTGTACCATTCTTGAGAAAAGCAGAAGAAGATGTCGCTTGTTCCTTCGCGTTGCTGACACGTACTCGTTAAGAACGAAGTACCTGCGCATTTCTTGTAATGTTGAAACCCTTTGGGTTAAAAGTAACGACAAAATAAATAGGAAATTACAAAAAACTATCCTCTGTTGTAAAGGCCTCATGATTTCACAAGCGAGCAATTTGTGATATACGTGACTGATTTTACCGCGAAAGATGATTGACAGCTTGTACCTCAAGTAACATACTTTGTCATCAAGTGTGAAGCCAAGTTTTGTAAAGTGCAACTTGAAATTTTCAAGTGCACTTGAGTCAAGTGCTTACTTGAAACAAACTTAGCTTCTAGTGTGAAGCCAACAATTGTAAAATGTTAAAAAAAAAAACAGCCATCACAGGGAGAAAAAATGCGCAAACCAATTTCCAAAAAATTGGCAAAGCTAGACATGATCCGGTGCCAACCTTAAACGTGGACCAGATAGTTTCAGAAAAATTTCGTGCAAAATGTAACAAGGGGCGTTAAAACAATACCTTCTGAGAGCGTCGACGTAATCGTAGAAAAAATTAATGGAGTTTTGGTTAGTACAACTTTCGCGAAAAATCATGATTTACGTGTATACCTAGTCAAGCGAAGAACAAATGAAATAGGTACTCTAACTCATTAGAGAAGTTTTCTCAGACGTGTTATACTTAACTCAGTTTAATCCAACAATCACTTTTTGGACTACTCAATCTAAAAAAAAACGATTACATTTCCATTTTGTAAAATGTCAAATTAGACGGTCATTTCAGGAACTCTGTGGAACAATTTTCATGACAAGGTCATGATTTAAAAAGATGTCCCGAGTGATGCTAATTTCGTTCAAAGAGAGAAAATGTTACTGAATAGCTACAGTGACAAAAACAAAACATAACTATAGTTGTGTATAAATGCGTTCTTGAAAACTCCCGGTGTGAAAGTATTGTTTGTCAAGAAATGCAAAAACCTAAATATTACGCTATAAGGATCTTAACAAATTGTGACGAAGAAATAAAAAAAAAAATTAAGTACGTAATCACTGACGTTACAACTCACTAATTTGCGGGTTGCACTGATATCAGAAGCGCACGCGTGATTTTAAAACAAAGATGGCATTAAAAATATCAACTATGAGCGAAGTTGACGCACTTGACGCTAGATTTATATTGTTGTCTTCCCCTGAAAAACCTTGACATTGTTTTATAACTCGAACAAGGTGATTTAGTGCAAGTATACCCCATATGAATAGTTGGGGCTACGGATATATAAACGACGCGATTTAGTAAAGTGTGGGGGTCAATAACCTCTTTAAGAAAATTTGTGTTCCACACGACGAAAGTGCGTTAGTAAAGCGTGAAGTATCAATAACTTCTTTAAAAATTTCGTAAACAGGCATAAAGCTCTGAAGATTACTGACATGGGAACAAACAATGGGATTGTTTACATTTATGCCAAAGACGCCGATATCTTTCGTTCGGGAGTAATTCATTGATCGACGCAAATGGAAAAGGAAATATAGGAATAAGTTACGGACAACCGCGTGAAGTCGCGTGTAGATATGCAAAAGAGTTTCTTCGTGTGCTTGTCTGCACGTTTGTTAGTGGAAAAGAGCTATAAATGCAGGAAAGAAATTCGAATGAGGTTAGTCGTGAAACGCCCAGCCGTCTACGTAGCAGACAAGAAACATTTTACCCGTTTTAGTGCAGCTCGAGAAACCAGCAACTAAAATGTCGATTCCTGCTCCGACATCGAAACTTCCAAGTTCCTCTCCCACCACAAAGGTAAACTAACTGAGTGTTTTTCCTCCATGTTAGGAGCAGCTGATTTCAAGGTACAATTGTCAAGTGAAAGGGCAGGATTGCCTGGTGTACAATTCTTACACGAATAAAAAAACTTTAATTTTCAGCTAAAAATGAAACAAATGATTTGGTCTTTTGGAATGAAAATCTACTGAATGAAAAACCTCACCATATACATGATATATATTTTTGGAAACATTTCAGTGTTCACTTCTTTTCGTGTAGGCGAGGGCGTCGAAACGCGCTGTTTTAGTCTTGGAATTTTCTCAAACAATTTTTCGTACGTTGGGGGTAAATGCCATTAAGTTTCTCATTTTTTCCGTCTTAAGATGTTACCTAAAGAAAGGAATTCATTTTCAATAGGTGTTTTTTCGAATTTAAAAAAAACTATTTTTGAAGCTTTTGCGGACTTTTTTAATGAATACTTTTGATGAGGACTGTTTTTTTTTCTGTGTTCTCTTTAATAGCTCAAGATTTCATCGCAATTTTCAGCGTTTCGGAAATTGTTTTGCATTGAGAAAGAATTCGTCACATTTTTGTTTCGAAAACTAGAACTATTGAATGCTGAATTCGAATAATGTCTTTTTCAGTTCTTATCATAAGCACTTCTCCCGTGTATTTAGAAACGATCCCGCGTCCCTCGCGTGTTGGTGATTGGCGGAGGAGTTGTGGGAATGACGTCAGCATTACAGCTTTTGGAGAAAGGATACAAAGTCACAGTATTAGCAAAAGAGTTCGCCTTCCCAGTCGCCTCTGGTAAATGCATCACCTCCGAGATCGCCGGCGCTTTGTAGGAATGGCCTCCAGCGGTATGTGGAAGACACACAGATGAAAAGTCAGTGGAAAGGTCCAAGGTGTGGTGTATGGACAGCTATGCCAAGTTCATGGAGTTGGCCATGAAACCAAAAGAAACTGGAGCCTACCTGAGACAATCTGTGTTCTACTTCAAGGACAAGGTACACGTCAAATTTTCAAATCTTTCTAATTTAGTTTACACATACCAAAATTATTGTAAATTTGCTCTGTTACGAATCTGCTCGCTCTTGGTTTATATCTACTCGTTTAGTGTATTGGAAAAGTTAAAGCATCTCAATTGATTCATTGCCGTTTTTAAGGTTGAACACCTTCCAAGACAGTTGGAAAAGATGAACGAACTCTGGCATTTGCCAGGATTTCGTCATGAAACTCATCGAAGAAACTGGTAAGCTAAAAAAATTTCCATTAGTTCGCGTTGTTAAGATACAGTTTAATCCCTTATTTTACCAAATCAGTTCTGAGTGTTGCCACCAAGGAAACAGGAGGCAAAATCAACTGAAGAAAAATGGTGAAAGCAATAGGTTGACGTGATTGACTGCAAATGATCCGATCTACTGCGAGGTCCAACTTCTGCTGGACAAACATGCAACTGAATTGAGCTACAGATTATCACTGTGGCGAAATTTTGACTGCTTTGGTGATTTCATATCCGTAACTCAAGCCTGATTCATATTATAGTTCACCAAAACTTCTGAAAAGGCTATATTCTCGCATGTTCAAAAATGTTTTTTAAAAATAGGTGGAAGGTCATCCACTCAAAAGGAAATATCTAATGTATCACATTATCTCCAAACCACAACTGGCTAATAAACTTTGAAAAACTAGTCTGAAATGTCAGCTGTCTCCTCCTCCTTAACCCAGACTACCGAAAGACATGAATTATTGTTCGAATGCAACATGTGACACTGTGTCACCATCATGCAAACGCAACAAAATTTCGTGCAACATGTCAGCTGGATTTGAAACGTCTTGTGATTTCAGTGGACCTTCAATGTCATCCTTCTTTCATTTGAAGCATGAAACATTCTCTATATAGAAGTTTCTTGTTACTTTTTGAAACTGTCAGAGACCCTATCTCTGTCTCAGCCGGCCGGTTACACTACATACTTAACCGTACAAAGAATTTTAAACTTTGTCGACTGAAAAGCCACCTACTAACAGCTTATAAACTTTTTCTTTTCTTTTCTTGTGACCAGAACGTTATGTTAAAAATTTCGTTTCCCTTTCTTTCTTTCAGCTGTGAACACAGACACGGGTGTAGTCGACGCGTACCAACGCATGGCTCCCATGATTGATACAGTCACGTACATGCAGTGGCTTTACAAACAGTGTAAAAACAAGGGCTGCCGCTTTGTACACGATGAAATAAAAGGACTGCTAAGAGATCAGGCAGAAGAATTGAAAAGGAAGTAAAAGCTCAGCTGATCTTCAACTGCTCTGGACTCAACGCCAAAGAACTGGCAGGAGATGAAGATGTCTACCCTCTGAGAGGTATGAGTCACTCGTTTACATTTCCGATTTTGAGGCATAACTGCATCAAGTTAGTTATCCACGTGTCTCTATTGTAACTATAATGACCATAGTGTTGTTATCGTTATTTCAGGTGTGATTCTCAAAGTAAAGAATGATAGTAGCCTGATGCCCAAGCTTAACCATTCCATGTGCATTTTTTCTGATCGAGGACACTGACGAGTCCAAAAAAGAAGGACAAAGCTTTGTGTTCATCCTACCAAGAGGTGAAGACAAACTATGGCTGGGTGGCATGGTACAACCCTATCAGTGGGACAGAAATCTCACGCTGGATTATCCACCAATCAGAAGGATGTTTGAGAAAGTCAAAGAGTTCTACCCTCCCCTCCGTAACTATGGAGACAAGGACGTGGAAGAGGTGTTGGTGGGACTGCGGCCCGCTCGTAAAGGTAACGTTCGTCTTGAG
The DNA here is from genome assembly GCA_964017195.1 of Siderastrea radians. Taxonomy (NCBI): domain Eukaryota; kingdom Metazoa; phylum Cnidaria; class Anthozoa; order Scleractinia; family Rhizangiidae; genus Siderastrea; species Siderastrea radians. Next base: position 8,071,469 of record OZ024897.1, on the reverse strand, counting down.
TGGGATCCTGTGTGTCCGACCCATCTCCTTACTCAGTGTACCAAGTAAAATTCTGGAATCGTGTGTGGCCGACACTTTAGTAGAACATGTCATGGACAATGGTCTACTCACTGACAAACAATGGGCTTACCGCAAGAACCACTCGACCCAACTATTGCTGGTTCACCTCACGGAATGTTGGAGGCAAGCCCTTGATAGAAATTTAGTGGTTGCTACTGCCTTCGTGGATTTCAGAAAGGCATTTGACTGTGTTTCCCATAAAATTCTTTTATCTAAACTAAAGCATAGATTTGGGATCGAGGGACACCTCCTATCCTGGTTGACGGACTACCTGAATCAAAGATCGCAGATTACAGTAGTGAACTCTGCCCAGTCAAATAAGCTGAAAGTGACCTGTGGCATTCCACAAGGATCAGTCCTAGGTCCGTGCCTGTTCAGCCTATATACCAACGACATGCCAGACGCTGTACCTTCGGGCACCTTATTTCTGTACGCTGACGATACAACAGTCTACTGCACCGGCTCAACTGTTGATGAAGCCTGTAGTCTTCTTAACAAAGCACTTAATGAACTTAACGAATGGTGTGTTACCAACTCCCTCACACCACACTCTACAAAATGCGAGGCAATGCTGTTACACAGAGGTTCTTTCATTGGGCCACACCCCCTCATTACAATTGGCTCGACTACAATCTCATGGGTGCACCACACAAGGCTGCTGGGTGTCATCATAGACCATAAGCTTACCTGGTCGAAACACCTTTCAGATCTGAAAAGAAATTTCTCCGAGAAGTTAAACCTGCTGAAAAAATGTTCATTTTTGAAAAGAAGAGCTCTTCTCGACCTTTATTCCAAAGTCATCCTGCCGTCTGTTACGTATGGCATCATTGTCTGGGGGGGTTGCAATAACTCTGACCACATACAAGCACTTGAAACATTGCATCGCAGGGCAGCGAGAATTATTTTCAATTTGTCATGGGACACACCTTCGGATACGGTGATGGAAATCACTAAGTGGGACTCAATACTCGATTTATACAAACTCAGTCTTATTAAGCTGTTTTACAATATTGTAATCGAAAAGATTCCTAAAACGATTTCAGATTTGGTAACGTGGAGACACGGACCCTACAACCTAAGAGGACACCTAAAAGCGGTTGTCCCTCGATTTTCAACGTCGTTTTTAACGAACTCAATCAGGTACAGAGGTGCAGTCTTATGGAATTTTGTGTCAAGCTACTTTAATAACGCTACCGACCACAAGCAGTTTTGCAAAAAAGCGAGAATGGACCCCATATTTAAAAAACTTAATTTTGGCAGTTTGTCGATCCAGACAACTCCGAAACACATGTGTGATTTTCAATTTTAAATCTTAATCTTATTTAAACATAATATCGTTTATTTTAGTTTATTACAATGTAATATTAATTTTTCTTAGGTAGGTAGTTAGTCACACGTACACACGACCCCTCAAGCATGTATTTGCTTTAAAACAGATCGTGGTTAAATAAAGGTTTTACTTACTACTTACTTACTCCATCTATTCTACACAACTATGGACACGGGGGCTCGGGAGTGACTTTTTCATGGGGCTGTGCTATTGAAGGTAGTTCAATGGTGGATCGTGTTCTTAAAAGACCGCAGATTTATCTTTCCAAGCTTTAGTTTTGACTTTAAAAGAACTGTTAAGCATGCTCTTATTGAGGTTCTGTAAATATATGCAAACGACTGTGACCAGACGAATGTCATTGCTATCGAGCGGTGATACTTCCTCGATAATACGTTGAGTCTGTCTGTAGCAGGTACAAAGGGATAAAGGATAAGACGAAGGTTGCTAAGATAACGAAACGTTTTCTTGAACGTTTTCCACATTTAGCGGTGGCCGAGTCAAAAATAAAATTCACGGCAATTTTCCTCGTTTTTGTACGGTGGTTTCAAAGGGACATACATTTCTCCCACTTTTTGGGGGGCTTGCGACTTACTTGCGACTTACTTGCGACTTACTTGCGACTTAGCTGCGACTTACTTGCTACTTACTTGCGACTTACTTGCGACTTACTTGCTACTTACTTGCGACTTACTTGCTACTTACTTGCGACTTACTTGCGACTTAGCTGCGACTTAGCTGCGACTTACTTGCTACTTACTTGCTACTTACTTGCGACTTACTTGCGACTTACTTGCGACTTACTTGCGACTTACTCGTAGTCACCTGGTCCACCTCCCGATGCGATTCTTCGTCTGGAGAAGCCGTTTTTATGACGAGGCGACCAGGCCTTCCGTTGCCACGTGGTGTTCATTAAGTCGCAACTAAGGCGCAGCTAAGTCGCCGCTAAGTCGCAAGTAAGTCGCAAGTAAGTAGCAAGTAAGTCGCAAGTAAGTCGCAAGTAAGTCGCAAGTAAGTCGCAAGTAAGTGGCAAGTAAGTAGCAAGTAAGTAGCAAGTAAGTCGCAAGTAAGTAGCAAGTAAGTCGCAAGTAAGTCGCAAGTAAGTCGCAAGTAAGTCGCAAGCCCTCAAAAAAGTGGGAGAAATGTATGTCCCTTTGAAACCACCGTATTTTTGTAAAAATCGGCTTTTTTGGCAATTAAGTAGTTGTAATTTGAGATTATAAAGGCTAAAAAAGTTCAGCATAAAGGCTAAAATTTTCAGTCTTTTAACAAACGTTTTCTGCGTCAAGGAGTCGACACAAAAAAGTGGGGTTTTTTTGGAGGAAACACAGTCTCGCGTGATTTTTAAACTCTCATCGACGTTGTTCCGTAAGTTGTGTAACTAAAAAGCGCAACGATTCATTATCCTCAATGATGAGATTCCCTCACCACCGTGTAAAATATGTAATGCATAGTTTTAGCTCGCTTGAAAGCTTTGAATTTGACCAGTAAGAGCTGCTCTTCATGTTTCATGAGGTTTTTTTTTTCTTTTTTTTTTTTAGTGTAGCTTATTTATTGCTAAGGTCATTATTTTTGTGACTGTTTTCCCTACATGACAGTCATTTCAAAGAGTGCTGATCACTGTAAAATTTAACAAACTTAAGGTTTAATAGGAGATGGCTCCTGCTTGTATTTAACTTTAAATTTTATTTATATAATAAACCATTAAATAAAATCTCTATTTAGTTGTGGATGTTACTCAGTGCAGAAATCCGTTTAAAGGCATGTTCAGAGAAATGCGCTGGCCGGTGATTGATTGGTCAGATGGAATACATTAAACCGCCATAAAGTGCACTCGCCCAGAAACGGAACGACGGAAAAGTGTCACTCAACAGCTTTAGTTTTTACGATCTCATCTACAGACTAAAAAGTTAGAACCATTTAGTACAGCCTTATAAACAATGAGTGACTTAAGGGTGCTTTTATTTTGGGACGCTCCAGCCCAAACGAAAGCTCCGTAATTTTCTTATCTGAAAATCTTATTAATGTGAACAAAAGCCGCCTTTTGGAGTCCCAAACTTTTATCTTCTTTATCGTCAATCAATCCCCGCAGTAATACGATCGACTCGAAATGCCCGGTGGCTCATAGGGACTTACACGGCAAGCAAAATTGGCAACGAAAAAGTCAAAACTATCTTTTAAGCTGTATTTAGGAACCAGTTACCAAACTGTTTCACCTTCTTTATTATGCTGCGTTTCTTTATAGCTCTGGATTTGCTCCCCTTCCCTTCCTGTAGGTCATCGCTACAAACTGTACTCGAAACTAGACACTTTCACTTTACATGCCTGAGACTATCGAAATGCGACCCACCTTTTAATTGCCGAAATGGAAGAACGATTCTCAGTCGGACTAACAATCAGGCTACAGTCAAAGAGTAGGTTTTCATTTTTTCGCTGACAATTTGTGGTGGATTAAAATTAGAATAGAGTAAACATTATTTTGTCCAATCCTATCCAGTGGATCGGAGGTCACAGAGCAACCTAAAACACTATGTTGCCATAGCAACAACTAAAGACAAAGATGGCGGCGATCATGAACTGAAACGGCAAAATTTATCTTCCGCCTGCAAAAGAATTTGAGCAGAATTTGTAAAATAACCGGTAAATTCTGAAGCATACACACGTTTGAATATATCATAGCTAACTTTATCTCACCAGCATGGATGATACTCGCATAGAATGGATGAGAAACAAAGTTTATCTTGGTCTCGGGATCACAGACGCAGAGGTGTTTGACGATTTGCTCTCCCGAGAAGACGGACGATATGAGAATGAAATACTTAAATTCCTCAACGAAAATCCAAAGGAGGGTTGCACCATGATATTTTACTCCATGCTGAAGGAAGAAGAGGAGGAAATTGAAGTCGAAGCAGGTATGTTTAGGAGCTGGAAAATAAGGTTTCCTTTGGGCGCCATTTTCTGTTTGGACGAAGAAACTCTATTATATGAGGGATTACTGTCTAGACAGAACGTTTGGTTGCATTTGACTTATGTGTTTGTAAGGTTAAATGTTATTATGAATTGTGGAAATGCATCGAAATGCAATTATCAAAATTAAGAGCCTATGGCTACATATACTGTATGCGGTATTCAACAGTAAAATGTAACGTAATCTGGTACGTATTCCCGCCTTTTGTTAGCCATTAATTGAGAAGAATACGATCAAGCGAGTTTCTCTCCTGCATGCAAACTAAATACGGTAATGACCTTTTATCTGTTGTAATGGAAAAAACAAAGCTTTTTTAAAATGCAACTCCGATATCAGATAATTAATTTTTTGCAACAGATTTTAATAGACTAGCCGGCCACTTGCTTTTACTAATTATGTGTGAACGACTCTTAAGCGGCCTTCACACTTCAAACTAATGTTGGCCAACTCGTGTTGGCAAACTCAAATTGGTGTGTGTGAACGATAGAACACGTTGGCAAACGTATGCTGTTGGCGAGAATAGAGACATGTTCTATTTGTCGTCAACAGTTTGCCAACATGTTGTTGAGTCGTACACACACACCAATGTGAGTTTGCCAACACGAGTTGCTAGTTTGGCGAGTGAGGGCCGCTTTAGGACAATTTCATTGACAAATTGCAGCCATTAGTGGCTGGGTATTAAACCAGAACATTATAATAACAACTGCATTTCATTTTCCTTTAACTTATCACACAGAAAATGTTGGATAATTTGCAAGTTGCTGCATGATGTTACAAACTTAATGTCCCTGAGTTCAGCACATTTTGAAGTTGCAGAAAGTCACAGAAAGAAAGAAATAAAGAAAATTTCAAATTGTCAGCCCAAAAAGTGGTGGTGATCACTTATGGTAGATTATAACAGACCAATTAATTATACTTTTTGCATGTGCTCATTGGTCAAAACCCATCACGTGGTAGAAAACTGATTGGCGGCTACACACTGTATCAGGTGATACCCAGTGTACTATTTGGTGGGTTATAAATAATATTTAAAATAAACCCCTTCCTTGCTTGCTTGCTTGTTGGAGGATAATGCCCTGAGTTGAGACTGTCCTCAAAATTTCACAGTTACCCTCGAGCTTTCGCTTGTCAGTAGACTGTTATTTTTTTTGGACAATTTTTCAGCCTTGGGCATTGTCCTCCACTATATATGCCAGGTGCCAGAAGGGATTATTTGCCAATTCCTTACCATAGTAATCTGCATGAAAAACTCTTTGGTTATTTGTAAAACTGGTTGCTTATGGGAGATAGTCGCTTATGAGAGCTAAGGACAGTCGTAAAGGGTGGTTTGATTGTAATAGTTGAAATAAATAAATTGATTAATAAATTAAGGTGAGGTAATTTTGAGTGGCTGTTTCAAGAACTGTCAAATATCTATCAAAACATTTTGGCAGTGCACAATGCATCAAAGGCTTGTATTAGTTGCTTTATTTTGTTTTGCATTTTGGAATGTCTGGAATGGTGTACTAAGCAAAACAAAAATAGCACTAACAGGGCCACTTAAAAAGCATACACGTACCCTCTAATTGAAAGGAGGGTAGCAGTACCAATTTGAATCATAATGATATTGCATAGCTATCCAGTATACAGTGTTTTTCTATCTTTTTAGAACCAGAGTTACCAGAGCTGACAGCTAGTGGTGATGAAGAAGGTGAAAAGACCTCAACAAATGGTGCTGAGGCAGTTGCCGATGGAGATGATTTAGTAATGGAGAGAGTTCCTTCTGCACGCTCCAAGGCGGCAGAGGAGACAGCATCTGTTAGAGAAGGTTCCCAGGCTGCAGAACTACCTCAGACTAATCCTGAGACTGGTGAGGAGACTGTCGCAGCCCCAGCTGATGGTGCGGAGGGCGCAACGGCAGAAGATGGAGAGGAGCATCAATCCACTCCTCCCCTTCCCAGAACAGTAAGTCTTTTCATTAATAATTACATGTACTATCCTTAGCCTTCTTCCCAAACAAAGGAACAAATTGTAAGTTGGATGGATTTCAAGGGAAAATCAACACTTCATTCTAACGCAGGTATCAATGTTAAGATGGAGAGGGGTGGGGGGGGGGAGTATGGGCAGCATTTGAATTTTTTTTTGGCAAGTTTTTTGGTCAAATTTCCAACCCTTAGGACTGTAAAAAAGCTCAAATTTGATAAAAAATCCACACCTGGCTGGAGAAAACAAATCCTTGTAATGACATGTATTAAAAGTAATGGAGTAATTTGAAGTGAATGTTTCTAACTCTTGTTATCGATGGTAGATTGACCAAGATTGAAGTTGAATAAAGTCAAGGAAAAAAAAAAACAATCCCCGAGAGTTGCAGATTGTTTCCTAGTAACGGAAAAAGTGTTGAGAGGACATTGTGTTCATTATTAATTGAGCTTCAATTATCTGTGCTGGTACTAAGTGATCTGAGTAATGTGTTCAAAGATTAAAAATGGCTGACAATCCAGCTTTGGTTTAACCATTAGGTTAAATTACAATATTCTTCTAACAACCTTTACATTATATTGAATACAAGATGGAACGTCGTAGCACTATTGCATTATAAAAATAAAATAAAATTACATGCCGTCATTACACACTACCGACCTTTGACTTCACTTTTCCAAGATGGCATCTCCTGGAACAGGAGTTTAGGACCCAGTACTTTGCGTGGTTAAATTCAAATGGACTCAGTCCTCTGCATGGTCAAATTCAAATGTCCACAGCATGGGGCAAAATTTAAAGTCAAATTCCCCAGAGAGGGGACAGCAGAAGTGTTCAAATGCTGCACCTTTGCCTGTACCCCCCATCCATCTAAGCAATGATACCTGCATAAGCAGTACACACATATGTGCCATTTTTCCCTCCAACTTCATCCAGTGTGGTAGTGTCAGAACTGTGCTCTTTTATTATACTACTTTTAGCCATAATTTTCTTTAACATGTTTAAATGTATTTCTAAGAATAACTTAATTTTTATGCCAAGTGTTAATTTGTGTATGCTCAATATGACTGTGTTTCACCTAAATTGGAAATAATTATATACTGTATAATAATGTAAGTTATGTGCAGAAAAACTCTACTTTCTAAAGGTTGATTTCCACTGTTGCGTAAATTTTACGTTTGTACGGGCATGAATTTAACTGGCTTTACGTGCGTAAAGAAAATTAGAGACAATGTATGAACGGCTTATGTAAATGTAAAAAGTTGAAAGTTTTTAACTGGTTACGTTTACGTAAGCCGTTCATACAGCTTTACATCGTCCCTGATTTTATTTACGCTCGTAAAGCCAGTTAAATTTACGCCCATACGCACGTAAAATTTACGCAACAGTGGAAATCAACCTTAAGAAGTAATTAGGTGATACTTTTGAATCATCAGTTTTGGAAAACTTTGGTGGGTTTGGCAAACTCAAATTACTTGATGTAAGTAAAAAATTTTTGTGGTCTCTGACTTTTATTTGAAAGTACCAGTTGCCTTACAGAAAATTTCTTGAATGAGTTGATCAAGCCGGGAAAGAAAGTACAGGGTACATACATGTATTAATATTTTCCCTCATTAGTTGTATATTAATATTTTGCCTCATTAGTTGTGATGACAATGTACATTTAAATTGAATTATGTTTCTTGTTTTCCAATTGCAGAAAATCACCATTCAGAAGATTATAAGGACAGTAATGTATGTTTGTTACGAGCACCTTCCTGATGACTTTGCTGATGAGAATGCCTTTTACTTTCTACGGAATACCACTGGTCCCATCCCACTGCCATCAACCCTTGAAGAAGCAGAAGAAATATTGCCCCCTCTGTTTGAGTTTGGCTCACACAATGGACCCTCGTTACAAATGCTAGAGCACCTGTTGATGTTGGTTTATATGCCACTTCTGTCACACAATGGCCAAAGAAATGAGAGTTCTTCTGATAGTGGAAGTCATGGACATAGCAGTGTTCATACGGGTGACACTGGGCAGAACCATGGCTCGGAGGAAAGCCACTCAAGGGTAATCTTACGTGATGAGTTTTTAATGAACATGCAGAAATTTTCATCACACATCAGCCGAACAATTCACCAGTTGGAGGGTGACATTCGTCTTGAAATGCCAGAAGTCATTCTGGGTGATGACATTGCAGAAATGATGAAGGATTCTGAACTGGTGTCTATGCTGGAGGAAACTTTGCACAACTGGGAAGTGACAATATCATCTGCGCTGGAGGTACAGTTGAAGAAGACGCCGCAAGGGAATGGACCTTTGGCCGAGATTGATTTCTGGAGAGAAAGAAATGCAACACTGAGTGCAATCACTGAACAATTAAAACTACCAACTGTAAACAAAGTGGTCGCTATCTTGACTAATGTCCATTCAGATAGCCTTGCAAGCTTTGAATATCACAGAGCAGAACTCACAAAGTACTACACCGAAGCCAAGGACAACGTGAGATTTCTTTCAACTCTTGAAAGGCATTTTAAGAATTTGGCACATGGCGCTAGCTTTAATATTGTCCTGGAGACAATACCTTCAATGATGAATGCCTTGAGAATGGTGTGGATTATATCACGTCATTATAACAGAGATGAGAGGATGGTACCATTGATGGAAAGGATTGCCTGGGAGCTCAGTGAACGAGTGTCAAAGATTGTCAATGTCCGCACTATCTTTAAGTGAGTACATCACCGTGGTGAAAATCTTTGCAAGATCCTTAAGGGTCTTTGAAGATCCTATTGTGGATCTTGTATGGGATCCTCATTAATAATCCTCAGAGGATCTTGCAAGTTCTCTTAAGGATGCTCAAGGACTTTGCACAGGAAGTTTGAGATCCTCTGCAAGAATGTCCTACAAAACTCTGCAAAATCATTGTGGATCCTAAAATATCCTATTTAGGATCACGCAGGATCCTAAATGATACATGTAATTTTGTAAATTTTCTGACGATTATTTACATCTGTATGATTAACTTGATTTTGATTATGATTAGGATGCATCATAATGTCACTAGTGGGAACCACGATTGATACTTTCTAATGAGAAATAGAAGCCTTGACTTTTAAACCAGCATTAGCAATAATCAGCTTTTGAAAACTGGACCTTGGGGAATAGGCCCATCGTAACAGTGAATTGATACAAAAATCTAACAAACTGCCAGTCAGGTGACCTGTGATGTACTAGCTTTCCATCCAGGGTGGGGGAGGGGGCTCCTTCATGGTACAGAAATGAAATACTTGTCTTGTTCAAACCATATGATTATTACAAAAACTAAAATGAAGTATCAGCATGAAAGGGCCACCTGGCTCTTCAGGTCAATGGGTGATTCCAGAAAATATCCATACCCTACCACGGGCGGCATCTTCATCTAGACCCCCCTTGCCTTAAGAAATTCCAAAATGCTCAACCCCCCCTTGCCCTCGGAATTCCAAACCGTTCTACCCCCCCATGCCTTCGGAATTCCGTAATCATTCAAACCCCCCTTAGGAACTGCCGCTTTTTTCTTCCAACTGATTTGAAAAGCCCTCTCTATATTCCAAACACCTTTATTAAACGGAAATTAATTCTTTCGCTCCCTCCGAAAGAAAAAAACGTACATTCAGCAGAGCAAACAATCAACGTTGCATGATGACAAACAGCGCCCGATTGAGTGATATTTTACATTGTAACCTTTCACGGCAAAACGTACACTTCCGATAATCCGTTAAACATTAGAAAACTCAAACGGCTTTGAAGTCATTCCAACGCTTGGTCCAATGTTTAAAAGTGTGTCTATAACTTTTGGTGTCGAGGGTTGCCGTGAATAATTTGCGTGCCGAATGCGACGTAAAATTTTAACAACAAAGCTAAAATTTTCAGAATTGAAATTGGAAATTCATAATTGCGTTTGCCAGACAACCTGCTGTCAAAAGCGAAACTGTTGAATGCAACCTATTCTAAAAATCGAAGGTTATGATGTTAGGAAAAGAATTAGAGTAAAATAGCAAGCTCTTTTTCCTGCAATTATTTTTAGTTCACAGTGAACGCAATTTGCATACTGTACTGCGGCCTCAAATGAATTGCGCGAGAACAAATCAAACTTTTTCCCCGCACTTTATCCTTCAATTAAAATTAAAAAAGTGAATGAAACTCACATTGAAATTCAAAGTCAATGACAACTTTAAAAGAATTTGTACAAAATAGTGAATGTAGTCTGATCAAAAGCGCATCAAATTTGCATAACGCGTGAAATCTGACCTTTTCAACGAATGTCGCATGGTATGTAACGCAACAATTTCACACGTGTCTCGATGATATCCGCTTTAATAGAGGGGCTGAAAACCCTTTGCTGGGATCTACAGTATTGTATTCGAGCAAAACAAACGAAGAAAAGCCAACGATCACTTTTGTTACCGATCTACTGGCAAGTGAACAGCTTTCAGCCGTCATGTTAGCATAAACATTTTATTGACCATGACCATTGAAATGCGTCTCCGGCGTGTTGATTGAGTTGAACGTGTCTCGTGTTTACGAGTGAATCATCGTCCTTAAATAAGTCGTTTTTGACGAGTTTTTCTTGAAAAGACTTAACCACACCAAACTGGAAGTTACTCTCCTGAAAACCCCGTATGCCTGCGGAATTCCAGTCCAATGAACCCCCCCATGTCCTCGGAATTCCAGTCGACGTAACCCCCCCATGTCCTCGGAATTCCAGTCGACGTAACCCCCCCTCCCCTTCGGAATTCCGAGATGCCGCCCGTGGTATGGGTATGGATATTTTCTGGAACCACCCAATTTAGCTGGACACAAATTTTACCTTCTACTTTTAGTTCAATGCTGTTGCTTGTTGCTCTTTGTTCTTATGGTTACTATCAATGGTTATTTTTCTAGGGAGCCACCTTACCTGATGAAACAAAAAACCACTGAAGCCAAGAAGACACTTGAAACATGGAAGGAGTCATACTTTGATGTTAGAGCCAAGATAGAGGCTTCAGGCCGAGATGCCAGATGGGAGTTTGACAGAAAGCGCTTGTTTGAGAGGACAGATCACATGGCCTCCATCTGTGAAGATTTGAAGGAGGTTGCGACAGTCATGGAAGAGTTCTATAACATCTTTGGACCTGAACTGAAAGCTGTGACTGGGGATCCTAAGCGCATAGAGGATGTGCTGAAGAGAGTGGATGGGCTTGTGAAACCCATTGAAAATGTAGGTGTTCAGTTTCAATCTAGCTACTTTGTTACCTACATTTATGTGCAGCTCTCTAGCCCTTTACACCCTGGTATCATTCATTATTCAAATTCTCCTCTCCATACATTTCATTGAGTACAAATTGGGAGAACTTGTCAAAACATCATGACAGTTCATCTTAAGTGGTCATTTCCCCAATTCTCATGACCTTTATGTGTTATGATGCACTGATATGATGAGGAGAAATTTGATGATGATCACTGTTGGGGCTTAAATGGCTAGGAGTATCGTAACGTCAATCAGTGGATAGAGTAGTGTCCTGAAGTTTTCAGGTTATCAAGTCTTTTACTGTGATATATTGTGATGATAGGACCCTCACACATTGTGTGGTTCCAGAAAATAACCATACCCCCACCACAGAGGGTCATTGGAAATTCCAAGGGCACAGGGTGGGGGGGAGGGGTCTCAACCAAAACTTTTAAAGGGAAGTACATGTACACCTGTGGCAGGTGAGCCTAAAGTGGAATTTCCAGGGGGGTGGGGATGAGTATGGATATTTTCTGGAACAACACATTCAATTTTTTATCTCATATTTGTTGTCTTTTTTCAGGTTGGATTTGATGCCTTCAGTCTTAGGCATGCTGCTAGTTGGCGCAATGTAATGGACTGGTTTCACAGAGAGGTGACAGCCATTGAAAATGAAGCCCGACACTTCATTGACGACTCATTCAAGACACTGCGATCAGCCGAGGGTGCCTTTGACATGCTGTTGAACTTCAGACACATTAGGTCTCGTGAAGCTATCAATTCACAGATGATGAAGAAGTTTAATGACATCTTGGTACAGTTTGGAAAAGAGGTGAGAGTTATGTTTTCAGTTGCCTTTCTTGGAAATGTTGGAGGTACAGTTTGAAACCTGTGGCAAATTCCGGGTGAACTCTGCTGTTGTCAAGATAGGGGGGTGCCAATAAGACCATTAATCGGATTAGTGTTGTCAAAATCCCTAGCCATGTAAAGGGTTGAATGGTTTTAGTACACCCTCCTTTCCCCTCCCTTAAAACAACATCAACAGGGGTTTACAAGTTGTCTTGTGAATACAGCTGTCTCTCATCACTTTGATGAGAGGTGGCTGCAATTGCATGCTCTTTAAAAGGAGCTTCCACCTTGGCAAGAGTCATTAATTTATCAGAGTCACTTGACTGTGGTGTTGATTTCTGCTCAGGCTATCAAAAACAACTTCAAGAGATGAGAGAGTTACATGTAAGTCTCACTGAGTGTGTGTGAGGGTCAGTAGGAGTGTATGAGAGTTAAAGGTGAGATTAGCCTACGCGCAGCCATACCCTCCCTCCTCCCCGTTTGCTCTGCGGCAGGGGGGAGGGTACGGCTATGCGTAGGCTATGGTGAAATGACAGCAAAAGTGACGAGATCTTAGACATACTGAGAGCACACAAGAGTAAATAGAAAAATAATTATAGTACGGTAGTTTTAAGTAGGCAGGGTGGCACATTCAGTTAAATGAGGCTGATATCCAGCGGGGCCCTGCATAAAGCAAAATTACAAAAGTCACCTAAAAGCTACGTACAAAGCAAAATACAAAGTCACCTAAAAAGCTATTTACAGTAATAAAATTACTTAAAATTATAAAAATATATAATAAGAAAAACAATTTAAAAAAATATATCTTGTGGAGTATGTCGGAGCATATGAGAGTAAATGGTGGGATGAAAGACAAGAGTTCGAGACTTTCTGAGAGTGCATGGGAATTGATATTACAAGAATGGGCGATTCCAGAAAATATCCGTACCATACCATGGACGGCTTTTCGGAATTCCGAGGGCAAGGGGGGTTCTTAGAACTGGAAATCCGAAGGCATGGGGGGATACTTACGAGTGGAATTCTGAAGGCATGGGGGGGTTTAGACCGTTTTTACACAGGAGACAGACAAGAATGTTTCCTTGAAAGCGCTTTTTTAACTGGCGATCGACAGGCATGTGTTCGTTTTCATTAGGAAAACCGACAAAATATAGGTTGTATTTTAAGCTCCAGAGGCCTTACGTTGATTAATTTCTTGTCTGATCGATTAATAAAATATGAAAAATCTATGTTTCTTACCGCTTGTACATTTCTTGTACTCCCGTTGTATGAACGTCGAAAACTCGCGCCAGTCCCTTTCTAAGGGGCGCCTGCGACAGCGCCTGTCGGATTTTGCACTTTGCGCCAATTTCGGGAAATGACCCATTACATAACATAAAATCCCCAGCAAGAATCTGACAGAGACTGGACGGCTATTTTAAAGCCGTTTAATTGCAAAAATTTTATGCTACACAATTTGTATATGTTTGAAGGCAGTTTCTGTATAAACACATCCGAAAGATTTTTCAAATGACAAACAATTTTGTAGGACTTCAATTCCATTCGTGGCCAAAAACATCAAAACTATTTTCAAAACCAACAACAAAACTTGCTCTAAAAACGTTGGGGGCATAAATTCCTGTTCGTTAGGTCATATGAGTGATAAGGCGGTTTCTGGAATACAAGTATAATCATTTGACAGGTTCTTAAGAACCTTTTTATGTAGACTCACCGTTTTTCAATTCTCGTACACGCTGAAAACATCGTTCTTTTTTTTCAAAGCCACCGCATAGATTATATATAAATTGTCCATAATTTCAGTGTGAAACATGTTTTGTTTTTGACCGAGGACGCCATTTTCAGCTCGTGAGATTGGGAGTGACTGCTGACCCCGATGGCTCAAATTCAAGAGGGCGGAAACAAAATATACTCGATCGTAATATATCTTCCGCAAGGACATGTACACACGTTCATCACCCGATATTCTTATTTTAATGTTCTTTACCAGTTTGGCGCAATGTAAAGTTAACTAAGGTTGAGTCTGTTGAACAGCGGTAAGGAGAAAACGTTTAATTTTTTAAAAAATTTTCATTCCAGAACTTTCAGAGTCAGGACGACTCCCTCTATAACCAGTTGTACTTGTACGGAACAGAAGTAGAGTAATAAGAAATATTTTTCCGTAAAATAACTGAAATTGGGCAAATTAGTGGCCTTAAGGGTCTGACGAAAAAATGGAAAATCTGAACAGGAGGGGGGGTTTACGATTATGGAAATCCGAGGGCATGGGGGGATAACGCATTTTGGAAATTCTGAAGGCAAGGGGGGTTAAAATATGGAAGCCGTCCGTGGTATGGTACGGATATTTTCTGGAATCGCCCAATTGCAGTGCGTTGGTGCACAGATGACTAGAGCTGAGGCTTGCTGACAGCACATGAGAGTCCATGAGATTGCATGCTGAGAGTAAAAGAGGCCAAATGAGAGCACAAGTTTGAAATCACGTATTAGATTCTTGAGCAATTCAAACCACATGTCAGTCAAGAGCTGAAGCCAAATGAGACCAAGACCTTTTGAACTCTTGCCAACTTTCAATGTTTAGCCTGGGCTTAATTTTTAAAAGTATTGTTAAGAGAAACATTAATCCTAATTTGATTTTGCCATTCATCAGGTGGATGCCATGTATACACTGTTCAAAGCCAATGCTGACAAACCTCCAATCTTCAAGAATCAGCCCCCAGTGGCTGGAGCCATTAGCTGGGAACGTTCTCTTTTCCTGCGCATTAAGCACACCATTCTGAGATTTCAAGAGATGGATGACATGCTCAATTCGGAGCAAGGAAAACTGGTATGACGTGATTCTAGACTGTGAAATGTCTTGTGAACATGGCAACAGTATTCTGCAATGCAAAGCAGAGAATGCTGAATATAGTACAGGTTTTATGAGTCAGACTCTCATTTACAGAGTTCATGGTTGCAAGCATTGATTCATTGTGACAGTCTTGTATGGATTCTCTGCTCTGCATTATATAGAATTTCTCCTTCCTTGTTGAGCAGTCAAAAGAGCCCTGTGAACACAGACATGTAACTCAGCACATACACACTAAATTTCTGGCCAATTAAGAATGCAAGAGAAGTGCACAGTACTGTATTGTAAAATACAGTACATTATGTATGGCTTAATTCTAAAAGTAATCTGTAGTGCCAAGACTACCAATTTTCAGTGCGGACTAGCACTGAAATTTAGTTTTTGTAACATGACTTTTCGTTCAAATCTCAAAATTTAAGTCTTAAAAAAAATTTACCTATCCACCTTATGAAAAATTAAGTTTCACAAAAATTAGCGACATTGAGATAACTAAGTCTTAACGACTAAAGTATACAGTGCTACTCTCTTACTTATTACCATAATTACATCTTTGTTAACAGGCAAGCAAAAAGTATCTTAGTGTGGCACGACAAATGAAGGATTATGAAGACAAGAAATACGAAGCTTGGAGGGAACAGGTTGAAGCCAATCTGCTGATCTACCTTAAAAAGAATCTTCTTACTAAACCCTCAACCAGTTCTGCTACTACTCACAGGAGTGCCGCTGATGAAGGCACTAGTTCTGAGGATGTGTCAGGTAGCCTGGCTGTAGCTTTCTCTCAGTCTCAAGGTATGAAGGAATTGGTCTTTAATAAGGAGATCAATAAATAAGGTACATGTAGCTGTTCCGGCGAGTCTTTAAGTTAGAAAATAACTGAATATTATCAAGCGATGTGTGTGATTTGTGTGTGGTATTGGTTGGATCTGAGGTAATTTTGTAAGTGCATAGTCTGGTAAGTCAACTTGTTTACTTTGCATGGGGATTCCAAGGTTAGCAAACCGGATTTAAACATCACATCATGAGATATGCCTTGACGTGCCCCAGACTCTGACGATCTGGTCAAGCTCGTGTTTATCAAGCGTTATATTTTGATTCTACTGCTAAATTGTTCACTGTTTGTATTGATTTCATGGTCTAGGCACAACAGTAAATATTTTGTCATCCCTTTGTAAGCATCCTCAGTTGTGGGCAAATTTATAACATTCAACATTTGAGTGAATTTGCATTGTTCAGCAGAAATAAAAGCGATAAGAAAGATAAGCTGAATGCTATAGTCAAAATATTGTGTCACACAATCACACTTTTCGTCACGCCGGTTCGTATAAATACAGGATCGCGCTAACATTTGTGAAACCTTGGGGGTGGGGAGGGTCAGAACGGCTGGTTAAAATGCCTGTTGGGCTTTCTTGGTTAATTGTACGTTAACCCTTTTACTCCCAAGAGTTCCTAAAATCGAAATTGAAGACAAATCCCAAATTTCATTTTGTAAAATACTAAAATATAAATACAGTAGAACCCCGGTTAAACTCGAACTCGGATAACTCGAACTCCCCCGCTAACTCGAACTAAGTCCCATTTCCCTTGGATTTGACCCCACTTTTCAGTCATTTTTACTCGGTTAACTCGAACTCGCATAACTTGAATTCCCCGCTAACTCGAACAAAATTTCGTTTCCCTTGATCAAAATTTACCCTGACAACTCAAATTCTTAATTAGTTCTTGCAACCCACCACGGATGCCCATTGAAATATCCCATTAGCTCTTCTTGTCATGTAATCGGTAAAAACATGAACACGAACACCACAGCAATTTGATTTTAATTAGTGCAACGAACAGATCACGTCACATGTACTGTATTATCATAAGAATGCATAATCGTGTTACAGTTTCTGACGAGATAAGTTTAATTTGCACTGTACTGTATACTGAAGTGCTAAAAAATCAGAAGACTATCAATATTAATTATTAATAACGTAGCAAATTGAATATTCAATTGACTCCGATAACTCGAACCCCCGCTAACTTGAACTGTTTTTCGTTTCCCTTCAGAGTTTGAGTTACCGGGGTTACACTGTAGTACCACGTGAAAGTACTGCTAAAGAGGTTCCATTTGAATGGGCCGGTCACACCATAGGATTTCATCCACAGACTCAAAAGATAGAACCATCTTAAATGTCTCTGTAACTGACTCTGGGAGTGAAAGGTGTCATGAATGGTCTTCAAGGTTGAATGGTCTCAGTTAAGATTTCATCCAAAGATTCAGATGTTCATTGAGATAACATTACATGAGATAACTCTACATTTGACTAGAACTGAAACTTAAATTAATGCATGGGTTAAGTTAAGGAGTTTTTCCACCTTTGCCAAGTTTGGAGTGCTCACCATGGGTGTGATTTAGTTACTCTCTATGCATTTCAGATGTTCTGCAAAGATTTACCACTTATACTGCAGTCTGCAATCTTGCAGATTGTATAATTATTATTTATTGGGAATGCTGTGGAGAGATTCTGGATTAACCTTTTCACTTCCAGAGTCAGTTAATGGATATGTGTACTGTACAAAATGTAGTACAAACTTTTGAGTTTGTGGATGAAATCTGGTGTGACAATTCAAGTGAAATCTCCCCGGCAGTAGTGTTGCATGATTCTATTTGTTTTTCAGTTATTTGCAAAATGAAACTTGTGCTCTGTCTTCAATGATTTTTGGCAATCTTGGAGGGAGGGGAGACAGAGGGGTTTAAAACTCCCACTTTCCATACCCTATAATGATGTATAATCCCGGTTCCCACCCTGTATTTGTTGGCTTCAGCCTCTTTGCATTTTTTCGAGTGCAAAATATTGCACAATATTGCATTATCCCCCCTTTTCTCCCACTTCCTGCCACCTTGGGAATCCCGCTTCCCACCCCCTCTTCTCCCATCTCCTGTACAGCTCTGGCCCCCTTTTCTCCCAGTATCCCACCCGGGCCCTGTCCGCCTCCACCTTGGAGTGAAAGGGTTAAGTTGTCCTTTTAGTTGATATATTGATGTGGTTGTTTTTCGTTTCAGCGTCTCACCCTAACTTACAGTATGTAGCTGATTTTGCACCAGAGTTAGGAGTGATCATCACTGAGACAAAATACCTTGAGCAGCTTGGTTTCCAGGTTCCTGAACTTGCCAGAAATGTTGCTTTACAGGTATATCCATTCCATTCTATATCCTTGTCATAGTTTGCATGTGTCTGCATGGTTTATTTTCTGCATACACAGATCTTGTAGTTGTGGTGTTGCACAAAACAACACAATATGGATACCAGCAACAAATTTTAAAAATATGTTGGTTGCACCCTCATGGCTTTGTTTTGTATCGTGATCAGCAAATGATGAGCTTGGGAGCAGGTGCCTTCGAGGATGGTTGCAGAGCTCAAAGCGTGAAAGGCAGCGCAGCCATGGAGCAACCATGGCAACCCTGTGAGTGACAACCACCAAGCACCATCACTCTGATGAACTCAGTGGAATACGGCTATACCTCACCTATGCAGAGATGTCAACTTCTGGAGATCTGAAATCTGGAGATTTTCTCTTTTGGTGTCCCCCCTCCCATTGTCAACCCACCCCACCCCCAATAAAAACACAACTCTACCCCTTCCCCAAATTCTAGACTGTAGTACAGAAAAGCTCAAGAGATGTTTTTATCTGGGAGATTAGGTGACTCATGTGGGAGACCAGGAGATTCACCACATATCCAGAAGACTCCCAGATAATCTGAAGGAGTTGGCATATGGCAAGGCATAGAGGGTGCAATGAGTTACCAAATGGCAAGGCATAGAGGGTGCAATGATCTGCAAAAATTGCTTTAGCTTGCCTTAGAAATGGTCCATAAAGATCAGCAGGCTGAGCAAAACATGTGCAAACATAAGCTGCCATTCTAGCTGTGACAGGCCTCCCCTACAGAGCACCTGCTCAGGTGGGTTGCCACTGCCGACCAAGTGCAATTGTCTCGGGGTAATTCGATCATGTCAAGTTTTCCAACTGAAAATATTACTGAAACACTTGGTCACAAGGCACCCTAAACTGAACAAAAGTATTTCTCAAGTTTATTTCAATTACAATTGAAGGGCTCAGAAAAAGGCCATAAGTGATGATTGCAGGTTGAAAATCTTAATTGCTGCTATTTAGCTGAGCGTTGGCATACAGGCTGGTTTTCCTGTAAGGAACATTGTTGTGCAGTTATTTCTTCACCTGAGAGCTTCAATTTGAAGAATTAGCGTATTACTATTGCTTAAAACTGACACAAAGAAAACAACAGGACCGCGGATTCTCGGTTGGATTCCTTTGTTTTAGTTCAGGCAGAGAACAAAAGAAATCTTTCACGCATCACTTGAGCGAGTTCAGTTCAACAAAAGTTTTCACGCAAAAGTAATACGCTAATTCTTCAAATTTTAGATCTCAGGTCAAGAAATAAGTATGCAACAGCGTTCCTCACATGAAAACCAGCCTGTGTGCCAATGTTCAGCTAAATAGGAGCAATTTTGATTTTAACCTCAAATCATCACTTACACCCTTTTTCCACCGGGCCCTTCAATTATTTGCACCCACTTAAGTCAAGGAATCAAACATTAGGACACATTAGAAACATTGGCTGCACATAAACTATAGACATAATGGGTCCAGCGTAGAGAGGGCACCTTAACAGCTCTGTTAAGGTGATTCCATCGAAAAAGAAGTTGTAATGAGAATTTGCTGAAACTTTGCACAGTTACTAATTACACCTAGTACATTAAAAAAATAAAATAAAAAGTGGGGGTCACCGTGTCCGATTTCACGCTACGGGGCTGTAGTATATAGGTACTTTGCTATCTTTAGACAGCAATATTAAAAAACCTATCCTTGTACTAGAGACACCCATTACTTCAACAAAGTTATTACTAGCAATGAAATATAAGCATTATTCTAATGACAGAAGAACAACGTTACAGTAAAGCGTCTCAAAATTGCCGTAACAACTAAACTTCTTTGAAATAATAGGCAAATCGAGCGTCTGCACGGTTGCAGTGAAACGCCTAAAATCTGACTGTCACAGTGAATCAACCGGAATATTTCAAAATTGAATAATGAAAAATTCTTCAAATTTGAATATATCATGTAAAGTCGTATTTTCCTTAAATAAATGGAATAAAAAAGTGGGGTCACCGAGTTCGTTTGGGAGAAAACGACCATTTATTTCCCTGAACAGCTCAGCCTCCATAGGAAACCTATCAAGTTCCGAACGCGCGCGCGCTCCTGCGCGCGCTAATCACACAAAAAATGATGTGCAGAAAGGATGCGCAATGCAATTGAATGGAATCACCTTAATGGGTATATCCTCACCTTAGCCTCGTCCCCACCCCCCCCCCCCCGGTGAGGCATAATGCCAAGGGGGTGGGGACATGGTTTTAATTATACCTTATTACGTCAAAAGTTAGGATATTCTCTTTTCTCACTATCTTGTATTCCCTGAGATTCTGATTTTGCGGTATTCCTAAAATGTATACTAATATCCAAAGTCCTTCTAAGTGGATACAGGGAATTTGCTTGATCTATTGGCTAGAATAATGGTTTGTCCGGGGTATAATTGCAGTATAATAAATTGTTTATCTTCTTCAGGTCATTTCTTATCTTACTTCTTCTGCCAGTCAATTAATTGTCAGTTGGTCAAAATAATATTGTTTGTACATCCATTGTTACATGTATATTGGCATAACAACTAAATCAGTGATTTGACCATGCAATACAGGAAGAGAAGTACATTAAATATGTGGATGGTCTCAAGCTGATGTTGGAGCGATATCATACTGTTCTTGGAAGTCTAAATGTTGCAGAGGTATGCACATAAAACATAACCTGTATCTCTATGTACAAGTGTACTAAGAGAAACTGTAACTGTCTGGTCATTCTCCCCACATCACATTGTTTCACTATGTTGCTGCAGTAACGTTTTTCAAATCGACAAGTCAAATTCTGTTCTTTAATCCTGAAAAACTCTAATTTCTCCTTACAGTATCACTAGTTGATCAAACATACCGGTCATGAGAATAAACGAAATGATCACCGAGCATGAAATGTCTTGATATTTGTACAAATTCTCCCAACTAGTACCATAAGAAAGATATAAGGAGAATGTGCATGTTGATATTGGGGCTTGTAGGGTCACGTTGTGCATACATGTAGGTGGGGTCCACCCAAATTGACTATAGAAATTTTACTATCCCAGGTTCATGTTTTCTGTGCTTATGTGTTCTGTACTGGTGCAAACCTAAGGGTAGCTTACATGGTTTCTGGTATCATTCTGTTGTTTTTGTTTCTTTAATTTGCAGACCCAACTACTCGATGATCACATCAAGGAATTGAAACGTGTCCTTAAGCCAGGAGCAAAGAGATTAAACTGGAACTCACTTGGGATCAGTGACTACATTACACGTTGTGGACAGGTAAAGTTATTAACTCTGGATCAGAAGTAGGATGAAATATTACACTTAACAGCTAACTCCCTTTGAAAGAGATAGATATGTACCTGGGGTCCACAAGTTAGAACTGTCCATCTTTGAGAGGTTTCTCTTTTTCAGACATGTCCATCTAATGGAGGTTTCTGTCCTAGTTGTCTGTCATTCAACTAATTTATTCTTGTTTTTTATGTTGCCATGTTCCTACCAATAGCGTAGCTCCACTACTCTCTATATAAACCAAGTGTAACCCACAGTTCCTTGATTCGCTCTAATGAAGGGCTAACGCTCAAAACGTCAGCTTTCAATCTCTTTACAGTCGCCAATTTACCTTATCAACTCAGTTGATAAATCCAAAATTTTGTCTTTGAGAGGTACTGATCTGAGATGTTTTTTCTTAGAGTGGTGCCCATCTTAGGGTTATGTTCTTTGTCCAAGAGGTGTCTGTTATATGTATAAAAAAGTGTCCATCTTGGGGAGGTATCTGTCCTAGAAGGATTTTCATCCTTGGGAGTAGTCCTTCTTTTTTGCATCTTGGCAGGAGATCGATGTAGGAGAGAAGTGGGGCAGGTTAAAAATCCATTTTTCTACCTCAGAGAAGTGTTCATTTAATTGGTAATAAAGTAACAGACAGAAGTATCAAGGCATGTTCCGACCAGCCCCGTTTGCAAGACTATTAAGATGGATTCCGCCCAACGTTCGAGCAATAAGTGCAAAAAATAGTTACTAAAAAATTGCTCTTAGCACGGTAACATTTTCAATGCTATTTGAAACATCTCACTCTAATTGACCTAATTCACTTGTTCAAGTGACCCCGCGGTGAATTTCTCAAGTATTCCCGAGAAGATTAATGTCAAATCTCAGAAAATTATGCTGAAAAAACGGTCACCATTTTGGTTCGAACTGACATGAAGCGTCTTAAGTTTTTAATTGAAATATGGATAACTTCAAATCCAATTTTCTGTCGCGGGGTCAGCCTGAGAGCACAAGCATCGATAAGTTCTTCTCAAAATGTGACAGTGCTGCAAGCATTTTTTTGGTAACTTAATTTGTGCACTTACTGCTTGAACGTTGAGCAGAAATCGCCTTAAAATCTTTATTGTTCCCATCTCGAATTGTAGACTGGGGAGCCATCTGGGAATTATTTTCAACTTTCCTTTCACCAAGCTCAAAAAGGGCTCTGTGATCACAAGCACACTAATACATGTTGTCAATTCATTAACAGGCAATCAGCAAATTTGAATCACTTGTGAATCAAATTCAGAAGAATGCTAAAGATATTAACAGTCGTCTGGAGACGATAGAGAATACAGTGCTGTTTAAACATCCTCCACCCAAGATAGGGGGGATACTACCAGATGCCAAGGTCAGATCTTCATATTATTATTCTTATTTTTTATTTTCATTGAATATTACAGTTTCAGGAAATATCTATACCCACTCTAAGTAAGGTCATTGGAAATTCCACCAAAACATCGTAAAGGAAAGTGTAAACCTAAACTAGATATTTTAGAGGGATGGAGAGAGCTTTCAAACCAAAGACCCTCTTGTGGGAGGGGGGGGGGGGTGAATATTTTCTGAAACACAACATTAGTAGAAATTACAGTGGATTTTTAGTCACGGTGCATAACAAAACTGTGTTCTAACCCGTTTGCAAAGCTTAATCTTGCCACCCTTGGTGTCATGTAATAAGAAGTGCTGCAACCACCACTACAGGGTGGAAGGTGCATGTGGCTTTTTGAATCAACGGTCCTGATGACCCAGCCAACCAACACAATGTTCTTTAATCATTTAGATGGCACATAAAGTAGACTTTAAAAAGACATTTAGCTACTCAGATTCACCTACTTTTAAGCAGGAGAAAAATTTAGGTCTACATGTACTTTAAATGCGACTTAGTAATAATGTTTTTCGTGTTTAGGACAGTACACGGCAGTTTTTATTTTTATTTTCGTGACAGCTTTAAACCTTGGCATCAGCCATATCATGCATTGAAACGTTCTTCCTCAATATTAGCGTAAAAGCAAGTGTCGAATCAGGAGTGTTTGTCCTCAGATGAAGATTTTAGAATTATTAACAAATTAATGATAGTAATAATCTTGTATTTTCACATTATTTTTAACTTTTCCTTTTTTGTTCAGGAGTTCTTTGAGTACCTTGAGAAAGCACGTTCTGTGGAACTTGACAACTTGGCCAGGAAGTACCGAGCAATTGGTCCACTGCTGACAAAGATGGAAGGACTTGTAGTTCACACGAACACTGGCAGATCAACCAAGCTGCAGCCTTACTATGCTTACTGGGAGAACGCTGTTTATGAAGCTCTCACTAAGGTGCGCAATGAAAATATTACACTGTAAATTCAGAAGTTCTGTTTGAGGCCACAAAATGGGGCCGTTTCGGTGATCACAATACAGTATCATTGTTAGGGCAAACTTGGCTCTCTAATTAATAATAATAATAAGTATTAGGAGCATAATACAAAGTCTCTGTGCTCTTACATCGAATAAAAGATGAAATCAAAGAAAAGAGAGACTAAAAAACATTTAGAATATGTGAGAGTTCAAAGTCAAATAACTACGGAAAGCACTTTTTGAAGAGAAACGTGTTAACTAAGCTTTTAAAACTGGTCAAAGAGCTAGCCAAACGTATACTGCTGGGCGTCGAGTTCCATAGCTTAGGTGTGGCAACTTGGAAGGCTCTATCTCCAGTTTTTGACTTTGTTGGTGGAACAGCGAGCAGGTTTTGAGTTGATAAGCGTAGTGAGCGGCTAGGTTTGTATTCAACTAAAAGTTTTTTAATGTCATCTGGTGCCTCGGGGGTCTCGGGGCTCAATTGGCATTTTGGGACTGAAACATATCTTCTGAATGTACAGTGTACCTCATAATAATAGGATAGCTTCCAGTACTTCCAGATAACTCGCTTATTAAAGGTGATTCCATTCAATTGCATTGTGCATCCTTTCTGCGCATGATTTTTCACGTGATTAGCATGCGCACAAGCGCGCGCACCTTTA
This sequence comes from Siderastrea radians, assembly GCA_964017195.1. Lineage (NCBI taxonomy): Eukaryota > Metazoa > Cnidaria > Anthozoa > Scleractinia > Rhizangiidae > Siderastrea > Siderastrea radians. The sequence goes on along the minus strand of OZ024897.1, from coordinate 8,046,768 downwards.
GAACTTGATAGTTTTTCTGTGAAAGCTGAGCTGTTCAGAGAAATTAATCGTCGTTTTCTCCAAAATGAGCTCGGTGACCCCCACTTCTTAACACATAAAATCAAATGGCATACGGTCGAGTACAATATGTGGCGATTTTGAGAAAGTTTAAAATTCTGCTTTGAGATATTTTTAGTCAAATGCTGCAAAGAACATTTTTTAGGTACATCAGGGTATTTATGCACGCGGCAAATTATTTAATTTTTTCATATCATTAATTCCTGTTGAACTAAAATAGTATACGATTCAAGATAATTGTCTGTTATGTTGAACTGCTCCAATATTCCAGTGCAAGCAATGACTTTTTAAAGAATTGCAGTTCCCATTTCTGATTACTAGGGTCTTTCAGGAAAGCCTTGCAGGTCGTATAGTTGCTAACCATATTTTACAAAAACGAGCACGGTGACCCTATTTTTTATTTTTATTATATCCCCTTTAATGCAACGCAATGCAATGCAACGCAATGCAATGCAACGTAATAGATTGTCACTCTCTAATTTCGCATTTTTTGATCATCTTCAGATGGTGACAAAGAATTTACAGCAGTTTAACCAGCAGCTGCACGCTCATCAGGCTATGTTCCAGATAGAAACAGTTCTATCAGCACCAGAGATTGTTTTATCACCCCCTGCAAACGAGATATACAAGTTAATCATGCAGTCTGTCAGAGACATGGTAGAGGGGTAAGATAAAGTTGTGATACCAAGAGGATGCGTAATCTAGGAGAAGTTTTTTTTTTAGGGGATGTGTAGTACAGTGTGATAAATAAAGTATAAATAAAAATCATTCATCCATTCACTCACTCACTCACTCACTCACTCACTCCCTCCCTCCCTCCCTCCCTCCCTCCCTCACTCCCTCCCTCACTTACTCACTCTTTCCTTGCATTCACTCATTCATTCGTTCGTTCGTTCGTTTGTTCGTTCATTCATTGTTTTTCTTACACTCTGTTCTCTGCCATAGAACAAGGTTGTTTGTCCGCTGGATGCATGGCACGTGTATTGAGACTCCACCCCAGCACGCTGAAGGTGAAGATGAGCCAGTAGTGTTCAGTTTCTTCACGGATATCTCCGCCAACCCTGCGATCATAGACATGGTGACGACATTGTCTAAGAGCATACAGAATACTCTGGGGATGTTGAACAAGTACTTGACGCGCTGGCGGAGGTACCGACCGCTGTGGAAGCTTGATAAGGTTGGTAAAAGCTAAATGTCCTTCATTCATAATCGATAAGTGGTTTAAGCGCAGGGAACTATTGAGGTCGAGTATTGTAAGCTACTGTACGTTAGAAACAAACATTTCAATTCGAACATAAACTGGTTGAAATTCCAACTAATAGGAAGCAGACTGGTTTGCTATTTTGTAACGCAAGCATACTACCCGATGCGTTGAACTAGGAACCTTTGTAGAACACCACCAAGGATGGACTTGAATTTGAGATCTCTTAAACACAAAAATTTGGATTTATCAACTGAGCTAATAAGGTAAATTGGGAACCGTAAAGAAGTCAAAAAGCTGACGTTGTGCTCTGACGAAGGGCTAACGCTCGAAACGTCAGCTTTCAATCTCTTTACGGTGGCCAATTTACCTTACCAACTCAGTTGACAAATCCAAAATTTTGTGTTTCACGTCCCCACCTACGCAGCACCACAGTTTCTTAAGAAACTAACCCCCTTCTTAGTCTCTGTGCATTGGAACATGCGAATTAGAGCACTTATTCTGACTGCTAGAGCCAAACGTCATAGTTGTTCCGACCAGTGCACTTCATAAAACAGTTTTTCCTGTACAAATTCACTTGAACCCAGATCTAAAAAAGAGGAAAATACAAGAATTTTGTGCTGCAAATCGTTGAAATTGTCTGGAGATTCGGAAAGTTGAGTCTGTGTCAGTTAGGATTGGAATCTGGAAGTGAAAGGGCCACAGAATGCCTGAATGCTTGCCCTAAAGACAGGTTGTTGTTTTGTTATAATTTATTTATTTGCCGACTTTTTTCCTTGTTAGAGTAACATGGTGGAGAAGTTTGCGCAGAAAAAGCCAACATGTATTGCGTATGACGAAAAGCTTCAGTTCTACTCAAATCTTGTCATTGAGGTGAGAAACGTAATCATATGCCTGTTTCTTTGTTACTGCAGTTTTAACATGTCTGCCACCATCTGCCTTGTTTATGCTGTTGTGAATCTTTCTCTTAGAAAACCCAATAACATTAGCAGCACTAGAAAGCCAGGGGTACTACATGTATTCGATTGCTGTTATTTTTTAAGTGGCAACATCCACTTTTAAAACAGTTTCATCCACAGACTTAAAATTAGAACCTAAATTATGTAACTTAAAGGTTTAACTTTGTAAGGGTTCATTTATGGAAACTCAGCGAACTAAATTACAGGTGGAATTGTGTAAGATACAGCTATATATTTAGAATATCTCTTACAGCTGACTTTGTATCTCCTGATCTGAGGGTGGTTGCTCACTATAGGTTCTGTGTGACATGTAACCATTAGTAAATATAACTACATGTGTTGCTATAGCTAGCAATGAAAACTAACTTCAATTCATGCTTTCAACGTCTTCAGGTTGGGAACCAGATCATGACAAAAGACATAGACTTTGTGCGACTCAACCTTGATCCACTGGCTACAACTATTCAGGGGAATGCAAGAGCTTGGGTAAAAGAGCTTGGCAAATTTCTGAACGAATCAGCAAGAGAAGATCTGAATGGTCTGCAAGGAGAGATTGAGGTATGATGGCCAGTGGGACAAATCTGTTTTCATCATTATTAATAGATATAATGCTTTAACACGTTTGGTAAAAGGTGATGCAACATGCCTCTGCTAGAACTGCAACATATCTGCATACACGACTTGCGTTGATGCAAACATGGGAGGGAGATTTGAAGAATTCAGAGGCACGTATATAAACCCTCGCGTGCGACTTGAGTTCACATAAGCTTTCAATTTCTTTCATACTCCCTCTTGTATTTGCGTTAAGTTAATGTAAAAGCAGGCAATCCGTCTTAAATATAAACAGCTTTCATCCAAGCCAGAGCGCTTGTTTAGGGTTTTTTAGTATAATTTATGGATTAAAGTAAGATGAAGGCGTTTCACATTCTTTTGTGCTGTACACCCCAACCCCTTAAAGTTAATGTCTTAATACATTTGCTGTACTACTATGGTAAACATACCTAGCTTGAATGAACGTGACTCAAAAATGATCATTCAAAATGCCATGGTTAGAGACCATGCAATTTCCCATTGCAAATGGTAGAAATTGAATGCAAATAAATAAATTAATGAATTAATTCAAAATGTTTACTTAACAAAACTTACCAAGTAACTGCTTATTTGTTTTGCAGGGTCTAACAGAAGACCTCAAGAGGCCTCCTGACACATTAGAAGACTTGAAATTTGTCCTGCGTGTGATTGCAGATATCAGAGACAAATCTCTTGAGGTGGAGCTTCGCTACACTGACTTACAAGAAAGATATCGAACCTTAGTCATGTACGATATCGAGGTAAGGCAGCTAGGTTTAATGGAGTGCGAAGTGGTGGAGAAGTGGGGAAGGGAGACTGCCAAAGAGTGGGTCAGAAAATGTTTAATTTGGGATAGACATGCTCTTTTTATGTCCTTATATTAAATCCACTGTTTTCCTTTGGTTGTGGTGTAATGACTTTCATTCGGAATTATTTTGCTTAACTGTAAAGCTCTCAAAGAATTAACCCTTTGAAAGTAGTAATACCAAAAGGTGTGACATACTATTTCAGGTCAGTGAATGAAACAGGCTATTGTTTGGCACTTTTGACGTTGAGCTGTCTCCAAATCGTGTTTTGACTGACTGTTTTTGTTTGGTGTGTTTTTCATTCAAGGTTCCAGAGAGCGAATTGGAGTTATCTACTAACATCACACAAGCCTGGGATGATTTGTTTGTTGAGTCTCGCAGAGTGGACACCAGTCTGGTGTCTGTGAAGAAAAAATTCACTGAAGTAAGAGTCGCATTTGTAACAAGTGCGTAATTAAGAATGGAACGTAATTTTATCAAGTAAAATATCTTCCAGCAGGCGTCGTGACGTTCCTAGTTGCTTAACTTCGTGTGTAGAACCACAAGAGCCATCAGTTATCGACCTTACCGCGCTCACAGGGAATCCATGGCTTTGTACAGTAGATATGAGATACATAGATCTCCGCAATTGGTGGTCCTCAGGCTGCGAACAGGGTGTCGTTTGTCTGCTCTTCCGGGGATTGTACCCTCAAGTATAGTTCAGAGTTTTTCTTTCCTCCCCCCACCCGCCCCCCATGCTCCCAGACTTTGATGTCCAGAGAACCAGCTTTCTAGAGAGAGCTGTCATCTCGGTATGGTGGAGGTAACGTCTTGTAATTGTAGAATGCGTCGAAGAGCAATCTTGTCAGTAGCCCTTGGAAATCCATCGTGTTGTGGTCAACAGTATGGTAAACTAAAACATGATGGGTATCGTGATTTCATTTACATGTACAGTTCTTTCAATAGGAATGAAAAAACTCATCCTACCTTTTTCCTTTAGATAACACAAGATCAAGTTGGTGACTTTACCAAGGACATCTCCAAGTTCAAAGAAAGCTTTATAAATGAAGGACCAAATTCTATTGGCACTGACCTGGATGCAGGTAAGCTTGTAACCTCGATGAGGACTTTTTACCCGTAGCGCTTTCCATTTAGCGGAATTGTTCGGTATGAAATTCCGAAACTTTCCATGTCAAATGGAAAGGCTTTTTCCATCTAGGCGAAGAGCCTCGTTTTTAATTCCAGAATTGCAATCCAATTGATAAATCAAAAACGTTAGGACGCAAGAAGCCCACAAAATGAATGTTGTACTGCCCCTTCTTTTTGACATTTTTGGCAGTTTTGAGGAGCAAATCTAAACTTTATCTTGCTGAGATGATTTTGACTTAGTTTCAGTAGCAGCTACTTGTTGTTTTGCGAGAAGAAAATTAAATAGAGCGCAAACCTATTTTGAGTCTACACTATTAATATTATGGAGACATGTTTGCAGTGCGAGCAGCAGAAATGGAAATTTTGTGCAAATGGGACTGTAATTTTCCGTTCCATTCGGTTGGGACGGAAAAGTAGAGTACCTCCGAAGGTCGTCCTTTTGTTCCGGAAAATTTCCCAGTGGATCCGTGCGTGCCATTTGCATTTCAACCGGCTGAACCGAAAATTTTGACTAAATGCAAAGCACCCTCGGTCTGATGAAAATCTGCCCTCTCTCACTGTTTGCCATTGTTTTTCCTTTGGCATAGCCTTCTGTATGGCTATCAATTCTGGCAAACTCACAGTCAGCAACGACTGATCAGGTTTTTGAATCGGTGATGAAAATTTTCAAATCTTAACTTTCAAATCCGAAAGTTTTTCCACTTAAGTGAAAGCTTTTGGGCGGTATTTTCCTGTGGTAGTGTATTGTGCTGTACAAGGTGGTGCTGATCAGTACTTTCCTGTGGCGCTGTTTATTATGCTGTACAAGGTGGCTCCATATTTTGAGTTTGTGGATGAAATCCTTAAGTGTGACCATTCAAATGAAAGTTACTGAGCAGTACTTTCTTGTGCTGTATAGTGCGGTTCAGTTCTGAAACTTGAGTCTGTAGATCGATGAATCCCGATGAATGACCATCCAAATGAAAGCTAACGAGCAAAACCTTTCGTTGGTGCTCTTCGCTTTTCAGCAAATTTTAAAATGCGAATTTTCAGATTATAGTTTTCATTTGTTGCTGAGAGATTAAACATCAGTTTTGTGCTATTTCCTTCAGGTGTGGAACTGTTAAAGAGGTTCAAAGAGGAGTTTGCCAATTTTGAAAAAGAGCGGCAAGAGTTGGCAAATGCGGAGAAGCTGTTTGGTCTTTCCATCACCTTGTATCCTGAGCTACTCGACATGGAGAAAGAACTGAAGGGATTGGATCAGATCTTCTCGATTTACGAGAATCAGAAGGCAAGTAGGGCTGTCATCTGGAGGAGACTAGGGCATGATGCTTTTGCTGATTATGGATGTGTTTCCTCAAAAGACGCAATCGTGACAAACGAATAAATTATTCAGGGACTTAAAGGAATGATATCTTTCTTTACTGTACCCCAGTCGAAAATTTCAATTATGTTTGGTAAGCACGCACACCAGAGTTCCCGTTTTTTAATTTATGAGCTCTGGAACCGTGTATTTCTTAAACCTGAATCCAGCTGATGCCCTAAGCCTCTTTCAGACCCTAAACATACAAAATGGCCTTGCCATTTTTGTTTGAATTCGAAATTGAGTTACCTTCCCAGGATCTAAAAATTCATTTATTACGGAAGGTCATGAGTTCGATTCCTGTCGGGGACTCAGTTTTTTCTTTTGTCCGCCTTGGACTTTTCTGTCCTAGTTCAAATACTGTATGCCGTATGTAATTCACAGGTTAAACCTGTGAATTACACAGGTTAAACCTGTGAATTACTTCGTCACTTCCCCTTAAGCAATCTAGAGGCATAGCTGAAACCTTTTTTTCTAGAGAATACGTAATTTAACCCCCCCCCCCCAAAAAAAAAACAACAACAACAACAACAACAACAACGAGTAATGACGTCTTTTGGTTGATCAACAGGCGGCTCGTGATGAGTGGGCCAACACACTGTGGGCCAATCTTGATGTGTCAGTGTTGTCAGATGGTATTGACGGCTTCATTAAGCAGCTCAAAAGGCTGCCCCGAGAAGTGAAGGCTCTGCCACTGTGTCATGTGCTGGAAGAAAAGATGAAGGAGTTTAAAAACTCCATTCCTCTCTTCTCTGATTTGAAGAATGAGGCTCTTAGAGAACGGTACATAACATGTACTCAGCGCAGACATTAGCTTGCTTGTTTTGTAGTTGGTGCAACGAGTGTCGTGCCTTTGGGTTGTTTTACAATTTCTGTAAATATTCTAAAAGTTGTGCGTATATCAAAGGCATAATATTTTTTCAGACCTGATGCATACACATGCGTTGTTCGTGAGTTAAAAGGGGAGCTTTTAGCGTTAATATTTATTTTAATAGTTATCTTGTATTATCTCTATTCTAATTAAACAATAGTTTTTTTCTGTCGAAGTTACTATCGTGTGATAGGTTGCCCGAGGAAATTTGATGTTCACAACAAATGTTAGCCCGAGAATGTAGTTCGAGGGCTTATATGAAGTTTGAACATCAAATTTCCGAGGGAACCTATCACACAGAGACAGACCTGAGACAGAAGGACTCTATTTTTTTACAACGCTAAATTTTGAGCGAAAATTGCCAAAAACGGGCACAATGCACTGATAGGCGCCCGCTGAGGAGAGACACTATCGCGTCACGTGATCGATTTCGACCATTGGGAACACGCCAAAATTTAGCGTTGTACTATAACAAGTAGTTGTGTGTTCAAACTCGACCTCATAGTTCAATTGTTAACAACTGGATCGCGCTGTAAGGAAGATGGCCTCACTGTGACCAACCGGCTCCTAGACAGTTTATCGTTCCCATGGCTGGCAAATCCCACAACCCAGCCAGAGCCCAAAATGTCACTGTAGCCACGCAAAAGTATTTCCACACGTTCTGAAACCACCACGCTCAAACATACTGCTACAATGAAGGAGTGCTCTGAGTATTCACTGACATACTGATACTAGGGTTGCAACGATACACCGATGCATCGGTGAACCACCATATTTTTTCCAAAGATACGAATATCGATATTTAAATAAGATATCGCGATATTGCGGTAAAATAAAATATACCACATCAACAAATTTGGGAAATCACTCTCTTTAATATTCCTTAACCAAGCTCTACATTTTAGCTCGTGTAAGGCGATTTGATGTTGTGTTATTACTGTGTTAAATTTATTATTATGGAATGAATTATTTAAAAGTAGTATAAGTTGTTGGTAACAAGATTTCTCGCGCACGTTAATGTATCGTATCGTGTATCGAATCGTGGCCCTTGTATCGACACCGATACTGCTTACCCGATACTGCTTACCACAGGACAAGACCAATCTGCTCTTTGTTGTTAACTTTGTCAAATTGCATTTAACTGCATGAAAGTATCAAACGTTTGCCCTTCTTTTTTAATCAGCCACTGGAAGAAGCTCATGGAAATGACCGGCATGAAGTTTGACCTCAATCCAGACACCTTCACCCTGCAAAACATGTTCGCCATGGAGCTTCACAAGTTCCAAGACGTCATCGGCGACATCACAGCCAGCGCCACAAAGGAGCTTGGCATTGAAAAAGGCATCAGTGAAGTGGCGGACACTTGGGGAAGCATGAAATTCACTGTATCCAAATTCATGAAGGGAACGCAGGAGAGAGGGTTCATATTGGGAGCTGTGGATGAAATCCTGCAGATTCTGGATGATAATGCAATGAATCTGCAGAGTATGTCGGCATCGCGGTTTGTGGGCCCTTTTTTGGAGACTGTCAACAAGTGGGAGAAGAGTTTGTCGCATATTGGTGAAGTGGTTGAGGTGAGAATGGTGGTTTTTTTCAGCCTGTGTTGTATACGTTATGTGTTGTGCTTGACTGTTTAAAAAAGCGTACTAAAGTCCACTTCAAACGTCGGACGTTTCGTGTGCCAATATGAATGCTATTCAAATGAAAAGTTCGCGTTTAAAACGAGCTAGCTGGAGCCTTAAAGACCGTTTACATGATACCGGTATTTCTGCAGGGATGAGTTTCCATGGTGCCTGATCATTTTTCCCTTGCTGTGTACACGAAAACGGACGAGAAAGAGTTCTTACTGGAATGGTCTCATCCTTGTCTTCATAGTAGGGTCGGCATTTAGTCCTGGCCCCAGCTGTCCAAAGCCTGGATAGCTTTTTTCTTTTGGATAAATCACTACCCAGGGGATTTCATCCTCAGGATAGCAGCTTACTGTTAGTCGATAAAGTTAACCGGCCTTTGAACAACTGGGGCCTGGGATGAAATATATCGGTATACGAATGCTTCGGTGATTTTTCGTCCGGTAAAATACAAGTTTCTGAGTGATGATTTTGTACCGTGATCAAACCGTTGTAAGACATCTGAGGATTAAGCGTTTACGTAAAGAAAACCAAACGTTTTCCTGGGAGGAAAGTCACTGGGACGAAATGCGTAACTAACGGAATCAAAATTGTTCACGTTACTTTGGAATATTTATCCAAAATAGCTCAAAATGTATCTGTGGCATTTTTAGGTGTGGATGGTTGTGCAGAGAAAGTGGATGTACCTGGAAAGCATCTTCATTGGTGGAGATATCAGGGCACAGCTGCCAGAAGAGGCAAAGAAATTCGATGACATAGACAAAACCTTCAAGAAGGTACGCTAAATCTATTACATTCAACCTAGACTTTTTCCAGGTATGAGTACGTTAGGTATGTTCTCGACTGCAGTTGCTCCTGCAGGCTGGTGAGTATCTCATCCCCTTGCATGAATCCCCGGAGGGGGGGTCCTATAGTGGGCTATACGGGGAGGCTTCGCCGGAAAGGAATGCCTTTTTGCACTAGTAGATTAAAAAGGGAGTAAACAAATTAGTGTAAACGTAATATACCAATATACGTCTTTTTCCTCAGATAATGAACGACACTGCTAAGAATCCTAAAGTGTTGGAAGCTTGTCACGCTGCCAGTCGTCTGGAACAGCTTCAGATGTTGGTTGCTGGCTTGGAAAAGTGTCAGAAGAGTTTGAATGATTACCTAGACTCTAAGAGAAATGCCTTTCCACGGTTCTTCTTCATCTCTGATGATGAACTACTCTCTATCCTGGGCAGTCATGATCCGCAGTGTGTGCAAGAACACATGATCAAGGTATGTTTTGTGTATCAACGGTAACCCTTTAAGCCTCGGCATCATTATTCAAATTCTCCTCACTGGTCTCCATGCATTTCATTGAGTATTAATTGGGAGAACTTGTCAAGACATCAAGACAATTCATCTTTAGTGATCATTTGCTAAATTCTCGTGACTTTTATGTGTTATAACGCACTGATATGACGAGGAGAAATTTGATGCTGATCACTATTGGGGCTAAAGGTAAAGTCTTACATGAGCCACAGGGAACCCACACGGCCGGAGCTTAACCTGGTTTCTTTAGCTTGAAACAAGTAACATAATTGCTACTCCCCTCTGGATGGGATGCTAGTCCATCGCAAGGTTTGCCATTAGTTTGTACCCGGTACCCATTTTATACACTTGGGTGGAGACGGACAATGTGGGGTAAAGTTTCTCAAGTTGTCTGTTGGCTAAGAAAACAACACACCATGATAAAGACACCAGGCCTCGACCCACCAACCTACAGAAGTCCAACGCAGATTGAGTCGCTGTTGAAGAATTGTTTACATCTACAATAGTGTTCGAGTCCGATATGGTATCAGGCGATTCGAGAAACAGGTCGCAGATTTTACTACATTTGTTTTAGAAAATTATTTTTTCCCCACAAAAAAGTGCAGTAAATCATCGTTTCCGCGATTCTTAAGCATAAACGGCTGGGGATACTCTAGTCGGTTGTAGTGCGCGATGGTTGTTGTTCCGTTTGCGTTCTAAGTTGCGTTTTGAAAAAGGCACTAAAATAACATCATCTTTTCTGTTTTAGATGTTTGACAACATTGCCAAGTTGCGTTTTGAAGAAGGCACTAAAATAGCTTCATCTTTTCTGTTTTAGATGTTTGATAACATTGCCAAGTTGCGTTTCGAAGAAGGCACTGGTTCAGAAATCTTGGCAGGTGCCATGATCAGTAGCGAGGGAGAGGTGATGGACTTTAGACAGCCAGTGGCGGCCGAGGGACGAGTGGAGGACTGGATGACAAACGTGCTGAATGAGATGAGAAGGACCAACAGACTTATTACCAAAGAGGCCATCTTTAAATATGGCGGAGAAATACCAAGGTACAGCATAAGAAAAGCGATAAAACAATACTGTCTGCTTCAACTGTCTCCAGTTAAATATGTTTGATCTTCAACTAAGAGACATTTCTTGAGGCGGACACCTTGAAAGCGGACACTTAAGTTTAGTCAAAGTTTTACGCAACCGTGGCTTAACTGTTAATTAAACTGTTTAACCTCATCGTGTAAGGGTCATTCCTCCACTGACTGTGACATGTTGTTGCCTTTCAGAATTGATTGGATGATGTCATATCAAGGTATGGTTGTGTTGGCTGGAAACCAAGTCTGGTGGACGTGGGAAGTGGAAGATGTTTTCCGTAAAGTGAAGAAGGGAGACAAAATGGGCATGAAAAACTACGCCAAAAAGATGCACAAGCAGATCAGCGACCTTGTGCAGAAGGTACGTGTGTTATAACTACTGTTAAGAAGGAAAGAACTTTCTTGTGACTGTTGTGCGTGACAGATCGCTCGTTACGCATTGCTCATGTTGATGTCGTGGACATGACGCGTACAGTTTTTGAGAAAAGAAAGAGGAGAGTTATTTGTAAAAGTTTTGAGGTAGAATTTTGAATCGTTGTTTTTAAGTGGTTTTCTTTTATTGTAAGCATTAAATCTACTAAAGAATTTTAACCGCCGAATATTGTGGACCGTTAATTCCGCTTCCGAACAACTACTCATAGGACAATGAAATAAAATGTGAAACCTGCTATACCAGCTAAAGACAGTGTTTAAAAATGTTTTAAGTGGTCAGTGGCTTCAAGAGTTTTTCAAAATGACGGCCAATTCCCAGGGATTTCCCAGTTGTAAAAACAAAACTGATGGTTAAGCTCAGTGTTTAGTGGTTTAGATCTTCTTTGCGCTTTCACACCACCATAATTCGTTCTTTTTAACGTCAGTTTTAATAAGAGCTAAGCGTTATGACCATGCTAAAGATTGTATTGTGTTGTGTTGTCCTGCCTTGCCTTGCCTTGCCTTGCCTTGCCTTGCCTTGCATTGCATTGCATTGCATTGCGTTGCATTGCATTGCATTGTTATTGTTATTGTTGTTGTTATTATAATAAATTTTCCTTTCTACAGGGGAAACGAATTGACCTAACCTTGACCTGAATTGATATCGTAGGTCTACATCAGCCTCTGGCTGCCCTCTCTAACCTGCGTTAACAAATAAAGTATTTCTTTGTCTATGTCTATGACTAGTGTTTAGAGGTGTTCTTATGAGTTACAGTAAGTTATTTGTTTCAGTCTTAATTTTACTTTTTAATCTCTGCCTTGGTCAGGAAGGCCACAGTCGCTATGTGTAGTAAGACCGTAATAAGACCGTAGGAAGATGAGATAGAGAATAGAGATAAGAGATGAGAGATGAGGTGAGATAGAAAAATTGAGAGATAGAGAAATAGCAGTGAAGGAAAGATGACAGAGCAAGATGAGGTAGAGAAATAGTTAAAATATTCCTTCTCCATCTGCCGTTAGAACAAATAGTGGAAACCTCTGGACCTACAGACATTAATTTCAACGATGTTGGCTAAGTGAAAACCACACTATAACTTTAAACAGTATTTTTCCAAGGCACGCTTGATTTTCACTTGAAAACGGGAATAAATCGTACGTGACTTGCCTTTGTTCTTTTTCAGGTACGTCAACCAAACCTGACTAAGAATGACCGCAAGAAGTTCAACACTGTGTTGATTATTGAAGTCCACGCCAGGGACATTATTGACAGCTTTGTTCGAGACAGGTGAGTTCCGTGCTTTCGGCATTATTTAACCTTCATTTCAATGGTGCTCTTTCTCTCTCCCGTCTTGATGTTAAAGAGCTCCATACAAAGTTAAACATTGTCATCCAAGTTTAGTTTCTTAATGTTGTACATCTTCTAACCGGGCAATCAAGGATTCCTTAGCATATCCATTGATAAACCATTTCAAACACGCTAAAAGTTTGGTCTTTGCTATTTGTGTGTGAAATTAAGTCAAGTATTTGAATGAAAAGTACGAAACTTTGAAAGTGCCTACCTCTTTGTCTAGAAAGTTGGGAAGGGGACGTTCTATGCCGTCGCGACTGGCAGGGAATTTGACCTTGTAATTTACTGTCATAGTTGTTAGTGGCTGTCGTGAATTTGGCCAAAAATACCTGGAAGGGTTGCTCAATTCAAGATTGCGGCCGATTGACGTTGTTACCGAAACAAGAAAACAAACAAACAAACAGCCAGTCAGTCAATTAGTCAAACAAACGAACAAACAAACAAACAAACAAACAAAAACTGGGATCAGCCGCCAGATCTACTTCGAGTTTACATTAATCTTAGCAACCTCACAGTATAATGGCCGCACTTGAGTTTGGGTGGGAGAGACAGTTGAAATTCTTCTGGGATCCGCTGCCAGATGAGCCTCCCAAGCAGACGAAGCCCTAAGAACGTCTACGTGGGAGGCTACTGCCAGATGCACATAGAACTTAACACTAATACTTGTGTAAACACTTCAATTGCTTATGTCTTTACAGTATAATGGATGCACGTGAGTTTGAGTTGGAGAGTCAGCTGAGATTCTACTGGGATCAGCTGCCAGATGCACTTAGAACTTAACAGTAACCGTAGTGTGAACACATGAATTGCTTATTTCTTTACAGTATAATGGATGCACGTGAGTTTGAGTGGGAGAGTCAGTTGAGATTCTACTGGGATCAGCTGCCTGATGAGTTGATGGTGCGTCAGTGCACAGGCGAGTTTGGTTATGGATATGAGTACATGGGACTGAACGGTAGGCTGGTCATCACACCCCTGACCGACAGAATCTACCTTACTATCTCACAGGTGAGGAGTGTATAAAATAACTATGAAATCTCTTTATGAAAAAGATTTGACTTGTTTAGCGCCATGGTTCTTAAATAACTGGAAGGATTGCAATTCATTAAATCCATCTATCTATCTCAAAATGAGCTGTTTAGTCCCACGACATACAGAATCTACCTTACTAGCTCTTACTATCACACAGGTGAGGAGTGTACAAAATAACTACGAAATCTCTTTCATTAAAAAGTTTTGACTTGCTTAGCGCCACGGTTCTTAATGGAAGCATTGCAATCCATCAGTTCATCTCAAAATGAACTGTTTAGAGACCCAGTGGGTGGGAACCTTACCAGTACGCCACTAACATAGCCTGGCTAATGATTTAAAGGAGTATCGTGTAACATTCAGCTCGTCTTCTGATAGGTAGACTTAAAGTACTTTCAAGTTAGTGCATCCAACCACTTGGCCACCGTTCCTTTTTGCTTCTCAATTAAGTCACATTTTTATGTCTTTGAATGAGCTACCAGAGGTGCTGTGTTACTGAAGGGCTACAATACCTACCACAAAAATCGTTGGACTAATACGAACAAAGGATAGTAGTCGCCTTTAATAACTGCCTATTAGAAGGTAGCACCGCAAAGTCGCAAAGACGAGAGCACGCACTAACAATCAAGTGCACACCATTCAAATTTTGTGTTTTCAAAATGTTCAAATTTTCTGTTGTTATTAGGCATTGTCCATGTACCTTGGAGGCGCCCCTGCAGGACCTGCTGGTACGGGAAAAACCGAAACGGTCAAGGATTTGGCAAAAGCGCTGGGATTACTGTGTGTGGTCACTAACTGTGGAGAAGGCATGGACTATAAGGTACGTGAGAAGGAAACAAAGATTGTGATATTTAAAATAGCGCGACATGGTGAAAATGTGTGACACAGTTGAAATTGTGTTACACTGTGAAAACCAGCGACTTTGCCTGCCCTAATACTTGAATTGCTAAGAACTTATTATCTAATTTCCTAAAGACCGTAATCTAATTATCTAATTTCCGTTATCTAATTTCCTAAAGACCAGGACAAAACTGTCAAGGAATGAGAATTTTTAAAGCAAGCAAATACTAAAGAAGCTTTCCTTGCTCTACAACAACATTTACCCGACAAAAAGGCAAAAAGAATAGAGTATTTACCGTCTTTCTCTGCATATGAATCCCTATTGTGTTTCAATGTATTTTCGTTCCATTAGCTTGTAGTGATCATCATCATCATCATCATCATCATCATCATCATCATCATCATCATCATTACATTTCTGATTCTGATACTTTTGTTTTTTTCGTCTCCAGTCCATCGGCAAGATCTTCTCGGGTTTGGCTCAGTGTGGAGCCTGGGGCTGTTTTGATGAGTTCAACCGTATTGACGTGTCTGTGTTGTCAGTTATCTCCACTCAAATAAAAACACTGCAAAACTCACTTAGCAACCATCTCAAGAGACTTCAGGTAACTATGTATTGTCAAAGTAGAAGTTTGACAGTCTTGAAAATTTTCATACCAAAAGGTGACAGAATATGAACAACACCAATGGAACGTACTGTTCAGTGGCTTTCATTTGAATGGGCAATAAACAGCACCACAGGAAAGTAGTGCTCAGAAGCTTTCATTGGAATGGTCACACTTACAGAATTGTATCCGTTTGCACTGCCAGAATTTCAAGAATTCTGTTGATCTTGATCCCATGGCTTGTGAAACGAGTTTCCACGCCTTTGATTATGTGTAAAGGTACCTCATTGCAGCCTTCTGCCTTCAACAGGCCTATTACTGGTGGTTCCTGATGTATTTTCATTTTTTCTTCAGTTTGAAGGTACCGAGATAGCCTTGGATGGTCGCATGGGAATCTTCATCACAATGAACCCTGGTTATGCAGGCCGTACAGAGCTCCCTGAGAGCGTGAAAGCCCTTTTCAGACCAGTAGTGTGTATTGTACCTGACTTACAGCAAATCTGCGAGATCATGCTTTTCTCTGAAGGTTTCTTAATGGCAAAGGTAATGTGTGTCACAATATCATGTATTTACGATATGGATTCCATTCGAATATTAGCAATCGCGTTCTTTCATTGGGTCCCTGCTATCAGGATATCAGCTCATCTCTAGCCTCTTGTGCAGTCTTTTTGTTTGGGCTTCTCATGTTCATCACACCAGGAGAGTAGTTTGCAACCTACTAGTAGAGAAGTTACCCTCCTAAATGGTGGAAAAATTGTTGCATGTCACATAGAGTTGAACAAGGCAGGGAGCATTTGCCTTCTCTACTGTTTTCCTTTTTTTTTCTTGTATTATATACACACAACCCCTAGATTACGAGAAGTTAATTTACCATCCAGGAGAGACATTTCCGGCGAAAAAAGATATAAAATCCACAAACATCCAAACATCCAAGTTGAAAAAGGCACAGTGCACACGATGACAACGTATTGTAACAAGCGCTGCGTCGGTCGACGACCACAACAACCAAATCCAGTTCTCAAATAACTTTATTACTGCACTCTGTGGGCTTCTCTAAAGTGTAATATCAGCGCACCAAAAAACGCCGTTACGATGTGTAAGTCCCTTTTATACCTACTGTTGCGTATACTACTTCGCTAACTATTCGTGATGTAACGATCAACTCTCAAAAAAAACTTTCATTGCAGTAACTCTCGTACATAAATTTACATCCAACTCAACTAGCTTGTATGCATTCAAACAAAATGATTATCATCAGATTTGAAGTGCTTGTTGTCTTGTTTACCTCTAGGTTCTTGCCAAGAAAATGACAGTACTGTACAAACTGGCATCAGGTCAGCTCTCAAAGCAATCTCACTACGATTTTGGACTTCGTGCATTAAAAGCTGTGCTAGTGATGGCAGGAGAATTGAAGAGAGGATCCCCTGATTTGAATGAGGTCAGTTGGAAAATTAGACGAGTTACAGGAATGGTTCATTTCTTAACACAAATATTGCAATCAAATCTCGATTATCCGGACTCTCCAAGACTCTCGTAACTAGTCCGGATAATTGAAAAAAAAAAAAAAAAAGAATATTTTTGGGTTCGATCAAAACTGAACACACTGCCAAACACTATTCAGGTACTGTATCCACAGACTGCTATAAAAATACCTGTATGCTTGATGTTTCACTTTCTGGCCCTGTTTTCAACCAATTCTCACAAGGCAACTGGAGTAGACAACGTTGTTTTAAAGGAAGTAGCTGCTTGTTCTTTGGGCAAATCTTTTACAAAGGCAGCTCGTTTTAAAATATTCAAGAAGAAATCTGGACCACAGAGAAAAGTCCGGATGATTAAAAGTTCGGATAATCTAAGTTTAACTGTGAAACAATGTTCTAGCTGGTCTGTGTGCTCGATGGGGTCCACTGGAATGTTGGGTAGGCTTGAGACTCCGAGAACTGAAATCATAACCCTGTATCAGAAAAAATTGTGTGATTTTTAAAACCCTATTCTAGTTCTAATTTCTGAAGTCGTTCCTCTTTTTAGTCGAAAAATATATTCAGTTGAAACTCTTCACAACACCAAATGGACAGTCTTAATTTGTGTACTTATTAGAGACTTTTTTATGAATATTACTTACCCTGGCACCAAGTTAACTGTAGGTAGAGCTGTAAGATTGTACACTGTACCATATTTCAGAACAATAGGCAAAACATAATACCTTATTTCAGAAAAAAAAGAGAGTAAATTTTAAAAATAATTCGGTCACAGGACAAGAAAGACAAGAAATACCCTATTAAGTCACCCTGCATACTTCTATGATTAGATTTGATTAGCTTATAACAAGGTAGTGTTATTATGATCTCTACATTGCATGACATGAATCTACTAAAAAGGCAATTCTTTATTACCTCTCCCTTCAGGATGTAGTGCTAATGCGAGCGTTGCGTGACATGAACTTGCCCAAGTTCGTGTTTGAAGACGTACCTCTCTTCCTCGGCCTTATAGCTGACTTGTTCCCAGGCCTCGACTGTCCAAGGGTCCGCTATCCAAATTTCAATGACGCAGTGGAGGGGGTTTTACAAGACAACAAATATGTGCTACTTCCACATCAGGTATAACAAAAGTGCACGTGTGTTGTGTAGTCATTTTATGAATTTTTGTTTCGTTGTGGACGTAAATTTAAACTTCAACCTCCAACCTCGACCTCGACAACCTCCAACCTCGACAAAAGAAGGGGTCAGTTTTATGCTTTCGGTGAGCAGTTCTTTCCAGTTTGGTGGCAAAAATTCGTTGACGCTGAGAAGATACTGGATACGTTGGGGCATACTGTGTCCTACGACACTCTCGGAGCGTAACCCTCTTTACTCCTAAGACTGCTCGAGCTGAAATCAGGGAAAAGTTCTCAGTACTCATGTTGTAAATTTTCAAAAAAATAGTAGTTTCACATGAAAGTATGGAAAGTAGGAAAACCATTTTAATGGTCGCACTTAAGGATTTTAACCAGAGACTCAAAAACTAGAACCTTTTTGTATGGATTTTGTACAACGTGAAATAGAGAAGCGCAGCAAAGTACTGCCCAGTACATTTCATTTGGATGGTCATACTTCAGGATTTCACCTACAGACACGTCAGTTACAACCACATTGAATTGTAGAGCATAGTAAAAGCTTTTCAAGTAGTAAGGCGGTATTCAGTGCAAATAAACTGTTTCAAGGTCTGACTGTAGACTGATCAATTTTCTTCGTGATTGCTTGACAGGCCGATAAAGTTGTTCAAATGTACGAGACCATGCTGACGCGTCACACAACCATGATTGTTGGTCCCACTGGAGGTGGAAAAACTGTCGTCATCAACACCTTGGCGCAGGCACAGACACGGTAAGAATTAGAACCATTTTTTTAAGTAAAATAAAAGAAGGCACTTTCCTTTCCCAATGTTGAAGACTCTTGTCCAAAACCGCTTTGCCTGGTGTTGTACAAAAAGTGATAGGTGCCATATGTTTTGAAATAAACTCCATGATTTCGTTTATTCCATTACAAAGTTTTTGAGGAATTCCTCAGATGAGCTCGCACACTCCTAGATCTTCTGAGAAATTCGAGGGGCTAGAAACGGTTTACAGTAAAAAAGCGTAGAGTAGTAAAAAAGATTTCTAAAGCTGCAAATTTTTTTTTTTTTTTTTTTTAGAATTTCCAAAACATCCCCTCATTAATGACTGATCCCACATTGTACATTCTGATGGTGTTTTAACCCTTTAAGCCCTGATATAAAAATGCATATTCTCCTTACTGTTCTCCATACATTTCTAATGGAACTGGTAAGGAGAAGTTTTCTAAATATCAAGACTTCTTATCCTTAATGATCACTTTCTTTATTCTCATCACTTGAATGTCTAAACAAGTATTGATAATGTAAAGAGAAATTTCATTTTCGTCAATGTTAAGGCTCAAAGGGTTGATGTGCCTTTGTCTCCTTCGAATGACTATAGGGGTTATTTTCTAAAAAGACACTGTGCTGCTTCGGTGGGGAAGTGAAACACAGAAATTGAGATTTATCAGCCGAGTTGATAGGGTAAATTGAGTAGCCCCGCAGCTCTTAACAACCTCTAATTTCATTGGACCTTGGTATCACGCAGCTCTATTGTTTTCGGGGCTAGGGTCCATTGTTTTGTTGTTTGGAGTATTGTTTTCTCGCCAAATCAGAGAAGACCTTGTAAGAGCTGCGACATAATAATAATAATAATAATAATAATAATTAATCTTTAAAGAGGATACTCCCATCACGTTGAGTGGTTTTCAGGGAGGTCCTCTATAACAAAAGAATAAAATAAAACTAAACATTGTAAAAGATACAAGCTAAAACTAAAAATATAAAAAGTACAAATGTGGTAAAAATAGATCAAAGGTCCTTAAAATATATATACATATTTTGCTAAAACTAGTGAATCATATAATTTGATTTGATAAAAAGATGTTCAAGAGCCTTTTAAATGTATTGCATGGCATGGGCCTCCTCAAGTCCATGGGAAGAGCCATCCAGTCGTTAAAGGCTTGGAATGAGGTGACGCGTCTACCCCAATCAGACTTGACTTTAGGTAATCTGGGCAGATAGCCATTCCTGGTATTATAGCCGTGAGAAGAGTTGAGTGGCGATCGAAAGTTGTCAAAGTGTTCAGGGATATTTCCCTTAATAGCATTTTGAACTAATTCACAACGATGCCCACGTCGACGACATTCCAGTGGCAACCACTTTAGAGTTTTTAAAGCTTCTTTGGAAGAAACGTTCTTCCTTAAAACCTTTTTGGCAAACTTATTTTGAAAGCCCTGTAATTGGTCATCTCGCCCGGTAAATTGGGTACCTTAAAGAAATTCAAAAGCTGACATGTTAGCCCTTCGTCAGAGCGAATCCTGACAAAGGGCTAACGTTCGAAACGTGTGCTTTTGGTTTTTATAAGCTGGCTAATCTAGCTCATCAACTCAGATAATAAATCCAAATTTTCTTTGACTCCTTCAGCCTGGGCATCGCCACCAAACTGTACGTTATGAATGCCAAGGCGTGTACAGTAATTGAGCTGTACGGTACCCTGGACCCTGTGACAAGAGACTGGACTGATGGCTTATTATCCTGCATCTTCCGTGAGATCAATAAACCAACTGACAAGAACGAGCGCAAGTACATTGTGTTTGACGGCGACGTGGACGCTTTGTGGGTTGAGAACATGAATTCCGTCATGGACGATAACAGGTTGTTGACGCTGGCGAATGGTGAGAGAATTCGACTGCAAAAACACTGTGCTCTGTTGTTTGAGGTATGATGTGAAGTTTTATTATTGTTTCTCATTCTTAGGAGTAGTAACTTTTGCTACTTTCACGATGCTAGAGAAAAAAATAAAAATGAAATAATGCAAAATTTAAACGCTTTGAGCCGTGAGGGTTTTCAGCAAACTTTCATTTATCAAGCCTCTAAGGACTGGAACAACCTAGACAATGACATTAAAAACAGCAAATCATTGTCTTCATTTAAGGCAAAGCTTAAAACTTTTTAAATTATGCCCTATCTAATTGTTAAAGTATTTTAAAATTAGTTTTATATTGTAATATCAATTTTTTTCTCTTTTCTTAGTTTTTAATTTTTATTTTTATTATAATTTGCAGGGCCCCACTGAAAACCGCCAAGGCGAGTGGGCTCCCTGGTTAAATATTATTATTATTATTATTATTATTATTATTATTATTATTATTATTATTATTATTATTATTATTATAATAATACTAGGAATACGTCCCAAAAATGCGCCTTCACTGACTTAAGAGAATTAATTTAAGTTACACAAGTGGGGGCGTATTTCAACCCCTGGTAACGTTCAGGCTTCTACTTTTCTTCACTGGCATGCATAGCTTTTTGACGTAGCGGATAGTGATGTGCTCCCCTTGATCCGGTTAACATGGTCCTTTAGACTACGAGGACGACATTGAGTACAAGTGCGACTTTCAGTTCCATTTCCTACAGCCATTTGCCTACAGCCTGCACCTAATCTCGTACTCACAGTCCGATCTGAAGATCCCTTTTAAATGTCAACTCTCCCTCTCTCAATTTCCCCTCCATTTGCCAGTCCGCATGGATGTTTCTTCCCTTCCTATTTACCGTGTCAAGCAAGCAGGTCATGTTAACGACGAGGCTTTGTTAAGAAGGAGTGTTTTAACAAAATTCTCCCACTGGCAGAAGGTAGCGAATTGTCAACCGTAAGGCTGATAACAGAAAACACTCAGAGAGAATTCTGCGTACGAGCACGCGATGTAGAAAATGGGTGAGCCAGGAGTTTCAGTAGTCTGTCTAAAGGGGTAGTCTGGGTGATAGTATTACTGGAAAGGGCTGTTGTTGATATCCTGGCCCGGGTTCTCGGAAATTTGATTAACGCTAACCCCAGATTAAATGTTGAAGGAGGTTTTTTTTTGTATTGTTTGAAAGCGTTTCCAGTGCTAATTTTAAACAAGAATTTGAAGGCAGCCAAATTACAGGACTCCATATTATTAACCTATAAAACTAAATTCAAAGTTGATGGTTAGCTTAACCCTGCTTTGAACAACGGGGCCCTGAATGACATAGCCTGAAAGGTTTAAACTGTTTCCTTAGGTTGCTGATCTTCGTTACGCTTCTCCCGCTACCGTGTCACGTTGCGGTATGGTGTACGTCGACCCCAAGAATCTGGGCTACAACCCTTACTGGCAGAAGTGGTGTAACGCTCGTGGAAGCGACAAAGAGAGAGAGGAACTGAACAGGCTGTTTGAGAAATACGTGCCTCCCTGCATTGACCTTATACTTGAGGGGATCATTGAGGGAAAAATGGGGAAAAAGCTAAAAACGATTATCCCGCTAACAAATCTGAACATGGTAGGTGAAGGAAATGAAGTGTCTCTGAAACTCTCGTGTTTAAATTCTATGTTCTTGAATGGGATTAGACGAGGTTAAACCCGTCTTGGGGTAGAGGAATGGAAAAAGTCCATGTTACATCTCGCTTATGAATCTTCGGATCTTCAAGCTTCATATCCGTGCTAGGAAAACAAACTGCTCCCGTCGCATCAATATGGTAATCAAATTGCAGTTAAATGACGCACCGAAAATAGTTCACGTTTTGAGCTTGCACTTAAAATCTGTGCTAAAATTGCATAAACTGGCCTACTTCCCTTTGCAAAAGAAAATCAAACCAAATTTCATAACTTTTATTTACTAATCACAGTCTTGTGATTTACTAATCACAAGACTGCAATTGCAGACATCTCAGAAAGTATTTCATTTTTTTTAACCTGGCGGTAGTTGAGGTACAGCATGATGTCACCACTGATGTCATTTATTTTACAATCATCAGGTTGTACAATTGTCTCAGATGCTGGATGCGCTGCTCCCTCCTGCAGAAAACGCTAACTTCCTTGGTTCCGAGACAACAGAGGCGATATTCGTATCTGCATTGACCTGGTCTTTAGGGGGAGGCCTGCTCGACGGTGGGCGGACTGTTTTCGATGGGTTTGTCAAGAGAATCGCATCGCTGCCTCAGAATCCTGCAGAGGGTTCTGTTGTTGGACCAGGTATGAATTCATTTGTTTTAAAGTTACATTAAAAGCGATGCTTTTTAAGAAATCCCTTCTATTCTCTGTCTGAAACTTGCAGTATTGAGATGAAGCGTTCAAAGTTCAAAATGAGCCCCATTTTTAACAATGAGTTTTTATTTATCTTAATATATGTAGTTTTTCGCATCTTTGAAGCACATGAAGATCTTTTAGTTTCAGAGGCCTGTAGAGTAAGTCGTATCATCCATCATCCTCCCCTCCAAAATTACATATTTACTAGACAATCCGACGTCTCCTATAATGTATGTTCCCTTCCTGTCATTATAAGCACTCAGTCACCACAGGATTTTATATAGTTTCTAGTGCTTACGATACAAACTTTATTTGAGCTTCGACTTATAGCGTTACCACAAGTGGGACACTAATCACCGACGCTGACAACTGTAGTTAGTTGAGGCTCTACAGGCTCTTCCTCGTTTTTTCAGGTGAGATCCCCAGTGCTCAGCCGACGTTGTTCGAGTATTACTTTGACTCCAAGAAGCTTGTCTGGGTTCCCTGGGTGGACGTGATCCCGGAGTACGTCCACGACCCTGAGAAGAAGTTCTCAGAGATTTTGGTTCCCACTGTGGACACTGTTAGGACAACATGGCTGCTGGAGCTGATGGTCAGTATTAAGAGGCCTGTGGTGCTTGTTGGAGAGACTGGTACGTCCAAGTCCGCTACCACGGCAAATTTCCTGAGGGGCTTGGACAAGGATTCCACGGTATGTGTGTGAAATCTTTGTCCCAAAGCAGCTGGAGAAAAGTACTGCTCGAATGCTTACAGTTTAGAATTTCATCTACAGAATCAAAAGTTAGAACTATTAATTAACACCACAGGAAAGTATTGGTCAGTGGCTATCATTGAGTAGATAAACTTTAGGATTTGTTCACAGGCTCAAAATTTAGATCCACTATGTACATCATAATAAACAGTACCATACTGTACTACCTAATGGCTTTTATTTGAGAGATCACGCTTAAGAGGTTCGTACATGGACTCAAAGTTTGGAAATTCTCGTGCAGCATAATAAACATCACCGAAAAGTACTGTTCAGCAGCTAACCTCAGAATTTCCTCTTCAGCTAAAAGCGTTAGCACTACCTTGTACAGTATGTTAAATAGTACCGCGAGAAAGTACTGCTCGGTAGCTTTCATTTGAGTTATCAACCTTTCACTCATAGACTCAAACATTAGAATCTTCTTGTACAATACTTTATTAAATTCTCCCAACCGGCTTTTCAGAATTTCAATACATCAAATATTTGAATCTTATTTATTCCAAACTTGCGTTCAACTATTTTATTACCAACAGCTTCTGCTTAACATTAACTTCTCCTCTCGAACGACGTCCATGGATGTACAAAGAAACCTGGAGGCAAACGTGGAGAAGAGGACAAAAGACACTTACGGTCCCCCCATGGGTAAGAGATTGCTCGTGTTTATGGATGACATGAACATGCCGCAGGTGGACGAGTATGGGACACAGCAGCCAATCGCATTACTGAAGCTACTGTTGGAGAAAGGAGGCATGTATGACAGAGGAAAGGAACTCAACTTGAAGAACTTCAGGGATATTGGCTTTGTGGCCGCCATGGGGAAGGTAGAGTTTTGTGCTTGTTCAAAGAGTAAATAACATGATTCAGTGCTCGCGGATAAGTCCCTATCCATGAAATAAAATGTATTAGAATTTATTCCATAGAAACGGATTTTCTTTATCTTTTGGAAAAAGTCAGGTATCCATTCTTTCAACAGTTGGTGCGATCGAGTACAGTCCACATTGCCCGCACTCAACTCCAGTTTCTTTACCCCTTTAAGCCCCAAGAGTGACAAGCATCTTATTTCTCCTTACAGTAACACTTGTTGATCAAATAAACAGGTCATGAGAGTAAAGGAAATGATCACCAGACATGAAATGTCATGATGTTTAATCAAACTTTCCCAACTAGTAACATAAGAAATATATGGAGAACAGTGAGGAGAATATGTGTGTGAATATTGG
This sequence comes from Siderastrea radians, assembly GCA_964017195.1. Taxonomy (NCBI): domain Eukaryota; kingdom Metazoa; phylum Cnidaria; class Anthozoa; order Scleractinia; family Rhizangiidae; genus Siderastrea; species Siderastrea radians. Next base: position 8,022,013 of record OZ024897.1, on the reverse strand, counting down.
GGCTTAAAGGGTTAACACATACGTTCATCGCATTCCAGTATTTATTTTATCATCGTATTCCAGTATTTATTCCTTTTTTCAGGCTACGGCCGGGGGGAAATTATGTAGGGCAGTATTGCTCATTTCTAGCACTCATACATACACGTAACATGTTTATTAATTTCATCACAGAGTGCTACGCGACATATACATTACTTACGATACATTTATTTTTTCGTGTCTGTCAAACAGGTCACGTAGTCATTTGTACACCGTGGAGGTAGCGGGGGAGGGGGGGGGGGAGACAATGTTAAGAGGTTCAAACCAGTTTGAATTCAAACCAGTTTGAATTCGTGGACAGTTAACAGAGACCCACGTTTGGTCCCGCAACTCGATTTTTTTGACAAAAATGGGAAGTCCACAGGAAGGGGCTTGTACCCTCTTGTGTACTCCCCATTTTATCCTGACCTTTAAAATTTGGGGGTCCTTAAGGGTAAAGTGGGGATATTGCAACTGTTATTGAGAATGGAATTTTGACAAGTTAAACAGATTGGAAAATGGGATTTGCAAAAATCTCTAACCCCCCCCTCCCCCAACCTTCAACACCCTCGGAGTTGAACTGCAGCTTGCAGATTTTCTTACATGTTTTAAGTCATTATCATTTTTTTTCTGAGTTGACAATTCGGACAAAAAAAGATCTCATTTCTTTTTCCTTTTTTTTGTTCATATCTCTGCATTTTTTGTAACTTTCAGCCTGGCGGAGGACGCAATGAAGTGGACCCACGGTTCATCTCGCTCTTCAGCGTTTTCAACGTCACTTTCCCGTCGCAAGAATCGTTGACGAAAATCTACTTCTCGATTCTTAACGGCCATCTGGAACCCTTCAAGAAAGAAGTGAAAGAACTAGCCGCCAAGATCACATCGGCAACACTGGAGTTATACAACAAGATCATTCAGAACTTGCCGCCTACTCCTTCAAAGTTCCATTACATTTTCAATCTGCGGGATTTATCCCGCGTCACCCAGGGACTTTGCCTCAGCACACCTGACAGGTTTGATAACCCCGGGCAGTTTGTCCGACTGTGGAAGAACGAGTGTCTCCGAGTGTTCTACGACCGTCTGGTCAGTTCAGGGGATAAGAAGATTGTCAGTGTAAGTTGAAATGGCATTGGGAGACTGAAACCCTTATCGCTCGTTAAAGGGGCAAAGTACAAACTTTCTTACATTTTCTCTTGGAAATAGTTAAAAAAGAACACCATCAAAGGAAAGTACTGCTCGATAGATTTTATTTGAATGTCACACATGGGTGTTTCATCCACAGACTCAAAAGTTAGAACCACCTTTTACAGCGTAATAAACAGCACCACAGGAAAGTACTGCTCAGTAGCTTTCATTTGAATGGTCACACTTCAGGATTTCATCCACACACTCAAAAGTTAGAACCACCTTGTACAGCGTAATAAACAGCACCACAGAAAAGTACTGCTCAGTAGCTTTCATTTGAATGCTCAGTAGCCTTCATTTGAATAGTCACACTTTGGGATTTCACCCACAGACACAAAAGTTAGAACCACCTTGTACAGCATGATAAACAGCACTAACAGGAAGGTACTGCTCAACACTTTTAGAATGATTTTACTTGACCCGTGAAACAATATCTAACAATTAGTGTCTAATAGTCAAAGTTGAACAAAAGAAAACAATGGAATAGTGTCTTATAGTGTGTACTAGCTTACTACCTATTGCACGGGTTAAGCACCACAGAAAAGCATTGCTCAGTGCCTTATATGGACCAACGTTGAAAACACAGGTCAAAGCCAAAGGAAAGATTGGTGTATATATATATATGTATTTTGTTTGTATGTCTGGGAGTAAATGTCACACCAGTGATATTGAGGTACTATATAGGGGCTACTATCTACCTATTAAATGTTGCTCCCAAAATTATTCAAGCACAAGGTCAAAGTCAAACATCACAGGAGAATGCTGCAAAATAGCTTAAAATTAGATCGCCACGCTTTAGGATTTCATCTCTAAACTCAAAAGGTATAGAACCACCCTGTTCAACGTCATAAACGGCATCTTAGGAAAGGACTGCTCAACAGCTTTCATTTGGATGGCCACAGTTAAGGTTTTCACCCACAGACTCGAAAGAGCCACCTTGTACAGCATAATAAACAGTACCACAGTAAAGTACTGCTCAACAGCTTTCATTTGAATGGTCACACTTTAGGATTTCATCCACAGACTCAAAAGTTAGAACCACCTTGTACAGCATAATAAACAGTACCACAGGAAAGTACTGCTCAGTAGCCTTCATTTGAATGGTCACACTTTAGGATTTTACCCACAGACTCAAAAGTTAGAACCACCTTGTACAGCCAGAAACTCATAAGGAGTTGATTCAAGTCCTTATGAGTTTCTGGTACAGCATAATAAACAGTACCACAGTAAAGTACTACTCAGTAGCCTTCATTTGAATGGTCACACTTTAGGATTTTACCCACAGACTCAAAAGTTAGAACCACCTTGTACAGCCAGAAACTCATAAGGAGTTGATTCAAGTCCTTATGAGTTTCTGGTACAGCATAATAAACAGTACCACAGTAAAGTACTACTCAGTAGCCTTCATTTGAATGGTCACACTTTGGGATTTCACCCACAGACACAAAAGTTAGAACCACCTTGTACAGCCAGAAACTCATAAGGAGTTGATTCAAGTCCTTATGAGTTTCTGGTACAGCATAATAAACAGTACCACAGTAAAGTACTACTCAGTAGCCTTCATTTGAATGGTCACACTTTAGGATTTTACCCACAGACTCAAAAGTTAGAACCACCTTGTACAGCCAGAAACTCATAAGGAGTTGATTCAAGTCCTTATGAGTTTCTGGTACAGCATAATAAACAGTACCACAGTAACGTACTACTCAGTAGCCTTCATTTGAATAGTCACACTTTGGGATTTCACCCACAGACACAAAAGTTAGAACCACCTTGTACAGCCAGAAACTCATAAGGAGTTGATTCAAGTCCTTATGAGTTTCTGGTACAGCATAATAAACAGTACCACAGTAAAGTACTACTCAGTAGCCTTCATTTGAATGGTCACACTTTAGGATTTCACCCACAGACACAAAAGTTAGAACCACCTTGTACAGCGTAATAAACAGCACCACAGGAAAGTACTGCTCAGTAGCCTTCATTTGAATAGTCACACTTTAGGATTTCACCCACAGACACAAAAGTTAGAACCACCTTGTACAGCGTAATAAACAGTACCACAGAAAAGTACTACTCAGTAGCCTTCATTTGAATAGTCACACTTTAGAATTTCATCCACAGACACAAAAGTTAGAACCACCTTGTACAGCATAATAAACAGTACCACAGAAAAGTACTACTCAGTAGCCTTCATTTGAATAGTCACACTTTAGGATTTCACCCACAGACACAAAAGTTAGAACCACCTTGTACAGCGTAATAAACAGTACCACAGAAAAGTACTACTCAGTAGCCTTCATTTGAATAGTCACACTTTAGATTTCACCCACAGACACAAAAGTTAGAACCACCTTGTACAGCCAGAAACTCATAAGGAGTTGATTCAAGTCCTTATGAGTTTCTGGTACAGCATAATAAACAGTACCTCAGTAAAGTACTACTCAGTAGCTTTCATTTGAATAGTCACACTTTGGGATTTCACCCACAGACACAAAAGTTAGAACCACCTTGTACAGCGTAATAAACAGCACCACAGAAAAGTACTGCTCAGTAGCCTTCATTTGAATAGTCACACTTTGGGATTTCACCCACAGACACAAAAGTTAGAACCACCTTGTACAGCGTAATAAACAGCACCACAGAAAAGTACTGCTCAGTAGCCTTCATTTGAATAGTCACACTTTGGGATTTCACCCACAGACACAAAAGTTAGAACCACCTTGTACAGCGTAATAAACAGCACCACAGAAAAGTACTGCTCAGTAGCCTTCATTTGAATAGTCACACTTTGGGATTTCACCCACAGACACAAAAGTTAGAACCACCTTGTACAGCATGATAAACAGCACTAACAGGAAGGTACTGCTCAACACTTTTAGAATGATTTTACTTGACCCGTGAAACAATATCTAACAATTAGTGTCTAATAGTCAAAGTTGAACAAAAGAAAACAATGGAATTAGGGTCTTATAGTGTGTACTAGCTTACTACCTATTTCACGGGTTAAGTAAAATCACTCTATTTGAATGGTCACACTTTAGGTTTACAATCGCAGAATTACTACTTAGAACAGAACGTGTTTGACAAGTTAATGCTTACTAGTTTTTGATTTTACAATAATAATAATAATAATACTGAATTTACAGAGCGTTATAAATAGAGAATTTTACTTTACTTTATTCAGGGCTACGTCAATGAGCTTGTTGAACAGAATTTCACAAGTTATGTGGACACAGTCAGCAGAGAGCCAACCCTGTTTGGAGATTATCGTAATGCGCTGACTGAAGATCCTCGCTTATATGAGGATATTGTGGATTACGAAGCTGCAAAGGCAGTTTTTGACGAGGTTAGTGATTAGATTTTCCTTCTTGTATTTCCTTTCTGGTTTGACAAGAGCAAGAGTTCGACTTTTAACAGTAATAGTTAGAGGGGCTATATCATGAGCGTTGTTACGTTTTTAGGTCAAAACCGGCTCCAAGACAGAAGGACAGAACGTTAAAAAACTGGGCGCAATCCATTTCCATCCTTGCCAAGTATAATAGTGACCGAAAACTATCAGAATAACATTATATAAAACCGAAACTAGGTCTTCTTGTTGTCCATTGAATGTTGAATAGACTACCTCGTAGTTTGTCTAACATCTGTATTTCGGCATCGGTAGAAAACCATTTAATACTAGTACAGTTGGCTCCTAAAACTTAGCAAACCCGGTGAATTTGAGTTTTGCGTCTTGCCTAGACGCAAAGATATAAGGTCAGTGAATTTGAAATTTTTATAAACGTCTGTATCGCGGTTACCTCTCAAAACTCACGGGCCTAAATCTTCTTGTCTAATCTAGGCAAGATACAGCGCTTCAATTCATGTGTTTCACAAATTTTAAGGTGGCCTTTCCAATGGCATCGATGGTTTTCTGTCCGAGCCGAAGTACAAATTTTAGAAAACCTGCAGTTTACTTACTACTGTATATCATTAACCCTTTAAGCCCCAACAGTGATCAGCATCAATTTTCTCCTCATCATATCAGTGCATTATAACACATAAAGATCGTGAGAATTGGGAAAATGATCACCCAAGATGAATAGTCTTGATGTCTTAACAAGTTCTCCAATTAGTAGTCAATGAAATTTATGGAGACCAGTAAGGAGAATTTGAATAATGATGACAGGGCTCAAAGGGTTAAGTCCCACCAGTGTCCTTCTCTTTCTCGTGGAATAATTCGCTCTCTCTTTCTCTCTTTCGCCACAGATCCTAGAGGAATACAACATGGATCACGTCCCAATGAACCTTGTACTCTTCGATGACGCTATCGAGCATCTGACACGTGTACACCGCGTGATCCGCATGGAAAAAGGCCACGCCCTTCTTGTAGGGGTAGGGGGGAGTGGCAAACAGTCCCTTACCAAGCTGGGCGCCTTTGCGGCGGGGTGCGAGGTGTTTGAGATCACGCTGACCAGGGGCTACGACGAGAATTCCTTCAGAGAGGACCTGAAGGGCCTTTATGCCAAATTAGGACTGGAAAACAAGAAAATGGTTTTCTTGTTTACTGACGCTCATGTGGCACAGGAAGGTAATCTAGTATTTAATTTCTTTAAGTCCACTGTTGATGAATTATCGTTCACCACTTATCCTTTGTTAACAGACTTAACCGGTCTTACCTCTGTTGGAAAAACAAACATAAACTTTTATTTTACTTCGGAGTTTATGGTAGCTCACGATGTATACGCAAGTATAAAGTATTAAAAAATAGACATATATGTAAAAAATTATGATGATTAAGAGCTCAAAACTACTAAAATACAACGTATGATCTGTTACAGTTCAATTTCCTTCACGTCACTCTACTCAGACTTGACTCGAGAGGCTTTGCAAATTTTTTATAGGGACTGCTAACACAGGCAGCTCACGATTTGATCCCTCTGATTTGTGTTTTTAGGAAAATATCCGCAAAGAAAACTTTTATTATAACGCCCATAATTAATGATAATATAATTTTCTTGTAACGCCTATTTTCCGTTACTAGATATACTAGGCGTTTTAGTTGTCTCCCTATTGTGGAGGAAGTAGTAAAGAACTCCATCAATATCTCCCCAAATCTGGTCCAAAAGAACTCATTTTATATCATCTATTTATCTTGTTATGAAGGTCTCCTTATAATATCCATGGCATTCTTTCCCAGGTTTCCTTGAACTCATCAACAACATGCTGACGTCAGGAATGGTTCCTGCGCTTTTCCCAGATGACGAGAAAGAAGGAATAATCGGCCAGGTAATGATTTGATTGGTTAGTAGAAATTACCGTGGAAACAGAGTACGAGGTACAGTTTTTCTTTGACATAACTTAAACTAGGCTATCAGCGACATTTGAAATATTGACGTAATATTGACTTAAATAAAGCAGGAGACTAGCTTTGCAAATAAGAAATTGACAGACAGAAGGCAACAACACAGAAGTTACGCACACACAGTATCAGGGACGCACTGCGTATTTCATACATGCAGGGGGTTTTAAGAGCCGATTGCAGAAACGAAGTTTGGACAAGGTTAGAGAAAAACGTGATCAAACCTGGACAAAGTCGTAATGATTAGAACAATTTGTTAGACTCTGTATCGGCGTGGCCTTTGTAGTCTGTGCATGGATCATCCAAGTTCTGTTATACAATAGCCGAAGATAATGCCCGCGCTGTGATTGGTCAATACCTATTGATTATTACACCAGTAAATCACATGGAAAATGTAGTTATTATTTAAAAGCAACATACCACACATTTCTATGGTTTATTGGTACAATAAACCACTTGGGATGTTGGAATAACACTCAAAAAGCTTGTAAATCACCCGCCTTCGGCTCCTGACTTACAATCTCTTTTTGTGTTCTTCCAACATCCTGCGTGGTTTATTGGGCCAATAAACCATAGAAATGTGTGGTATATTGCTTAAATAATGTAATTTTGACCCGCTTAGACGTGGTCTATATACACTTAGTATTAACCTCGGTTAAGCCTTAAATATGGTCTAACTTAGACTTTGTTCAAGAAATTGGTCCAAAATGTTTTTCTTTTCAAGTTGTTGTGGTAGGAAATACGAAATCGTGAAGAAAAAGAAGGCAATTGAAAAGAAGAGAGAAACCGTTATGGTTCCTAATCCAGTTTATAAATCTAATACCGATTCTTTAAAAAAAGCGATTAGTTGTTTCTTTCCCTCGCAAAATCTTGGTATTTGACGTTTCAAACACAACAGAATGAGAACTGACTATTCATCTTATATCTCTAATGGTAAAAAATTTTGTTACACAATTTAAAACCCCGATCATGGAACGGAGAAAAAGCGTTGTCGTTCTGAACCCCATCCCCTGACAGGTTCGCGACGAGGCAAGCAAAGCTGGAGTACCACCTGCACGGGAGTCTATCTGGCAATACTTTGTCAACAAGTGCGCCAACAATCTTCACATTGTGCTAGCCATGTCGCCTGTGGGGGATACCCTGAGGACACGATGTCGTAACTTCCCAGGTCTGGTCAATAACTGCAGTATTGACTGGTTCACTGCCTGGCCACAGCAGGCGTTGCACGCCGTCGCTTCCGTGTTTCTGGGAGAAAACGTAAGTCAGTTTTCTCTGTTTTGGTTACAAAATTATCGCAGTAGTAGATGTTGACTAACTTTCCTTTAAGCCTTTAAGCAGTGATCAGCATCAAATTTCTTCTCACTATATCAGAGCATTATAACACATACGTGTCACGAGAATTAAGGAAATGATCACCAAAGATGAATTATCTTGGCGCTTAAACAAGTTCTCCTAATGGCTCTTCGATGAACTGTATGGAAACCAGTAAGGAGAATTTGCATAATGATGCTGGGGCTTAAACATGGTTAGACTAGACAAGACTATGCGAACGCGTTAAGTATCTATCCTCGTGGATTTTGCTGCTATTTGTTTTAAATTTTTGGTTATGTATCTTTTCACATACATAGAGGATATTACACGGCGGAGCGAAGATATGAATTTTATTTTCGAGTGGTAAAAACAATATTTTACGAACGAGCGCAGCGAGTGAGTAAAAGATTGTTTTTTACCACGAGAAAATAAAATTCGTATCTTCCAGCCACCGTGTAATTTTCTTTTTATTATATGGACAAGAGTAGTTTTGCACAAACTACAGTGTAAAAGCGGGAAATGACGTCATCGATATCCTCACTAGTGAGGATATGGAAAATACGCCACTCGAGTCCCGGATGTAGTTTTGCATGAACTTTACGAGTGGTCTATTTTTCTACTAAAACACTCTTGTCTATATAATAAATAAAACGATCCTAAAACACTAAGAAGGAGATATCAAGTGAATCTAGGGGGCAAATAGCCTGAGAAAACAGCCGACGTTTGAGCCCTCGCAAAACGACGTCTGAGTAACGAGCGCAGAAATTCCATACTGATGACGCGTCACCACCCAGATCTTGGTAGTGCTTCTAATTGGTTGGAAGAAAATTCCCTCGCGGCACAACCAATCAGAAGCACTACTAAGATCTGGGTGGTGCACGTCATCAGTATGGAATTTCTGCGCTCGTTTCTCAGACGTCGTTTTGCGAGGGCTCAAGTGGCGACCTCGCGAAATGTCGGCTGTTTTCTCAGGCTAGAGGGCAAAGTTAGTTGTAATGATTTTTTTCCAATTCAGTGGGGCAACTTTATAAAGCTGGGATAAGTTGCAGTGCATTTCCATCCTGGCCATTTTTTGATACTTTCAGTGTAGGAGTATGGTGTGTTTACTAACAGTGGACCTATATGTTTAGTTTTCCGTTGACGCACTCGTCTTTTTGCTTCTCAAAGTGCTATCTAAAATATCGGGCACTGTCCCTTTCATTAATAGATATCTTACATATTATTTTCAAACATTTTCTTTTTGTAGAACGACAAGATTCCTGATGAGCACCGTGAAAATGTGGTGAACCATGTTGTGTATGTTCATCAAACTGTTGGCGTGTTTAGCAAGACCTTCCTGCAAAAACTGAGGAGAGTGAATTACACCACACCCAAGAACTACCTGGACTTCATCAACACTTACAACAAACTACTTGAGGAGAAGGACAAGTTTGTCTTGGAACAAGTAAGTCTTACTTGGTTACTTGGTACGAGAATTATCCAAGCAGACAGGTTGATTGCTTTTGCCTTGCGTATAGAAACGACTAAGAAAGTGGTTAAATTCTGAAAGTGGTCAAGTCCTGTTTTCTGGAGTTTTGACAGACGTGAAACGTTTGTCCACATTGTTTCTCTCACCCAGGGGCAGGATTTGCGAAGCTGTCTTAAGCCAAAGATGAATCTTGAGTATTGTTTCTTAACAATAGGTTTTGTTTTCCAACAATACATAGGACACATCTTATCTTAGGAGGGCTTCATGAATCCAGCCCCAGGTATATAAATAGGTACATTTATATGAGAGAACAGGCCGCAAGAATTTTCCATTGTTATCGTTGGGGCCCCAGTACGTATACATAAATGTACGCTCAAGATAATGTGATAAATACTTAAAATGGATTAAAAGAGGATTACGACAAACAGTAAAAACTGATAAACGTGCGGCCCTCAGATTACAAATTACAACTAGTAAGAATTCACATATGAGATAAATATACAATTTACAAATTCTACTAAAAGTAAAAATTACATTAAATTAAAAAAAATGTAAAATGATGAATGTCCTTAAAACGAGATGCATAGACGCAGGAATGCAAACAGTTTCCTCAACTATTTTATTTCCATTTCTTGCTTCAGTGTCACCGTCTTGATGGTGGTCTCAGTAAACTGCTGGCTGCCAGTGAACAGCTGAAAGAACTCAACGAAAAGCTGGAAATCCAGAAAGTAGCCGTGACAGAGAAGAGCGAAGCCTGCGAGAAACTGCTGGAGGAAATTCAGCGCGCAACCGAGCTAGCAAACGAGAAGAAAGCAATGGCTGTGGGCAAGAGAGAAGAGATTGCCGAGCAGAACAAGGAGATTGTTGTAGAGAAGGCGGAAGCTGAAGAAGCTCTGGCGCTGGCTCTTCCCGCGTTAGAGGAAGCAAAACTGGCTTTACAGGATTTAGATAAGTCTGACGTCACTGAGATCAGGTACTGTACACGTTGCATGTAGGTTTTTTTTTCTATCTCCTAATTTCGTTAACATTTGCCCTCTTATTGGTCGTCCAAATTATAGTAGCCATTTTGTTTTATACTGGCTTTTGAGAAACCATTAGAAAGGAATTTTTCGGGAAAGCGCACAGCTTCAGTTGATTTTCCTATCCTCTTGATTGATGTAAAAACAACATTTTTACGGATTGTTTTGAGCACATAGCATGTGAGTTTCAAACACTTTCAGGTATCGAAGTATTAACTATTTATTACTACACACAAATTCAATCATTCTTTTTTCTCTCTCCTCCCTCAAGGTCATTTGCCAAGCCCCCCAGGACAGTGCAGATGGTGTCCGAGTGCATTGTGGTGATGCGTGGCTACAAGGAGGTGTCATGGAAACAAGCCAAGGGAATGATGTCAGAAGCGAACTTCCTGAAGAGTTTGACAGAAATGGACGTGGATGGAATCACTTCAACTCAGGTACGGAATATTTCCATAATAAGAGTGCGGCCTTTTCTTTCTCACGGGAACAATATAAGATGAACTGTGTGGCAGGCAATTTATGAAGCTATGAGCAAATATTCTGACTCTGTGGTTGTGTCTCTTTAAGTCAGTCCAGTTTGCAAATAAGTTAATCCAGATTATTTAGATATTCGTGCTGCATGGCCCAAAAATCTGAAAACAGATCAATCTGTGTTTGATTTCTGTTCAAAGAAACATGACCCATAAGGTCCTATACGCGTAACGTTGGATTTGCTCCGTAAGGTTGCATGTATCAAACACTAAATGTTTGATACGTGCAAAACCGCAAAGCAGCAGATTGACTACACATGTTGTTCCATTTGCGGTAAAAGCTCTGTTGGCTTGAAGCCCTTTTTTCAACGGCATCTGACCGTCTGTTACTCTTCCACGCCTTCTCTCAGGTGCGGCGATGCCGAGATATGTTAAAGGAGATGAACATCACAATAGAAGAGATGAGAGAAGTCAGTAAAGCAGGAGCTGGCTTGCTGAAGTTTGTGGTCGCTGTCATGGGATACTGCTCTGTTGCCAGGGAGATCAAACCTAAGAGAGAGAAGGTTGGTGACACAAAGTAGAATGTGTTTTCTAAGGAATTAACCCCCCCCCCCCTCGTAGTTTCCTCATTTATTTGTTTCCATGTTGATGTAGTCTTATTATAAGGGCACCAAGCGGTTCTTTTTGGCGGAATATCCGTTCGGCAGGCCTAAATCGCCTAAGATATTAGGATTCAATTCAAGTGAAGACTAGAGATTTCTTTGGCGAAACATGAGCACAGACGTTCGTAACAAGGGCACTGATTAATTCCTGTTGTTTTCGGAGGGACAAGTGTCTTTTAGAGTGTAAAATAAGGTCAGCTAGCATTTTCGGACAGCCATTAGCAGCTCGGAAATTCAGCGGATAGGATTCGTTTCCTAAAATCTTCTGCAGCCTTATATTTCGGCTAAAAACGCTGAACAGATCACCCTGTATTAGCTTACACAAATATGCCTTAGAAAAGCTCTGAAACAATCTGAGAAAACAGAAAATGACGTTTCAAGTATTTTGCTAAAATTTTCCTCGTTGGGTGCCTTGTTTATTAGATACACGTGTTTATTTGTATCCCAGGTGGCAAGGCTGGAGAGAAATTACCATCTCAGCAAACGCGAGCTGGAGAAGATTGAGAAAGAAGTCAAGGCTTTGGACGAAGAACTGAAGAATCTGGGCGAGAAATACGACGCTGCCATGCGGGAACGAGCCAGTCTACAGGAAGAGGCCGAGATCATGGAACGGCGACTGATAGCAGCTGACAAGCTCATCTCTGGTCTGGGATCAGAAAAGATAAGGTAAGGTTGATTCTCTTTTACAATCGGGACCTACCTTTTAGGGGCTATATTATGGGGAATTGTATTTTTTGGTGTCAAATTCCCCGTGGGGGAATCCCATATAAAAGTGTCGGGGATGATGGTCGTACTTTTAGGGGTTAAAAATTTGTGGTTTGTTACCCCCTAGGGTGCTAGAATCTAAAATTACTACTCAGGGTACTGAGCCGAAAAATATGGCAGAAAGTTATTGTAAGTCAGCCATAGAGTTGGTACCTCTTAGCTTAGGGGTATGTGAGCCACGCCCACAAAACAGTATTCTAGTACCTCTTAGGGATTCTTTTCAAAATTTACGACGGTAACCCCCAGGAGAGGGAGTCTCCCTTTGGGTCAAATGTGTGCTTTTGTCTTAGAGAAATGCTCTTAAAACACTAAGGGGCAGATATCGAGCGATTTCCTTCAATGGCAGAACAAACCCGAATTAGCTGTAAGCGAGCCTTCTAAGACACAAGGGAACAGCTTAAAAATTGGCCCAAATTTTCAAGTTTCAATCCATTTCCATCCTAGTCGTTTCCAATCAGTCAAGCAGTTATTCATATAGTTTCAAAAAATTAATAGAGTAATTTTAAACAAAGCTGAATCATTATTTTTGGGGTCCCTTTGATTCCTATGTCTTTTAGGATTTTGAATACTAAATTAGGATAGGCTAGTTTCCAAAGCATCGAAGAACTGTTTTTTAGTTCTAATAAAACCTGGAATTGGTAACTCACTATTCCATAACAGTATATTGATACTCAAGCAAACTGCTTGGATAACAGCATTCGTTAGAATTTTTATTGAAGAAAAAATGCACCTTGTAATTGAATGTCAATTCAAATGGTGCGTTAGTTTCGCTTTTGTCTTTATTTGTTTATCTTCTATCTTCTCCAAGATGGGACGGCCTATACGCCGTAAACGTTTTAGCTACCTAATACCCATCCTCTGAAAGTGACTGAACACTTATACGTGAAGTGGTTAGGGACTCCTAAGTTCATGTTCTCTCCAGGTGGACTGAAGACCTCGAAGAACTGAAGCGTCAACGTGTCCGTCTACTGGGCGACTGCCTTCTGGCCTCAGCTTTCCTTAGCTACCTGGGAGCCTTCACCTGGGACTTCCGCAGGGACATGTTCCGTGGGGAGTGGGAGAAGGATGTCCTCAACCGGGGCATCCCCGTAAGTCAGCCGTTCAAGCTGGACACTTTCCTTACTAATGATGTGGAGATCAGCCGCTGGACCTCTGAGGGTCTCCCTCCGGATGAGCTGTCTATTGAGAATGGTATCCTGACCACCCAGGCCAGTAGGTATCCACTGTGTATTGATCCACAACAACAGGCACTCAATTGGATCAAGAAGAAGGAGGAGAAGAACAACTTGAAGGTACGGAAATAAAAAGGAGTACATTTATATATACTGAAAAACAAACAGCACTACGTGAAAGGAATGTTCCATAGCGTTCACTTGAATGGTCACACTTAAGGATCTCAGCCACAGAGTCAAAAAACAGAACCACCTTGACACTGAGCATAATAAACAGCACAACAGGAAAGTACTGCTCAATAGCTTTCATTTGAATGGTCACCTTTAAGGATGTCGGTCATCCACTGACTCAACAGTTAGAAACACCTTGCACAGCATAATGAATAATTTTATATACTAAGCTCATTTATGCACGCATTTTGATTGGTTCTCACTTGTGATCTATTAGAGGACAGACGCATAGATTACGTCAGATTACATCAAATCGCTATTTTCATGTTGGGGAAAGGGCCCGCTTTCGAGTTATTTTGAAAGACTGAAATAAACCAGCTTTTTTGTATATTTTGTTTCTTTCTATAAAACAAATAGATTCCATGTTGCCGTGCGCCTGTTCAGTAATAGATCACAGAAGGCGTCAAAATGTGGTAAGAACATCAGTGACTCACTCGGCGATCGCCTCGTGTGCCACTTTTTTTTTTTCTTACCACATTTTGACGTCATCTGTGATCTATTGCTGAACAGGCGCTCAGCAACAGGGAATCTGTTTGTTAAACAGGCAAGTACTGTTCAGCAGTTTTCGTTTGAATGACCTTCACTTAAGGATTTCGAGAATAGACGTTAATGTAGAATCAGCATAATAAACAGCACCACAGGAAAGAAGTACTCAGTAGCTTTCATTTGAATGATCGCTTTTTAAGTTTTTGTCAACATACTTTTAAAAAGCCAGATCTATTTTATCACTTGTTTTCCTAAGATAGGAAGTATTAAATATTCTTTTCAACACTTTCTTTTTCAGGTTGTGACTTTTAACGATCCTGATTTTCTGAAGCAGCTGGAGCTGGCCATCAAATATGGCTTCCCCATCCTGTTCAAGGACGTGGACGAGTACATTGATCCTGTTATTGATAACGTACTGGACAAGAATATCAAAGGTATAGAAACCTACCAGCGAACGAACAAGCTACCGGTATCGATCGATCGTACGTGCAAACGAACGAACGTTCGTACGTTCTAACGAAGGAAGGGATTTATGATCGAACGGCCATAGAAAAACAACAAAAGTAGACGAAAGGAGCGAACGGGAGAACAAATGATCGAGAGAGGGTAGGAACTAAGGAAAGAACTTATTTACTAAGGAAAGACCCTAGTAACGAATGTATGTTGGAACTAAGAACATGGAGCATATAGACGAACGAACACAGGAAAGAAAGGAGAACGAAAATAGGCCGAAAGAAATATCGTACATAAATGAGGGAAACAACATAGGAACGAAGGAAACGAGGAATGAGCACGAAAAAGAGTACAAGCGAATAAAGGAACTTACAAAAACATCAGAAAATAAACGAACAAACGATCGTAGGATCGATAGAAGGAACGAGCGAAGAGAAGGACATAACAAAATGAAGATGAGAACAGAACAAACGAAAGGGTGCTAACATACCAATGAATTTGTGAACGTAAAGAACAAAGTAACAATTCACGAACGAACGAATGAGCGAACGAACGAACGAACGAACGAACGAACGAGAGAGCAAACGAACGAACGAACGAACGAACGAGCGAACGAACGAGCGAACGAGCGAACGAACGAACGAACGAACGAGCGAACGAACGAATGAGCGAACGAACGCGAAAATTCCAATGGAATAAGGAAAGAAAGAACCAACGAGAAACGGACGTAATGACGAACGCACTAGAGAACGAACGAAGGAAGGAACGGCTTAAGGAAACATAAAGATATTTGTCATTTACTGTGCTAATGCTTTTCTAGGTGAGCCGGGTCGTGAGTTTGTCGTGCTTGGGGACAAAGAAGTTGACTATGATCCCAGTTTTCGTCTGTACCTGAATACGAAGCTGTCGAATCCAAAGTATACCCCGACTCACTTCAGCCGGTGTATGGTGGTGAACTACACTGTTACCATGAAGGGACTTGAGGATCAGCTGCTAAGTGTAATTGTGGGATTTGAGAGGAAAGAACTGGAGGAACAGAGGGAGAGACTTATTCAAGAAACCAGGTCGGTAATCTTCGGAGATACAACCGTAGTTGAATGACTGAAACGATTCTTTTTGCAAACACTAATGAAGAAAACGTCTAAGCTCCAATAGCGTTTTTTTTTCCAATATCTATTTTTTTTTTTTTTTTGCTACATTACCAGCTTTCATTCAATCACGGTTTTGCCCAATGCTTCGCAGCAAAAACATTTTTCTGTCGTTCAGTCTGTAAATGATTGTCCATAGCGAGAACTGTGAAAAAAAGGTAAAAGAAAGTGGTGGACGGGGTGAGTGGTAGAGAACTAGTTGATATATTTTTGGAAATCTTCTCCCATAAAGAAAAACACGCCGGTGATGATTTTTTTAGCCGCGGATTTAGGTTTGGTGTCAGAATAAATTTATGGATTCATGAACCGTTTTTAGATTTCAGAAAAAATCTGCAAAGTACTTTGGATTTTCACCATTAAAACGTGCTCTAATTTTCGTATCCAAAACTGATTTTCTTGCAGTGATAACAAGCGACTGTTGAAGGATCTCGAGGACACTCTGCTTCGTGAGCTTGCCACTTCTCAGGGTAACATGCTGGATAATGTGGAGCTGGTACAAACTCTGGAGGACACCAAGTCCAAGGCTGTTGAGGTAAATAGATTTTACTAGCCATAACCTTGTCGCTGTCAAGAGCTCGTAAGTAAATTGCCAATTTATAAAACAAATTATTCTGCAAAATGTTTAGAAACAGTCACCGATCACAGAAAAGTACTGGTCAATAGAATTTCATTCTCAGCCCCAAAAGTGATAACTACCTTGAAGACCATAATAAACAGCACAAAAGGAAACTCCTGCTTCAAAGCTTTCGTTTGATTGGTCAGTCTTAAGGATTTCATCCACAGACTCAAACTGGGTTTGAGCCACGTTTTACCACTGTAGTATAATAAACAAAACCACGTGAAACTATTGCTCAGTAGCTTTTCATAAGTCGGTTGTCATCATCAGAGGTCCGCTCAGGTTGTCGAAACGTCAGTCAGTGTCATCACAAACAGTCTTCAGCTTAGGACTACGCTCAACCGGAAGATCATACTTTGCCGTCTTATGATATGACTCCTGGGTTCAAACCATTTACAGTGTCAGTAGCTTTTATTTGAATGGTCATACTTGACTTTTCATCCAGATTCAAAAGTTGAAACCATATTAGATCTCAAAGGATCAAATTTGTTCTTGGATGCTTTGTACCTCTCTTATTGCTTGTGCCTTCCCCTGTGCAGGTTTTGTAGGTTTCTTGGATCTTATTTCATTAAGTTTTGTTCGTTTTGTCGAGGTAAATAGCATGTTCTAAGTTTCTTCACCAACTCGTGATCCCAAATCATCCATTTTAACGGGAATGGACTCGACACAGATCTGAATGATTTAAACTGTTGCTTCCTCAGGTCGCTGAGAAGTTGAAACTTGGCGCCAAAACAGCAGTTGACATCGACAAGCTCCGCGATGGTTACAGGCCAGCGGCTAAGCTTGGAGCTGTTCTGTTCTTCGTGTTATCCGAAATGTCAGCTGTCAATTCTATGTACCAGTATTCTTTGGCGTCCTACCTTCAGCAGTTTGACTTGTCTTTGAGGAAGAGCTTGCCAGACTCCATTTTACCAAAGCGTCTAAAGAACATCATGGAAACTCTAACTATGAATGTGTACAACTACGCTTGTACTGGTAAGTAAAGAATAAAAAAGTTGGAACCACCTTATACAGCCCAATAATCGCCGGGAACCACTCGAAAATATCGTTTAATAGCTTTCATTTGAATGGTTACACCTTAGGGTTTCATCGACAGTCTCAAAAGGTAAAACTACTTTGTACAGCATAATAGAGGGAATACCAGGAAGGTACTGCTCAATAGCTTTCATTTGAATGCTCAAACTAAATCGTTTAATCCACAGACTTAAAAATTAGAACCACATTTGGCAGCATAATAAACAGCACCACACGAAAGAACTTCTAGGTAACTGTTATTTGAATGGTCACACTTAACTCAAAAGTTAAACCCACCCTGTACAGCATAACAAACTACACCACAGGAAAGTACTGCTCAGCAGTTTTCATTAAATTTGAATGACCAAACTTTAGGATTTCGCTCACAAATTCAAAACCTAGATCCACCTTGTACTGAATAACAAACCAGTTCACAGGAAAGTATTGTTCAGTACCTTTCATTTGAATGGTCACACTTAAGGATTTTATCCACAGACTCAAAAGTTAAATCAACTTGCACAACATTAAAACAACACCACAAGAGAGTTGTGCTCAGTAGCTTTCTTTCGAACGTCCATCCTCAGTCTCAAAAGTTAGAACCACCTTATGAAATATCACAAACCGTACCACAGGAAAATACTTTTCAATAGCTTTCATTCATTGGTCGTTGTTTTCTAGGCCTGTTTGAACGCCACAAGAGAGTTGTGCTCAGTATCTTTCTGTTGAACGTCCGTTCTCAGTCTCAAAAGTTAGAACCACCTTATGAAATATCACAAACCGTACCACAGGAAAATACTTTTCAATAGCTTTCATTCATTTGTCGTTGTTTTCTAGGCCTGTTTGAACGCCACAAGAGAGTTGTGCTCAGTATATTTCTGTTGAACGTCCGTTCTCAGTCTCAAAAGTTAGAACCACCTTATGAAATATCGCAAACCGTACCACAGGAAAATACTTTTCAATAGCTTTCATTCGTCGTTGTTTTCTAGGCCTGTTTGAACGCCACAAGCTGTTGTTTTCTTTCCAAATGACCATCAAAATCATGGAGGGAGACGGCAAATTGAACCCGGAGGAGCTGGATTTCTTCCTAAAAGGAAACATCTCCCTGGAGAAGAGTTCCCGCACGAAACCCTTCCCCTGGCTGCCTGATCAGGGCTGGGAAGATATACAAAGACTAATGACCGTCACTCCGGAGGCGTTCAGTTCACTGGCTGACGACATAGAAAGAAATGGCCAAGCGTGGAAAGAGGTGAGACTTTTCAAAGAACATACTTGACGTTACAATTTTTCATTCAAAGTAATCTTGTTTTTGTAGCAGGCGCTCAATTTTTTAGGGTGTAAAGGAGGAAACGATCGTTTTCCCGGCCTGCAGTGCGGTTAGACCACCCAGTGAGGTTCGTCATAAATGGAAGCCACTGAGATTAAAATTGTCTAGAAATCGAGTGTTGTTTATTTCCACTGGGTAGTTGTAGCGTTCGTTCTAACAGAACCACACAAGGTCCTTGTTCTTTCAAAATATGTCATCAAATCAGCAATGAAACTGCGGTGTAAATAGCTTCCAGATCGTCTTTGTTATTTCAGGTTTGCAGATTATAATTTAAAAAAAGTAGACACACCAAACAAAACAGCAAACAGTGTGAGCTGACACAAGTCGTTTGAACACCCTCCCCTTCTACCCTTGGTCAATCTTGGATCGTGCTGTAAGCGCGTCTTTGAGTCTTTATCCAGTTTGGTAAAATGCTTATTTTAACAGCATTACTTGGTGGGAAAGAGAGGTTTGTCCCTACAGTATTCCAATAAAGAAATTTTATGTCCTGTCCTTTTACAATTTTCACCAAACCTAATTTCCTTTCAGTGGAATGACCACGACACACCAGAATCTGCCCCTTTCCCTGGCAAATACGAAGAAAGCCTGACAGACTTCCAGCGCCTCCTGCTGCTCCGCTGTTTCCGGGTTGACAGAGTGTACCTTGCCATCACGAACTTCGTGACAGGACGGATGAGCGAGAAGTACGTGACCCCGCCCGTGATCAGCTTTGAGGCGATATTTGAGCAGTCCAACCCGTACTCGCCCATAATCTTTATCCTCAGCCCTGGTTCAGATCCTGCTAGTGATCTCATGAAGCTAGCCGAGAGGTCAGGGTTTGGTGGCAACAAACTCAAATTTCTTGCTATGGGGCAGGGACAGGAAAAGGTAATGATATCAATTTCTGAATTCTCAAGTCACTTTGAAAAATATCGATATATTTGGACCTCGCAACAAAATTGTCGTTTATCTTTGTAAGTTACTCGTTCTCTTTCGCAAATCCAGTTCAGTCTTCATAGAAATGACCAGAAGCGTTCTTCTGAGGCAGCAGTTTTCGGCAACCTTGGCGAATGTTCAGGTTTTAGCTAAACCTTGTTTTCTATTTCTGACTTAGGCAAGAACAATTTTTTCTCTTTATATTAAAGGTACTAAAAAGTTGTTTTCAAAATCACGTGAACCAAGAAATTTAACCCTTTAAGCCCTAATAGTGACAAGCATCTAAATTCTCCTTACACTATTACTACTTGATCAAACATACAGGTCATGAGAATAAAGGAAATGATTACCAATGATAAAATGTCTTGATTTTTTTGTCAAATTCTCTCAACTAGTAACATAAGAAATATAAGGAGAATAATGAGGAGAATATGGAGGTTAATATTGGGGCTTAAAGGGCTAAACGTTTCAAAAGATTCCCTCTCGTGTACATTATCAGTCAGATTCCCTCTCGTGTACATTATCAATCACCTTTTCAGCCGTGAATTCGAGATGTTGGTGAGGTTTTTTCTTTTTACTCATTGCTGAACGAAAGCTTAAATCTAAACCTTCTTGAATCATTCTTTTAACAGCTTGCGTTGCAACTCCTTGAAACTGCGATAGCTAGAGGTCAGTGGCTTATGCTTCAAAACTGTCACTTGCTGGTAAAGTGGCTGAGGGAACTTGAGAAGGTCCTGGAGAGAATCAGCAAGCCGCACCCTGATTTTAGGCTCTGGCTCACCACAGACCCCACTCCTGAGTTCCCTATTGGGATCCTGCAGAGGTCCCTTAAGGTAGGCCGTGCAGAGACTTCGACTGTAGTAAACCAAGAAGTATTAACCCAACCCAACCACAACAAACGCAAATTACCCAATGAACCAATCAAAACTCAGAGCATGTACACCTAAATAGAGACAGGCACGGGAAAAAGCGCGCGTTCAGCTCTAATTGGTCGAGAAAAGGGCGCGAATTTTTTACTCAGTTACAGTGGGAAGGAAAGCAAAGCAAAGCCAAGGCAAACGCGGATTACTTTTGACACTTAATTTGAAACTGTTCTGAAAGGTCATCTTGGAATTGGTCAAAAGAAGTAAAAGGTAGGGAGGTTATGGAGTTGAGCCCTGTTGCAGACCCGCACATTTTCTTTTGCATATAGTAAAACAACCCTCCATAGAGGTCGAACATGACTATTCTGATCCTTGTAACGAAAGTGTCAATTCTTTGTACAGAGTTTTCCAAAAAAGAATATATTAGAGCACCAAGTATGCATTCTCTTTTTCGCGTCCGCCTTTTTTGTGATCGTGTGCATGAACTGTCGCATTGAGCAAGTGCTTTGTTTGTTATGTTGTCATACCGTGTGACTATTTTACGTTTCTTTTCAGGTTGTTACTGAACCACCAAATGGTCTAAAGCTGAACTTGCGCAGTACGTACCACAAGATAACCAATCAGGTGCTTGCAGATTGTCCTCACCAGTCTTTCTCGCCGCTAGTGTACGTAACACTTTTTTTGATTACTATTATGTGACCAATCCAGATTCAAATTTCACTAATCCATTTCTGGAATTTCATGCAAATGTCAAGAAGGGTAACTGCTAGTATAGACTAGAATTCCTCTACCAGATGATTACGATGTGGTCAATCCAGATTCAAATTTCACTTATCCATATAATCTAGAATTTCATGCAAATGTGGAGAAAGGTCACTGCTAGTATAGATTAGAATTCCTCTACCAAATGACGACAATGTGGCCAATCCAGATTCAAATTTCACTGAACCATATGATCTTGAATTTCATGCAAATGTAAAGAAAGGTCACTCCTAGTACAGATGGCTGCAATGTGGTCAATCCAGATTCAAATTTCACTTAGCCATGTAATCTAGAATTTCATGCAAATGTGAAGAAAGGTCACTCTTAGTATAGATTAGAATTCCTCTACCAAATGACGACAATGTGGCCAATCCAGATTCAAATTTCTTCAATCCATATGATCTGAAATTTCATGAAAACGTAAATAAAGGTCACTCCTAGTACAGAGTAGAATTCTCTACCAGATGACTACTATTATGTGGCCTATCCCAGATTCAAATTTCAGCAATCCATACAATCTAGCATTTCATGGAAATGTTAAAAAAAATTCACTTCTAGTATAGATTAGAATTGCTGTACCTCGAACTCGCAAGGAAAACGAAAAATTCTTTAAGATTACAAAAGTTCGAGATAACTAGTAACAAACAACTGCGCAGCATTATCCAAGAAAACAGATTTCAGCAGGGGAATTCAAGATAACCGAAACCCGTGATAGCGAGGATTGTACTCTATTTGTTATGTACTCTGACTGATAAGACCCTTTTTAAAGAAACTAGCGATCAGTTACCTTGGATCAACTTCAGATTCAAGATTTGGACTTACATTAGCTGAAAGGAATTTATACCTAAGTGATTTTATTTTAGAGCTATAGGTTCTATAGTATTTGCGCAAAGCAAAATTGCTTCCCAACTCGGTTCGCTAACTCTGATGCCATATTTGTCCAACAGGTACGTGTTAGCTTTCTTTCACGCTGTGGTGCAAGAAAGACGAAAGTATGGCAAGATTGGCTGGAACATCGCTTATGACTTTAATGAGTCAGACTTCAGGGTTTGCATGACACTGCTCAACACTTACCTGACAAAATCACTGGAGAGTCCTGACAAGAGGATCCCTTGGGCGAGCTTGAAATACCTTATAGGCGAGGTGAGTACAGAGTGGAGAGTGGGGCGATACTTCTCGAAGAAAAAGGGGTGTCCCTACCCCCTCCCCGAGGGGCAGAGGACTTAGAGAAGCCCGATAACAGGATCCCTTGGGCGAGCATAAAGTACCTTATAGGCGAGGTGAGAGCAGAGGGGGATGTCGGGGGGGGGGGGGCGTTACTTTTCGGAGGGAAGGGGGTGTGCCCTCTACCCCAGGGGAGAGGACTAGAGAGTCCCGACAAGAGGATCCCTGTCAGAGGGAAGGGGATGTGCGCCCGCCTCCCGTCCCCGACCTTAAGTCTATTTTAGACCAAATACGACTTTTCAGACTTTTTCAGACCAATATTTGAAGTCTTTCCCCTCTAGGGATAACCGACAAAACCTTTACCCTATCTTAATTCAGTAGGATAGACATACCCATGTCAGACCTAAATGCTTCAACACTTTACCCTTTTGGGGCTTATATGGCGTATGTATGGGAGGATCCCCAGGGGTGGGTCAAGTAGAACGACTTGGGTCAGTTTGAGAATCAGTGAAGGCGCTGTTACACTTTCTGTTTTTTTTCCTACTTACAAACACTCTGAACGTAGCAAATCCACTGTGACAAAGTCAATAACCGGGACCTTAACGCTGGTGATCAAATGGCGATTTTTCCCGTCACTTGTCTGTTTGAGAATGTATAGTACACAAGTCTTAAGAAGGAATGATATATTGATTTAAGGCTGTTTTGTTCCTCAGGTGATGTACGGTGGTCGTGTAATCGATGATTTTGATCGACGCGTGGTGAAGACTTACATGGACGAGTACATGGGCGACTTTATCTTTGACACTTTCCAGCCGTTCCACTTCTATATGAACGAAGAAGTTGATTATTTTATCCCCAAACCTGAGAAAGGTATGTATTCAGTTCAATCTCCCCTGACACAAGTGTTAGTATCGGAAGCGAAATGATGCATCCTTCCACCATTGATTACCAATGTCGATAATTACGTGCCGTTTAACAAGAAGACAATTTCAAGTTTCTCGCTGTTATAAACGTAGATTGGTGGGGGCTGAGTCAGGAGGCTTGCAACTTGTCGCGCAGCAGTGTAGCGTTGCAAGTTGAGATTGTTTGTTGTGCGTTTTACCAAGTACTCACGCAACAAATTTTCATGTGAATATGAATATATGAAATAATCATATATTTGAACTGCGGATAAAGATAGAATTATATGAAGATCATCGCAGTGAACGTTTTTCAACTTAAGCAGTTGAAAAGAAGAAACCTGAAAAAATTCAGGCTTGAACGGGAATCGAACCCATGAAAAAAATTTTTTTCAGGTTTCTTCTTTTCAACTGCTTAAGTTGAAAAACGTTCACTGCGATGATCTTCATATAATTCTATCTTTATCTGCAGTTCAAATATATGATTATTTCATATATTCATATTAATTTCTCCATCTGCGGGATAAATGCGAACTCACAATTGACCAGCTCCCAGTTGGCTTGATAGCTCAGTTGGTTAGAGCTCTGCACCGGTATCGCAGAGGTCATGGGTTCGATTCCCGTTCAAGCCTGAATTTTTTCAGGTTTCTTCTTTTCAACTGCTTAAGTTGAAAAACGTCCACTGCGGTGATCTTCATATAATTCCAAATTTTCATGTCGCAGAAAAAAAGACGTCGCTTCTACTTTTGCAACATGAAAACTTGTTACTCGTCGAGATGGTACTGCACACGTAACAAACAATCTCAACTTGCAACGCAACACTGTTGCGTGTCAAGTTGCACGAAAATGTTGCCCGTATCACTTGGCCTTTAAGAGTCAAACCCCGCGACTCAGCCTTGCCCTATTACTTGGCCTTAAATGACTGCTTACAAAGACACCCGCTAACGGATGTTGAACTGTAATTTGTATTTTCAGGTGCTTCGGAGAGTAACCGTGACTTGTACGTGGACGCCATTGAAGCTCTGACCCTGTCCAACACCCCTGACGTGTTCGGCCTCCACCCCAACGCCGAGATCGGCTACTACACGCACTCTGCTAAGGATATGTGGGGCCACTTAGTCGAGCTACAGCCGCAGACGGGCGGGGAGACAGGAGGTGTGAGCAGGGAGGAGTTTATAGGGAAGATAGCCACTGATATCCAGGGAAAGTTACCTCCCTTGTTTGATGTGGATAGAGTGAGAAAGAACATCTCGGAGATCACACCGACGTACGTAGTGTTACTGCAGGAGCTGGATCGGTTTAATGTTCTGATCAGGAAGATGTCCACCTCACTTATTAACCTCCAAAGGGTAAGCCATGGTAAAGTCCTGGTTATATGCCCCCCCCCCCCCTCCCCATATTATTTCCGCGTTCTAGTCCCGAATATAATTGTGAACCCCCATCCTATACGCGTGACTTGCGTTTGGGATAAAGCTTCTTATGTACAGGCATTCCATGGAGACGGGACTCCGATATCCTTGTAGATTTTTTAGATAAGCACCTGCACCTTTAACGTTCGAAATTTTACATTTTAGCATGCTAATGCCAGTACTGGGTGCTCTGTGTAGGCTTCTCAGTGTGTTACCATTTTTAGTATATGCTAAACCAGTGGATAATGTTTTTCGCGCGCTCTGATTGGCTACTCAAATTCGGGATAGTATCTGCTTTTCACCTCATGGCATTATTTTGGATTTTGACGGCTTATTTTCCCTCGTTTCTCAGAAAAAAAGGAACTATTTCATGCTGGTTATCCACTGGTTTGGTATATACTGAAACAATTATTCACCTCAGTCTCAGTAAAGAGTGGTAGATATTTACTAGGTAGCTTTCTTTACCAAACGACTGCATCATTTGAAAAATATGATGAAAGTCATGGTTCGCTCCATATCTTAAAATTGTTGTCGAAACTGATGTTGAGACGTTTGAATATCTTTCAACACTTTTGAAACGTGTTTTTGTATTGAAGGAATATGTTACGACCTTATGATGACGATATTCTTTCTCCCCAGGCCCTCGCTGGTGAAGTGGGAATGAGCAGTGAACTGGATGAAGTTGCGCGTGCGCTGTTTAACGGTCAGATCCCTAACATTTGGCGCAAGCTCGCTCCTGCTACACTCAAGTCTCTTGGTAACTGGATGGAGCACTTCCTTAAACGATTAAACCAGTACAACAAATGGGTGAGTACTACATACGGGTGATCTCTGAAAAATAATGTTGAGTTTCGTCTTTCTTTTGGCTGAAACCATCAAAGGTACCTGGAGCGAGTTGCATAAAACTTAACGTCCGGCGTAACGTCTAACGTTAGACATTCACTCGATTTAAAATCACTAATTTTAACGTTAGATCTTATGCAACTCACCCCTGGAGATTTGAAGGTTTTTGCGTTGAATGCTCAATGCAGAACTCTTTATATTAAAAGTCTCCTTCAAGGTAAGTGCCTAAAGGACAACGCGAAACAAGAGGTGATATAAATTTGAGACTACCCATTCAACGCAATTGGCATACGATTTGCCCGATTGCGATTTGCCCACAAGCTAAGGCAAACCAAATTTACCCACTGGTGAGACAGCCACTGGCATCTGTTTTCATCCTGTCTATAACGCGTCAGCTTTGCAGACCCTGCAGTTCAGTCCAAGGTGACGTTTATTTTGAATAGAATGTCAGTTTTCTTCGCGGTATTTGGCGATACTACAAGGATCTGCAAGACCTTTGGTTTCTACCCATACATTTGAACTTCAAAGTACTAACGGTCACAAGAATTGCCGGTGTATTGCCTGGACTACGAATTCAATTGGTTGTTTATTTTTCTCGTGAATTTTCATTTTGTGCGTAGGTGAACGAAGGTGAACCCGCAGTGATCTGGTTATCTGGACTACACATCCCGGAGTCTTACTTGACGGCTCTTGTGCAAGCCACGTGCCGCAAGAACGGCTGGCCACTGGATCGCTCCACTTTATACACCACGGTCACTAAGTACAGGACCGCAGAGGAGGTGACTGAAAGAGCGCATTCTGGCTGCTTTGTCAGTGGCCTATACCTTGAGGGTGCCTCGTGGGACCTTGAAGCAGGGTGTCTTAGAAGACCTAAGCCGAAGGTGCTTGTTGAGGAGCTGCCTATACTGAAAGTGATCCCCATTGAAGCACACAGACTGAAGCTGCAGGTAACGTAAAACTAACGGATTTATTAAAGATCAGTCATCGTCGCAGCAGAGTACTGTTCAGTATAGTTCATTTGAATGGTCACACATTCAGTGTTAAATCTAGAAATTAGTCAGAGTGGGTCATATGTCCCACGTGTCATTTTGAATCGAGTCATTTTAAAAATGGTCTGGGTCATGAACAGTTGTGGTAGTTGTTGAAGCTCTTGGCTCGTGAAGCTGACTTGTAGTGATACTTATCGAACTCTCATCCGATCTTTTCTCCATCCTTCTCCGGTCCTTCTTCATCGTTCTCAGGAGGTTCAACGGCCGTTCTCTTTTCGATAAAATATTTTAGCTTTTGCTGTCGTTTCATGTTAATTTTACAAAGAGGAACAAGCGAACCGTGAAAAACAACGATGGCCCAAGCAACGCTTGCAAAACGTCGAAATGCAGGCTCTAGTCTCTCTAGGAATTGTGTGAAACGCCTGACACAAAAAGTACTCGTTAGTGCGCGTTTTTACTTTTATTTATTGCCAAATGCTTGCTACTTTGTAAGTACTTCTATGTGAGGTAGCTTGTTTTCTTTCTTTTTTTTTGCGTCAGTATGACACCACGATAATTTCATTTTGCGTCAGGATATAATTTACCGCGACAATGACGCAAAGACGCGGCCTAGATTGAACACTGCACATTAGGAGTTTGTACACAGGCTCAAACATTAGAAGCACCTTGCACAGCATAGTAAACAGCACAGAGAAAAGTACTGTTCAGTAGCTTTCATTTGAATGGTCAAACTTTCTATTTCATGCACGCGTACTTAAGTTGAAACAACCATAGGCAGCAAAATAAACTTCATCACAGGAAAGCACTCCTCAGCAACTGAAATTGAACGCAGTTGGTTCTCAGGAGTGATGGCCAAGGTCACTAGCAGGGGATGTTCTATGACTAAAAATTTTATACACATAGGTAGACCTCCATTTGATTCAAATGGGATTTAATCACGATGACTGCTTACGGGACAAGTTGCCCCGAGTGAGAATTAACTGTAGCTAAATACCCGTATATTAGATACCCGTATGTTAGAGCAACTTTGAGTGACTCGGTGTTTTACTTGTAGAGAAAGGTTTGTGTCAGGGTTTCACACAGTAAAGAAAAAGGTTGCATCCTTTAAGCCCCAACATCATTATACAAATTCTCCTTGCTGGTCTCCGTTTGGTGATCATTTGCCAAATTCTTATGACCTGTATGTGTTATATTACACTGATACGATGAGGAGAAATTTGATGCTGATCACTGTTGGGGCTCAAAGGGTTAAACTACATATCGATATCTCTTTCCTTTGCAGAATACCTACCGTTCGCCCGTATACACTACATCACAGCGCCGCAACGCCATGGGAGTAGGGCTTGTATTTGAGGCAGACTTGGCCACTCATGAGCATATTTCTCACTGGGTGTTACAGGGTGTTTGCCTGACTCTCAACTCTGACTAGAAACCAGTGGGAGTGATGCTATTTCATCACCTTTAATCTGCAACTTAGTCTTGTTCTTGCTATGAATTGAGCACTTCCATAGACACGTCCTCTTGAGAAGTTTTGATGTTTTAATTTCCTTTGTAAATATAAGCCCATTTCCCATTTCACTCCTAGCTATCAAAGTATAGATTTTCGTATTTCCTTTCGCATCTTCCATTTGATGTCATTCGCAGTCCTTTAAAGAATAAAATCTGCACCAATACGGTAAAGTACTGCTCAGAAGCAAAATAACTTGCATTTGAATGGTCACACTTTAGGATTTTATCCACAGACTCAAAAGCTAGGCCCACCTTGCTCAGCATAATAAGCAGCACCACAGGAAAGTATTTTTCAGAAGCTTTTATTTGAATGGTTACAGTTTAGCATTTTATCCACAGACTCAAAAGTTAGAATCAACTTGTAAAGTATAACAAGAAGAACCACAGGAAATACTTCTCATACATTATACATTGACTCGAAGTTTAACTACGAGAGAACACGTCTTTCCGTACCTATATGAGCATATATTTTGCAAAAAAATATTTGCTCCTAAACTTACATTAAACTTACATAACAAGCATGAAAGGTCTTCCCTAACCGTATAAACGTATTATACTTGTATATTTTGAGTGCAAAGTCATCGCATTATTAGTGTATTTTTGTTCGAGAGTATACGAGAATTGTTATTTTATATTTAAAAGTGTTTTGTGTGGTAAATAAAGTTTATTCAGCCTTTCAAAAAGGCTCCAGCAATTTTCTCTTGGCCTGTTTTTCCTTAATTTGTGAGAATTTGAAACATGACACAACACACACACACACACACACACACACACACACACAAACGAAGACAGCCGTGCATTTTTCCTCTCTGTCGTAGTTTTTCCCTCCCTATCCCACTTATTCCCTCCGTGTTGACCTTTCTCCTCCCTTTCACGATTCAGAAGGAAAATGTACGGTTCAGAGGGAACACGTACGATTCAGTGAGAAAATGTGCGATTCAGAAGGATAATGTGCGATTCAGAGGGAAAACGTACGATTCAGTGAGAAAATGTGCGGTTCAGAAGGAAAATGTCCGATTCAGAGGGAAAACGTACGATTCAGTCAACCTCGTCCCCAGGGCCTTCTCCTCGTTCAAAATGGCGGTCGGAGAAACCCCTGGCCAAGGCTGCCGAAGTGGCTCCAAAAGTTCTTTAGAATTTCGTCACGCAAACACGATGAAATGTCTTCGTTTTGTTTGAACAACGGTTTCCGATTGCAGAAAACAAACAGGGCCGCCAGACACTGGAAACAACGTCCGAAAAAGCCATTTCATCATGTGTCACGTGACAAAATACTCCACAATTCGTGGAGTATTTCAGCAGCCTTGGATAATGATAATGTGCGATTCAGAGGGAAAACGTACGATTCAGTGAGAAAATGTGCGGTTCGGAAGGAAAATGTACGATTCAGAAGGAAAATGTACGATTCAGGAGGAAAATGTGAAATTCAGAAGGAAAATGTGCGATTCAGAAGGAAAATGTACGATTCAGAAGGAAAATGTACGATTTAGTGAGAAAATGTACCTTTCAGAGGGAAAATTTACGATTCATAGGTAAAATGTACGATCCAGATAGAAAATGTACGATTCAGAAGGAAAATGTGCGATTCAGAGGGAAAATGTACGATTCGGAGGGGAAATGTACGATTCAGAGGGAAAATGTGCGATTCAGAGAGAAAATGTACGATTCAGAGGAAAATGTGCGATTCAGAGGTAAAATGTACGATTCGGGGAGAAAATGTACGACTCAGAATGAAAATGTACGATTCAGTGGGAAAATGTGCGATTCCGAGGGAAAATGTGCGATTTAAAAGGAAAATGTACAATTTAGTGAGAAAATGTGCGATTCAGAGGGAAAATGTACGATTCAGAAGGAAAATGTACGATTCAGTGAGAAAATGTACGATTTAGAGGGAAAATGTACGATTCAGCGAGAAAATGTACGATTCAGAAGGAAAATGTACGATTCAGAGGGAAAATGTACGGTTCAGTGAGAAAATGTACGATTCAGAAGGAAAATGTACGATTCAGAGAGAAAATGTACGATTTAGAGGGAAAATGTACGATTCAGGGGAAAAATGTGCGATGTCGTACTTTTGCTCTATATGGAAGTGGTACTTTTTTTGGAAGTCTTAATTTTTCGCTCTACATGGAGTCGTATTTTTTTGCTCTCTATGGAGTCGTACTATTTTGCTCTGTATGAAAGTCGTACTTTTTTGCTCTGTATTGAAGTTGTACTTTATTGCTCTGTATTGAAGTCGTACTTTTTGCTCTGTATGGAAGACGTACTTTTTTCTCTTTATGGAAGACGTACTTTTTTGCTCTCTATGGAAGTCGTACTATTTTTGCCCTCTGTGGTAGTCGTACACTGAACTCTATATAGGAGGGTTTTTTTTGCACCGTTTGCCTATTCGTTGACGAGTTAGTGCAATGGTAATAATAGAAAGCCCTGAGTTCGATTCCCACCTGAAGCCCGAAGCTTTATTTTTTTTTCAAATTTTCTTTTGAAAATTTAATGTTTATGCCTTTTAACTCTGTATACACTATACATGTATTGAAAGCTCAAGAAACATTGAGAAAAAAGTACGATTGAGAGGGGGAAAAGAAAGACAGAGTCGCAGGTCAAAAGCACGACAGAGAGGAAAGAGGTGCGATTGGGAGGAAAAAAGTTTACGACAGTCTCGGTATAAAAGCACGACTGAGAGGAAGAGGAAAAAAGTACTACTGCGGGAAGTCGTACTTTTCTTGCTCTCTATGGGAGTCGTACGTTTTTGCTTTCGACTCCATAAATACCAAACATGTACATTGATTTCTATACGAAAGGTTTTTGCATGGCAAAATTATTCGTTGGCGGGTTCAGTAGTACAATGGCACGACGTCTAATTCATAACAAGAAAGTTCAGAGCTCGATTCCCAACTGAAGCGCACAGCTTTTTTTTTCTTTTTTCTTCTTTTTTTAAAGTTTTCTTATGAAAACTTTATGTTTATGTCATTGAACTCTGTGTATATGAACTGGAAGGTCACGAAACATTGAGAAAAAAAAGTAGACTGAGAGAAAAAAAGTACGACAGAGAGGAAAGAAGTACGACAGAGAGGAAAGAAGTACGATTGGGAGGGAAAAAATGGACAGAAAAGACAAAGGTATGATAGGGAGGCGACGAGTACAATACGGAAAGAAAACGTAAAAAATGAATTCAGAAAAGTTCGAAAAAGAACATGCAGGGGCACAAAAAGGAACACACAAGCGTACAAAAAAGAGGTATGAAGGGTAAAAAAGCAAATTAAACACACAAGGGGACGTGAGGAACACGCAAGGATACAAAAGGTGAACAAAAAATAAATTTAACCACCCAGTGTACCATAAACCCGTTTCCACGATCTTTAAGCGTTTGGAATCCAAAGTGGTGGCCACTCCGTACTGGCCTCCATTTTGGATTTCTACGCCGCAAAGACCCTGGGCACGAGAATAAACATTTCATTATCACTCCAAAACTGTAAAGTTCATCGTCGTTTCATTTTTGGATTACAGTCAGAAAATTCCTTTTTTTATTATTTTTGGGAGCCCTCGTAAAAAAAGAGTCAAAAATATTTTTCTTGTTGATGCAAGAAACCTTTGCCAAAGCACTCGAGATTGTTCTTATTGTTTTTCACTTTTTATTTTCCTTTTGTTTTTGTCGTTTCGTTATTGGTTCTTTTCAGACGTGCGGAGTCATTCGTTCCATGTCTCTGACGTATTTGTCAACTATCAGCTCTAGCATCTCATCCATATTCACGACAACGTGATGAATTTCTCACAACGAAGCAGTTCGTTATCGTGTAAAGATGTCTTGCAGTTCCGTAGAGTGTTTGGTGATGCTGAGGAAACTTCGAAGGCCCCTGAAAGAATGGGAAAAGGTCGTTATAGAAACTTCACCAAAGGTAAGCAACGCTGTGTGACAACTTAATTTAAATTTGTCCAGAAAGCTTAACTGAGGGTATGAAACTCTGCTCTGTGAAGCTAACACGTTCTTTCACCGTCGCCTTCAAGTTGAAATTTACGTTTCAAACCAGTACAAGAATGTCGAGTGTTTCGGCGCTTTTGTTTGTCTTATAGTAAAAACAAGTTATACTTAAGAAAGGGTTTTGGGCCGTCAATATCTGCCCTCCTTGTAAAAGTTTCGAGCCACCCCTTGTCGAGTGTTGAAATACGATTCTGGCGTTAGAAAATAGATTTCAAGAGCTATTCGTTAGATAAGTTTTAACTGTTGAATGCCTATATTGCCCTTAAAGGTTGAACATTAGCTGTAAGAAATTTCTTAACGTTTTTCTTTGTATATTTTAGTATCTGTAGCATTGGAGCTCACCAGTTGTATTGCTTATTTCTTTTTTAGGAAAGACTCCTAAACTGAGTGAAGGAGTTCGCAAGGAAGGAAGCCCACAAAAACTGACACACTGGACTTCGGGACAAATTAAGAGGGAACTTCAAAAGCTAAGAATTTGGGTAATATTCCATGATAATGTTCTAAAATGGTGGCTGGACAATTTCTTTCTTGTCAGAAGTTTCGCTTAAGTGTGCACTTCACAGAAGGGGGCATTGTTCAGTCTAAGTCTTAATTGTTTGAAATTATACGGAAAATTGACATAGGAATTGCACTGGGGAGACAAAAGTGAATTAATATTGATGAAACTAGCTGCTAATTGTCTAATCTACTCGCCAAATTGACATGGAAATAGCTTCTCTTGAAGATCTTGATGTGAATTGGCTTTACCTCGGTGTAAGAACCTGTGAAACTCACGGATGACGTAAAACAAAGGAAACAAAAACATTTTAAACAATACCGTACAGCAAAACAAAAGCTAACAAACAAAGAAAATCTTGTCAGGTTCTTACACCGAGGTAAACCCTGTGAATTCGTTTTACGCAATTCACTGTTAACGGAACTTAGTTAAAATTTTGTATTCGTCAGCCACCATTTAAACGTTCAGCGATCTTCTAATTCTTAGAGTTAATTCGATGACTTGGTTAACGCCTTTTGTTTGAAATCCTAATGGATGAAAAATTGTCGGAAGAAACTTTGTTTTTTTCTTGATGAAATATGAAAAATTTTCGGAAGAAATTTGTTTTTGTCTTGAAGTGTGGTCGTTCACTGAACCTGCTACAACCAAGAATTCGGTGTTGAATTGCTGATCGCTAAACGTCTAGGTATGAAAGCTGTAGCCTTCGCTTCAGTGATGTGGTGAAACGTGAAGTTTTTTAGAGGCTCGGACAGTATATCAATGAAAGCAAATTTATCGCAGTTTGCAACCTCGGTGATGCCAAAATTTAAATCATTTCTGGTCGTTCAAATTCTTAGTTTTTTTAAAATCGTTTGTTATTTCCAATTGTGGTACCAAATGCAATTGTCCAGAAATTGAAGCTTTACGGTTTGGCACAAATTTAATTCATTTTGCATATAAACTATTTTCCGCTGTCCAAAACATTTGCCAAAAGTGGTCTTTAAAAATCCACTTGATATACTTTTGAACTATAAAAAGACTGCATCGTTCTTAACAGAATTGATTGCTGAAAATTTACGTTGATAGGTACGATAAACCGTTTGTGTCAGAGCTTACTTAAAAATTCACGTTTGCTTCACATCAACTGAGTAACTTCTTGTTGACAAGAGAACAAAGGCATTTTCCAAATTGAGTTTTTGTTAATCAAATCAGTTATGACAAATTATTCTCAGTCGTGGCAAAATAACAAATTGCATTTCTATTTTCTTGTCATTTTTAGCGTATTCTGCGGCGTTGAAAGAAAATTTTAATCTGTTTGCAAGTTTGAATGCCTGTGTTCTTTTGTCGTCTTGGTAGCTTATTTATATAAAGCCTGTTGCCTGGTTTAGAGGAGGACCTTTTTTGAAGGTGATGACCAGTTATACAGACCACAAAACAAACCCTTTCACCTAAAAATTATTTTGATCGTAGGCGTGAAATTAAAGAAAAGCAGATCTATTTCAACAATTTATATTTCTTCTTTGATTAAAATTCCAGAAAAATAAAGCACTGCAACAGCTTTTTGACCAAGATTTGGAACAAATCCTTTGATCGTTTTTTGGTGCCAACGGTTTCTTCTTTACTGTACGATGATAAATTGTCTAAATTACCTGGATGAGCCGTTCATTGGCATTTAATCAGCGTCAGTGAAGAATTCAAACAAATTCAAAAACACGTTTTCTACCGTGTTTATTAAACATTGGTCTTGTTTGAGACTGCGTGGTTTGATTATTAAAAAAAAATCATAATTTATCGGCAGTCAGCAATATATGCTTTGACAAACGAAATTCAAGAATTTGAGACAAATTACTGAACGTCAAACGAACAACAAATCCACTTTGTAATTTCATTTTGTCGTTGTTTCAATTGCAGTTTCCTTTTTCTTTTCTTTTATTCAAAATTATCTGGTGAAAAGACAAGTTTCAAAGGGAAACATTTTTGTTAAATTTAGTTTTGTGTTGTTTCTACAATTGATACAACCAAAACAGCAACAACGTCAAAATATTCTTCGCCTACATAATTCTTTGTTTCATTTTAAAATGTTTCTTTTCCAGGATCCTTATTAATTTTGGAGAATATTTATGTTTTTTGTTCCCGGTTGACCGATTTTACATCAGAGAAAACTTGAGAGGATAGCGAAACAAGAGGAGTTAATTATCGTCATTTGTTCTCCACTAGGCGAGAGATTTGATGATTAAGAATAGTTATTTTTCATCTGGTTCGGCTCGTGTTGTTTGTGGTCTGTACAACTCTTATTTGATTTGTATTTGATGCCATCATAAGCTTTCGATGATCAATATTAACGAAACGTGTTTTCAAGTGTTAAGGTCGATCTCGAAACAATAGCTTCCTTCCAAAAACCAGGCATTGGGTTTTTACGATGGGCTCTTAGTTTTACGTTGTAGTTTTATTTAACATTGGAGGAAAAGAAATTTTTGTTCAAGCCGGCGCTCGATGTAGCACAGGAACGAATTTTCAAATTTAAGAACTTGTAGATGAGAGCAGAATGTTTCATTTCGTATAGAATACTGCCATTATACAGAAAATGGAGCCATGCAATTGTTTGTTTTATATTCCAAATTGTATCAGTTTGTCCATACTAAAGACGCTCTAAATGTTTCAATTAGGTTGGAATATTGGCACTAGAAAAACATGGAGCTTTTCAATTGCACGTTTTACCTTCCAAATTCCTTCACTTGCTCCAAAATAAGCAAACATTTGTTTTTTTCTTTGGCGGCTAACTGATTAAGCGACTCAGTTTTTCCTGTGCTACAAAGAGAACTGGCCGACAGTAAAAGGACTTGTTATTAAAAGCAACTCAACAAGCTATGAACCTTTTAAAACCTAGAATCGATTGGACATAAAATTAGGAGCTTTGGAAATTTAGCTTTAATAATTAAACACAAATTTAAACGGAAATTGAGCTTTTATAATCCAAGACGTTCTCGACTTATTATCCTTTCGCAGAGCAAATTTTGCGCTGAGGTTTTTCTAGCTTGTCGTGTTTCTTTTGGTATCCTCCATGTATACAACATCTCGTGTAAGAACAGCCCGATATTTTTTAATGTTAGGTTTAATGACAAACTGGTCCATGAATAGACTTTCTGTCCTGAGTTTAGCAAAAATTTAATTCGTGGGCTTTGCTGTAACATGAAGGAGAACTAAACCTTTGAAGTACATGGTTTTTGCATGGCTGAATGTGTTGCGTTCTGTAGACATGAATGCGATCCTTTCAGCTTTGCGAAAATCGCGTACTTCAAAGTTTTAGTTCTTCTTCAGTTTACAGCAAAGTCCACGAAAGTTTAAATTTTTGGTAAATTTTTGGATGGAGAATCTGTTCATGGCTCCAGTTTTTCATTAAACTTGACATTAAAAAATATTGGACTCTTTCGAATTTGGAGTAGTTTCATTCCATTTTCGAGTTAAAATTGTTTTGCACGAGATAGGGCGTGCTCTTTTGGCGGAAAAATGTTCAAAGGGAGCCTCGTTTAATTTGTTTGCGAAATTGTTGCCAGGGAAAACGCTGTGCAAATTTTTTCAAATTTTCCCGCCAAAAGACTTAGTATATACAGGAGAAAAAGTTCGAGACACCTTTTAATTAATTAAATGATTTTTACTTAACTAATTAACTTAATCAGAAAGTGTTGTAAAGATAAATCAATTACTTAAGAGAGAGAATAAAGACAAATGAAACTGAAACAACTGTTTATCTTTTATTGTTGTTGTCTTTATTATTTAATAATTAGTTTACATAGAAGATACTAAATATTAAATAGTGGCTTTGAAAAATTAAAAAAAAATACGGCGCATGCGTATTTTGGGCGCCCGGAAATTCTAGATTTTCAAACAGATGTTAACTATTTGGAATAATTAAAAAAAGGCGCTTGCGTATTTTCAGCGCCCGTATTTTTTCTAAGTCTTTTGGCGGGAAAATTAGAGTGACCTGAACAGGGATTACCATGGCAAAAAAATTTTACATCTAGTATTCTTGAATGGACAGAATTAAACAAGTTGTGTATAAATTTTACTGAACTCTTAGTTGGAATTGAGATAATTCTGCCAATGATTTTTAATTACAATAATTGATATTGCAATAAAACTTCTCCGAAGTCGAAAATTCTGAACGAAGAATCGAATATTCGAGTTTCAGTTTCGCTTGTTTTCGAACTTTGCCTGTGACAAATGTACATAGTACAACTTGTTTACAACCGTTGCATGCAAAGGTAAAACAACCGTACAATTTTGAAACGTGCCTCAAGACTCAAACAATCACAGCTACACTAAACCGGATTAAAACTTTTCTCCAATTTTGCATGCGACCGATGTAAGAAAACATTGTACTGTGTAAATCGGTTTTTGTTTGTTGATACAGTGCAACACCAGATACATGCTCGATTATAAACCGTTACAGCCGATCATTAGGCGATGAAAACTGATAAACAAGCCTACTTTTAAACTGAAATCAAACAAACGCAGTAACATTTTCGCTTACAAATCGTTTCTTTAGCTGCGCTGAAATCTGACAACAAACCAAAAGATAAACTGAGAGCAAACAAATGACATTTTGTCAGGAAAATTAGCGAAAGAAAAAG
Source organism: Siderastrea radians (assembly GCA_964017195.1). Lineage (NCBI taxonomy): Eukaryota > Metazoa > Cnidaria > Anthozoa > Scleractinia > Rhizangiidae > Siderastrea > Siderastrea radians. The sequence goes on along the minus strand of OZ024897.1, from coordinate 7,984,895 downwards.
CGAACAACGTTACATGTCATCATTGTCAAGTTCACTTGATTGTTAGAAAATTGTCAAAATCTCACTCATATATTAAGTAGTTGTGGATATTTGCATACAAACACACGTTCAACGTCACAGCTATTGTTCTGAGAAAACAGTTTCGCACTTATTGAATGGTTAATTGGTTTAAGCTCTCTACTAAAAAACATTTCGTAGATCAAGAAGTCCAGTTTGTTTCTGCATTTCAACAAAAGGTACTTTCAAAGGAAATTTCTTCGCAGTTTTGACGCAAAACTTAAAAACCAACATAACATAGCCCCTATAACTTTAATTTATTGAGGAACCTGGTACGTAATCGTCGCGTTCCTCCCGGAACCAAAAAAGCTAACCAAGACTGAAAACAGACAAAAGTCTAAACATTGAAACTAAGAGCTTGGACATAAACCTCACTTCTCGTACTAACACCTGAAAGATGTCCTGAAAAATGTCTCTTCGTTTTATCAAGAAATTATGCCTTAGATGTAAAAATTTGAAAGCCGATTCTTAATGTCCAAAAAAACTGTCTGAACCTCAAAATCCAAGTAGACACTGTCAAACAATTAAAAATTTGAACTCATAATACAACTGTGAATGATCTTACAGTGGCAACAATAGAAGCTGTAATTTCAGAAAACCTTGAAATTGTTATTGAGAACTGAAAGACCAATACAACTTAACTAAAAACAAAAAGTAAATCTCTATTGCACTGGCAAATCGTCCTCTGATTTTTTTAAAAAAAGTACTTTTTTAGCCACAAGTTCCTTTTTGACCATTTTGGGCTTATTTTGCATTCAAATAGCGGGCTAAAAGTGCCAATTTCTACAAAAACTATACATTTTTTCATCTCGAAAATTGGAAGCAATTTGGAGAGAGGTTTTTGGCGCATGCGCAAAACTCGATACTGCCTTTTTGTGGACCTTAATCCTTGTTTTTTGCATTTTCTCTTTTCTCATTCTTTCTTTTCTTTGACTTGACTTTTTAGCCTCCTTACTGCCTTTCTTTTCTGTAGAACGGTGACACGCTTACTTTCGAGGAAGTTGAAAAAGTTTACCTGGAAAGATTATCAGGAGAATAACCAAATTTGCCATCAATTTGACCAGAAAACGTCAATGATTCTTTGCAGATTTGGCCAAAATGTCCAAAATGAGACGTGTATCCAAAGATCTTTTCCTTTTTAATCTGTTGCCTATCAAATTGACTGCTTGACGAAAAAACTTGTTACATTAGAAATGTTTGAGTCCGCACATTCCCTCAGGGGTTGACCCCATTCGGCAGAAAAGGTTAAAAGCCTCGCTAACAATTATAAATTGGACACAATTTGGCTGGAGACTTACATACATCCTTTTGGTTTTCCATCTGAAAACTGTCAAATGGACAAATTTGTTTTGTTACCGTTAAGTCCTAACTGGTTGAAAATTGAAAAACGGGCGCAATTTAAAGAAACAAAAAGCATTATATTCTACGTTGTTTCACTAAGAAATCAAATTTTTTTGTACATTTAAAATCCCCGCTGTTCAAAACTGAAAAACGCACGCGAACTAGTCAGTAAAATCAGAGTCACGCTAAAATGATTTACATATTCCACTGAGAATTCTCCTTTTTCTTCTAAGAAATCATCCTCGCTGAGGTCAGGAAAGATTTTGAAAACGTCAATAACTTTTTTGCACCGTTCAATACTAACTGATTTAAAGCTGATAAGTAAACATCACTTATGGTGCAGTCCATCATGTTGTACAATGTCGGTGTAACATTTCAGTCTCGGTCCAAAAAAATCCTCAAGTGTGTCTATTCAAATGAAGGCTACTGAGCAATATTTCCCTACAATGCATATATATTATTTGCCGGCCGGGAGGTCCGTATTGAGAAAAACTGTGCCAGAGGTCTTGAGTACGGCCCGAGGCCGCAGGCCGAGGGCCGTGCTCAAGACCGAGGGCACAGTTTTTCTCAATACGGACCGACCAAGGTCGGCAAATAATATTTTTATTTTTTTCTTGTTGTTTTTCAAAAGTTAAACGTGTCTTGTTGTTTTCGGAAAGCAACGTTTTGCAAGCGCGCATAAATTGAACCATGAAACGAAGCCGTTTGTGACACCAGAGCAGCAAAATACGCTTTTTTACTCTGTTAAAACTCAGAAATTACAGGAAGCAACATAACTAAAAGAAACCCCTTTATTTTCCCAAATTTCGATACATGTAGCTAACTCCTGCTCGATTTACTCAAATGTTTGTCGAAAGGGAAGAGGCGATTTACATTGTACAACCTTCGGTATTTTAACAAGAAATTTTGGAAAGAAAGTTTTTAACGACAATGTACAAAAAATTTCAGAATTCTAAGTTTTGGAGAACGTTTTAAAGATTTTAAAGGTTTTAAAAACCCATTACAAATTTTTTGTTATTGCCGTTCCGTTGACCGCGGTCAAGATCGGAAAATTCCGCCCGCTCCCGGAACCAATCAGATTGCAGGATTTGGTTCATCTTGCCCGCTCACGCGCTGAGAAAAAAATAAAGTTTATTATGTTGTTCATTGTATATTATGTTGTACATTATTATGTTGTACATTGAGTCTGTGAATGAAAGGTCAAGTGTGAACATTCAAATGAAAGCTACTGAGCAACATTTTCCTAAGGCGCAGTGTATAATGTTGTATACTGTGGGTGTCACGTTTGAGTCTGTAAAAGAAAACGTCAAGTGTGAACATTCAAATGAAAGCTACTGAGCAACATTTTCCTAAGGCGCAGTGTATAATGTTGTATACTGTGGGTGTCACGTTTGAGTCTGTAAAAGAAAACGTCAAGTGTGAACATTCAAATGAAAGCTACTGAGCAACATTTTCCTAAGGCGCAGTGTATAATGTTGTATACTGTGGGTGTCACGTTTGAGTCTGTAAAAGAAAACGTCAAGTGTGAACATTCAAATGAAAGCTACTGAGCAACATTTTCCTAAGGCGCAGTGTATAATGTTGTATACTGTGGGTGTCACGTTTGAGTCTGTAAAAGAAAACGTCAAGTGTGAACATTCAAATGAAAGCTACTGAGCAACATTTTTCTAAGGCGCAGTGTATAATGTTGTATACTGTGGGTGTCACGTTTGAGTCTGTAAAAGAAAACGTCAAGTGTGAACATTCAAATGAAAGCTACTAAGCAATATTTCCCTATGATGCAGTCCGTCATGTTGTACATTGTGGGTGTAACGTTTGAGTCTGTGAATGAAAGCGTTAAGTGTGACAATACAGATAAAAGCTACCGAGGAATATTTCCCTATGATGCAGTCCATCATGTTGTACATTGTGGGTGTGACGTTTGAGTCTGTGAATAAAAACATTCAATTGAAAGCTACTGAACAATACTTCACTGTGATGCAGATTATCGTGTTGTACATTGTGGGTGTAACGTTTGGGCTTGTGAATGAAACCTTCAGGCGTGAGAATTCAAATGCAAGCTACCTAGAAATATCTCCCTACGATGCAGGTCATCATGCTGTACATTGTAGGTGCAACATTTGAGTCTGTGAATGAAAACGTCAAGTTTGACCAATGTGTTACAAATAAAAGCTACTGAGCAATATTTCCCTATGGTGCAGTCCATCATGTTGTATATTGTGGGTGTAACGTTTCAGTCTGTGAAAGAAAACGTCAAGTGTGACCATTCAAATGAAAGCTACTGAGGAATATTTCCTTGCAATGCAGTCCATCACGTTGTACATTGTGAGTTTAACGTGTGTGTCTGTGAATGAACACGTCAATTGTGACCATTCAACTGAAAGTTACCGAGCAAGAGTTCCTTATGTTGCTGTTCATCATCTTGTACATTGTGAGTGTAACGATTGAGTCTGTGACAGAAAACTTCACGTATGACCATTCAAGTGAAAGCTACTGAGCAATATTTCCCTATGATGCAGTTTATCGTGTTGTACATTGTGGGTGTAACGTTTGGGTTTGTGAATGAAATCTTCAGGTGTGAGAATTGAAATGAAACCTACCTAGAAATATTTCCCTATGATGCAGTTCATCATGCTGTACAGTCTATACATTGTGGGTGTAACATTTGAGTCTATGAATGAAACCATCAAGTGTGACCATTCAAGTAAAACCTACTGAGCAATATTTCCCTATAGTGCTGTCCATCATGTTGAACATTGTGGGTGTAACGTTTGAGTCTGTGACTGAAAACGTCAAGTGTGACCATTCAAATGAAAGGTACTGAGCAATATTTCCCTATGGTGCAGTCCATCATGTTGTACATTGTGGGTTGACGTTCGAGTTTGTGAATAAAAACGTCAAGTGTGACCGTTCATATGAAAGCTACTGAGCAGTATTTCCCTATAGTGCAGTCCATCATGTTGTACACTGTGGGTGTAACGTTTCAGTCTTTGAATAAAAACGCCAAGTGTGACCATTCAATCATGAAGGCTGTGTCAACTGTAGTATGATGATAATGCATTATAGCCAGCAATTATGTTTTGAGTGTAGTAATTAATGGCCCGATTTATACTAGAGACGGATCATCCGTCCAGACGAATCATCCGTCAAGACGAATCTTCTATCTAGTATAAACACGGGACGAACTATGATACGAACTATCGTTGCGTCTCGTAGTTCGTCCCGTATTACACTAGGCGGATAATTCGTCTAAGCGTGACGAAACGGCATGGGTACAAGGCAAATCGTCACCTTGCCGATCCTGATTTTTGAGTAGTTCGTCTTCTGCCCGTATTTATACAGACTGACGGATCATCCGTCCAGACGAATTATCCACGGTAGTTCGTCTGTCAAGACAAACTACCGTGATAGTTCATCTGGACGGATGATCCGTCTGAAAGCCCGTATTTATACACAGACGAATTATAAGACGAACTACCGTTCTTTGCCCAAGTTCGTCCCAGACGGATGATCCGTCTCTAGTATAAATCGGGCCAACGATCAAAGCGCTAGCGCTGAAAAATCTTTTGCATTCTATGGCTTAAGTTTGGACGAACACACGTTTGGAAAATTTAACATTTCATTCTCTTACGCTTTATACTTTTAGACGGCTCCAAATTTTGTTTTCTATACCTCGAGTTGCATTGTATCTTGAAAATAAAAATTCTTCTTCTTTTAATTCCTTGTTTTTTAGACGAATTGAGGGAAATACTACCGCAGTCTACTGTATTTACCCTCATATGGGCCACAACAGCGTTTAGACGAAACTGTACAGTTTAAGACCTTATTTCCAAAAAAAAAAAAAGATGCTATGGTTGTTCTGTGCATGACAGATGATGGCGCACGCGTTTGAACGGAGTTTTCTCTAGACATTGTGGCCTAACTACGGGTGAATACAGTAAACGCTTAGCTATGCTTTTTAAATTTAGTTTTGCTACCTCTAGTTCTTGTTAAGATGATTTTGTTCGTCGCATCCTTGCTTGATTCCCAACGTCTGAAGGTTCCTTGAATCTTGTACCCTAGAAAACAATATTATACAATTTAATGTTAGCGTGTTTTGGAAATCAGTGAGTCTTACAGCTAATACAGACACACTCTCTTCGTTCTTTGATTGTGCATTCTGTTTTGTTTTCTTCCTTTTTTTCTTTTCTTTTAGTCGCCATTTTGAACTCTGACCACAAATTGGCACCGAAATTATCTTTTATGTAGGATCTCAATTTCATCTCTAGATATTCCAAATATTTGCTTTCTGAATCATTCACAGACCGCAGTAATTTTTTTTACAAACGATCACCTGACAGAAAACAGCTCTCATAAATCTTACCATCCTTAAGGGATGGCTTCTACTATTTCTCTCTCTCCTTTCAAGATTTATATTTCGTTAAAATAAAGATAGACATGTTTGGAATTAACTCATTCTTATCCTATTTAGGCTAAAAATAAGGAATCCCTTAAATGTATTTATTTTAGACCAGAAAAGCTGCAGAGCTACATCTTTTTGTTTGGGAAATCCCTTCATCATCATTGTTTGCAAAAATTCCTAATATCCACTACCGAAAAGAACGAAAACACTGAACGCATTAAGCTCACCTCTCTTTAAAAAGATCTCAAGGTTGACGTTTAGGTTGTTGTTGTCTTATTTCCCTTTCTGCTCTACATATGTACCTACAGAGAGATAAAAAACTGATGTTACATGAAGAAATGTCCGGCATAACAATTAAAACCTAGTTTTAACACTGTTACGTACGGAAAACACTGAATTCGATACCTAGGTCCAAGACTATGGAGCAAGATACCAAGCAAGGACAGATCGGCTGCCAGTCTTAAGCAGTTTAAGACCCGGATACGCAGTCTTGATTTAAGTAGCATTTTAGATGGATGTAGTGGCTGCTACCTTTGCAATTCGTAATTTTTTAATTACGATTTTAATTACAAGTTTTTAGAATTTTTGATAATTATAAATGGAGTTTTGTTGTATGTATGTTGAGTGAGTTATCATTAGTAATTTTTAATTCTAACTCTTAGTAGTTTTTAGTTTTGACTCTATGCTAATTCGTTTTGTATTTTTAGATTGCATTTTAGAAAGTTAGGTGTCCTCTATTAGCAGTGGGGAATCCCCTCTGCTAGATTTTTGCTTGACACGTTAATAAAGTCATTATTATTATTATAAAAGAGAGTATAAAGAGATCACCACCCCCCCTCCCAACTGCCTTTTCCGTCCCTTCTTGAAGGAAGCTGTTTTGTGAGGGGGGGGGGGGTGGGGTTGGGGTTCCCACTTAGTAGGTATACACTGCCCCTGTTTGGAACAAAAACAACATATTTTGATCACACTCAATTCCACACTTCAACAGGGCCGGGTTCCCTTCGATCACAATATCAATTCCATCACAATTTGAAATCTTACCTTTTTAAAGCAATGTTATGGCGTGGTTGATGTTACCTCTGCTGAGTTTGCTGACTCTGTGATTTACCTGAAGACAGACAAAAAGTTTGGTAAGAAATGCTCGTAAACTTACTTGACTTAAATAGAACTCGTTTAACTTCGCTCGTGTCTTGCTTTACTTCAATTCAAAAGCAAAACGTATTTAAAAATTAAAACCTCATAAAAAGGTACAAAAGGCATCTGTCCTCCATCCTCTCGCCAGACGTTTATGGAGGACAAGGGGTTCAGCTCAGTTCTCAAAAACGATGTCTCCGTACGCGTTTGGAGTCTAAATATTTAAAATATCGCTCCCCCTTTTCAAACTTGATCCTTGAAATAAGCACCATATTTCAAAGCTTAACAGAACTAGTTTACATTCGTGAAGTCTCTGTGTTTAATATCAATAAAGAATCACTATACAGACGGAAAACGTTAAGAAAGGAGAACACTGCTTAGCTATCATTTGGCTATCAAATCCTGGTTCTATTTGAAGTGGAACTGAAAGAAATACGCTAATAATGGGGAAAGGGAAGGGAGGCTCTAACTTGACTCCTTTCCGTCCCAGTGCCTGCCCCTAGGGGTTCTGAATTGCGTACTTTCTGTACTCTTTATTCTTGGCTTGTACCCTGAGAGGTTCTGAATTCCCCTTTTCCCGTACCCCTAAGTTCCAATTCCTGCCCCTAGGGGTTCTAAATTCCCTACTTTTCGAGCTGTCAAGTCCAAGTAAGAACCCCTCCCTATCAACCTCCCTGTGCTTTTCCTGATAGAAAATTTCCCAAATCCCCTCTACTTTTCCCCGCTCTCCACTTCTCACTAGTGATTTTTTTCTACCAGGATCCCCTCCCTCCTATATTATGTAACGAAGTTTCTTCCAAATAAAAAACGATGATTTCTTTATCCTTAGAAAAACAGACATTCGGGAAGTACGTACCTCGTAAAACTCGTGCACGGAGAATCATCAAGTGAAAGATCGTGAAGATTTTGTTGTTTAGAATTCGCTTCTATTCAAGCAAAGTTGGAAGGACAGATAAAGGCACGCTGTAAAGGAAAAATAAAAACTACTTGAAAATTCAAAAGCTCAATTAGTAAATGAACTAGTCGTCATTTTCTGTTCTAAATCGCAATGAACAATTATTAGATCTGACGGTATACGAATGTTTTTGTTTGTGTTTTTTTATCATGATGTTACCGGTTAGTAAAATGTTGTTTCCGTAGACAAGAAACTTTACCCCACATTGTAGGTGTAGAAATGGCAACGGCGACGTATTCCTGGGGGTGACCCTGCAATAGACCAGCCTCCCATCCGGGGTGGGGGGTAGCAATACTCGCAGTTGCTTTATGCTATAGAAACCGGGGATAATATCCGACCGTGTGGAGAATTTCCCATTCTTAATCTCAAACCTACCTTGCCCAGAACAGAAAAGAAATCATTTCTGCATAGGCCCATACATTACCCATGCAGCCAACTACTTTCATACGTTTCATATACATGTAAACAAAGAGCAATCATAAACACAGCTCGAGTCAGAATCATAAATGTATGCATAATTAATATACGGGGGCAGTGGAGAAATTTTACCAACGTTTAAACACCAACGAGCAAACTCCCAACGAATAATGCAAGTAGGGTAAAGAAAATATACATATATCTCGTTTAAATCTATATTACCTGAAGATTGTACAAGACGTTTGTCATGTTTACCGTTTCTGTCCGTCATCCATGTGCTTGCAAATGTCCTTCCAGAAGCAAGGTTTTGGTCTACAAGCCCAGCGGGTCGACAGTTTTCGTTCTTACAAACAATGTTATTCGCGCTGAAAACAATTATTGGATGTTTTAAGCTTAAAAATAGCAAACTTCTGAGTTACATTTAACTCCAAACGTTTACTTCGCTATCCTCAACCTCGTGGTGGAGGTGCTGAGAAAGAAATGAATAATAATTTCTTAATGAGTTAATCTGCAATTCAAATGTTACATCTCCACGGATTAAAAAAAAAAACAGTTTAGCAACAGTCCCGCAGTCTGCCCACAAAATTACCGATTTCAAGAAAGTCTCATTGAAAATTTTAAGAGCAAGTTAAGCTAAGGGCATTTTTTGCTGCGATTTTACAACAGTTTGTTGGCGATTTGATTGTGATTTTATAATATTACTTTGTGTGATTTTTCCTAGCCTTTTCCAGACTTCCAATTCCAATTCCATTTTCAGACCCAATTCCACACCAAAGGCACAAATGTAACCCAGCTATCTCAGGCCAGAATAGTCAAAATCCATACCCCATTTTGGGTCCTTTGGCACCCCACATCCCTAGCTTATAAGGGAGTATCCACCCCCCCTCTCCCCCTTACCCCTTTCTGGGGCTCAAAGTTCCCTTAGAGGGTCCTTCCAGGCAGCCTGACATCGCATGCAATTTTCTCTTATCTCAGCAAAATCGGAGCAAAAATAGCCGGAAAATCGGAGCAAAACCCACTGGTAGTTAACCCTGTTGTTTTTTTTTTTAAGTTTAGAAGAGTCATCTCTAGGGCAATTCAACAGAATTTTGCGTCTTTTGCTTTTTATTTAGACAAGACTACAATGTTGTAGGTAAGCTTGTCACCATTTGAGATTTTGAATTAAACAAATAGTATCCTGTATAAATGAGTTTCATACTTTTAGGAAACAAACACATTGTGCTTACCCTTAACAGTGCACTAACAGTAACGAAAATGAAATTTTTCTTTATGCCATCACTACTTATTCAAACATTCAAGTAATGACAACAAGGGAAACAGTCACCAGGGAAGAGATGTGTTGATACTTAGACAAAATTCTCCTTTCTAGTTCCAGATGAAATGTATGGAGAACAGTACGGAGAAATAAGTAAGTAAGTGAGCCAGTAACTTTATTTAACCAGGGTAGCCTATTCAGCTACGGGGCTGGTATCCATAGGGGCCCTTTGAAATAATGGTAATCTGCTGTATAAAATATAGCAGTTTTTACTGCCCTAAAGTGCCCCTCAGAATTTGCCCCACCCTTCCCTCCTAGGTTACAAAGTTAGCTGTACCGTGTAGGTAAGAATGCAATGTTATGTGCAATCTGGCATTGGTTTTTGGTCTCTGAACAGCGGACTGCAGGGTTTTGGTCTTCAAGCGGACTCAGCTAACCTCGCTTCAAACGTATTACTCACGCCTAAAACTGTTGTTGAACTTTTGACTGCTAAGTTACGTTTTGCTCTTGCCGTCTTCTTCGCTTCCTTCGTGCTAAGGGTGCAGAGAAACAGTTGAAGAATGAATACGTTATGAGCTTATGCGCATTTTAATAGCAAATCTACATTTCCCTTCCAATCTGGTCGCTCTTTATTTTCTTGTGTGTACTTGCTCTAAACGTAATTGTAAGCGCCACAACTGCCTTGGAATTTGAAATTCGAAATGGTACTTACAAAGGAAGCGCTTTTCGGAAAAAAAAAAACAAACAAATAAACAAACAAACAAAAAAGATCCAAACTTTGCTTAAAGTGATCTAGGCAAAAGGCTTGTTGTTAGCTAGTTTTTTAGAGGTTAACTCCTTTCTGGTAATTTGGAGATCAGCTCAGGTCAAAAGGCGCTTTGTAACAAAACGGCCTTCGCTCTGGGATTTGCCTGTTTCACAGAACGAAACCAGCCGCTATATATGACGAACCCAAACTCTAATTCTGATGCCAATAAGTGCCCGCTCGTCGTTTGGACTCACGCCAGATCTTAAATCCCCCAGTTAGCAAAACGGAGAAATAGACGCACTGGAAACACCTGTGTTCCTCGATAAACCTGCTACGATAAGATCCGAGGTTATAGTGTCTATTGCAAAAAAGGAAATCTGATTGGCTCATTCGTCATTGTTTATTCGCTGTTAGTACACATTCACCCTGACCTGTTGCAAATACACGAATGTGATTGGCTCATTCGTCATTGTTTATTCGCTGTTAGTACACATTCACCCTGGTCTGTTTGAAATACACGAATGTGATTGGCTCAACCCTCATTGTTTATTCGCTGTTAGTACACATTCACCCTGGTCTGTTGCAAATACAAGAATGTGATTGGATCAATCCACATTGTTTATTCGCTGTTAGTACACATTCACCCTGGTCTGTTGCAAATACACGAATGTGATTGGATCAATCCACATTGTTTATTCGCTGTTAGTACACATTCACCCTGGTCTACTGGAAATACACGAATGTGATTGGATCAATCCACATTGTTTATTCGCTGTTAGTACACAGTCACCCTGGTCTACTGGAAATACACGAATGTGATTGGATCAATCCACATTGTTTATTCGCTGTTAGTACACATTCACCCTGATCTGTTGCAAATACACGAATGTGATTGGCTCAATCCACATTGTTTATTCGCTGTTAGTACACATTCACCCTGACCTGTTGCAAATACACGAATGTGATTGGCTCATTCGTCATTGTTTATTCGCTGTTAGTACACATTCACCCTGGTCTGTTGCAAATACAAGAATGTGATTGGATCAATCCACATTGTTTATTCGCTGTTAGTACACATTCACCCTGGTCTGTTGCAAATACACGAATGTGATTGGATCAATCCACATTGTTTATTCGCTGTTAGTACACATTCACCCTGGTCTACTGGAAATACACGAATGTGATTGGATCAATCCACATTGTTTATTCGCTGTTAGTACACAGTCACCCTGGTCTACTGGAAATACACGAATGTGATTGGATCAATCCACATTGTTTATTCGCTGTTAGTACACATTCACCCTGATCTGTTGCAAATACACGAATGTGATTGGCTCAATCCACATTGTTTATTCGCTGTTAGTACACATTCACCCTGACCTGTTGCAAATACACGAATGTGATTGGCTCATTCGTCATTGTTTATTCGCTGTTAGTACACATTCACCCTGGTCTGTTGCAAATACAAGAATGTGATTGGATCAATCCACATTGTTTATTCGCTGTTAGTACACATTCACCCTGGTCTGTTGCAAATACACGAATGTGATTGGATCAATCCACATTGTTTATTCGCTGTTAGTACACATTCACCCTGGTCTACTGGAAATACACGAATGTGATTGGATCAATCCACATTGTTTATTCGCTGTTAGTACACAGTCACCCTGGTCTACTGGAAATACACGAATGTGATTGGATCAATCCACATTGTTTATTCGCTGTTAGTACACATTCACCCTGGTCTGTTGCAAATACACGAATGTGATTGGCTCAATCCACATTGTTTATTCGCTGTTAGTACACATTCACCCTGACCTGTTGCAAATACACGAATGTGATTGGCTCATTCGTCATTGTTTATTCGCTGTTAGTACACATTCACCCTGGTCTACTGGAACTACACGAATGTGATTGGATCAATCCACATTGTTTATTTGCTGTTAGTACACATTCACCCTGGTCTACTGGAAATACACGAATGTAATTGGCTCAATCCACATTGTTTATTCGCTGTTAGTACACATTCACCCTGGTCTACTGGAAATACACGAATGTAATTGGCTCAATCCACATTGTTTATTCGCTGTTAGTACACATTCACCCTGGTATGCTGGAAATACACGAATGTGATTGGCTCAATCCTCACTGTCTATTTAAACAATAGAGTTCTTCTGTCGAAGGCACTTTCGTGTGATAGGTTTCCCGAGTTAATTTGATGTTCACAACAAATATTACGTTCGAGGGCTTATATGAAGTTTGATCATCAAATTTCCGAGGGAACCTATCACACATAGGGCCTGAGACAGAAGAACTCTATTGCTTTTATTGTTCAGCGCTAAATTTTGAGAGAAAATTGCCAAAATTAACGGTCACTATGCTCTGATAGGTGCCCGTTGAGGAGAGACACTATCGCGTCACGGGATCGATTTCGACCAATGGGAGCACGCCAAGATTTAGGGTTGTACTATGATCGCCGTTAGTACACATTCACCCTGGTCTGTTGCAAATACACGAATGCGATTGGCTCAATCGTCATTGTTTATTCGCTCTTAGTACACATTTTCCCTGGTCTATTGCAAATACACGAATGTGATTGACTCAATCCTCATTCAGTTATTCGCTGTTAGTAGACATTCACCCTGGTCTGTTGCAAATACACCAATGTGATTGGCTCAGTCCTCATTGTTTATTCGCTGTTAGTAGACACTCGCCCTTGCTTGTTACAAACACATGGATATGATTGTTTATTCGCTGATAGACCACCATCACGCGTGCTTATCATTTTGAAGATGTTGTTATATGTTTTTTATAATCATGCAATTATTTCCTAAAATTTATGCTGCAGGGGCCTAATTTTATGCAATGTTGCTGCGTAATAATACTGCACTAGCCTAACATTATGTAATGGTGTCCTATAATTATGCCACAACGGTCTCGATTCACGCAATATTTGCCTAAAATTATACCACTTCAGAAGCGAGCAGAAGACTGGGAACAAATAGTTAAATCACTTGATTGATGAAAACTAAGATAATCTTGCTACGTTTGGAATAATCAGTCAAACAGAAGCGGAAAAATGGCTTCAAATAATCAGATAATTTTCAGAGTTCGTTTGGTTGTGAGGGACAAACTTTGTCAAAATAGAGACGTTGAATTTGAATGAGATTTTCCCGACTTGTGGAAACTTGTCATCCAAACTTTCTCAAACACGCCAAGACTCCTAACTCTGATATGGTCTATCATGTGTAGGGCACTTTTTGTAAATAGCTAATCTTAGCGATGATTTTTATTTGGTCCCAGGCCTTTGCTCGTTTTTAAAATGGCCAGTGCTTACGCAATGCTACCCTTTAACTTTAAGCTATAATTATGCCATGTTTGACATCATCTGCAAAGCACCAATCGTGCTCGCTGCATGCAATATAATGTACTAAATTGTACTTTGTAATATTCTTAGCCAAAACAACAAAATGCCAATAACCTGGGCAAAAATAAAGGAAAACAAGAGAAGAAAGTACAATTTTCCTATTTCTATTTCTTTCCAATAATGTAGTAAGGGGTACCTTACGTTAAACTTAAGAAGAAAACCAAACCACTTCCCTAAACAGGTTTTAACATTGTGTCCTCCGTATATTAGATGTTGGTACATGCCCTGATAATTAGGCAATGACAAATTGCTTATGGGACTTACTTATTTCTTCTCTGCAATTAATTTAATGTTATTCAGTTGTCAAAACTCAATAAACATATGGGTAATGTAATATTTTAACTAGATTTTTTAAATAATTCTACCTATAGCAATAGCAGCAATATTTTCCCAATTTTTTATAAGTGCATTCTCTTATCATTGTTCAAATGTTATTTCTTTTCGCGACAACCAGGGTCGTATTTCATACATACTTTAATTTCCTACGTTCAAATTTGACTCAAACTGTAACCTTCCTAAATTGAAAAATCCGAACAAATAAAGCATCCGAACAGTAACGGAGGCTTTTTGCATTAATTTACGGAACATGAAACATAGAACATGACCACAAAAAATCCACATCTTCTAGGCTGATTTATTTTACTTAGACTGGAAATGTTTTCGCTTAGATGGTTAAAGAAGGATTCATTTGGGTGTTCGAGCACTGCAGTAAGGTTTACTATAGACTATGTAAAACAACTGTTGTTAAGCTGCTTTCCATAAATCGTTATGACCGATTTAGCTTCTTTAAAGAAGTTTTAATAATGAAAAAAAAAATCGCCCTAAATGTGCAGGAAAAAGTTAATATTTTTATCCAAAGTTTTTTTTGCCCGTATGAAAAGGGTCGTAAAATTTTCGAGTTGACGTACTGTAAACAACACACCAGATAAGTTAAACGTGACAGGAAAATACTTGTATGCACTGAGAACCGACACATAGGGCAAAAGATTTGTAACCTCTGCCTTTATATCTAAAGATGAAACTTTCCCTATCGTAAAGTGGTTCGTGAAAATCATTCTTTTACAGAAAAGGCATTTGGGTATAATCTAGCACTATTAGCAGCGAAATATTTCTGCTATAATACATCTATCATTAATCTTGAAGCTTTTTTCAGTCTTGCTATGTCCTTGTGTGCATTATTTGTTAATCAAACCGTAGCCAGAGTTGCGTATTCTTCTTAGAAGCTGCGTCAATTGTCTTCCTTATTTATGCCACGCGCTAACTTGCCGAGCAAACAGCTTTTCTATGCCACAAATCCTCCCTGTTCAAAAAAAAACATTTCTCCTTATTGCAGGAAATTATAGCTACAAATGAAGGAGTTTTTAGCGATTAATTTACAATTGCGAATATTGTATACGTTTTTTAACAACACGAAAAAAAAGTTTCAAGAAACTTATCAAATTGGCGAAAAGCACGCGCCACGAAACAGTCCTTCAAAGTCGCTAGACTACCCTAGCTTTTCGCAAAAATTACCAGTAACAAGGTAGGTGTTTTGATCCTTCATCTCTTAAGAATCCGCAACTACAAATTCACATTTACCCCCAATACTCCCCTTAAGAAAAAACTGTTAAAGGACTGTAACACACGAAGGTAATGCCCAAAATGTTGGCATTTATAAGTATATCACTTCCGGGTATCATTCACAGAGTTAAAGTGACAACCACCCCGTGCAGCCCAATAAACGGTACCGTGGAAGAGTACTGCTCAATAGCTTTCATCTGATTGGTCGAACAGTGCATTTATGAATGGACTCAAATGTTATAAAACTACGTTAAAACAACTAGGACAAGGAAGTTTCTAATTCACTTTGAGCTCAAATTCCTGTTGACTAAGGTTTAAGCTTGTTAAACTTTGGTGTCAAGGCCTATGGTTGAGCAGTGGTCATCAGTAAATAGGGTTAAGCTCTAATGTTAACATAAGGGTTTAAGTTCGGATTTTATGGTATCTTAAGTTAAACCCTGATTTTTAGTATTTTTAACAGACAGTATATTAAGTATTCAGTATTCGCCTAGAGGACAATAAAACGCCCACTGATAAAGCATGTTTTTTTTTTAGCCAATTAACATTACAATAAAGAATATAATTAACGATGAAGAACTGCTGTTTACTCACACAGGCGGAGTGTTCCTCCTTGTCAGTGGTATCGCGGCGCTCCTAAATTTATGTAGAGCGAAGGTAGCTTAGGAAATAGTTTAAATGTATGTAGATAGACGAAGGTATTTCAATTCCTTAGCTGAAAGAATATTAAATTTCACAAGAGAGAAGGAAGCTGCTAATTTGATTGACAGATCTCAGATTTATTTAGTAAGAAAGTAGCTCAATAATTCGTCTTAGGTGCTCAGAAATTGATCTCGGGCGAAGATTATATACCTTACGATTTAGTGGGACCACGCAACATTATTGCAAAACCCAAATTTTTATTTACAAAAAACGTTTTTTTCTTTCACAAAAGTGTCAAAATGTTACGAGTGCGCAAAAACGTAAACATTTTCAAAAACAATATTTTATATTTTTGGTAGCCCTTTAAATTTCGTTACACCAAGAGAATGTGGGTCATAACTTTTTGACGTTCCTTTAATTTTGCTTTCGAAAGAAGGTAACTAATGGGTTTGGTTAAAGTGTTCTTTAAAAATACAGTTTACTTGACATGCTTTTAGTTTTGACATGTTTTCAGATATATTTAGAGAGAAAAAGTAGCTAGATTTTCGGCAGATGTGGTTTTGATTATTGGGCAAAATTGTTGCCTGGACTTTAAAAGAATGTTTATTTCAGACACGGGGATGTACAGTTTGTTCGAGATAGCTGCATCTGCGTACACTTCTTTCGCTCATATTTGATCAATACTTACTTTGAATGGATGCTTCGAATATACCATGGATCTAAAGAGAGAAAGAGAGAAAAAGAAGAAAAAAACGAAAATAAGCTAAGGGTCGTAATGGCTTTTGAAAAAGGCTCAATTTGAGGATGGTGTCTCATTTTGTTACTGCGCATACGTTCTGCGCATCTCCAGGTGGCCTGGGAAAGAGTTTACGTCTTATTCAAACCTTTTAGCCGCGGATCGGACGCGGGTGGTCACTTCTCGCGTCTTCAGCGTAACTCCAAAGATATCCTCGTGATACCGTCCGGTGCTCTGAAAGGAAACATAGACATTAAAGCATAAAAAGGGTCTGTCACTTAAACAGAGTTTAGCAGTGGTGTAACAAATACGAGGTCTGACTCGAAGAAACCGAATATGTGAGCTTTCTTTACCATAATCAATGTCAACCTGGCATATACCACAGACTACAAGAACATTTATCTCCTTAAAACGACCCGGCTTGGAAGTATTTGTAGGGGTTCATTTATTGCCTTGAACCATGGTCTAAGTTAAACTTCTTCTAAAAAATTGGCTAAAAGAGATTATCAGCCTACCAATAAAACAACTATGGCTGTTTGGAGTTAACCCTTGAAGCCCGAAAATCCACATGCATATTCTCCTCACTGTTCTCCATATATTTCTTATGGTACTAGTTGGGAGAATTTGATTAAAAATCAACACATTTCATGAATAGTGATCATTTCCTTTATTCTCACGACCTATATATTTGAACAACTAGTGATACTGTAAGGAGAAACTAGATGCTTGTCACTCTCGGGGCTTAAAGGGTTAACGCATGTGTTGCTATCGAATGCTAGGCACGTGCATGGCTTTCGAGGAGGTTTAGTTATTGTACGCTGCAGTAGCCCCATAACCTGGAACTTTCCACTTTGATACCGCAACTGCGACAGACACTTTTTAAAGTTGGGTTATTTTAGAGACAAGAAGTCTTTTAAAGAAGAAGACTCGAACGCTACCGAGGATTTTCGAAAATGACCCGAATTTTTCCAAAGATATCTCAAGATGACCCGAAGATTCCGAAGACAACCGAGAATCAGAAGCTTACGTAGCAGGAAAAGCTTATTTAAGGTAACCCAACTTGAAAATACGCCCTTTCATGGCAGTTGCTACGCTCCAGGTAATTGGCTTCCGGATCCACATAGGCAGTATGTCGCCGGTACCCATTTATACACCAGGGTGGAGAGAGACATAGACTACTCGCAGTCTACTTCGAACCACCGACCATCAGATTTAAAAGCTGACAGGCTAACGAATACACCAAAGCGTCTCTACTGCAGTAATATCTGAGTAAGGAATTTTTCTTTACTTTGATGAAAATTTTAAAGTCAAGTGGGAAGTCAAACGCCTCCGTTCTTTTGCATACTAACACGGCACTTGGAAAAAAGCACGGGACGGGAGGGTAGGGGAGGTAAAGTTGAAAGCTGAAGGGGATAGGTGGGACATCAGTCCTACTGGTAATGTTACCTTCAATTTGTCAATTGTCTCTTGTGCTTCCTGTTGAGACATGGCGGCGTGATCGTGCAGAAGAGTCTGCAAATGTAATTGCAAGGTTAAGTAAATCATGCTGTATAACACTCCTGTCGCAATTCATAGAAATTAGCTCAGCTATTATTACCGGGCTTTGCCAAGTTCAGTACGATTACTACGGCGTCTGCATTTGTAAGCTGTAATTTTTTTACCACAAAATTTACAAAGTGTGTAAGGACCCTCCATAAAGCGGAAAGTAATTTGCATTTGTGATTGGCTAAACAAACGCGTATCCTTTCTTTAAAAGCTAATACAAGTAGAACCAAAACCAATTGTGATGTGCTCGCACGCGTTTTACTGCACTGGACACCGGTTACATGTACTGACTTCGAGCTCTGATTGGTTGATTGGTTTTGTTGCATCTGTCGTGATTGGTCAGAGAAATCACATCGCTTCGGACGTACGAAGCCCAATATTCCATTCCCTTGTTGTCTTGTGCCTCTTTTTCAAAGCGAGGCCTCATGCTCAACCTTTTGTATTGGAATGAGTCTTATTTGCATGTGAATGAATAGTTATTTTCATATGAAAAGCTGTGCGCCAAGAATCGCTTTGAAAAATAATACAATAATACAATACAATAATATTTCTATAGCGCTTATCCGTTAAAGCGCCTAAGACAGCTCGGAAATGGCCTATTGAAAAGTGCTCTAGCAACAACTTACTAAAACGCCACTCAACCTTACCTGCAAGGTTTTACAAACATCGTCAGCCATTTTCACATCCCCACACACATATAAGTGCGCTTGGTGGCTCAGGAGTTTTTCACAAATGTCAAAAGCTTCTTCCTTCATCATGTCTTGAACGTATTTCTGATTAAAACAAATTAACTTCTCTGTTATAACTGTTACAAATTGGTCTAGAGGATACACAAAAATCAACTAAAAATGAGCAGTTATAAGTAAGAATAAACCCCTTTTCCCAATATCAGCATGCCAATAGAAAAAAGAGTGGTCCCCTATATGGATATTTACCTTGTAATTAAATTTAATTAATCTATCTTAAGGTTAAAAAATACAGTGGATGTACAATGACAAAATTAGGTACAAATCGAATAAAAATAGGGGAAAAGCAATCATCAAGAAATTAATGAGGTACCGTAAATTAAAGAAACACAACAAACAAAAAACAAACAAGGAAACAAACATAGAAAGACAGATAAGTCAACTCAATAGCTTAAATAAGAATGGCTTAAGTTTTAAATAGAAATAACTTGTTCTTGGCGGAAACTAAAACATTGCAAGCTTAAATTTTTTTCAAGTTTCTTTACAGTTGCCCCTAATTCCTAACATCACTAAGGGAAGTCCCTCTAAAGTGACTCATCCTCAGCTCTACAGTATGATCTTTTTATAGATTATAAGGGACGCCATTTTCTTCTCACCTTTGGTTTTTCAGGTTCCCGTGAAAGAGCTAAATGGATCTCCGTCAAAGCACCCTCGCCTTTCGCTTTCTCCATTTCATCCCTGTAGATGTGATCTTGTTTAGAATTTCTACATCCAAAAAACAGCAACATCGAGCCCCATTTTCCGGGGAAAGGGCTCAACACATTGCTGCCATCTACAGTAAAATCACGGTGCTGTAGAACGGGACTCGAGTCGGGTGTGACGTCATTAGCCCTTGGTCTTGGAGCAGGTTTGTTGGTCATGTCATACTGACGTTGCTGCCAAAAGCTGCGGAACGGTGCTATCCCCGTCCCAGGTCCCACCATGATAACTGCGGCCGCGCCGTCTTCAGGCATATGGAAGGTATGGGCTCTATGAAAACGAAACATGTTACTGTAGTTTATAAGTTGCCTTTAAACAAGACAATTTTCTCCTAGCAAGGAGGTGGAGAAAGTGGAGGTGGCTGTCGCATAAAACTGATGAAAGTGCTCAACGGTGCTTTGGTGCCAGCAAGAACCTCGCATTGTGAAAGTGCGCAGATCACAAAAGGTTTCGAGCCATGGTCTGTGAACGTAAAACTAAAGACTGGGCACAGTTGTTCTCTCTTCCTAACTTTATTAAACACTGAACTCGTTGAACACTTAATGGAGACCATTAACCAGAGCACCAAACTCAGCCTTCCCTGCATCTTAGCTTCGGATTATGGCCAGTTATTCCTTGAAAACTTCGGGAAGTCTTCGGTTATCTTGAGAAATTTTGAAAGAATTCGGTTCATCTTCGGAAGACTTCGGGTCATCTAAAAATGACCGATTTTGAGACACAGACAGAGTATGGAAGTTATACGTTCCAGATAGTAGACTCCTGATTCTTAAAGTTTAGTTTAATATTTTTACTGTGCCAGTAAACAGCCAGCATCATTGGGCTCTAAAATAAGGTCTTAACCGCTGTAGATTATCATTAAGATTATCTGTACTTACTGTCTGATATAACAAGGTACGCTGTCTCCGGGCTCTAAGCCGTCCAGCCAAGTGGAGCACACTCCATGATGCAAGGGTCCTTTGCCACTTGCTGTAAATAAATAAGAATAACTACATTAATCGACCACTCTAAGAACGGTGAAGGCTGGCAACGAACTTTGAAAATCAATTCATTGATTAAAATGATGTTTATCATCCAATAAATAACCTCAAATGTGGTAATCCTGCCAAGACTGGAACCGGTCGGTTAAATAGAAACTGGATAAATAAATATGGCTTGTAACAGAAGGAGAATTTAGTACATGGAAACGTTCATATGGGATTTTCTCTATATCTATAATCTTGTAGTTTGGTGACTTTTTAGACAAACTTTTTCATACTTAGGCCACTAATTTTGATAAGTACTTGAATTAAGTTGATAGATTGCCGTTATTATTTGAATTGGTCCCAGGCCTCTACTCGTTTTTTTTTTTTCAGTTAACAGAACGTCGGTAGCTCATTCAGAGACATGGCTTCCAATCATATGCTTGCAAAAATTATTCACTTTGGGCTTCATTTCAAGAAAACCAGGAAATAGGATTCAAGTTTATAACTTAAAAATACCTCTTCAATACAAACTACTATAAACGCAGGTGTAATTATTTTATTACAGCCATCGTTATTTCACAGGTATCTTTATCGGGTATCGGCTGTTTAGCTCAACAGACAACAGAGCTTGCTTGGACCTCCTGCCGAAACTACAAGGATCTGTGAAAGGAACCTTCATGTTTCTAGGGCGCTGAACTTGTAATCCGGAGGTCCCGGGTTCAAGTCTTCCTCTCTGACCACTTGGATTTGTTTTACGGTAGTCTCGTGCACAAATCCTCAGCCACGCTTGTAAATAGCCAACTGGTAGGCCTCCCATCAGTTGGTTAAGTCTTTTTAATGTTTGTTTCATTTGTAATGTTATTTTCAGAGGTTTATAGTGTTCCCAATTAGCACTGCCGTGTTAAATATTCAGACATTTAAATAAAGTTATTTATTATTTATTTTATTTATGTAAGGCCATCATTTTGGTATTAAAATCTAATGAACGAATTAACGACAAGCTACTTTGCGTTTGCCCGGCTGAACCCACGTTGTTTGAATATTCGGTGTGCAAGTGTGAAAGTTTTTCTCAATAGTCCTGTACCAGTAGCTTCATGACAAGTTTCTATATAGTGAAGTAAATTTCTCACCTTTCTTGTAAAATTGAACCACTGCTACCGTGAGATGAACTTCGCCAGGAAAGAGGTCTGGGGACGAGGAGATGGAGTAGAATCGCTGTTGGTGACACACAAAAAAGTATAAAAATAAGTAAAATAAAAGAATAAGTTGTTAATGCACCGCAGAGCTGCAAGGCGTTGTAACCTGCGATCAGGCTCTATTTTCGTTTCGCTCGGTGAAACATTCAGGCGGGAATAGCCTGAGAAAACAGCCAACGTTTCGCGACCCTCGCAAAACGACGTCTGAGTAACGAGCACAGAAATTCCATACTGATGACGCGTCACTATCCAAATCTTGGTAGTGCTTCTGATTGGTGGAAACGAAATTCCCTCGCGTTTCAACCAATCAGAAGCACTACCTAGATCTGGGTAGTGACGCGTCATCAGTATGGAATTTTTGCGCTCGTTACTCAGACGTCGTTTCGCGAGGGCTCAAGTAGCGACCTCGCGAGACGTTGGCTGTTTTCTCAGGCTAAGGCGGGAAGGGCGAAACGAAAAATAGCTAGAGCCTGATACAATCCTTCTACGGAACGTCTGCCGCCCACTTTTTTGACAATCAAAATTTGTTCTGCTTGCACGCTCCTCGGTATGCAAATTTCCCATAACGGCATGTTCGCAAAGAGTCTGCAAATGTCGGCAAAAATAAGAAAATCACAGGCTAAGATAAATCTTGGCACTAGCGCTCAAATTTACAACTTGAAGGTACGCGCTCCGCTTTTTTACATAGTTGCTCTGTCTGAGCTGAAACTGAATGAAAATTCAGAACACGACGAGGTTTACATGTACCAAAATATGCTGCATGTTTGAATCCTTTCTCATGTCAGGTGGTATCCGCAAATATTCTCTACGCATTTGTCCCCGATTTTCTGCGTAAAATACCTTGGGGAATTAATTTAGTTCCAGAAGTGATAAATATACCAGCGAATTTCGTCTCTAAACAGCAGCGAATTTTAAAACGAAGAACATTTATTATAAACCTAGTCAGATCCTTTGATATCAATGTCAGAGATCAATGAAACGACATTAGTAACACTGAATGAATACACTGAAATTCTTTATTACTCAGGTAAAAATAAATACAGCATCTCGCTGAGTGCGGCTCTCGCTAAACATCAGTTTACCGTTAAGTTAACCGCATTATCGGTTGACTTGCTGATCACTCTTGGCGAAAGATACTAGTCTCCCTGCTGTTCGTTTTGTTTCGTAAAACGCTGAAACAACCACTACTCTGCTTATATTGTCAATACTAGCTGAAAGCCTTCAAATGAAAATTTCGAGACACGATGCGATAAAACGGGATACGTACTTCACTGTTTCTGTACTTCTCTGCTCCGAGTGAGAGACAGCTTGCATCAAACCGGACGCCATTCTCAGGAGAGAAAGAAATGATGACAATTCTCCTAGAACGAGGAGAATATCTTTGAGCGACACGTTTACCTCGGCAGACTTGTTCCTTGGAAATGGCAGTCGGATCGAAAATTGTGAGCGAGTCTCGCAGACAATTTACTTCCGTTGACAGCTCTATTGTTAAAGGACCAATCAGATTGCGAGATTCCCGCGGCCAAAATTTGGCCGCCGTGCACGAACTCTTCTGAGAGATTGTATCAGGCCCTATTTTATCGAGCGACCCACGTAAGAGGATATGAGAACGATGCTAAAATTCGGCCTGATCGCAGGTTAAGGCGTTGTTACTGGTAGAGTCGAGTAACCAGCAACATGCTGAATAAGCTTCAAGTATTTATAAAAAGTGTTTGTGGAGTTTACAGAACATCAGAGGGTCGGAGAAGATAATTATAAGGATCATTTCACGTTTCTAGGAAACCCCCACAAACCCCTCCCCTAACCCAAAATTTTGCTCTAAGTGATAATGAGTAAAAAAAATGTTGGGTTAGGGGAGGGGTAGGTGGAAGGTTTCCTCCAGAAACGTGGAATTCAATTACAATAAGGATTCATGGCAACGAAAAAAGCAAAAATGGATGGAGGTAATGCTAAAGAGGAGAGCATGGGCATGGATTGGTAATACGCTAAGAGGCCGGGGAGAAATTTGGTGAAAATGGCCCTTAAATGGAACTTCAGGGCAGAAGATAAGTTCAAACATTGCGACGTTCCTTCTTGGCACAACTGAAGGTCAAAGGCATGATACAAACTACAAAATACAAACTCTATTGACACTCCCCAAAAAGGTTTCTCAGTGACAACTAAAATTGTAACGAAAATATGAAATGGCTACGGGCAAAGAGAACAGCCGAGAACAAGACCAGATAGAAAAGTTTGGTCCCGACGATACCCCAGTAAGTTCCTAAGAATTCAAGCTCAGTCCACCATTTCAAGAGAACCAGACCCTATCACACCGTGACGAACGCTGGGAAACTACGTATAGACGACCCCAGCCTTTTGGTTGGCTGTACTCGTCTCGACATGGGATCAAATAAGGTATAACCTTACAACAACAACTGTTAGAGGAAGCAGCACTCACCGGCTGCAGCAGTGGTAACTGAGTGAGTAACAGTGCAGCGGGAACTTGTAGAGAAGGATAATCTTGCAGCACTTCAAGAACATTGCATTCATTTTCAAACTTCCAGTCCTCGTATCGGTTATTACCCTAGAGATAAAAAAATTCGACTGAATAAACAACTTCCAGTCTATCAGAAATATAAAACTGAAAAAGCTACTGGGTACATGTGTGAATTATGTTATTACAAAAGGCACTAGACCATTAATAGAACAAATTAAGATGATGAGATCTTGATCCGGATGCCCAGGTTGTCAGCCTCAAGTACCCTATATGTAAAAGGCCATGCTGCTTTGAATAATTTCTCAGGGAAAATTTAAATTCTTGTATTATAGGGGTTAACATTGGTTGCTTCAGTTATTGCTAAGGACCGTGAGTGTTAAGCATTTTCAAAAAAAGTCCGGAAATTTCGCTTGGGCTGTAAATGGTGAGGCCATTTTGGTGTGCCGGACTAGAAAATCTAAAATAAACGAAACGTCTTGAAAGGTAGTCTCAACCGGAGTATCCAAACGGCAAATTGTGTTCGATATACTTTTTTCTATCATTTACGGGTCCTGCGCCAATAGTCAAACTAGGTCCAGACTCTCTGTAAATTAGAGTGAATTGCACAAATGGTACATGCTAATCACGAAACGGAATTTTCCATTCGGGAGGTTTTGCTTACCATTTGCACACACCGTAGAGCAACCGGTTTCCTTCCTGTAAATGGTAAACAACCCGTATTTTATAGTAGGCTGTTTTCCGTGGTCAAAATTTAGAGGTGGTTTACAAAAATGTTTGCGCCTGCGTAGCTAAAGGCAGTCCCAAACTGAGCGTCAGAACGAGAAGAAAAGCTAAAACTAGAGGAAAGGAGCTAAAGTCATGCGTTTTTTTTGTAAAAATCGGAGAAAATCAACTTTATCTGTTAACTAACATCAGGAAATTATTACCATTTACGCGAGATATAGAAACGCTACTGAAGGATTGTTCAAATCTTGAATTTGTGAGACTGGAACGTAAGAAGATACGGTCCTAACGGTATTGATTGTTACGAAGTTCCGTAGAACACAGTTGAATAGCTAATACTTGCAGACAGGAATCGACTGGAAAAGTTCCTCGTTTCCAAAAAGGTGTCTTAACATTTGAATGTACTCTTACCTCGCCAAGAGCTTCCAATTCATCCTTATCTTCTTTCTCTGTAGCCTAGAAAACAACAAAAATGTGGATTAAGGTGCACGTTAGACGTAATAGGGACCTTCACAGACGTTGACGTTCTAACGTAAGAGAATATGAGAGCGATGCTAAAATTCGGCCTGATCGCAGGTTATTGACGTTTCGAATGTCACGCAAGTCTTTTGTTTCTTGTTTGGTGTGTTTGACTTGATAAGTTCGAGCCAAATCTGTCAAAACAAGTGTTTTTCCATTCTTAGTGAGGACAAAATTAAGCCATGCAATAAAGAGGACATAAGAATTCAGTTGCCCAGTGAAACGCCAGTGACGTCATTGCAGGATAATCGCACCGGTATCGCAGAAATCATGGGTTCGATTCCCGTTCAAGCCTGAATTTTTTCAGGTTTCTTCTTTTCAACCGCGTGGGTTGAAACACCTTCACTGCGATGATCTACATATAAATCTATCTTTATCTGCACTTCAAATATATGAATTTCATATATTAACGTTGATAATCGCAATTATTAAATTCTCAATCTCGGTTCGTTATTGAATTTCCAGCTTTCTGATTGGTTCGCCACACATCTTACCAGCGAATAACCCTGTGTTTTACCTTATAAGGTAATTAGATGATTTATTTCTCAATCTCGGTGATAAGTTGAGTTCCAAGCTTTCTGATTGGTTCACCCGACACAGGTTAACAGCCAATAGCCTGCTTTTTACCTAATGAGGAAATTGGGTGCCGTGCGAGTGCCGCGGCGTTTAAAAGCGACGTAAATACTTTGTCCAAAAACAAGTTTAAAAAAATCAGCAACGATCAACGAATTTCGGAATTAAATAAAACTGTCATTCCACTCGCGCTTGCTGGATATGAAGTGTCTGTAACCAACTCGGCACTACGTGCCTCACCTCATTCTTAACCCCATGTATAAAAATGTATATTCTCCTTACTGTTCTCCATACATTTCATATGGAACTAGTAAGGAGATTTGCCTAAATATTAAGACATCCGATCCTTGGTGATGACTTTCTTAGTTCCCATCACTTGAATGTTTGAACAAGTAGCGTTAATGTAAAGGGAAATTTCGTTTTAGTCATTGTTAGGCCTTAAAGGGTTATCGTGGGTTCGAGGAATAACTGGCTCACAGAATTTTGTCAAGGAATCATGCGTTCCTGTTATATCCATGGTACAACTTACCATTGTGGCCAGGAATTTAAGGAACTGAGGTGACGGCACACTTGTGATGTCCAGGTAACGTGACAAAACCTCCCTCACGGTAGTGGGGGAGGGGAGACGAG
Source organism: Siderastrea radians (assembly GCA_964017195.1). Lineage (NCBI taxonomy): Eukaryota > Metazoa > Cnidaria > Anthozoa > Scleractinia > Rhizangiidae > Siderastrea > Siderastrea radians. The sequence continues at coordinate 7,958,155 of OZ024897.1, read as the reverse complement.
TGAATGGCTCCCACTTCTTAGCTGTGCCGAGAGGTCCTAAGAAACGAATCACAGCGCAGCTAAATTAAGAAAAGATCGACGTAAAACAGGATAGGTGCGGTTTTAAACACACGCCACATATATCTGTGGCAGGTGGCTTTAGTACACATTTTATGTAAAAATGGACTCTGTGATGGTACCTACACCATAAATTCAGGATCATGTTTCTGAAAGGAGCAAGCCAATCGAACACAATAGGAAACTTAAGCCTAGACGTCCGTGAGCCGCGGACGTCAACCGAAAGTTGAAACTTCTCTTTGTTGACTTGTTTTTGCTCCTAAACAAAGCCTGAAAAACTCCTGTTTTGGTGTCCAGTTGTTTAACACGACATACAGAGGTGATGGCGTTGAGATGTCTCAAAGGGGAAACATTCAACTTTCGGTTGCCGTCCGTGGCTCAAGAATATCTGTGCTTACGTTTCCTAATATGGCCTGATGTGTTACTCCCTGACGATTAGAGCTTTGTTGAACCTTAAATGATCCTTCAATGAAAGTTACTGAATGGTGCTTGATATGTTACTCACAGAGGGTTACAGCTTTGTTGAATCATAAATTATCCTTGAATATAAGCTACTCAGTAGTACTTTTTGCTGTCATACTATTTATTATGCTGCACAGGATGGTTCGAAATTGGAGTCTGAGAGCCATTAAATAGTACATTCCTGTGGTGCTGTTTATTATGCTGCACAAGTTGGTTCTGTCTTTTGAGTCTGTGGATGAATTCCTAAAGGTGTGACCATTAAAATGGTCCTGGTGGTCTCTATATTTTGACAGAAATGTAATCTGGATGTTTTTCGCTTTCGAGCTCAGCTGCGTTTAGGATTTTAAGAGAATTTGTGTACCTTTGACTTCTCGCAACACTTCAACATCAATAGGCAGATCTGGGTCAACGTCGTCACACAACCTGTTAATCAAACCTTGCACCAACTCAGGACGATTGGCGGGGAAAATGGCCACGTGATCTCCTGGTTTGTACTGAAGTTCGGCGTTCTTGTCTACCTTGAGCTGAACCAAGATGGTGGAGCGACTACGTAGACAAAGTTATAAAAGTGAATAAGGTTACGATCATCCGTTGGGGGCTTAAAGATCTGCCATTAAGAGCCATTTTCTGAGAATATCGAGAATCGAAAGACACTCAGGAAAAATCGAATTTTTTTTTATTTTGCCAAAACATCCCTTTGGGTAAGCTAATTCAAGAAAAAATAATCCAAAGTTCCAACGAGTTATTTAACGGACGAAAATTTAAAAAGTTCGAAAAATGCATAAAATGGCGGTTTTAGCGTCTCTAAACGGGTCAAATTCTCACTCAACTTTAGGACGCCGGTGAGAGCGTAAAAAAGATTCTTTTAAAACGAAACAAACAATGAACATTATTTAACCTTTGTACTTTAAAACTGTGTAATAAATTTGTCAATGTTTGGTTTCAAACATTTTCAAGAGGCGTTCTTATCGAGCCGCTCTTAACCTCGTTTATCACAAGGTAAAATGAAGGCCAACTTCGGCCACGTAAAACGGCATCTGGTATGTATCATTCAACGATTAAGACTACACAGAAAGAAAGCTCTGTCATTATACTTTTAACCAGGAAAGTTACAGCTTTGGGAATTAAATACTTCCCCGTCAGTAAATTTTTACTGTTTAGTGATCTGAGCGGTTAGAATTATATGCGAATTACAGATTTAATTCCTGGAATACTGCTAACAATTACGAAGGTCGTTAAAGATAGGCTTACCATTAGCTACACATGCATGCACAATGTTTTACGTGATCTTTAAAAGAAGGTTCTGCTTTCTTGAGTGGTGCTGAGTCTTACTATGTTAAAACAAAGCAGATTTCTAACGGTATTTCAACAAGACAGGAATCCACTCATTCAACTGAACCAAGATAACATCGAAAACAGTGTGAAACAACGTATTATGCCACCTACCTTGCCAACCAAAAAAGCAACAGTACAATAGAAAAACATTCCAAACTGTAAACAAACGAATTTTCAGTATCCTGATTGAGCGAAGATAATTTAAACTCATCGCATAGAGGAATATGCGGAAAGACAGGTGACCTCTGCACTGACCCGCACGTGTCACACCACACTGACAGAGAGAGTCACGTATTCGAGTTCTGTCATGTGATTTGAGATATAAATACAGGAATAAAAACTTGGTGGGAAATTAAAAGAAAAAAAAAACTTGCAAGAGATAGCCAGTAGATTCAGTTGTTGGATTACATGTTAGTCTCCACAAAGGAGGGTCACGACTCTTTCTACAAAGTGCGGTAATTTTGCAATGTACGTATATTACAGTAAGTTTTGTTCAGGGTGTGTTGTACTGATATATGGCATGAAGTAGTTTTTCCGCACTTCTGAAGAGGGTTACTGCCTGTGGATTAAGCAGTGATTACCCAGGCCACGTTGAAGTTGTTTCCCTAAAAGAATGCACAAGAGAGCCGGGCTCGCAGCATCTTTAATTGCGACCAAGTGCAGATAAAGCGGTTGCCAGTGAATTCAAGTTGTTTTTTTAATAGCCCGAGCAGATAATGTTATTGCATTTTGTTGCGGAAGTACTGTGTTCCATAATATTGGCCACAGATACTTCGTGGCACTCGGCGTTCCTTAATCTACAATCCTGGACGGAATAACATGGAACAGAAACCCCCCTACCCCTCCAAAATCAATGTTGAAGTCGCACGAAGAGGAAAACGCGCCATTTTGCATCCTTAATTTGGGGGGGAGGGGAAGATGCGTATAAAATTATATACCATGTTTAGGGACAGAGACCAAAAACCGTATCCTGTCCAGCGGCACACCCCAGTATAGTCCAGATAAGGGGGTAACCCTCCCTTCCGGGGGGGGGGAGGTGGTGCCGTGTTTAGCACGACGATAGCACGACGATAGCACGGTATGATTTCAGACGCCGAAAATTCAACTTCAGTGCAATCTTCCTTGGTAGCAGTTCGAGCGAGCGAGACGCGGAAGCCACGCGGGCCCATGCGTGAGCTCGCCCACATGATACCTTTTCTCACTTTGCCATTTAAGCTTGCAATTGCACCTTTTTGGTTTTTGCGTCATGAGGTTGAAAGCTTAGAGTTCATAGTATATTTATCTTTGATTTTTGGTTATTTAGGCATATTTTTTTTTCAGTAGAAGAGTCTCACCTGTCATTGACAATATGTCCTCGCCACAGAGCGGAGTTTGGTATTCGCTGGAGTTACTCTACAGTGAGATGAAGTGTTCCTCCTGAAATGGCCGCGCATAAAACAGCCACAGCTGTGGCGAGGACATATTGTTAATGACAGGTGAGACTCTTCTACTGAAAAAAAATGTGCCTAAATAACCAAAAATTAAAGATAAATATACTTTCAACTCCAAGCTTCCAACCTCATGACGCAAAGGAACCAAAGAAGCGCAAGCTAAAATAGCAAAGCGAGAAAAGGTATCAAGTGGGGGAGTTCTCACATGGGCCCGCGTGACTTCCGCGTCTCGCTCGCTCAAACTGCTGCCAAGGAAGATTACATCAGGGGAAGTTCAATAATCGCATCGTGCTATCATCGATGAATATTGTGCTACAGTTGAGCGAGGTAAGGCTAAGGACGCCCCCCCCCCCCCCGAAGGGAGGGTTACTGCCTTATGTGGTCAGTACTGGGGTGTGCCGCTGGCCAGGCTGTGATATTTTTGGTCTCTGTACCTAAACATGGTATAAAATTTTATGCGCGTTTTCCCCAACCGGGTATGGTCTGCACGATCGACGTTAGATTTCGTTTTTCTGTCCTAAACAGGGTCCGGATGTCAAACTCGCAGCGTCACCTTACACCCAAACATTGGTCAAAAGACCCCGTTCTCTCCCTCCCCCTCCCCGGCGCCGGAAGGCACAGGAGTAGCGCGACTCTGCAGAATCTAGATTAAGGGACGCCGAGTGCTATGAAGTCAGTAAATCCAGAACAAAATACAATAACATTACCTGCTCGGGCTAACAACTTGAATTGACTGTCAACCGCTTTATCTGCACTTTGTCCGTGCAATTGAAGATGCTGTGAGATGCCTCTTGTGCATTCTTTTAGGGAAACAACTTCAACGTGGCCAGGGTAATCACTGCTTAATCCACAGGCAGTAACCCTCTCCAGAAAAGCGGAAAAACTACTTGACGCGATATATCAGTACTTACACACGCTGAACGTAACTTACTGCAACATTTATTTTATTTCATGAGCTGTAATTAAATTAGAAGTAAAATTACAACAGCACGTACGTATCAAATTACCACTCTTTATAGAAAGAGTCGTGACCGTAAAAACTCCTTTGTGGAGCTTATGCTAACATGTAATCCAACAAAGTACTGGCTAGGTGTTGCAAGTTTTTTTTTCTTTTTAACTTTCCACCAAGTTTTTATCTCAAATCACATGACAGAACTCGAATACGTGACTCTCTCTGTCAGTGTGGTGTGACACGTGCGGGTCAGTACAGAAGTCACCTGTCTTTCCGCATATTCCTCTACGCGATGAGTTTAAATTATCTTCGCGCAATCAGGATACTGAAAATTCGTTTGTTTACAGTTTGGAATGTTTTTCTATTGTATTGTTGCTTTTTTGGTTGGCAAGGTAGGCGGCATAATACGTTGTTTCACACTGTTTTCGATGTTATCTTGGCTCAGTTGAATGAGTGGATTCCTGTCTTGTTAAAATGCCGTTAAAAATCTGCTTTGTTTTAACATAATAAGACTCAACACCACTCAAGAAAGCAGAACCTTCTTTTAAAGATCAGGAAAAACATTGTGCATGCATGTGTAACTAATGGTAAGCCTATCTTTAACGACCTTTGTAATTGTCAGCAGTATTCCAGGAATTAAATCTGTAATTCGCATATAATTCTACCCGCTCAGATCACTAAACAGTAAAAATTTACTGACGGGGAAGTATTTAATTCCCAAAGCTGTAACTTTCCTGGTTAAAAGTACAATGACAGAGCTTTCTTTCTGTGTAGTCTTAATCGTTGAATGATACATACCAGATGCCGTTTTACGTGGCCGAAGTTGGCCTTCATTTTACCTTGTGATAAACGAGGTTAAGAGCGGCTCGATAAGAACGCCTCTTGAAAATGTTTGAAACCAAACATTGACAAATTTATTACACAGTTTTAAAGTACAAAGGTTAAGTAATGTTCATGGTTTGTTTCGTTTTAAAAGAATCTTTTTTACGCTCTCACCGGCGTCCTAAAGTTGAGTGAGAATTTGACCCGTTAAGAGACCCTAAAACCGCCATTTTATGCATTTTTCGAACTTTTTAAATTTTCGTCCGTTAAATAACTCGTTGGAACTTTGGATTATTTTTTCTTGAATTAGCTTACCCAAAGGGATGTTTTGGAAAAATAAAAAAAAATTCGATTTTTCTTGAGTGTCTTTCGATTCTCGATATTCTCAGAAAATGACTCTTAAGATGCCGCGGAGGTTAACAAGTATCATCAATATTACCGCAGAAAAGGCTGAAAAAATACAGTCGAAGCCCTCGTAAGCGACCACCTCGGGAATTCAGAAAAGTGGTCGCAACTATAGCTGGCCACTTAGGAGAATGGGCTCTCGTAAGCGACCACATAATGAAACAATAGAGAGTGGTCGCTTACAAGAGCTTTTAGCGTTAAGCTTGGCCTCTGTTAATGGTTACAAGAACCGAGTGCCTTTATTAAAGTGTTGACCGAGTGGTCGCTTACGAGAACTTAAATACAAAGGAAAATACCCGTTGGTAATTCACAAAAGCGGTCGCGGTCGTTTACGGGAGCGGCCGCGTACGAGAGCTTTTCATTACAGAGTCAAACGGGGTCGTAACTAGAGCTGGTCGCTTACGAGAGTGGTTGCAAGGAGAGCTTTGACTGTACGTTCTTTCTAATACAAGCTTTGTTTGCCTGTTGAGGGACGCGCGCGAGGTCCACGCGTATGCTTCTCCTCTAGTTTCCCGTCCCTGGCGAAGTGAACCTTGTGCGCACCCCCGAGACAGCGCCCCATAATTACTAAGGCTCTACATGTCGCACGTTTTTGATATAATATCCCCTGGCAATGCTTCTGGCAGCCGAGTTATACATCTGAGAGGGGTTCGAAAGTTTGAGCAAGGTTCGGACAAGCCTGACAGACAGGTGTTCTGTATGACAATGTTTACTTTTACTTATGCTGTGAATAATTTTACTTAATCATCATTCTTATTACATTCATTAATTATTGTTTTTAATTCATATATTACTGTTTATTATTTATTATCATTGTTGTGAGGCGCTACTGAATCTTTAGGAAATAGTGCCCTATAAATTTGTTGTCATTATTATAATTAATACCGAAACAGACATAATAATAGTTTATATCAACGTTTATACTTAATTTAGCAAGGTTTTACACACGGGTTTTTAATGTAAGATACAGTAAAAACCCGCGTACAAGAACGTGCTAAATTAATTAACAAGACACAAGAATTTTTACATCGTATTTTTGATAAGGGCATTTCTTTAGAAATGGAATTATCTTCTTTATTAATAAACACACAACTAATGGTTTTTTTTTATTAATAAATACACAGCTATTTCAATAAATGTTGTCGGATCAAAGCGTCCTAGGAGACCCAGAGGCAGATAGTGCGGGCGAGAGGCAGATAAAACGTGCAAGCAGAAGCTTGGTGCGAGCGAAAGTTTGCAAGACGGGCTGGAACAGCCCCTGGGAGGATACCTTTAACGGACTAGTTCAAGAGCCTATTTGCTTTCTTGCTTCTGATTGAGCTCAAATTTTGAGGCATTGTATTTTTTGTACCCAATCAGTGATCAGCTTATTTCCCCGTTCCTTTCTTGACGTCGTATATAAAGTGTAAGTTTGCTAAATATTGTGCCCAGATCTCATGCACTGGTGCGTACTGAAATCAACTTTTTGTGTCGCTTGCACCAGGCTTCAGCTTGCATCGATTTCGCCCGTTTTATCTGCCTCTCGCCCCGACTATCTGCCCCTGGGTCTCCGAGGATGGGATCAAAGCTCCTAGCCTACGTGACAGGCAGCAAGGCAGTGTGGTTTTTTATGAATAAATTTGTCAAAATCAGTGTCATGTGTACCATGCATTACCAGTCTTAAGAGCCTGTGGGATAGTGTTGGGAAACAAACAAGGCCCCTGAAAGAAAAGAAAACTGACGGCAAAAGTTTTCTCTTTTTCTTTTCTGTTTTTTTTTTTGTTTTGTTTTGTTTTCACTTCGTCTGATGCATTGAGAACTAGGTATAAAACTTAGACTAGATAGATAGTTTTATTAAGAAGTAAAATCATTGCAGCCCCCGGGCCGGCTGCATTGTGACCTACTTTATAGTGTAAATATTAAAAATATATATAAATATATGATACTACTATAAAAAGGATAAAATATAACCTATGATATCATGCAAAAAGGGAAATATCGGGTATTTGCAAGACTGACTTGCAAATACCCATACCACTTTTCGGTCTGCAGTAAAATTTTAAATACGGCCTGCAAGAAAAGCAGGCTTGATTGTTGTAAATTTTTTACCTTTAAAAACATAGTTAGGTGGATAGATAGTTGAAAATGAAAATACGCTGATGGAAATACCGTGTTATCTTATCTTATCTTACCTTATCTTAATACACTGTTCAATCAACCCACCCCCTCTCCATTTTTCACAGCCGCCAGTGGTCACCCCACCCCCCTCTCCATTTTTCACAGCCGCCAGTGGTCACCCCACCCCCTCTCCATTTTTCACAGCCGCCAGTGGTCACCCCACCCCCTCTCCATTTTTCACAGCCGCCAGTGGTCACCCTACCCCCCTCTCCATTTTTCACAGCCGCCAGTGGTCACCCCAACCCCCTCTCCATTTTTTCACAACCGCCAGTGGTCACCCCACCCCCCTCTCCATTTTTCACAGCCGCCAGTGATCACCCCACCCCCTCTCCATTTTTCACAGCCGCCAGTGGTCACCCCACCCCCCTCTCCTCTCCACTGAATATCGTATTCTTTTTTTTCATATATATCGTATCGTATAGTATCGTATTTTATATATCGTATCGTAAAATTTAGACTATAATATCGTATCCTGACCTTGAATCCTTAGACTGCAAGTTTTGCACGGACTTTAAGGTCGCAGATTGCACTGATTTACCGCAAATATGGGACAAACCTATAAAAACGAGAAAGTCAAATAACGAGTGTCAAGGCATGAGAAAGTAACGGTAAAGTTCTCGATTTCTTAACAATTTCTTGACCCTTCGCGCGGATCGGTTGAAGTGTGTAGACGCGATTTCAATTTTCTTTTGTTCATTTGTAAATGTTGCCCCGGAGAGGACCTTTACATTTGGGTACGAGTACGCCTTTTCAATTCCACTTTTGCAGGCATTACATTATCACGTCACATACCAATCTCGTTCCTGGAGCTTCCTTCTCTACTGGCAAGTAACACGAAGGAGTGAAGGCTTTGGAACATCACTGGTTTGAAATTCAAAAGTCGCAATCTCGTATTCGTAGTCCGATGTAATTAAAGGCGGCCAACCTCTGTTAGGCAAACACCTCCGATAGCTAGGTAGACATCTCTATTAGACGGTGTATTCACAAAATGAAATTCCCAAAATAGACTTTTTAAGTGCGATTCTTGGTTTTTTTTTTTTTTTTTTTTTTGCTTCTTTCATTTTTACCCTGTCCCTTTTATTTGAAAAGTTAAGGGACTCGAGAATTGAGATGTGAATTTAAGGGCTGATTTACACGGCACGTTATTTGTCCTACAAATAGCAATGGTAAGCAATTTGTAAGCTGTTGGATTTACACGAAACAATTCATGTTGTAAACGAGAAAGAATGTCGTCATGTAATTTTAGACTGTTGACATGGGAACAGAAGACAAAAATAACCTTCCCAAGGGCCAAAGGGATTCACTCTCTTATGTTGTAAACCTTTCGCAAGCACGTCGCATGCTAAAACGTTGTACTGCCAAAATCGGCCTCAAGAGCGATTTTGATTTTAAAACCTTATGGTCTGTATTCCTACCTAAAACATTAGATTCATCTCGCAGGTTTTATCCTCCCAGACTACCAACACAGATTTTGTTTCTGTGTACAATACCTTGAACAAGTTGATTGGTTGCTTTGTCTGCCTCGGCAATCTTGGAAAGTCGAAAGCGGCCTGGAACCCAGCCACTTGACACAGTATCCAGAGACTGAGTCGCTCCCTTTGCAATCTCATCACCGATGCAGAACGAGTCGCAAGAGGCCTGAAAACGAGAAGAAAACTGATACAGTGAAGCTCCCACTTTGTCGAGCGCTAACATTAAAAGGAAAATTGTTCGAGACTACGAGGTTTCACGATAGTGAGAGTGGGAACAAATGTTATGTTTTCACAGTCCTGAAGTCTTCTCTATAGGTCTCTATAAAGTAAAAATCAGTTTGGTTATTTATGTAGTTATTGTTTTAGGGTGTCTATTTAACCATTCAACAAACATATTGGCTATTGTAGGGTAACACGTAGGCGAACATCATCAGGTTAAATTGTGCAGCACATCGCAATTACTGAAAGTGGAGACATTTAGTTCAAGATGGTGGGAGATTCAAAATAACCGAGTTTGAGACATACAATAGCCAATAACTGAAGAATTAGCAAGTAAATAAAGGAGAAACGAGTGTCAGGTCAAGACAGCTGGGACTCGCGATAGTGGGGATTCAGTACTGTGCACACTAACGGCTACTCGGCCTGGTCAGATGAGACGGTAAGTCGCCAGATTGCAGATCAAGGGGGACGCAGATTAGATTCCGGTTTATGTCCCAACCAGGGCAACAAGATAAGTAATAATCATGCTGGCTGTGCTCAACTTCTTGCCTTAGTTAAGATGATCGTACTACTGGGTACTGACACAAAACTACCGGCCTAATAATGGTGATGATGATGATGATGGTGATGATGATGACGACGACGACGACAACGACGATGATCATGATGACGATGATGATTAGAAAGGGTAGCAACAAGCTAACTCGACGTTAATTAGGGTGGCCTTTAGTACAAATATAATATTGAGTGCGAATACGACTTTTCATGTTTTATAAGACTCCTCGATCAAGTTTACCATGGAGATTGAAAATAATCGTATGCTTTCGTTTCTCGGAACACGATTGCTCAACAAATCTACCCACGTTGAGACAAAGGTATATGTGAAGCCCACAAACTCCGGTTTAATGTTACACTACAAGAGTCATGTTGAAGATCAGTATAAACGCGGCCTACTGAACACTATGCTGGATCGTGCGTTTCGACTTTCTTCTAACTGGGCCTACTTCTCTGAAGAATGTGATCGTCTCAAGTTGTTGTTCTCCCGTCTTAAATACCCAGATAAGCTAATAAATTCCACCATTACACGCTTTATTGCCATCAAAGCCACTGAACAACCCGTTCCCTCACCAACGGAGAACAATAGTCCAGAGCCCGTTCGTGTTGTTCTACCGTTCAAAGACCAAGCCTCAGCTGATATTCTTCACACCCAACTGAAAGACCTTAGCCAGAAAATTAACACCACCATCCAACCCGTCAGTTCGTCAGCCACAAAATTGAGCGAGACCTGAAATTACGTGAAGTCAAGCCGCCGGTCGTAAACCAACAGTGCCTAGTTTACCTTTTTAAATGTGACCTGTGCGATGCAGGTTATGTTGGTTTTACGTGCCGGCACTTGCATCAACGCGTCGAGGAGCACAAGAACGTGTCGTCGTCTATTGGCAAGCATTTTCGCTGGGAACATTCTCTGGTCGCTAAGGATCTTAACAAGAATTTCAAAATTCTAAAGAAATGTAAAAACAAATTTGACTGCCTCATTTACGAAATGTTTTTTATCCATGAACTGAGACCAAGTCTCAATGTACAGACCGACTCAATTCGTGCGAAGGTTTTTAAATAATTAGTCTTTACATAGTAAGTTTTTTGCATGCTTTTATTGTTTTAACAAATTCTTTTTACACATACTTTTAGCTACTTTTACATATTTTTACTTCATACATTTTCCTTACATATTTTTTTGCCCCTTTGTCACTTTATATATTTATGCAAATTCATATTCTCACATTTCTGAGGTTTTCAATGACTATTTCGCGTCCGTATTCTCAGCTGGAGGGGACTTGGAGTTAACAACACCTACGGAGGATCATGGCGTGTCATATGACTCATACCTGTGTGACGTCGAGCTTACCATACAAGAGGTGCAAGAGTCCCTGCTGGCTCTGGACACTACAAAAGCTACAGGTCCAGACGGTATACCCTGCCGCCTCTTGAAAGAGACTGCAAGACAAATCGCTCCTTCGCTCACCCAGCTTTATAATTTGTCGCTTCTGCAAGATGTCTTGCCAGAAGATTGGAAACTTGCAAATATCATTCCTGTGCACAAGAAAGGAGAACGGGAGCACGCCGAAAACTATCGTCCGATTTCCTTGTTGTCGATAGTTTCAAAGGTTCTCGAGCGATGCTTGTTAAGCAGAATTCGCGATCACCTGCTTGATTTCATTAAGAAAGTCCAGCATGGCTTCATACCTGGGAAGTCGTGCACCACTCAGCTGCTCGAAGTCCTTGAAAAGATTGGCTCCCTGTTGGATGCTGGGAAGCAGACGGATGTCATCTATATGGACATGACGAAAGCGTTTGACAGAGTCAATCACAAGGCGCTTATTCACAAATTACAAACATGTTTCCATGTCTCAGGAAATCTGCTATCGTGGTTTCGTTCATATGTTGAAGGTCGAAGACAGCGTGTTACTGTTCTTGGTGCCACCTCTGCAGACAAACCAGTGACCTCAGGCGTCCCTCAGGGTTCCATTCTTGGACCCATTCTGTTCCTCTTGTACGTCAACGATCTCCCGGATGTTGTGCAGCACTCGAACATTGCTTGTTTTGCCGATGACAGGAAGCTTTACAAGTGCATCAATTCTAACCCCGATGCGTCACTATTACAACGCGACCTAACCAACTTGGGGAATTGGTCTGCTTCTTCTGGCCTAACCTTCAACGAGGACAAATGAAAATGCCAGAGGATAACTAGAAAAGTCAAACCAGTCGAACACTCATACCAGCTAGTTGGCAAGCCACTTGAAGTCACCACCGCCGAGAAGGACTTGGGTCTTTGGATATCAAGCGACTTAACCTGGACCAGACATGTAACGGAGAAATGCGCCAAAGCTAATAAACTGCTTGGGTTTTTGCGCAGATGTGCTTTAGAGATATCTAACCACCGCACCCGCCGCACTTTGTACCTAGCAGTTGTTCGCCCAGTCTTGGGATATGCTACACAAGTTTGGTGCCCACAGACTGTAGAACTCATAAGGCGTACGGAGCGTATACAACGCCGGGCTACAAAATTTATTCTAGACTTACCCTTTCTTTGCTCAGAGACTTATAAGGACAGACTCGTAGCTACCAATCTTTTGCCAATATGTTACTGGCACGAGTTTATGGACTTGACTCTATTTTTTAAAGCAACCACAGGCATGATTTCTATTTCTCCTAATGTTATACCTCAGAAACTAATACCATCTCGAATAACTCGCTCCACTGCAAACCCAAATGTAACCTCTTTTCGCATTCGTAAATGCAAAACTGTAACTTATCAGAATTCTTTTTTCAATCGCACTGCAAGGATATGGAACATATTGCCTGAATGTATCAGAATGCCTACATCAATTCAGAGTTTCAAGCTTAAACTACTAGAACATTATTTCGAAGCCCTTCGTACAAGCTATGATCCTGAGGAGCCTAGAACCTGGAAATCTATATGTGTTAAATATAAAAATGCTAGACTGTTGAATTGTCCTGTAACTTGTTGCTTTTAATCAGTTTTTGTTTCCTTATGTACCTTGTTAATTAATTAATTTGGGCCCACAGTAATTGGTTCTTACTGTTGTGGTGTCCCTGCCTGGTTTTGTAATTGTCTTCAATGTTTTTTATATACGTAACTCCCAGGCGAAGCAAAATAAATAAATAAATAAATAAATTTCGCTTGATAATGACCGAAGAGCGGTCGAAACGTCGTGAATTTTTACCGTTAGTTTTTATTGTCAATTGTTATAAAATTGTAGTTCTTATAAGACGTCTTACAAGTCTCTTTCCTTTTAAAAGCCCTTTATTCTACTGTTCAGCAACAGAGAGGAGAGAGTGCTCTACGAAAATGACTGTTTTAAAACGAGAAACTCGAACGCGTAATAAAACTTGAACCTGTGAAGGGATGAGTGGCTTGGACGAGATCGTGAATAGAAACTTATAACTGCGGACAAAAAAAGGTTACTGTTTAATTCATTAAAAATTTCGCCAGCATTTTACCTTAAACACATCCTTGGCCCACACTTTGAATGACTCCTCCTGGCCACACAGCTCGTCCCCTTCTCCTATCTTCAACACGGGCTCCCCACCAAGTTCCAGGATGATCTTGTCAAGCGAACGCGCGAACGCACAGAAGTTCGGGTAGGCTCTAGAGCCCAGGCCGAACACAGAATACCTTAAAATTGAAATTCAGAAAGAGAATAAACGGGATTTAGTACACGAGCGTGGTGGTACACGATATTGGCACGCTGCTCCAGTTTCCACAGCAGACGGGGTTCTATCAAGGGGAGTTAAGGGGTAGAATCCCTCCGACTCCCTAAAACCCTCCGGCTCCCCTTAAATACTCCAGGGTGCGCATCTCCCCTAAAACACTCTAGCTTCCGCGTCCACAATCAATCCAGGTCCCTGAGAACCCTTTCCCTCCAAAAGAAAGAAAAAAAGCTCAAGAACGCCAACTTCCAAAACACTTTACAGTCCCTTTAGCTTTCGCAACAACGATATAGCGACCAAACTGTTGGAATCGGCCATTTATAACAATGTTCACTTTAATTAACACAAATAAATTTGACGTACCTGAGATTAGCCAGTGGTCGGCTGTCGTCCTTTACATCAAGGTGCCTTTCTTTCCCCTTTTGAACCAACAGGCTGCCGAGCTGATTCAGTTTCATCCTCGAGGATCGACTTCTGAGAAAAGAAGTGTACAAAAACCAACATTTCCAAATTCCAATTCGATCTGGACACAGTGGAAGAAGAGCCACCTAGTGGATCCACTGCTAATCCCTATTTATTTATTTATTTATTTTACATATTTTTTTTTCACTATTTTGAAAACTACGCAAAGGCGAATATAAATTCGTTTTCTGGTAAAGTCATCACGAATCTAGTAGCTCACACCTAGCAGAAACTAACCCGGTTTTCTCAGCCTGAAGTAACTAGGAGCATTACTGCACCCCCCTTGATGGGATACTAGTCCATCACAGGATACCCGGCATGAAGCAACTAGCAGTATTACTACTCCATTCTGGATGGGATACTAGCCCATCACAAGACCTTGTGGTCTTGTGGCCACCACCAGCATGACGCAACTAGAAGTATTACTACTCAAATTCTGGATGGGATACTAGTCCATCACAGGGTACCCAGCATGAAGTGACTAGGAGTATTCCTACCACTCCTTGATGGGACACTAGTTCATCTCAGGGTCACGCCCCGGTATTTTGTTAGATAACCAATAGAAGAGGATGAGTAAAGTTTCTTGTCTAAATAACGAAACAACACAACGTAATGCAGTGAGTAGCCTTGGACCACAAACCCTCGGTTTTTCCAATCAAACATCCCACGGAAAATGTAACGCGCCGACCGCTACAACATAGTCGCGCTTCCAAAGAAGAAGACATCTATCGCACATGTTCAACATAGCTTCCAGGTTTCCAAAAAAACTACAACCGTATAGCATTTGTTACAAGGGTAATAAATTTAATAAAGTCGACATTACATACCCATTTGGCGGATACCGAAGTTCGTAAAGGTATCGAGCGAATCCCTGCGGAGAAATGAGGCGCTCAAATTTAAGCAATTAAATCAGGTTGTTTAAGTAATTCTATTAGAAAAAAACTGGTGTCAAACTAAATATGGCTTTATAATATATAGGCCCAAGGTGCAAGGTGGTTGTAACCTTAAAATCAGCAGGCGGAATCGTTTAGTGTGACCTTTCGACCGAGAGCAATTGGGTAGTATTTGTACTTTCCTGTACCACTGATCCCAAAAACAAAAAGTGAGAGATTTTCTCATTTTGGACAAGGTCAATTTATGTTAATTTATGTTGTGCAAAGTGGGGTTCCTCGCTTTGTACAACATAAATTAAATGTGGCAAGTCGTTCGGCTGGGCATACCTCTCCGTTTTCGGGTGGATCCCCATTACCAAAGGTACTGGTCACAATGAGAACAAGCTGTTCGTTTTCCAAGTCAGGATGCGAGTAGTCGTCCATGCAGACCACCTGAAGAGAAGCAATTATAGTATATGTGTTAATTGAGCCGGAATGAAAGGGTCTCCCAGATGTCAGTCAACACGTTGAAAAGCCCATCCAGAGACCTATGCTTGTGCTCTGAAATTGTTGACCACTAATAATTTATATCGCAACTTGAAATAGTTAGGACAACTTTTTCAAGTCTCGTTGTCCCTCTGAGTAAGATGGCTAATTTCAAAAGAAGAAAACTTCGGACTTTTCCATAAATAATTATAACAATCAATGCACGAGCCCGAGGGGGTGGGGGGTGCTCTATAAAGTTTTATACGGGAGGCTCCGCCCGGAAGCTCAAACCCCTGCCCTTTTATATACTCATTTTTACCAAAATGGCACTTCTTTCATATGCCTAGAGCAAAATTGAATTCCTTTCTTATATCTTTAGGATGAAGCCAAAAAAATAGAATTTCTTATGATTGTCGCATTTTTCCTGGACGTTCAGTCTTTCTGGTTCAGTTGCTCAAAGGCTCGAAGACTGTTTGTGTTTAGCGTTGTGATGATGTTATTTGATATTTGTCATCTCTGCCATAAATATGACACCCTTTTATACACTTAGCTTTAACCGTCATCTCTTTTACTTTGCAGCGGATTTTGTGAACCCTTTCACATACTAAACTGACAATTTTCCCTACCACTTAGTATACTGCGAGCTCAAAAAAAGCACCCCTTCCGGGCGGAGCCTCCACGTATAACCCTCTATAGGGAGTACCCCCCTCCTCCGATGCTCGAGTAACGTTGGATGTTTATTCTTATTGATAGTGGAAAAACTGTTTATTAAATTCTCATTTTCTCAACAATCAGTTTGTTGCTGATTTTTTACCATATTCTTGGACAAAACTGCTTAGCTTCCAAAACAGTTTTTTTTATCGCCACGGCGATTAGTTTTCATGATCCCTGCAAAACAGGCGAAGGACTCCTCACCTTCGGGTCAAAAGCATGCGAAAAGAGTTCTCCAAGCATCTTAGCGTATCGTTCAGATTTCCCAGTTTCTGTAGCGTAGAGGATAATGGCTTTCTGTCTTTTAGCCAAGGCTTTGCTCATCATGTTGGCTGTGAATTTCACTGCCCTAGAAGTTTCAAAATATATATGTCAAAATTACTCACAGAAGCCATTTACAGAGACAGAATATACTTATTCCATTTTCGATTTTGATCCTACCTACATGTGACTGAGCCAACTTCATTATGTTTCGCCCAACGTTAGATTGTAATCAGGGTCTGGAAGGGTATTCCCGGGATCCGGGATTTGACCAAAATACGGTGCGGGATTCGGGAAAACGAAAAATATCTTGACGGGATTCGGGATTTGACTGCTACCAGGGAAGCGGGATTTGCCAAAATTTTGGGACGGGAAGCGGGATTTTGTTGCCTGTCTGTCGGGAATTCGGGAAATCGTCACGACCCAAATAAACGTTATGGCGGCAAAAGCGAATCCACCAGGCGAGCGCAAAATATCAGTCGAAAGGGCCAGCTTTTGCAGAAATTAGTCTTTTTTCATGCATTTTTGGGAAAGAAAAAACGAAATTCGGGATAGCGCTGAAAAAAGTGCGGGATGCGGGATTCTCGTGAAAAAGAAGCGGGAATGCGGGATCAGGACACCCCCTTCCAGACCCTGTGTAATGATTGTCGTGCATTTTCCATATTTCCAATTTTCTCGACATCTCGACCTAAACTTTTGACTCGACCTTATGTCTCTTGCAGGCCTGACGTAGGTCTTACTGAATCACAAATTTTAAGAATATCTGTAAGAGCGGTTTCGAAAAAGTTCTGGTTTTTGTTTGCTTAATGCTAAATTTACTGTGACTGGCAGAAATCTTTGCGTGTGTGACGTCAAAATGTTCTATTCTATTGTTTTTATTTACGCTAAGCTTTAGCCTATTTTTGCCTAGAAATATTTCCCTCTGGCTACCAAGAGAAAAAAATATTTTAATGATTAGAAGGTCTCGCGAAGATATTACTTCGCAACTAAACTTTTAAGCAAGGCACTAGCATTCAGTAAGAACCTCACTTGGCAATTTCTTTGAAAGTCTTTCTCGGAGCATTTTCAGCGCCGTCTTTCTTAAATTTATAATGTTTCCACGGATCGTCCTAAATAGCAAAAGAACAATGTCATTTACTATAACTGGAAGGGTAAAAAGGTTTGTCAAGAATAAATGAAGAAGAGGGAATTTTTTGTTGTCAGTAATTCAGGGAATTACTTGACAATATCTTTGCAGCTAGAGCGATGACATTGAGCTACTCAAAATCAAAGAGATCAATCGAGTATCTCGTAGTCTTTACACATGTCCTCCTCCCTCAGCCTAGTACCCTGGCATTCTCTTCTCGCTCACACGACTTGGTGTGAAATTTCGCGACGTCACCGAATGGCATACCGTGACCTCATTCGGTGACGTCACGACATTTCGCACCAAGTTGAGTCGAGTGAGTGGGAGGAGAACGCCTGGGTACTAGGCTGCATCTCCCTTATTTTCGCAGTGTTCGTCCTCCAAGTCCACGGTTGAAACATGGCTATCTTAAGAGTTTCAATTCAGTCAGGCCTCTATCTACGAATTTTGGAGATAAATAGCGAATGGCAGAGTTCTATTTTCCTTCTCTTGTTACTGACTCAGATTTTCCTAAAGAAACCTACCTGGTATTCATAGCTTGGCTTTAAACAGTAGTTCAACATTTCCTGTAGAAGAAAAAAGTAAAATCTGAGAGTTGTTATTATTGAAAACTAAGTAAACTGCTAGTGATAACAGAGAAGTCAGTGAAGGATTGCTTTTACACTGCGGTCAATCATAATTACAACGAGAACTAATGGAATTCTCATAAAACAAAAATAGATGGATCGAATATATTAAATGAATTGAATGGATTAAATGGATCGCGATGCACCCATTACTAACAACAAACGCTGCCTTTGAACTCCTTGAACTAAATTTTTTTCTGATTGCTTGAACGAGACGTACCCTATTGGAAAGTAAAGGTAGGTAAAGTCGCACACGAGCTAAGGAGGCCCACACGGCCGGAGCTTATCCGATTTTTGTAGAATGAAGCAACTGAGAGTATTGCTACTCCCCCCTGAATGGGATGCTAGTCCATCGCAGGGTTACCCCCAGCAGTATGTCGCCGGTACCCATTTTATACACCTGGGTGGAGAGAGACAATGTGGGGTAAAGTTTCTTGTCTAAGGAAACAACACGATGGCAGGGACTGCGCGTCGAACCACCGACCTTCAGATCTTAAGTCTCACGTACTAACCACTACACCACCGCGCTCCCACTATTGGAAAGTGCAGTAAATAAATTAAGTCACCTGATGAAACACGCCTGTGGCACTGCCTGACATGGGAGGTACAATCCACACCCAGTCACTTGGACAACCTCCGCGGAGTTTCATCTGTATAGTAAGGATGAAAACATCATTAGTACGATCCATTGTGAATTTAAAGACCATATGAAGACAACTACAACGGCTCCCTTGAGTGTTTTTCTAGTGCAGATATAAAACATTGGTACTAGTTTGGCAACATAGAAAACAAAAGAAAGAAACCTTAAAAAAATCGTTGTAAAGAAAACGTATTATCTTTAACTGGAGTTTACTTAGAGTTCGATTACCATCGAGGACTTTGATTCTTCCTCGTAATAGTAATTGACCCACGTGTGTGAAAAACTGAATTTTAAAGTTTATGCTGCAGGTGTTACGTAACTGAGATATTTATTTAATTACCCTCCACACAGAACACCATTGACTTAATGATCCTAGAAGCATGCTATATACTCACGATGAACCTAGTAAATATGACCTAGCTATAGCTCGTCACGACTCTCCCAGTAACTCATGGGTAAGATCATTTGACCGATGTGGAGAGGTTCATGGCTTTGACTCCAGTATGGGACTCAGATTCATTTCTTTATAGTCCCATGTTCGTAACAATTGTACTGAGTGCAGTAAACTTGTTTCACTTAATTCAATCCGACTTCTTGGTCCCCCAAAGCCATAATTGTTAGGGAACCTACCGTTGATGTCCCAGAAGTTGAGGGCGTCTACCGAAAGTAGAGGGCGTCTACCGGAAGTCCTTCAATCCGACATCTTGGTCCCCCAAAACCATAAATGTTAGGGATCTTATGCAAACGTAACTTTGATATCTCAGAAGTTGAGGGCGTCTACCGAAAGTAAGGGCGTCTACCGGAAGTCCTTCATTGGCGGAATCGAAGTATACTGGTCATCATCGGATAGGAAAACACTTGTCCTGATCTAAGCTTTAAAACGCTTCAAAAGGGCAACGAAGGGCATCCGGTATACGTTAACATCATGAGCGTCAACGGTAAAGACCTTTTGAGGGTGAAAACTAACCTCATTTTCAAAGTGCTTCATGTAAGACTCCGACGCGCTATGGTGGTCACTTATTGTCACTCCAGCCTCCTTCAAAACAAAACAACGAAAACAAATTGAAAATGCAGTTCTCAAAAGAGCTGCATTTTTAGATGACTTCTCGATTTGTCTGTGTTTTTGCGTTGTGCTTGGCTCATCGTTTGTCTTGACTTTTGATGCGATCCCTAGTTATAGCCTTCCGTTTATCTCTGCTGGCAGAGCGCCAGTCTACAAGTGGGAGGTCCTGGGTTGGAATCTTGGCTGGACCACTAGTTGGACTCTTTCAATAACTGGTAAGGTCCGACGAAATTTTCTATTTTTTTGATATTTTCTAATGTCTACATTGTACCAAACGATTTACGAAGAAGGTCCGAAGTTCTTCAATTATTTGCCATCTAGTTAGGTCGTTTAACATCTAATAGGAGCAAAAAAGGATAGAAACCTCCACTTTTTGTTTTAGGGTGAAAATATAATCAATATCTCCGCATACGAAGAGATGCGGCTTTTTTGTCCGTGGATCAGAAATCTTTGTAATTCACTGAAGTGTGCATGGTCGTCGGACCATGAATGGCAGTGGGTTTCATACCTGGAAGCTGTATAAAACTGCTAGATTCATTTCCACCATAGCAAAGTCCTTCCACAGAGAAGAATTACTCTTCGTGTCTAATCCCATCTTTTTCGCAACGGGCTGTGGGAGAAGAAAGACATACTAACTGAAATGGCCTAATTAATTCAAAGTCTAGGCCACATTCTCTCGGTGATTCTCGGGGATTTGAGAAGCAAACTATATCTGCTTGATGGCTCTCATTTGAATGGTCAAACACTCACGCTTAATCTTGCGTTCCATAGATTAACAAAAACTAGAATCACATTTTTCAGCATAATACTGAACAGCATCACAGCACAGTATTGTTCAGTAGCTTTGATTGAATGGTCACACCTTAGGATTTCAGCCACAGACACAGAAATTAACCTTGTAAGCATTAAAAACAGCACGACAAGAAAGTACTGCTAGGTAGCTTTCAATTGAATGGTCACATTTTAGGATTTCATCCACGGACTGTAATGGGAGTTTAACTACCCTGGGATTAAAAGGGTTTAGCTTTTTCGTATTCAATAAACACTACATGTATCATTCTTTTAGCTAGAGACGTTACTTGTCTGTGGCAACTAACCTCTAACAAGTTATAACGGCCAGGATCCCCAAAATCACGTGCCCCAATTTCTGTGATCATGTACCTAGGAGAGAAAAATGTGTAAACACGTTGTTGTTGTTTTAGAAAATTTCTCTGAGTTTGTTGTTAACGCGACCTTTAGGAAATAGGAAATGATATTAAAACCTAAATCTTTGCTGGTGTTGCTCGTCTTTTTGGTTGAAACTTGGGGTAAAATTATGACTTAAGGGTTTATATAACTGTAGCTGGAGTTTTGATAAGGTTGCTCCTGAAAACTTGGCCATTTTCACCTAAACGACGCCCAGGGTTTTTTACTTCAATCAGCCTCATAACCACACGAAAGAGAAGGAAAGGAAGTGAGCAGAGGAGAAAAAAAAGGCTCGTCACACTCATACTTTGAATGTATATTGTCGAGAGAAAAAAACAAACAAAAACAAACAATCTCTGTGCACCGGTGCAGACGCCTCAACTGAGGAACATCGTTTTTTAAGAATTCAGGTAGATTTATATTAGACTCCCTGGAAGGGGGGAGCACTCCCTAATACGGCCTATAAGGGGATGTGGCGTTGGACAGGGTATAGTTTTTGGCCTCCTTGTCCTGAACAGGGTCTACAATTTTATGTGCTTGTCCTAAACAGGATGTGTATTTTGTCGTTTGTCCTACACAGGGACCTAAAATTAAGGTTGTTGTCCTAAACAGGGTGGGTATTTTAGGATGAAAATATTAAAAACAAAAGGTTGTGAAGTGCCAAAATGTTAGTTTCAAAGCCAAAAGTTTCGGGCTTAGCCCTTCATCAGTGGCATATGAATGATAGACGCGCGCGTGTAAGTTTCAAGTGAAGGAAAAGTTAATGATCATCCCAGTTGCTGAGCACTTTAATGGATCAGACCACACTATTGGCTGTCTCGATAACCAGTTATCTCCAACAACTTGTGGTCTCCCTCGAGCGAGTTCAGGAGGGCGACAGTCCATAATAAATACGGACGCTAACAGGAAAACATGTCAAATGAATGCTTGATGAGAGAGAGCAAATCACTGAGTTAAGTAGTTCTACGACTTATTCAGGACACAAGAGGAGAACTAGGAAGCTCTCCTAGCGTATTCTTGTTGTAAATGGTTTGAACCCAGGAGTCATATCATAATTCGGTAAATTGTGATCGTCCGGGTGAGTACAGTCCTGAGAAGGACTGTTTGAGATGACATTGACTGACGTTTCGACAACCTGAGCGGAAGTCATCATCAGAGTCAAGTGAACTGTGAATCGTCAGTAGATGTTAGAAGTCTCTGGTCGTTGTCCTGATTGGTCGACGATCTCTGTTGCAGGAACTTCACTTCCGTGTTGGTACAAAACTGGGCCATTACTTTTAAGTTTTCGTAAGGAAAATACGAGTTTTTATCGGGGGGAGGGGGGGGAACTCAAAAAAGTTTTATACGGGGAGGCTCTGCCTAGAAGTTCAAATCCTCACCCTTAAATAAACTAATTTTCCCAAAATAGTACCCCTTTCACCTACCTAGAGCAAAATTGTACCCCTTTCTTAGACCTCAAGGATAACCTAAAACAATAGAATTTCGTCCACGCTAAAACAGGACGGTTGACCGAAATAAAGGCAGGTGATGTCTTGATTTATATTTTCATAGCAAACACGTAGAAGATACAATAAATCCCCAACTTCAAAAATTTACACCACTTGAGCTTGTATCTTAAGTGGCCGTAATATATTTTGGACCCCAAGGAGGGAGAGAACAACGGCGGTGTTAATGTCCCTGGGGCTTTTCTTGTTTTATCCAATTTAGTTGTTTATCTGGCTAAACAACAACCTGTTTTGCACCTGATTGTTGTTGTGCAGGGCAGGAATTGACGTAGTGACTTTTGGTAATGGGTTTGACTTAAAACTTACCATCCATTGAATGGGCAGGCGGGAAATTCTACTCCTCCGACATCAAGCATCAAACAAGATACCGCTGGTAGTGCGTACCACTTCAACCCCAATTCTTCGAACCATGGATACCTGAGAATGTGAAAGAGAATCTGTGAGACAAGCTAAGGCCGTATGAATTATATGTTGAACAGGGGTGTTCGTCGTTTCAGTCTGTGGATGAAATGCTTACGTTTGACCATTAAAAATACTTTGCTGTGGTGCTGCTTATTATACTCTGCCAGAAGCCTATAATTGCCATTTATTATTCCACTCTTGCGCCATTTTACCATATAAGGTCAAGAGAACGCGCAAAATATGCCACGGTATCACACAGTAAAATTATGTACTGCACTGTAAATTCCAAGTTTCACAGGTTTTCTGGCCGAAGGACTGTAAAAACCAAATTTTGACGTGATTTTGACGTATTATCTACCAAAACACCGAATAAGGTGAATATATTTATCACGGCATTTTCACTGACCAATTTACTGTTAGGAGGAATTCCCCGCGAATCCAGACTTCTAAAGGAGCCTTGTTAACCAATCACGATTAATTATTGGTCTTGCGTGAAATCGTTGCAAATCGGGCATTTCAAGAGGGAAATAGCAATCTAAAATTTGTCTAAAAATAACCTGGTTTGTGAAAGCTTAGTATGGGAGCTGCACGCTCCGGGGTTAGAGCTCCTGGCTGTGCAGGGTGGCTCTAACTTTTGAGTCTCTGGATAAATTCCTAAACATGTGACATTCAAGCCAAAGGTATTGAGCATGTCACTTCCGGCAGGTGGAGATTTCTGAAAATTCTCGTCACAAGACAATAGCTAGTAGATGATGGGTTTGTTTTTCTTACTTTGGGTGTTTCATTTCCACTTCAAGTACGATCTCCAGAGGAATATCAAACCATTCAGGATCTCCGCCATGAGCTTGAAGAACTAAAGGCAGAACATCAAAATTGCCACCCTTGCCTTCCCAACCAAGTTGTTGACACATCTGTAGATAAAGACACAGAATAAACTTCAGTAAAAGAGTTTGGAGGGAACTGCGCAAGTTCGTACTGCAGTAGCAGCAGCAGCAGCAGCAGCAGTAGTAGTAGTAGTAGTAGTAGTAGTAGTAGTAGTAGTGGTAGTAGCTTTAGAATTTTAGTGGAACAATATGGAAACCAATTAAGCTTTTCCTTCGTAATGAGCTCCCCCCCCCCCCCTCTCCGAAATTTGGAGCACCCAAATTTCCTATCCTTTAACCTTCTCACTCCTATCTTTCTATCTTATTTTAACCCTTCCTATTTTAACCCCCTCCCCCCTCCTCCTATTCCTCCTATCTCTCCACCCTTATCTTTTAACCCTTTCCCTCCTTGTCCTTCACAATCGAAACAATTAATAAACGACAGTATTGCACGGGCGTTAGAAGCCAGAAAAAAAACCCCAGATAATTAAAACTTCCTTTAAGGATTGCCCGTTGTCTTCTCATTATGTTGAGTCAGAAGATGATCAAATAATATGCATCAAGCATGGTCCATGCCAAAAACCCGCTACTGGGGTTCCTCAAGATTAAATAATCACACCCCCCCCCCCCTCCTCTCTTCTAGCAACCACTTAAACATGCTTGAAATAAATACGACCTCGGGGAGGTTTGATAGAGAATTAACGGTAAATCTCCAGTCTTAGACAAGAGGTGTCTACCTCAGTGAACTCTACGTTGCCGCGGTCTCCGATGACAGAGCCATCAGGCTGCTTGTAGCCAGCGTAACGGACCAGCTGAAGGTTCCAAACACGGAAGTCTTTGTGGGGAACTTTCCTTTGAGGAAAGATAGTTATGGTGGACCTACAAAAATACAACACGAAAAGACAGTCAAGCCATGTGCGGATTTAGCAGACGGTGCCGTTACATGTTCATTCGAAGCTTGGTTCTTTCGTTTCCTAAAAGATGGATTTTACCGAGAAAGGTCGATAGTGAATCGCCAACAACACCATTTCGATACCTGAGGTTTCCTTCGTTCGTGGCGTACTTGATGTGCTTACAAAGCGCCTCAAACATTTCTGAGGGAGTGTTCACATCTCGGGCATCAAAAACCTAAAAGAGAAACACTATTTGAATACCATAGATTTGGCACGTTCGTCAGTCTATAAGATAACTAAGGATTTTTTTCAATACTAGGAAAAGTGCTACTTACAGTTATTAAAATGGTTAGAACTTAAACCTTCGTCGGTTTTAAACGGTAAAGAAAAGCTGCAAACGGCTTTGTTATTGGACAAGAACATTTGAACATTTAAATGTTTTGAGACTAGTTTTGGCTCTTCTTTGCCAGTCTTTTCGAAGCGTCCAAGACCTTATAATTCAAGTAAAATCTTCAGAGTAATACTTTCCTGTGGTAATGTGTAAATGTTTTTACAATTGTTCCAAAATGGAAATCGCAAAACATTGTAAATTTATACAGAACAGCACTATAAGCAGGTACAAGTAAGGTGGAGGATTATCAGAAAAAACATTTTAAATAGTCCTTTTGTGTTATAGGCAACAAGAAGTCCTTAGGACGTTTCAGCCGGCTGGATTATTACAATAGTTAGAGAGGATAGCACCAAGCTAACTCTCGGTTAATTCAGTAGGGTGGCCGTCAAGATCGAATTGGAATTTGGAAATGTTGGTTTTTGAGGAGAGGGGTAAACCGGAGTACCCGGAGAAAAACCTCTCGGAGCAAGTATGAGAACCAACAACAAACTCAACCCGGGCCACATTGGTGGGAGGCGAGTGCTTTCGCTACTGCGGCATCCTCCTGCGCTCATGAGTTGACTTGGGACTGAACCTGTATGTTGCGCAAAGAAAGGTCCCACAAGTTACCATAAAAGCTCTATTAAGTCCATTTTTTAAATAAGCTCCCCTCTCTAATAAGCTCCCCCCCCCTCACCTCTTCAGCTTACCAGATTTTGTAATTGGACCCTCCTAATCTTGATCCCCAGTTGGTGTATTTTCACAAAGGTCAGGAGAAAACAAAAGTACATAAAATTGGCCAGTCTTTGTTGATAAGAAGTAAGTTCAAAAATGGTATTAAGATTAAATGTTTAGAGAGTTGAAATAAGCCCTCCCCACTCTCTAATAAAGTCAGCCGTTCATGAGGCCTGAAATTAAAAAGCTCCCTGTGGGGGGCTTAAAAGAGCGTTTACAGGAAGCAGAAAGTGTTCTGAAGCAAATAAAAGTGGCGTGACCTGCAGGTGCTAGTAACGCGGAGAAAAGAAAGATCTTTTGATTTTGCTTGGTTAAGATTCATGTGAACAACGTAAGTTAGGTCGAGTGTTGCGTTGGCGAGCGAAAACCGGGGTGAATTTTAACCATTTAAGCCCCAACATCATTATACAAATTCTCCTTACTGGTCTCCATAGATTTTATTGATTACTAACTGGAAGAACTTGTTCAAACATCAAGACAATTCATCTTTGGGGATCATTTGCTAAATTCTCATTCTTGGGGCTTAACTCTTTCACCCCGAAGCGCGCATATACGCGCGCTCCTAAATGTGGTGTACATTTTGGCCCCCAAAAGGCACATCAGGGCTCTTTTTAGTTCCCAGTCCCCCTCAAATAAGACCATAAACAACGTGCTTCAAAATGGCGGCGATTTAAAACGGATTCGCGATATTTCTTCGCAGTTTTTTCGAGTTTTCCTCGCTGAGTTAACGATTTGTTTACAAGGGGATTTAAACATGGCGAACTTTTATACAGATATTGATGAATTTTGCCGTATTTGCTTTAAAACTTCTGAGGATATTTACCGATAATGCGCCGATCAATTCGAAACTTCAACATCCCCCCCCCGGGCATACCCCGGGCATTTGACTGTGCATCGTGCCCGGGGACGGGGGAATTTGAACGTTGCGTTTGAAGGGTGGGGAATTTGAACCGGATTTATCTCTTGTTCTGACGTAACACGCCCGTGAGTTTTTTCGGTTTTTGCAGGGTTTGACGGATTTAAAAGACAGAATTTCCTCTTTGTCAGTGAATAACTCTTTCAAAAGGGTCTTTAAAAGAAGTTTGAAGGTGTCATTACGGCATATCTCTCTGAAAAGCCTGTAAAGTGTTTGATTGAAGACGAAATTTGTCTTTGAGGAGAGATATTTTAGTAGTAATTGGTGGGGCATTTGAACGGCTTTTTTGCCCCGAGGGGAGGGAATTTGAACAAGCCAATCCTCAAAAGTTCAAATGCCCGGGGGGTTGCCCGGGGGGGGGATGTTGAACTTTCGAATTGATCGGCGCATAACTTCAACGCCGGGAAAGGTGAGATCGAAGTTTAAAATGTTTCATCTATCCAAAGCCAAAGATGCTCAGAACCAGGATTTTGCCGACATTTGTGGTGAAAACCAAAGACTGCCAGCTTCTGAAAATCGTGTGGCAATGGAAAATCGAAATTAAAGGCTATAATGGCATAGAATAGTTCGAGAAATCAACTGGAAAGGACTGAGTGAGGTCCACTATGATTATACTTTTCAAAAATTTATCAATAGCTATATCTACATTAAAGTAACAGCCTGCAATAACATTTTTGTGGTCATAGCCTATTCGCTGAAGGTTTTTCTCAGAAAATTCAGGGGTCAAAGGGTTAAAGCGTTAAACAATTGCAAGAGGCTAGGGTAACCCAAGAATCAGGATCTCCTCAGGCTCCCCACTCAGTAATCAAGCTTACATGTAATTTATTCCACTGTATTCGTCCTATGCACCGTGGCGCGTTCCTCCAAGCCAATCGACTTCCAAATATCAGCTCCTTCTCCGTCAGGTCATAGGTTCCAGTCTCTTCAATCTCCTTCATTACCTCGGCCAAACGCTGCTGGTGGGCCGGACTGTCCTCCCTAATAAAAGAACAAGACAAACTTAAGGGTGGAGAAAAATAAAGGAAAACAGTACAAATCAATTCATTTTAGCGACGCTAATGATGTTTGGGCTGATCACTCAATTCTTACTCGCTACAATTACAGTATTTAACATTAAAGGACATTAATTTACACACACTTAAAAGACTATCACATGAGTTCACATGCAGAATTAAAACCAAAAACTGCCACCCGGATATTGACACTAGTCCAGTTTCACCGGCAACACCAAGTCATATTTTTGTATGTTTCTTTTTTAGGATTTTCCAATCTTTTTGTTGACAGCCAAAAATCTGGTTTCTCTTTGTTTAGAAATCGTCAAATAATGCTAAAGCCATGGCTACACGAGTGATTTTACTTTGAATAAGCGACGCCCTTTTTTTAAACAATTGTCGCGTCGTCAGCACCCGTAGTGTAGCCACACTTTCATAGGCGACGGAACCACTAAAAAATCGCAGACAAAAAGAAGCGGGAAAAATAACAGTGCCGAAAAAACCGTTTCATTGCAAACTCTGCAGTCCATCGCGCGCTAGTGGTGCGACAGTTTTTGGAAATATTACGTCGCGGGTGCAACAACCATCTCTCATGTAACCGCGTCTTACGTATAAGTTTCTCGCTTGACAAGAATTTTTCCATGTCGCTGAAATTTAAGCATCGCTAAAAGTAATAGCCTTTAGGCTCTGTTACAGGAATATCACTCGTCTTGTCTCAGATTTATTTACTTTGTTAACTCGACTGTTACCCAAACACAACTAAAAGTTTAGTTTTTTGAATGCATTTTTGCAGCATGCCTGTAACTGTGTATCACCTCTATTTTGTTGATGTGAGTTGTTTGTAATGACACGATCCTGCCCCCTCAACTATGTAACTAGCTACCCTCCTAGATGTGCGTTTTGGCTCCAAATAAATTTAGATTTTCAAGAAAAGAAAAAGAAAGAAATCGTGCAAAACTGACTCTGCTACGGTACTTACAGCTTCATAGATCTGTAATACTGTTGCAGGAAGTCCTCTGCCTGTACCTTGACTTCTCCTGGCTCCCTAGGCACCCCATAGCGCCTCTTAGGGAATCCGCCACTAGGGTACATTATGGACCCCAAACAGCGGCCCCCACTGCAGTGTACAGGCTGAAGAGAACAAGAATAAAAAACGAGTAGACAGTGGGACCCTTTAATGTGACCATGGGCCAGAAAAAAGTCCCTCTCCAAACAAACCAGCTGGTGAGCTTATCACGGGAGCGAGCGACGTGGAAACAACCCTGTTCCCAGGGTTTTTCACTTTTACACTGGAGGTTGGTGGGTGGGTAGGAGGGTAGGTAAAGACGCACTTGGGCTGTACGAGATACAGGGGCCTAAGCTTATCCCAGTTTCTGGAGCAAGGGTAAGCTAAGGGTATCGCTCCCCTTGGATTGAGTGTTAGTCCATCACCCCAGCAATTTCGGATAGGCATTAGCCGCTACGTGGTACTCATTTTGACACCTGGCCCTTGGTGGAGTCAGTTTGGAGACGACAACACGAGGATACTAAGCTCGAACCAGCGAAGATCTAAGGACGAACCAAGCTCGAACCAAGCTCACAAGCACGAACCAAGCTCGAACCAAGGACGAACCAAGCTCGAACCAAGCTCGAACCAAACTCAAACTAAGCTAGGAACCAAGCACGAACCAAGCTCGCACCAAGCTCGAACCAAGCTCGCACCAAGCTCGAATCAAGCACGAACCAAGCTCGAACCAAGGACGAACCAAGCTCGAACCAAGCTAGAACCAAGCTCGAACCAAGTACGATACCAAGCTCCAACCATATCCCAAGTCTGACGCGCAACGGAAGAGACACAAACGGGGGAGACAAAAACTTTTCAGCTTACCTGAAGTGCCTTTTGATGGAGAGTATCCGTGGTGACAGTTTTATCCATGACGTTTTGTAGCTTGACAAACTTTGGCGGTTGATAATTCGATGTAGCATTGGTAATTGGGCATTTGGGTATGCCACTTTTTTCGCTGGGTGAATCACCTTTCTTTACCTCCTGTTTTTCTCCATTCGACTTTTTGTCCATACCCGATGGACCATTAGCAGATGTTTTTGATTTCGTTACTCGCACTGTCTTCACGACCCCTTCATTGTCAAGCACCGTTTCCAGATACGCTTGAAACCCGTCCCGGGCTCGAATCTTCAACACTGCTGTCTCTCCTGTTGGAACTCTATCAAGAATTTCCAGAGCCTTCAGATATGGCACGTTTTCCAGGGACTTGCCATTAACTTCGAGAATAACGTCACCAATTTCAATGAAACCCGTCTCTTGCGCCACCCCGCCTTTCACGACGCGTGACACGGCGAGATGCGGACTTGCGCAAACAAACAAGAACGAAACTTCCTTTGATAAAGAAGCAGGTCAAGCTGTTAAGGCTACAATATTTCCAAAACGAGAGCGGGTAATTCAACGAGATCAAACAAACAGCTTGCGTTTTGGAAATATTTCCTCAGTAATCACCATATCAAACAAAGATCGCCACATTTCACAGTTATGAACTGTTTAATTAGCGCCATTTTGTTCAGCTGATTCTAAGCGGCAAATACAGTCATCTCTCAGAGTGTTGATGACTTTTTGCCCGCATACATCTTTTAGAGCTAGATAAACAGGGAATGGCGGAATTTACGATTGCATTGGGTATTTTTTTTTTCAGGAGAACTTTTTAGCTTCAGCGAAATAGAAAAGAAAGTGGACATTTTGCGAGAATGGCGGCTGCAACTGATGGCGGCAAAAGCATAGGTCTTGGCTTCCAGCATACAAGCCTCACAGAAAAAATGCTGCCAAAGATTTCTTTTCCCAGCGTCTTTTGAAGTTATGCAGGGCCTTAGATGCCAACCAAAAAAACCTGGTCATCTATTTTCCCATCTCCGTTCGTAAGACAGAGGGTTAATAGTGAACTGCCAATAATGTTTTACTTTGGAAGATTGTCATTTCTTTAGTGATCGTCGCATTTTGCTACCGACTAATACTTGCAACCACGATATTTTAACTGTGCTGTCTTTCTGATGTCTGAAATCACGAGATGATCTATTTATAATACAACTCAGACCAACCGACAGATATTTTAGTTACTACTCAGATTTACAATACTTATCATTTTGAAAGAGACACTTGTAGATTGTAAATAATTTTGGTCTTTTGGGGAAAATCCAAATCCGGATTCTTGAATCCAAAAACGGATTATGCGTTTTTCACTGAAATCCAAAAACGGATCACATCTAAATCCAGATTTTGGGGGGGGGGGGGGGTTTGAAGGATTCGAAAAAAGTATACCTTACTCGTACTTAATTCCGCGTGTACTAAATTTCGTGATTTTAGCGAGGCAATATTTCGTGAGGCTTTAATTTCGCAATTTCAAGAAAACAAAATGAAAAAAGCATTAAATTTAGCGAAAATGGGTCAACAGAACTTTACTTTCAAAAAACTTTACAAAGGTAATGAATTACCAACGTATCGTACAACATGTACAACGGGATTATTTCAACAGGAACGTTTACACACACTTTTAAAATAGACAACCAGTCATTTGGTAGTCCGATAGTCTTTGCAGATCTAAACATCATCCAGATCCTCAAAAGCATCTTCTGGGGGAAGTTTCTTTTATAGGTAGGTACCAACTTGTTAATAATATTTATTGATTCATTTGTTAGATTATGTAAACTTGTAATGAGGTTTTTAAATTTGGCGAGGATTTTATTACGCGAGTCTTTAATTTTCGCGATTTTTTTCAATTCGCAAAAATTAAGACGTACGAAAATAAGTACGAATGAGGTATATCTATCCGCAAACGATGTTCCCTACAAAATTTGTTCAAACGTTCAATGTGGTATGTTTGTAAATTGTCTCGTGAAGCAGAGACAAAAGCACTGACAGGAGAGGATCTCTCTTGTTACTAGTCACGATATTTCTTTTGTATAGCAGTTCTACGTTTGGGGCTAATTTGACCCAAAGCAGCGATTTTACCGACAAACTAACTTGCTGAGATGATCGGGATAATGTGCTTGTCCGGTGATATTTGTAATTCACTTTGGAACAATATTGGAGAAATTTCCGTTCTGCGTTGTCATAGCAAATTTAAATGATCCCTTTCGGAATTTTGTTTGTGTGTGTGTGTGTGTGTGTGTGTGTGTGTGTGTGTGTGTTTGTTTTTTCTATGGTGATGTATCCATATGATCACAAAGGCGTTTTCGGATTCTTCCAGAAAAAACACAATAACATTGTTCATCGCTTATACAAACAAGGCAAACAAAAAAAGAAACATGCCCAAAACGTGGTGATTGGAGCAAACAGCATTGAACTGACTGAAGATTTATCTCTTTTTGTTCTCTAAGTTTTCACGAGATTCAAATGCAAATATCTCCGCAACCCCTCACGCAATGCTTTTAAGACTGACAAAGAGAAAGTGCTGGTTTTAACACATAGTTTTCAGTAAATTAATCGAAGAGGGCAAGCTACTGCAAGCTGAACAATTCAGTATTTACTTTACACCAGTAAATGCAGCTTAAATGCTCCTCTTATTACAACAACTCTCGTATGAACCTAGTCAATGCCACATCGAGTCTCACGCACATTATCTTCATAGACTACTAACTTAAAGTCACTTAAAACTAAGCATTTGTACTCCCAGACATCAGAAATGCTTTTGA
Organism: Siderastrea radians; assembly: GCA_964017195.1. Taxonomy (NCBI): domain Eukaryota; kingdom Metazoa; phylum Cnidaria; class Anthozoa; order Scleractinia; family Rhizangiidae; genus Siderastrea; species Siderastrea radians. The sequence continues at coordinate 7,925,826 of OZ024897.1, read as the reverse complement.
AGTTAACTCAAGTCTTGATTTAAATTTTATATCGAAAAAATTAAAAACTTAAATTCGATAACGCGAACTCATCAGTCTTGAACTTTTGAACTTTATTTGAATCTTGCTACCCGTACAGGAAACGCCAAACTATGTCAAGGAGACCCTCCAGCTCTGATGTAAGCTTTTTGAAAATCAATGTGCCTGATCACAGAGTAATGATTTTTGTTGAATTTTCATTCACGAGTTGGCTCATAGGAGCCTTTAATTTTATTGAATCCTGTCCTTAGGTAGAGGCAATTTATACTGAAAAAACAGCTTTCTTTGTTTAGCACAACTGGATGTCCGAAGAACATGAAGAATTATAAAAACCATGGATTTTGAATGTTTTGAGCACAACTAGGGATTCATCTCGAACAAAAATACCGTAAGACAAAGTATTACAGTCATTACTTGTACAAGAAACGCGAAACTAATTTGTAAAGACGGGCCTCCAGTAGCCTCTCATTTCTGACCTAGTAAGACTTTGTTGGTGAAAAATGAATACCTATATCAGTATGTAAAATATATGGGATTGAAAATTTGGAAGAAAAATCAACGAAAATGAACATAATTTCAACCTTGGCTATTTCTTTCGAAGCATGTTCGAGAAATATGGGCCCTTCTAAACCTCTGAACAGCTGTCTGAAAGTTGTAATGAAACGGTTTTTTATGCCATCTACGGGATAAACACGAACTCACAATTGACCAGCTCCCAGTTGGCTTGATAGCTCAGTTGGTTAGAGCGCTGCACCGGTATCGCAGAGGTCATGGGTTCGATTCCCGTTCAAGCCCTAATTTTTTCAGGTTTCTTCTTTTCAACCACTTATGTTGATACCTTCACTGCGATAGTCTTTATATAATTCTAACTTTATCCGCAGTTCAAATATATGATTATTTCATATATTCATTTTCACAACGGTTTATATTTGGAAGGGAGTGTACTTGTAGACGACCAATTTTATCATCGTGTAACTGAAAGTGAAAAGGGTATTATGCTTTTCACAGAAAGGTAAGCCATATGTTGTTAAATACACTGAACACAATTTTATCCTTGGCCTTGCGTTCTTAGCATGGTCTTGGAATCTGGGCCTTTTTAAGCCTCAAGGTTCTGAAGACAAAGGTTTGCATTTACTTGTAGGAAGGAATGTACTTAACGTCGACTTATTTTCTTTTCAATATCAACGCATTCTTAAAGACATCATTGGAGGTCATCAATCGTAGAGTGCTTCGATATAAAACCAAATTATCACATTTAACAATAAAAGCAACAAATGGAAAACAGAGAATGTGTCGAAACGAAAGCAGCGGGCTACAATAATTCGCACGAACGCCTACATTGTTTCAACAAAGTTCCACGAGCTGGGAAAGCGGGATTTGTTTGGTAAGGCGTTTTAAAAAATCAACTTGGCAAAACGTAAATCATTGTTCAAAGTCAGTCTTACAGATTATACACACATGTACCTCAGCTCTGACAGGGTTTACGGCTCAGTTTTCTCAACTGCTTCGAGTTAAAGCATCTACTCTGAAGGCTATGCGGGAAGATAGTTCAAAGAAAAATATCCTCTCCGTTTTATGTTCCTCCAACAGTATCCTAGCACCCTCTGTTTCGCTGCTAGACATTTCCATTAGAATAAAAGATATCTTCTTTGTAAGTACACCAAGGTCACTCACCATCGATTTAGGACAAAAAAATACTTTAAACAAAGCATTCACTTACGTGCTCCTAGAAACACTGAGAATAAACACCGTTCTGATCACGAAAACCATCTATTTTACATAAGCAAGTTGCCTTTTCAACGAAAGGCGTTGTTCTGTCTTGTCAGAACAAATTGACGAAGGGTTCTTTAATACCTACCACTTTTGAAATAAGCTCAGTCTAGGTCTTTACTTCTCTCGTGTTCTCAAATGCCCGTTAGGTTTTATGACTGAATATATAGTACAGGGTTTTGTCTTTCTTTCTGCCTGATGCACCCGCATTTCACATTTTCCAAATTAACTGTGTTTTGTCTGAGACATTCTTTCCTGTTTTTATGCTTGTAAAGGGGTCTCAATAAGGTGGTGGTTTTTACGGTTAACGGTTAAAAGTTTGGCTTTTTTACGGCTAACGGTTTGTTTCTTTCCGTTAAAAAAATTAATTAAAGTAATTATTATGTGAATTGTAAATTTGCTTTTCTTTCGGTAGCAGGGCAGAATGTGTAGCCATCGTAATAGCTTAACTTTTTTCACGACTAACGGTTAAAAATTTTCAATTTTTACGCCTAACGGTTAAATTTTTGGTAGTTAGTAGTAATGTCGGATCACTAGGCAAGATGAGCCTCGTTTTGATGTAAGGATGACGTCATAACCGGAACCGGAAGTCACGTGTTTTTAAGAGGGAGAAACCGCTGACCAGTGGGAAAAAAAGGGATCGCAGGCTCATGCAACCGGAAGTGACGTGATTTGAAAAGGGAAACCGCTGACGAGTAGGAAAAATGGATCGTGGGCTCAAGGGGAAGGAAAAGTCCAAAGTCCAATTGGGGGAACGGGGGTGACCTGGCCCAGATATGGATTTGATATGGCACATCAAGCAAAAGGCATGGTTGGAAAGAAAATATTTTAATGTAAATCATATAATCCATGATGATGAGAGTTCCATGTGACAAGGGGAAGCAGAAGCATGGCGCTCACATTTGAAGGAAGGAGACGATATGGTTTTCGAAGAAATAGTGGAAATCCATGTTGCTCGCATGGGGTACTGTGGAAAGATTTCCTTTCAATAAAGTGTCCTCCAAACCACAGATGAGTGGTCCTTTGAGTTCCTTTTGATAATATGAGTGTTCCTTTTAATGAGTTCCTTTTAATAATATGAGTGTTCCTATTAATGAGTTCCTTTTAATAATATGAGTGTTCCTTTGAGTTCCTTTTGATAATATGAGTGTTCCTTTTAATGAGTTCCTTTTAATAATATGAGTGTTCCTTTTAATGAGTTGAGTGTTCCATGATGAGTATTCCTTTTGATAATATGAGTGTTCCTTTTGATATGGGTTGAGTGTTCCTTTTGATATGGGTTGAGTGTTCCTTTTGATATGGGTTGAGTGTTCCTTTTGATATGGGTTGAGTGTTCCTTTTGATATGGGTTGAGTGTTCCTTTTGATATGGGTTGAGTGTTGCAATTGATAAGATGAGTTGAGTGTTCCATGTGGCTTCGCTAGAGGCGACGTCATGGCCTTGCTTGGACTAGACATGTCCGATTCAATGGCTCCCAAGGGAGCAATCAGGTAAGGATTCCAAGGGACACAGATGATAACGATGATGACGCGATAGCACAGGCAATGTGGCAAATGAACGTGAAGGTGACTTCATGGGCTCTCACCACGACGAAAAACGTAAGTCAAAACATGAAGAAAGCTTTCCAATGGGGCAATGACTTGGTATACTCTTAGGAAAGAGTCTCACTGGCGTGGGCATCCTCCCCTCACTCGATTACTACATGACTGACTTGGCGTACTCTTAGGAAAAGAGTCTCACTGGTACCCGTAGGGGAAGGTTTGGAAGGTGACAGGATCTACCACTCTCTTGTCGTAGACCAACTGATACTGCTTGTACTCGGGGAAGGTGTACAGTAGGTAGTACTTGGGATCCCGGACGATCTGGTGTGTTTTGATGATTTGGGTTTGTCTGGGTTTCAGGAGGGGTTTCTGGATTTCGTCGAGGACGTTCTGTCGCATGACGTTATAGTTCAACTGGCTCTTGCCTTCGCTGTTGAGACGGAACCCTCGCACTTTGCATTCAACGTGACCAAGCTTGGTTTGGTAGCCATAGTTCTTGGGACCGCCCGACACGAATTCCACAATGTAGTCGTCGTTGCCCAATTCACTCGTAAACTCGCCGAGGTAATCGCCCAAGACCGGGGTTGCTTGAGTCTCGTCTGTCCAATAGATGACGGAGTCCGTGTCATAGTAGAGGACACGTTCTCCCAGCTGTTCCAGTGCTGCATACAGTCGGAGCCGGGCCCAACAGGTAGTGAAACAGGCTACAAAGATGTTGAGGTTGGGTGACACGGGGATGTCTTCGTCTTGGTACTGGTAATGCACTTCCACTAAGTTGTCATTGATAACGGAGACGTGACGCACGTCCAACGTACTGGTATCTAGAAAACGGTGGAAGGCTTGAGGGTCGTCAAACGTTTGGACTTGGGTCTTGTTGAGACGTTGTCCAAACTTACCCCACATGGAATTGAGCATCATTTTAGCGAGGGTACGCAGCCCGGGATTCTTTTGGATCTTGTCGTACTCCAATTGAATGCCTTCATGCTCGAAGTACTCTCGAAGGTATTGCTGACGTTTGGTTTCGTCTTCACCGACCCAGGATGGCCACCCGCTGGCTTCTTGCTTAATTTTCAACCAGGTGTTGACGTAGTCCTTAAAGAGGCCTTCACACGTCTCGTCAAAATGCCAGACCTCATAGATGTACTGGATGTCGTACCCCAAGTCCACCGCTTTAGATAATTCGGGCGTACACCATGTTCCAGTCAAGGCTCGCTGTTCGTCGGTGTGCACACATTCTGCACATCTGTCTAAGGGCCGTTTGACCATCTCTTGTTCCACACAGGCAGCACAGAGAGGAAAAAGGAGTTTGGACTCATGACGGTAAGGCAGGACAGGATGGTAGAGATGACGTGGCGGCAGGACTTTGCATTGGACGAGGCCAAAGTAGAAACTGATGTCGGTGTGTCCCGGATTGAAGATGACACTAGGATGGCCTTTGGGGTACACACAGGTCTTGTTCACCCAGGGGTACAAGGAGGTCACATCAATGTAATGTATTTGTTGCTTGGGTGTCACGCGATGGTACAGTTTGACGGCATTGGTACGACCCCCACAGAAAGCGTCGCGGGGATTCAAAGGTTCTGTGAATTGAAGGGTCCCCAGGTACGTACGGATGTCCAAGGAGGTGTCTTTGAGACGGGACCAATCACATTCCCACATTTCCACGACATGGTATCCCAGCTCTCTAAATTGTTGGATCCTTTGCTGGGTGGTCTCGTAGACATCTTGCATGGTTCGATGATAGTGACGTAGATGGCTTTCGTGACGAATGGGGAAACAGCGAGGACACCCATGCCAGAAACACCCGTGAAATTCGTAGATGGTGTTGGTACTGGCATCGAAACCGTCGACATGGAAGTTAGTGCCAGGGATGCAATACTCGCCGGCATTACGGGCATGTTGAAGGCTCTGCTGTTCTTGGGCACACCAGGTTAACCATTCCAGGGCCACCTTGGAGTAGTTGATGCGATTGCGCCATCCTCGGACGGGTTCACTGGCAATACTGTTGGGGATCATGCGATTCATGCGTAGATCGCGGTTACAGGCCGAGGCAATGGTGATGTGGTCGAAGGGGTTGAAGCCAGTCAGCGTTTCAAACAACCGTTTGAATGTCAAGCATCCTTGTTTCAAGAGACGTACATCGGATTTGCAGTACTTAACCAGTTCTTTCTTGAAGTCAAAGACTTGGCCGCGTTGCTCTTGATGCCAGGTTTCCAAGGCTTGCTTGCCTTCGGGGGACATGGTTTCAGGGATGTAGTAATCGAGGGCCGGGATGGGTCCTACGTAGTTTTGATGGTCTGGATGATTAAACTTGTGGGGGAAGTACCCTTTGTGGAGTTCGGTCAATCCAAAGGTTTTGGGAAAGGCGGACAGAGGCATCTGGAAGAAACTCAATGAGTCGATGAAGCGGATACGATCATGTTGGACTTGCAAGAGTTTACACCCGTTCCGTAGCTGCTCGACGATCCGGTTGTCCCCATAGTATTGATGAATGACAAAATAGCCATCATATCCTTGGAAATTATGAGCCAGGACATTAACTTGGCGGGTATCATGGAGGGTCAAGGTATCCAGCCATTCCAGGAAATCTCGGACGCAATGGTTGCCAGGGAAACACATGGGTTGGTCGTCGTCTTCGGTTTCGGCCACCACGAGGTTCGCGATGTGTTGTTCTTGGGGTTGCATGGCTTCAATATCAAAGAAGACATGAAGGGGTGGTATGCTGTCCTCCTCATCGTCTTCCTCCTCCTCGGGTGTGGCATCCACCCTACGTTTAGGGCGGGGGCCTCGTTGCCGTTTCCTCTTTCTTTTCTTGTCTTGAGTGGCTATTTGAATAAAACAACGATGAGTTGCACCGTCCACGTACTCATGACAGCAGGGACAATCAATATACCCACATTGATGGTTGTCCATGTGGCGAGCAGGAATTAGAAGTAAACATTTAGCACAGCGACGGCGCCGAAAGCAGACGGAGGAGTCTAGGTTGGTCACGGGTTTGCCGGTGTGGTCCTTGACCAGATGCATTTGGAAACAGGTGTCTCCAAAAAAGTCCCGATGACATTGTTGACAACGTTGCGTGGCTTTCTGGCCTCGAGGGTACGCCTCCAAGAAATCAGGGCACTCTTTTTGGCAACAGGCCCTGCAATGACGTTTGTTGTTGCATCGATGCTTTCCCTCATCGTTATAGGGTTTCCAACAATGGGCACAGACGTAACCGACCCCGAAAAAGGCTGGCAACTTGGTAATGACGTCATAATGGCCTTTCTCGTGCAACAGGATCAATTGTTTGTCTTGAAGGGGACCAAAGGTGGTGATGTGAAAAGAACGGTCGGCATCCACCAACAGGATCTGGTAACCGGTCAGGGAAGGAGCGGTACTGAATTGGGTCAAGGCATCGTAGCCACAAGGACCGAAGGGTACGTTGGCCTCGTGATGGAGCAAGAGAGCCATTTCTTTTTGCAGTTTAGTTCCTTGGCGGATGCTGTTGTATTTCGGGTGTTGGTCCACTTTGGCTTTGGCGGTGACGAGGGCTCTGGCACAACAGAGGTCATCCTTGTTTTGGATCTGGATGATGGAACGTTTCTTGGGTATTAAATTTCGTAGAGGTTGATGTCCGGGTTTCTCCAGGCGTCGGCGGCCGGTGCCTTGAGGGGCATGATGGACTTGAGTAATGGAGACTTGAAAGGAGTCGTCCATTTCAAATTGTTCGTTGCTGTTGAGGGCTTGGGCTAAACGTTGGAATAAAGCCTCGACACGGTCGCCGCCTTGGCGCCATTCTCCTGCACGTAATCCCCAGCCCTGAAAATTATTATGGAGTCTGTTGGAGGCGATGGTAAAGTACAGACGATCTTGATCGTGGAGGGGTGGTGTGGTGGTGGTCAACACTTGATTCACCGCGCGACGTAACCCCTCTTCTAGAGCTCGAGTCATGCTCTGATTGGGAATGAAATTCCCCCTTTGGTGTAACTGGGTGTTGAAATGACGTTCCCGCACTCCCAGACGGTTGCTCAAACGATCGACATAGGGTTGGAGCCGAAACTCCAAGACACCCTCCGCATTGGCATCCAAACCTCCCCCAGTTTGTTGAAGAAGATGGGTTTGAAACGCACGTTGGCGTTCGAAGCGATCCAAGGCCTCTTCACAAATCTCATCACTGTCCGGTATGTTTTCGAGGCAAATCAAAGGTCCCACACAGGAAGGGGTCTCTTCTGGCTCTGACATCTGGAGGCCACTGGGTCCCGCTTCCTCTTCATCTTGGCGAGAGGACATGATCAGATGAACTGACAGGAGATCGGGGCTCTGTTTTTATAGAGAACCAAAAGGTCACGTGGGAGGGGAAGGAGCCAATCACTAAACAGGGTGCCCCCCCTGAGAGGGGGTGCCCTAGGGAGGGGTGGGATGAGGTGGGGGGACCCCCCTCCCCCCTCTCTAGTTAGGGTCCATGGTGCATGATGGGAACGAATAAGAGACTATAAAACAGATCGACCCTCGAGGTGAGTCATCTCAAAATGGAGGTTGATCAAGACAAGCTATTGGAAACCTTTGAAACGTTTGAATTAGATTTGGAAGTAGAGGAGATCTTGGGGAAAGTGAAGAGGGAGTTGGAGTTCGAGGAGGACACCTTTGATGAGTTTTCTGAATATTTGAAACAACTGGAACCGGAGAAAGTCGAGGCGCAGCAACTCCGAGCAGAAGAGGCCGCTCGTTTACAGGAATATTGTTACCCTCAAATGACCTGTGACTGGTACATCGAGGGGCTGGATTATTGCTGTGACTATTGGCGGTACGAGTTTAAGCGTCCAGTCACACCTCCCCCACCACCACCACCCTCGCCCAATGTCCAACGAAAGCGAGGGCCTCCGCCGCAGCAACCGACGACGCACGACGTACCGACCAAACAACGACGACGATGACTCTGACCCAGACGACGTTGACGACAAGAAGGACGAGGACTATGACCCTGACGACAACGACCTTAACGACTCTGACCCAGACGACGTTGACGACAAGAAGGACGAGGACTATGACCCTAACGACAACGACCTTAACGACGAAACGACCGAACGACAACGACGGAGACGGAACACCACCAAAAAAGCTAGGTACAATGCCCGCTACCCAGAGAAAGCCCGAGCGAGGAATATTCGCAAAAAAGCCAACTACCGACACAAGTACCCTGAGAAAGTGCGTGCTGCCAAAAAACGATACGTAGAACAATATCCGGATCGAGTGCGGGAGTCCAAAAGGCGTTATGAGGAGACGCATCAGGAGGAACGGCGTGTCACCATAAAACAATGGGCCCGAAACAACCGAGCACGTTGTCTCGAATACGAGCGACGGTATAGGGAGAAAAACAAGGAACGTATCAGACTCCGACGGCGTGAGTATCGTAAAAACAATCGTGTTCGAATAGTAGAGTATCGATTGGCCTATCGTGCTGCGAACCGAGAGAAGCTGGTGGCGCAAGGAAGAGAGTACTACTGGGATAACCGCGAGAAGCTGCAGGAGAAAGCAAGAAGGTACTACAACAAAAGGAAGCACGTGTCTCCAAAACCCAAACCACTGCGGGTGGTATTGACTGATTATAGAACGCAACCTTCTCTGGAAATGTATTTGAATGACTTTTGTACCTCCTTACCTTCTATAGAGAGACAGAAAACGGAAGAGAAAATCAAAGCATTAGGACCCTTAAAACTGACCATTCCCTTGGAGGACTTTAAGAAATCCACGCCTAAAATGCCTGAGAACCCATCTTTTTCTGAATCATTTCTTGAGGATTATACTCTCACGGATATGGATTCGGGGGGTGTGCAAGCCGTGGACCCCTCTGACTTGGGCCCCCCTGACTTGGGCCCCTCTGACTTGGGCCCCCCTGACTTGGGCCCCTCTGACTTGGGCCCCCCTGACTTGGACCCCTCTGACTTGGAGGACTTTTCGTCTTTGTTGCAGAACATATCGCCTGACGATTGGACCGAGTTACTGAGGGATGTGGAGGACTCTTGTTCCTTTGATCTGGAGGCATTGGTGCCCCCCGAAGACGTCGTTCATGACATGTCACCCGACGAGGGGGTGGATTTAATGTATGATTTAGTAACATAAAACATTTTCGTTTCCGTAATTTGGCAGAACATTCGTTTCCGTATTTTGGCAGAACATGCCATCGTGACATTGTGGTAGAACGATCAAAGAGACAGTGACATTTTTTTTTTTTTTTATCAAGGTGGATCATTTTTGTCTACATCACAGGGGGTTCTCCAGAATCCTGTTTGAGAACCCTGTTTTGAGACTCAACACGAACTACAGAAGACTACCGAACTGCAGAATAACAAATTTTTTTATTGACACAACAATGGTATATAGGGGTGTATTCCACAATGAACTTGGTTACAAGGGGTTCTCCAGAATCCTGTTTGAGACAGTACAACGAACCAATCAGACATTTTCTAATTGACACAACATGTAACTGGGGGTGTCATTAAATGTTTACAATTTTAAACGTTTCTTGGCTTGCATGATTTTCTTGACCACCCGTTCCGTCTTGGTTTTCTTGCCCGGTAATTTATCAATGGCTTGGATCATCTTGGTATCGGCTTTCCATTTATCTTGCAAATTCTTAGCACGGCTGTAATCAATGTCGTGTTGTTTCGCAATCCGGTCCAAGCGATTTTTGCCGGGATCCCCACGTTTCAGGCGTTTGGCCAAATGGGTGCCAGGACCCATGTACTGATAGCCAGGCCAATGAAATTCTTTGCCAGTTTTAGCAATCCATTTTTGGACATCCACGGCCCCTCCTCGTTGGGTGCGTTTCCGTTTGATACCCCTTCTCCTCCTGTGGGTGGGCATCTTTTTACTCACTGTCGTAATCCAATCGACGTCGTAACTTTTTGCCTCGGTGCCAATCTTCCCAACCGGGTAAGGGTTTTAATGCTTGCACTTCACGGGAGACGCCTTTGCCTTTGCCTTTGCCTTTGCCTTTGCCCCAAGGACTCTCGGCTATCTTTTTTTCCAAGGTCTTGCGACGTTCTCGAATGGTTTCTAAACGCGATTGTAGATCCCCTCGACTAGTGGATGGGCTCCCTTTCTTGACAATGGGAATCTTACTAGTGGTGGCTGCTCCTTTGCCTTTCTTGGTGGTTGGGGTAATGGTAGGTTTGGGCGTCGACGGGCTGCCTTTTATCATGCGCTTCAACCATTGTTCCACGGGCCCCGTCACCAAATCCCCGGCTTCTTCTTCTTCGTCTTCGCCTGGCGGGGCCCCCGGGGCACCAACCCCCACGCCTCCGGGAAATTGACGAATGCGTTTGGTTAACTTGATTAATTCTTGACTCAACGGTTTGGTTTGAGCATTGACCAGGGCCGGGGGTAATTCGGGATTGGCCAACAACACATGTTTTTTAGCGGCCAGCGTCGCGGCTTTGTTCAACAAGGCATTTTCGGTGAGTTCTCCTTTGTAATATTGAATGAGTTGTTCCAAGTCCTTCTGGGGAATCATGTAGACCTCATCCATGGGGGTTGACTACACTCGGAGCAAAGTTCCCCGTCTTCTATCTCACGACAGCTCTCACAAAGACGGGCCTTTAAGATGTGTCTGTACTCTCGATACAACAGGCGATATTTATGCTTCCAATAATGACACTCGTCTTTCCACTGGTCGGTGGCCCGATTGGCCTCTTGTAACAGGGTGATCCATGTGGCCAGAGTTAACGGGTCGGTCGAGCACATTGACATAACACCTCGTGAAGTCCTTGAAACAACCCTTGTCCTTTTTGTTGGACTAACCACTGACGACGTTTTTTGACGGAATGTCGACGACGTCCCAAATCACGTAGTACCTTTTTATAGGGTTGAAGTTTAGCCAGCATGGGTGGGGTGACGGGAATCTTGTTTTTTAAAAAGTTCAAGACCAGTTCACTCACAGCATTGATTTGATCGGCATTGGCATGTTGTAACAACTCTTGACGTTTGGAACCATTGGCTTCTTGTAACATGGACCGTAAAAACGGTAATTGACGTCGAAGACGTTGCATCGTTTACCGACGACGGCGACGATAGCGTTGATTGGCTTTTTGGATCGTGCGTTTTATACGTTTATCCGTTTCCAAGGCCACGGCTTTCCCTAATCCTACCATGGCGGGGACCAATAGATTTAAAAATCCACCTCGTTGACGACGTCGTCGTCTTCTCCTCACCATGGTCGACCCGTCAAGAAACGTTGAAGGGCTTTGTCTTGTTTGATGAGGTCTTGCGTCTCTTTATAGCCTTGACGGGTATTGCGTTTGAAATCGGACCACCAACCCCCACCTCGTTGTCGTTGGATTAAAGCTCCTCCTCGTTGTTTCCTTTTTCTGCGTCGTCGTCGTCGGACGGCCATGGTTCTAAGAGTGTCGGACTGGGAGGGAGCGGCTTTTTATGGATCCAGTAGTCTTTGGGTTTCAAGGGACGAGGACATCCGTCCACATAGCATAGGGCTTCCAAGGGTTGGTACACAAAATGACGATGGTAATCTTGGAGACATCGTTTGGGTAACGGAGGGGTGAAATCCACAATGGTGTCATCCAAGGTTTGCATCTTGATTAAAAATCGTTCCAGGTCCTCCAAGGGGACACCTCGCACATAGGTTTTCAATTCGGTCAAGGCTTTGGCATAGGTGGTAAACGCAAATCGACTCATGGTCACTTTAAATCGGTATTGTTTAAAATCATTCCATCCTTTGACCACGGTGCCCACCGCGGCCAAACAGGCTACCAATGTACTGTTCTCCAAAAGCGGGCCCGCAATCATACCTGCGGCCATCAGGAGTAAGGCCATGCCATTGAACAAGGCATTGATACACTTGTAATGATTTAACATTTTGCGATAACACCACCATTGTTGATGGTAAAAGGCATACAAGGAATCCATCCGTTGTAATAATTCCGGTGGGAAGGGGATGCCAGGACGTCGAGATCCATTCAATAACGACACGGCGGTTTTCATCCTCACGGCGAGACCCGGGACGACGAGGTTTGTACGCTCGGGGCTCCTCCTTGTTTATAACTGGTCACAATGCTATTGGTCATGGTGACATTAGCAATTTCCCGTCCTTGGGCCAATTGTTCTTGATCTTGTAATAGCATCCGTAAACGTCGTTGTAAATCGGCTTGACGCAAGGTACGAGGTTGTCTGCCAGAACTCCCAGATGTCCAAGATCCTCGAGGGGTGGCTGGATTGGAGGCAGGTGTCAAAGGGGAAGTGGGGGTATTTCGTCGTCGTCCTCGTATTCGAAACGGTCGTCGTCCACGACGACCCCCACCCCCACCACCTCCACCTCCACCACCACCACCACCACCTCCACCACCACCACCAGCACCACCAGCACCACCAGCACCACCACCACCACCACCACCACCACCAGCACCACGTCCACCACCAGCACCACCAGCACCACCAGCACCACCAGCACCACGTCCACCACCACCACCACCACCACCACGTCCACCACCACGTCCACTACGTCCACCACCACGTCCATTACCCCCAGCACCCGCTGCTGTTCGAGCACCCGCCGCCCGGGGTACGCTAGGAGGAGTCGCAGGGGTTCGAGCACCAGAAGACAACGGGGTGGTCTGGGGGCTTTGGAATGATTGATTTCCTGGACTTCCTACCCCTGCTGGGGAAGAAGCCTGGGCAGGGGGCGAACCATCTCTACCGATAGGGGGGAGAGCTTCCATAAGCTGAAAGAGGGGATCAGGGGGCATTTCCTCCATGGCCACGTCGAGAAGGCCTTGGTCTCCCGAGAAATACAAATCTTGCCAAGCCCTTGGGGACATGACATTGCTGCTGGACGCACCGACCCCGGCCGGGGCCACGGTATCGTACGATTGCGGAGGTTGACGGTCATCATCATCCGCCATGGTTGCTCTTTTTCAGGTTCCAAAGGGGGTGTCGTGCCTTTATACTCGCTTTTGATAAGTGCGCGTCCATCCTTCGTCTTTTAACAGGTGACTCAACAACCGTTGTTGATCGGAGGAGGCCGGGTGTAAATCCAACACCAAATAGCCATACGGGCGGGTGGTGGCTTGATGAAACGTCTCCAACGTGTCTTTCCAAGTGGTCGGAAACGATTGCAGCATGACGTTGCGTACCCCTAATTGATCCCGGGGGTTCTTGAACGCCACAATGTAATGGGCATTGCGGGATATACTTTTGGCATAGCGACCCACGGGAAACATGTCTTGGCACAAGTACAATACGGTCACCCCTTGATGATGCGAATGTTTGGTGAATAAATCCAACACGCGTTTATCGTGACTCCCTTCGTCCATTAAATCGTCCAAGACCAGGACCCCCTGTCCTTCAGGAAACCATTGGACCAACGCGTCATGATCGGGAATCCCTTCGTGAAACTTCACCCCATGATCTTGCATGCCTTGAAATCGATCTTGCCACGCCCCATAACAATAATGCATTTGGGTCGGTGGGGTGTCAAACAACTCCGGGTTGTCTACCAAGAGTTTTTCCGTAAACACCGTTTTGCCACATCCCGACGGTCCCACCACCAAGATAGAGGAAGGAGTATGAAAACGAAACGGTTTCCCCGTTTGCATGATGAGGACGACTACCCAGGGGGAAAAAAAAGGCACCTTTTTATTGGAATCGGTGGGACTCGAACCCACGCACGACCCAACCGCTATTCTGGATTAAAGGCCAAAGGCTCTACCGACTGAGCTACGACTCCGACACACGTTTTTTTCCAACATATTTTATTTAATGATTCCGTTGATGATACGGATGACAACAAAGTTGATACCATCGGGCTTCTTGGCCTACAATCAATTGTTGAAGGCGTTGACCGGCTTGATGGTCATTGCTTACATAATCATGATCGGAAAACTCATTTAAAAAATCTTGCAAGGTCCGTCCACGGGCTTTGGCTTTCAAATACAACAAGGCGTAATCCCCACAACTCTTGCTTGAAATGGCTTGGAGGGACTTGCCATTGGTCACCACATACTTCCAATGGTGGACAATCCAATCTCGTAACGGGGTAGCTTGCACGTACGTGTCCATGGGCAAAGCATAACTGTCGAGGATTTCACACACGTTTCGATCCGTCCACACCGCTAACCAATGTTGTCCCGGTTGATCGTGCGGGTCGGTGTTCACAATGTACCCTTGGGGTTGGGTCTTGACAGGACGCTTGGGTAGTCGATCACAGGCCACCGTCCCGTAAAAGTAACGTTTCAATTGGGGGTCGTCTCGGGCTAAATAATCCAACTGGACATTATTCAAGGCCACATGTTCCATCAGTGCTGGTAAATGTTGTACAACACAGCTCCGTTCTTGTCAATCTCCAGCAAGTTCTCAAATTCTCCATACACGAGCACGGTTATATTGTTACCGGGAGCAGCTCCAAATTCCAAGACCAGTTGTAAATCGCCCGTTTGCTTGGGGTTGAGGTTTTGACTGTCAGCACATCCATTGGCCACATTGTCAAACATGTACAAGGTACAATTTTTAGCTTGGCCCCAATCTCCTAGTTCTACCATGTTGCCTTTCTTTTTGCACCAAGCCCCACTGGCTTGCAGAAAACGGAAGTACCCCAAGTTATCTCGGCTGCCATTGTTGTGCACTAACTGCAGGGTTTCATAAGGGTATTCTTCTCCTCTGACAATCTGTTTAATGGAGCTCAGTCCAAATTTCTGGAAACAGAAAGGATCTCGGGTCACATCTCCATTGAAGCCTCGGCTGTCCAGTAACCCCACAATCAATCGGTCAGGTATTCTGTTTTGAAACAGGTTAGGGATATCAAAGCGGACCAGGTTGTCTTGCATGGTGAACGTGCGGATTTCACTGCGGACGGTCGGGTAGGTAGCCACTTGGCCTTCATTGTGTCTTTTTTCAGATATACTCTGGTAGATGGCGTCATTCAAACGCAGTTGGCAGAGATGAAACCGTAGTTTCACATCCCCTTCCATCAATCGACCAGCTAGAGCCACTCCATTGAAAAACAGGCTGGGACCATTGAAATGAAATTTCATCTTGATTTCGATGCCAGGCACCAACAGTTTGCCGATATGAAACACTTCCAGGTGCGGGGTAAACACCAGACTGTGGGTAAGACCTCCAGCATACTTGGCGGTTTCGGCTACCATGGCGTCCAAGGCCCCTTTGTGATTGTCACTGAGACCTTGCCAGGCTACATGGTCTCCTGCTTTGTCGGTGTTGTTGTTGGTCCATTGGGGTGGGAAATCCACTTGATTGTACCATCCTTGGGGTCCTAACACGGTCTTGCCATCTTCTCGATCATAATTCAGCAAGGTTTCCAGGTAAGCTTTGTAATGATAGGTGTCGGATTGTGGACTGATCAACGTGCCATTCAATTGCAAGTCAATTTGCTTGATGATGGAATGGGCCAAATTGTTGACGGGCCACAATTTCTGATTGGCCACCAAGTTATCGTTCGTACTCTTTTGCAATCTCAATTCCATGGTAAAGTAACTGCGTCCCAAATCCACAAAATCGTCTAATCCAGGAATGATGAATTCCATGGGATTGATACCCGTGGTGGTGGGTTGAATGGTAACCATGCGATAGGCATTGATGCTAATGTCGGTCGGTGGCACCTTGAAAATCCGTAACGCCGAGTTGACGGTCGCTTCGGAACGCTCGTGAGCCGGGGCGGTTTGTGTACTCACGTCAGGCATGTTTAACGTCGTCGTCGTCGTCGAGTGGTACCCCGTCGTCGTCGTGAGGGGTTTTGATACCGTCGTCGTCGTGCTAAACGTTGTCTCAAATCAAACCCGGGCAGTCTCATCACCTCGGGACTCAACCAACCGCCACGTTGTCCTCTCCTGAGTTTCCAAAACGGATACAGTCCACCCCATTGAGTCAACCCTCGATTACTGCGAATCCGTCGAGGTCGTGAATGCACGGGATCCATGTTCACACGCCCAAAATATCACGCGCCCGTTTGGTTTGTTTGGGAAATAAGGCACTGGCGACCCGCACGGCGTCTTTTACGCTCTTATGACTCAACGCTTTCTTGGCTTGTTTGGTGATTTCTTTTTTGATGACTTGTTCGGCTTTGCGTTTGACACCTCGTGATAACCCCGTTGTCAAGCCTCTCTTGATATTACTAGGCAGTTTTAAAGGATTTCGCGTCCTTATAAGACCTTGCAACCCCCCACGCATCAGATCCGTCATCAATCCTTTGCCTTGTTGATCATACCACTCGTCGGTTCGAAATCGTGTCAAACTTCCCCCACGCATGGTTGTCTTCTTCTTCACCAGGGATAAACGTTTTGTCTGTGCTTCATGGGACCCCCTTTTTATACCGAAAACGCGGCTTCCACTCACATGAGATTGCACGTAAACGATTCCCCCGCATAGCGTTTTCGTTTTCCTTGGCGGATTTCCTCCATGCGTTTCAAATGCGATTTTCTGGCATTCTTTTTGGCTAACTTTTCTATCCCTTTGGTGATGGACCAAGCGGTTTTAGGAATCCCGGCAATCACCGCGTTGATCCCTTCGCCCTCTTGTGAACGTCGTCGTCGTCGTCGTCGTCGCCGTTTCGGAGGCATGATTGACTGGGGGTTCCCTTCTCGTCTCTCTTTTTTATGCCTTTTTGAAGTGTAACGTGACAATGGTATGACCTTCACCAAACTTGACCAAATCTCCTCCTCTACCAATCGTTTCGGCGACTTGAACATGAATCATTTCCACCACCTCGTTACGAAGAGACATGTATTGAATGTGCAACGGTTCAAAGTACAGGGTGCCACGTGCTTGTCGCTTGTATTGGATTTCACGCAACAAATCGGTCACGCGATTGCCCACCACCGTGCTGCCTGCCACGTCGGAGTACACGTGCAGCGATCGTGTAGGTTCCCCCACCACCGCTCGAAACGCTACATTCAAGTTGGTGAAACGCCAATTACAGCTCATACTCAATTGTAAATAATCCGGTAAAATAGAACGCACCGTCCAAAAGACCGCGTTCCCCTGACCGTCGGTGACATCCTTCCAATCGTTGTCAACGGCTGGTTTTGTCATGTTGGGGACTTGATCCCCGATGAATTCTTGTTGTAAGTTTGGCCCCAAAATCAATACAGTGTCAATTTGACGTAACCATCCCATCTTGAGAGCCAACTTGGTGTAGATGGTCAGGGATGGTGTTTTGTTACCACAATGACAGATATTGGTGTTGTCGATGAGCAGATCTTCGCCTTCCCACTTGAACTTGATGTAGGTGTGTTTGCCTTGATCATTGGTAAACCGACCCCCTTGAATCGCCAATTCCTTACGTTGTTGTTCCAAGTGAGCAATGACGGCTTTCATGAAACTCACGCCATCCACCACCCAATCCAAATCTTTCACGTCATTGATGATGGTTCGCGCAATGTCTACTCGCGAGGTCATTTCCCCGTCTTTTCCATTCGGTTTGGGATAGGTTTGGTCCCAGGACACCCCCATGACGTACCCATTTTTCTTCACCAACTCATACAAATTGACGCGCGCATCCGGTAAGGAAATGGCACTCAACCCCACTTGCCATCCACCCCCTGTGAGCTGTAACGGTTGAGGTAGACGAATCTTGAAGGAATTGGCTTGGTTGTTGGGAAATTCACGTCGGTTGGAATGACTGGGTAACGTCACGTAGAACGACATCTTTGTCTGCTTCACACCACCACCTCCCTTTTAAAGTGGAGGGTTAGGAGGGTATGCCCTTCGCCAAATGTCACGAGATCCCCATTGATTTCGGCCATTTGCGTTTCCACGATTTCCACCACTTCATTGCGTACCGGGACATATTGAATATGTCGAGGTTCAAAGTGCGTGGTTTCTTTGGGCTGGTACTTGATTTCTCGTAAGAGATCCGTGATGCGACCCCCTACCATACTGCTGCTGCCTACATCACAATACACGTGCAAAGGACGCACGGCGGGAAATTCCGACGGGACACGAAAGGTCCCGTTCAAATTCACAAACCGCCAAGGACACGATAGACTCAATTTCAGATAATCCCCCTCCACTTTCCAAAAGAGGGGTTTGTTGCTGGTATCGCGGACATCCGTCGGGGTGGGAATGGTAGACATGCCTTGAAATTCTTGCAAAAGATTGGGACCCAATCGATACTGGCCGGGGGACACTTGTTCAATCCATCCCATTCTCAGGGCCAAGGTTCTGCCCCATGACACGTGCGCCACTTGTCGTTTGTAATCCACGGGCTTGCTATTCAATAACAAATCCCCTTCGGAGGTCCATTCAAAGGTCGGGGCCAATTTGAGGCCATTGTCCTCGGTCCATTTGTTTTTGGGGACGGTTTGTTTCGCACGGCTTTGCTCGTAACGATAGATCAGTTGATGAAAAAATTGAACTCCCGTCAACGAGGTCATCTCCTTTCTCATATCTCGCCCGTAGACAGTGAGTTCGCGGCGTTCATGGTACCAGCGATCGTTCCCTTGATCGTCTTGGATATACACCCGTTCGTGCCATCGTACGTACAACAGAGGATGGGAATCGCCCACGCCTCCTTCTTCCGCTAGCACCGGAATGGTGGGTAAGGATAAACTGACCATGCCCACCATCCATCCTCGTCCCATAAATCGAATGGGTTTCGGCAATCGGTTTCTGAAATGATGACTCTTGTTCCCAGGAAACTCTTTGGTACTCGCATGACTCATCAACGTCACGTAAAACGACGAGTTGGGCACCAACGTCATTGCTTAGTCACGTCGTCGTCGTCTTTTGGAGGGACTTGTCTCTTTGGGTGGGCTTTTCCTCTTGGGTGGTGGTTGGAGAGACGTCACGTCTTGACTACGAATCCAACTATTGTACTTGTCGGGCCACCCTTTCCACTTGACCAACCATCGATCTTTTTGACGCTTAAGTACCTTTTCGATGCGAAACACGTCGGACACGTGGACTTTTTGTAAATCCTCTTCATAAAACGTACCTTGGACGGGGGTATCATCCCATTCGTGAATCTTATAGGTGGGCACAGGGCCCGGGATCACACGATGCACGACAAACACTTCTTCGGTCCAACCAGGTAAATAGCCTTTTTCAAACGTACGATGAATCTTGTTGAGACGAACCCGATCTCCGACTTTGAATTGGGGTTTTTTCTGACCTTTCAATCGTTTGCTGTACAATCGTTTCCACACCGCTTCTTCGTTGTCCCATGTCACGTCTTGAGGGGCCATACCAATACTTCGATGACGGGTGGCATTATACCCTTGCACCAACTGGGGTAAGACATCGTCAAAGCGTAAGGTGTTAGCAGCCGTAAAATAACGATACAACCGTTCTTTCAAGGTCCGATTAAATCGTTCCACCACACTGGCTTTCGCATCCCCTTCGGTGGAAAAATGATGGATGCCTTGCTCGTCGAGCCATCGTTGAAAAGTTCGATTATAAAATTCTTTCCCTCGATCCGTTTGCAATCGATTAGGGTGACGTCGTCCTTTCAAAATCTTCTCAAAGGCATGGACCAAGACCACCCCGGTTTTGTCTTTCAACGGTTGCACCCACGCGTACTTGGACAAGACATCCACGACGGTCAACAAGTAACGTATACCCCGATTATATTTGGCCAACGGTTGCACTTCCACTAAATCTGCCACCCATTGATCATCTAACCCTCCTACGATCACGGGTACGGTGGGAAAACGACGACGTCGCGGTTTATGTAACGTGTAGGCCAAATCCTGTTCCAACACCCGTTGGACTTTTTTCAAAGGGAGACGATGGGCTTTGGCAAACCGTTGCACGCCTCCTAAACTGCCGGGGGCTCTCGGATCGTGGTAACGATTCAACCATGGTTGGGAGACCTTTTTCTTTCGAGGGGCCATACTTTTTGGCATTCATCCCATAACGTCGATATGGTGGGGACCGTGTGGGGATGCGCCTTTTGAATGATTCGATACCATCGCCACGCCTCTGGGTGGGCTTTTAACCACAAGACAAACACCACCCATCGATACAGGTTACGGTCGACGTGGGTTTCTTCAAAGATCTGGAGAGGATGCGTGTACTCGGGACATGGGGGAATAGGGATCTTGGACCCGGGGTGAAAATCATATAACACTTGGCACAGGGATTGATGGCATTGCCATTGCCCCAGGGACCAGAGAGACTCCCACGCATCACACACAACAGACTCCATGGTCACATTGATAACATCATTTATTCCTACTCCTTTTTAAACCATTTAAAAGAGACCTAGACGGCCATAGGCGACGGTCTCGAGATCTTTCTGCCAGTTGTCCACACTGTCACTGTACTTGGGGGGTGGTGGCGCTGGGGCTACCATCATTTCTTGACGGTTCTTGAGCTCTTGAATTTCTCGTAACAATTGTTTCTCATAGTCTGTCAGGGGGCGATCCTCTTTCCTGGGGGCTCGAGGAGGCGGTCCTGGGATGTCCACGCCCCGCTTGGGATACCCTTGCGCATCACGGGTAGGTATTTCAGCTTGTTGATCGGCTTTCTTGGGCGGGTTGTCATGAAACCAACTCCAGTACTTGGGGCCCATGGGTTGATCGGCCCACCGGAAGAAGTCACACGTTTTCTTGGAACAATTCAGAAACAAACGATCGGGGTTCTGGGTCGAATGGCTCTGTTGCAGCGTGGCGGGTTCACGGCAAAAACACTGCAAACAAGTCCACATGTCCAACACTTCTACATGAGGTTGACTATACACGGCTTTCATATACTCCAGGGCTTGATCTTGGCCACAAAATAGCAAACACGGTTGCATGGGACATTTCACATACTTCCATCCTTTTTGAGATTCTCGGGCCTCCAAACGCACGTCATGGTAAGGGCATACCATGTAGTCCACCGAACTAGCTAGGGCTCTTTCACTGTTGGCTTTCGCTTGAGCATAGTCCTCCGCATTGTCATACACGGTCGTCAGAGTGAATTGTGGTGTAGATTGCTCTGCCACGTCATTCAATTCTTTCATCATCTCTTCCACCGCCGCTCGGGTATCTTCCACCACCTCGCGTACCACCGGATCACAGTCCACGGGCGTCATCGTTTGAATAGTCTTTTTCTTCTTCTTCCCCTCTGGGGGATGGGTTGTCTTTCTCTTCCGTTCGGCTGACATCGTACTCAAAGGTTTTCATCCCCTACCACCGAGGCCTTTTTATACCCAGGACCCTTGGCTCTCATTGGTCAGCTTTTCATGACCCTATAAGGACGTCTCCTCTTCCCATTGGTCAGCTTGTTATGACCTTATAAGGACCTCTTGTCTTCCCATTGGTCAGGTGTTCCTATTTAAGAGGGTCCCTTGGTCTCTCGATCGTCATTCTCCAAAGCCATGCCCCCAGACATGATGATCGGAGAACAAGATCTCGGTGCCTTGGAACTGCAAGTGGGTCATGGCCATGTGGTCTACACCGGGGGAGCCAAAGGTACCGATGCCCTCGTCGAAGAACAGGCCAAACACTTTGGGATGCAACTCGAAGTCCTGGTCCCCCCGAACCATCCTCGAGCCACTTTCATCACCCCTTCTACGGTGGAAGTCCTGATGTTGGCCAACCCTCATCTTCACCAGGCGGCAGAGAAACTAGGCAAACGCATGCCCAGTCATTTTTACACCCTGCAATTGCTACAACGCAATTATCAAATTGCCAAGAAAGCCCATACCATCTATGCCTTTGGCATTTTGGAACCGGATCATAAACGCGTGAAAGGAGGGACCGGTTGGACTGTGCAATTGGCTATGGATTTAGGCAAACCCGTCTACCTCTTTGACATCCCCAGTCAATCATGGTACCGCTCGGACCATTACTACCAAGTCAACGAGAATGCCGCCACCCTGGTCACTGGCAGTCAATTTGTTCCTTGGGGACCCAAAAAGCCCACCCTTCATCAAAGCAGTGCTATTGTGGGATCCCGGGATGTGGACGAAAAAACCCGAGCCGAAATTCAAGCCTTGTTCAACCGCACCTTCTGTCTACCCGAGAACATTGATCAATTACGTATGGAACTGGAAGACTTTCATTTGTAATTTCTTAGTTTTTACTTTTGGAATTGTACATAGCCATTTTTTACTTTTTATTTTTTCAAAATTGTAGATAGCTTTTCCAATTGTACATAGGAACACCCCACCCCGCGTGGCAAAGAATACAGACCACCCATTGTAACATCAACTCTTCTTTTTAATTAAAAAATTTTAAAAAATGACATCACTGGTTTTGCACGTTGATCATAAATAAATGTCTCTTGACTCACAGTAGCCTTGACTCACAATAATCTCAACAGGAATGTTCAAGTCTATTTACAGTAGCAGCACTCTCCTCACTTGGTTGAGTCTTACTTCCATCTGCCTCCTCTCCCACTCCTCCCGCCGCCGCTCCGCCCGCTCCCGCTCCATGTCCCCGAAATAAACGCGAATTCGTTGCCATGCGTGTCCCCTAGGTATCCTAGGCAAATAAAGTTCCAGTTCATTATCCACTTCATGGAACTGTTCCAATGTCATCGGCCAGCGACATTCAAATCGGGAGCGGATGCGATGCTGGTCCACCCATGGTATGATTTTGTTGACCAGGGCTCCCAGCAACGCTTCGGTGATCTCGGGATGTGGCCGCCCCTCCCGATCGCCATTCTCTGTCCAGACCACACAGTTTAAAAATAATTGAAAAAAAGCAACCACGCGCTGTCGGGTCAAGGGGCGCCAGGTTTCCTGTCGTCTCTCCCGCATACGCCTTGTCTGCCGATCCACTGAGGTTAACTCTGGCCCCGCTCTCCTCCTCAAGTACTCTGGCCCACCCACATTCACAGTACTGGCTAGACAGCCCAAAGGATTTCTTGTTTCTGACATTTTTCCGCTCCCACCACAAACATAAGTCACTTAGGACCGGCTCAAAGCTAAGAGTCACGTCCTGTGGCCTCCCTTGACTTATATACCCCGATCCGCGCAATGCACCATGGTCTATCTAAGGAGGGGGGAGGGGGGTCCCCCCACCTCTTCCCCTCTCAAAGCATGATGGGTCTTTCTCTCATTGGTCTATTCCCTCCCACGTGACCCTTTTGGTTCTCTATAAAAAACCCACCGGTCCCTTCCATCTTTCACACTCAAATGGATGATCCAGAGATTAGTCCAGAAGCCCAACAAGTAATTGATCGTCTACGAGCCTTGTTGACTCAACTGGAAAAAGATTTGGAGGAGATCCGCTTCAAAGCTTCTTATTTTGAACTGCTCCGACTTCATAGCACCAAACATCTCAGTCGTCACGAATTGTGTTTATTAACTTTGAAAAACTACTACCGGTGGTGAATGGGCGATAAAGCCGACACTCCTGGCAAGGTCAGCCCTCAAGCCGTGCAAATCATTGAACGTTTGGGAGAGATCCGAAAACAAATCAATCACCTGGTTCAACCTTTACGTTACAAGCTCACTTTTCAAGAACTGTGTCGACTCCGAAAAGAAGGGATCATCACCACCGTCGAGTTTCAACTTTTGATCAATCCACTGTTTGATCCTTTGGCCGATCCTTTCACCCAATCCACTCTTTGATCCTTTCGCCTGATGGCTCAACCCTCACCATGTGTGATCTGTTCGACACCTCTCGCCAATTATACCACGCTGAGGTGCTGTGGTCTTCCTTGTCATGTCGCCTGTGCCAACAAATGGCAACAGAATGGTCAGCCCCCCCAATGCCCTACCTGCCAGGTTCCTCTTGTCGTCCTTGAAGTCCTCCATGAAGAATGGAAAGAAGACCCGGAGTTTGTTCAGCATGTCGTGGACGATTGGAAAAACAATCCTATCTGGTATGGCATTTGTTATGAACACGGCAACGCCCTGGAAGGATTCTGGGGAGAACTGCGAGATCCCTATGAGCCCCACCGCAAAACCCTCTACTTTCTGGGTCACACCAAAAGCCTAGCCATTGGACGGATGAAAACCTGTATCAGCTTCGCGTAAAAAAAAGGACACCCCCATGTTTGGATTTTTTTTTCTACTTGTTGTCAAATAAAAGATGTTGCATATATGATTTACATTAAAATATTTTCTTTCCAACCATGCCTTTTGCTTGATGTGCCATATCAAATCCATATCTGGGCCAGGTCACCCCCGTTCCCCCAATTGGACTTTGGACTTTTCCTTCCCCTTGAGCCCACAATCCATTTTTCCTACTCGTCAGCGGTTTCCCTTTTCAAATCACGTCACTTCCGGTTGCATGAGCCTGCGATCCCTTTTTTTCCCACTGGTCAGCGGTTTCTCCCTCTTAAAAACACGTGACTTCCGGTTCCGGTTATGACGTCATCCTTACATCAAAACGAGGCTCATCTTGCCTAGTGATCCGACATTACTACTGTAGTTTTACGGCTAACGGTTAACCCCATCGAGACCCTTTGTAAAGCGCTACGAACTTTCAGGAAAGGGTGTTGCATAAATTATTATTGTCATTTTTATTATTATATGCGACAATGAATTTAAGTTATATGAACTATAAGGGAAAGAATTGAAGAGAAAATGTATTATCTCCCTTTATGGAATGCATGTGTTGTTCTGATAGTTCGGACGTGTCGGGATTATAAACCAGGTTAGAAAAGATGACCTAATTTAAAATAAAATTAAACTGAATTTAAATTTGCCACCCGAGGGCACATCTCGTTTATTTTAACGTAGAACTTTCTTTTATTTTGGCTGATTTAACAAGAGCGAGTGCTGTAAAATTTGCATATGCAAGGTTAAAAATGCGTTTATTTAATTAATGAGTATTTTGTAATGGTCCTTTAGCATGACTACTGTTCTTCTGTAGCCCATGGTTAAGATCCGTTTATTCAATTGATATTTTCTATTGGTCGCAACTACTTTAAACAAAATTTACAAGGCCCTTACAACTTACAGGCCCTTACAAGCTGGAGTTATTCATTTGTAGCCACCTACGTAGATTCACGGAATTTTTTCTAACGGGCACCAAAGACAAAAAAAATCTTCCCGTGATCTGTTTGCCGTGAGCGTGATGTTTAATCTCTCTATTAATTCAAATCATCCAAACTTTGGGCGTTCATTTGGTGACTCCACATGTTACATTCAAATCTTCGAAATACTGGACGGGCGTGAGAAGTGCCAACGTGATCATAATATCACAGGCAGAAGTGTAGGGAGGAGTGATAAGATGTGATGAGTCACTAACTTTATAAGTCACGTCACGCAGCCTGTTCAAAAGTACAGTCGCGCTAACATTTGTTTAGCTGTGATGTCTGGTGGGGCACCGCGGCCGGTCGAAATGCCCATTAGGCGGCTTTATTCTAAATAACATTGGAGCACAGAAAGGAATGTTTTTCGAGCAAACTTCGTTTGGTCCTATGGCAATATCTAATACATTTTACGCCACGACAAAGGGATCGTTATGTACGTTCGATTGCAAAAATAATTACCTCGATGCCGAAAGTTAATTGCCAAAGCTGTGGAATGTTAAAACTGGGAAAATCAAGCAAAATAAAATGGTGTTGTCTTATAATACATGTAGCTTAAATGGACGTTTTTTCCTATATGAGAGATACAACAAAGGCAAGCCACCAGTACTCACCAAGCCGTGCGTCCTATGCGAGATCCAAGTGAAGAATGAAAATCTTTTTTATGGGCGACTTGAGCACGCAATCACGCAAGAAAACAAGGGCGGGAAAATAACCTTTTGTTCCCAATCTCCTACGGTGGTCTCTTGTTTGCAACAAGACGGGTACTCGGCACCTCCGTATTAGAGGTTGAGAACCCTAACCACTAAGCCACGCTTGCCTCCTGTTAGCCTGGAGGAGGTTTAACCCTTTAAGCCCCAATATGAACATCCATATTCTCCTCACTATTCTCCATATAATTCTTATGTTGTTAGTTAAGAGAATTTGATTTAAAATCAAGACATTTTATCTTTGGTGATCATTTCCTTTGTTCTCATGATCTGTATGTTTGATCAAGTAGTAATTCTGTAAGGAGAAATTAGGTGCTTGTCACTATGGGGCTTAAAGCGTTAATAGATGGTTTCAAATGCTAGTTGAAAAGAACTGCTAAAAAGCTGTTTACAGTAGACAGTTGGGAGCATGGTCAATATCTAACAAGATTAAGACAGGCAATATTTTGTCCAATCTTATCTTGGAGCTCACGTAGACAAGAGTCGTGACTCGGTTCCCGGGCAATGGTTAAAGGGTGTCAATTGCTATGAGAAATGATGAGGTTTAACACTGCCAAAGAGCTTTGTACTGTAGAGAGATGGGCGAGTGGTCAAAATCTAACTTGACCTGGTCTTCGCCATAGTGGCGACGGCTGGTTCAAGTGAAAGATTAGATCACAAATTGTTGTGTCTGATCTTATCTTGATACATGATCGTGACCTACAATCTAAAACGCATACTTTGAAACACCCCTCATTTTCTTTTCAGTGCAAAATGGTGGCAGCAACAACATTGAAAAGGGGAATGAACAGCTAAGCTTACAATGTAATTTACTATAACGCCTTTGAGAAAACCACTTGTGTCCTTTTCTGGTCATCTGTAATGGCGTGAGGTTTTCGAGCATTTCAGTGCTATATCTTAATTTCCTCAAACAGAAACACAATTTACGCTTGGTTAGAAAAGATTAAAAAGATATAATATTACAAGTATAATTAGCATTATCAAGACATTTTTGTTTTATAAATAGATGTCTTTAAGCTTATTTAGTGTGTATTGTATTGATCACGTTTCATAAAACAGTCAGGTCGTATGGTAGGTAGGACATAGAATGATATCTGAGATTTTAGCAAGGTGCACGATTAGCGTGACCTATTAGCGTGACCTAGGCAGCAAAAACCAACCACTCTTCTCTGGAACTAACAATTTTAGCGAGACACTTTTAAAATTCTCGGCACCCCTCATTGGCATTTTACGGCAGAAATGACATGACCAGAGTCACTAACTTTAAAATATCACGTCACGCAGGTTCTTAAACGGCGCTAACATTTGCTTAGCTGCGGTGTCTGGTGGGGCATCGCGGCCGGTTGAAATGCCCATTAGGCGCTTAATGTTCTAAACAACATTGGAGAACAAAAAGGAATGTTTTTAGAACAATTTCGTTTGGTCCTATGGCAATATCTATTATCAAAAAAGTGGAATATGCATGACAGAAAAAGGTAAAACGGAAAGATGTTTGATTTGAACTACCTTCGTACCGAGCCCACAGAGACTGAGGACTACAATTAATATCCCTCCTGCTAAAGGCCACTCATTTTGCGCATATAAAGCGATGGTTACAAACAATATTTACTTGAGCATCGCATCAGTGATGTCGTGCATGTGTAATGTTGCACACTGAAAGCCAAAGTGGTGTACCGTGTCAATAAACAGTCTTTTTGTGTTGTGTCAAAATCATATAACAGACAAAGGTTTTCCGTTTCAAGCAAATAAAAACATCTGGCTAACACGGAACACGGTAACTTTTGTTTTGCTGATTCCTTATGCGCCTATCGCCCTTCTTTCC
The DNA here is from genome assembly GCA_964017195.1 of Siderastrea radians. Lineage (NCBI taxonomy): Eukaryota > Metazoa > Cnidaria > Anthozoa > Scleractinia > Rhizangiidae > Siderastrea > Siderastrea radians. The sequence continues at coordinate 7,898,050 of OZ024897.1, read as the reverse complement.
CAGGGGTACTCCCTTATATAAGCAAGAAAGGTATGTGCGGTGAGAAGTGTGTTGATTAATATCGGAAATTTGAAACCTTAAATGTCTACGCAAACCGAAGCAGTTCCTGGGCACCTCTGAAATAGGGTATCAAATTTTGGGTCAGGTCTGAAATAGGGTTGGGAAAATCACATATTGTGGGGAAAGGGTTTCAAGGAGTGTGCAGCACACCCCACCCAAATTTTTGGGGAGTGGCCCCCCCGGGCCTTCTTGACACGTTTGGCGTGTCGTCCGCGTGTCACCTGTGGGTGATCACATATAAGCCTGTTCGATGCTACGCACATAAGTTATTATCAGTCCGGCGCAAATTATAAGATATTGTGGGAATGCAACAAAACACTCTCAATGCTAGAAACAGGAGAGAATCAGTTTCTGTATTCTTTCTATTGCTACTTATGGGCATCTTGGGCTAATTGAAAAAGATTTGAAGCGATCTTTTAATACGTTAGCCGTGGTTACACCACCCTAGATAAACATGATTTCTCCAGTATAATTTTGCCTTGGTAAATTAGCTGGGGTTTTCAATTACCTGGGAAATGAAGGTTACATGTACCCAGGGAATTTAAGGGGGTAACTTTTCCGGCTGGCTATCTCATGCGGGAGAAAACATTGACGTTTGAGATATGGTTTCCTTTATGAACCGAACAAGGAGACTGAGAAAACTCCTCCAATAAATAACATTCGAGATCCTTAGTCTGTTGTATTTCCATGCAGACACGTAAAGAATTTCCGATACCGTGACACATAAAATAATTCGTGCAATAAGCCTCAGCATTCCTTTAAAATTCAACACTCACGAACATTGCTCAATCGTCAAGCAGCTGATCACGCACTGCATGTGTAGCATGCAAAACTCGGTTTCTTGTCGGTAGGTTTACCTGGGGAAACTGAACGAACCTTCAAACCACCAAGGGTTTTGGGGGCATTTTTTATTGTTCCCAGACACTTCATGACTAAAATTTACCTGGGTAAATTTTCCCGCTAATTTTTATCCATAAAATCGGTTACACGCGAAAATAGCACTTTCCCCCGGGAAACCTCACATTTACCTAAGTTAAGTGGCCTCGTGTAACCACGGCTATTATTTACGATAAATAAAATTATTTCTTGCCCTCAGCATTGTCTTTCTCAGCGTATGGCTTAGTGTATTTCGAACAAAGTACCTTCGGAATCATCAAAATACTTTTCCTCGATAAAATATAGTCCGCACGCTCGTTGATTTCCTTCATTTACATATTTTACTCTTTTGCGTTAATTTCCTTTCAGTTTTACACTACTGTTCCCTTCAATTAGCTTTAATTTATGTCGAGTTAATTTCAAATACCTTAATAAACAGAACCGTTAATTTTCTATAATAAGTAAATGGGCGACACGACATCGACAGTTCTAAATAATAATATAGTAGAAAAGCGATGAAAGAAACAAATAAACAAATAGACAAATAGTTAGACAAACTAAACATTGAGAAAACTAAAGCACACCATTGTACACCAAGACAAAGGGAAAGTTATGTATGTTCGACTACAAAAAGAACTGACCTCGATACCGAAAATTAATTTCCAACGCTGTGAAATGTTAAAACTGGGAAAATCAAGCCAAATAAAATGGTCTTGTCTTATAATAGTTTAAATCAACTTTTTTCCCTATATATGAAACACAAAAAAGGCATGCACCAGTACTCACCAAGCCGTGCGTCCTATGCGAGATCCAAGTGAAGAATGAAAATCTTTTTTATGGGCGACTTGAGCACGCAATCCTTGGCCACGCGAGAGCATGGTCAATATCTAGCAAGATTAAGCATGTTAAGACAGGCATTGTCTTGTCCAATATTACATTGGAGCTCATATAGACAAGAGTCGTGACCTACAGGCCCGTGAACCTGGGAAAGATTAAAAGGGTATGAATAGCTATATTTAACCCTAAAACTACCAAAAGGACCATATCGATCATCATGAATTTTGGACACTTCAAAGCACACTGTGTAGGCTCTGTTTACAGTAGAGAAATGGTTGAGTGGTCAAAATCTATCTAGAACGGTTGTCGCCAAATTAGCGCCATACTGCATCACAAATTGTTGTGCCTGATCTTATCTTGAGTCATGACCGTGACCCTACAACCTGAGACACAATACAATGAAATACCCCTTGTTCTTGCTCAATGCAAAATGGTGGCAGCAACAACACTGAAAAGGTGAATGAACAGCTTTTGTAAGCTTACTATGTAATTTAACTAAGTAACACATTTGAGAAAACGACTGATGTCTTTTTCTGGTCCTCTCTAATAGCGTGAGATTTTCGAATATTTTCCGATATCTGTCTTTAAAAACAATAGCTCTGTAATTTCTTTGTATAAATAGTTTTTATTTTCTTTACTTTTAACAGCCCTTTATCCTCTCAAACCGAAAAAATGTTCACGCTTGGTTACAGAAGATTAAAAAGTATTCAACATTACAAGTATAACTAGAGTTGTTTCATAAATAGATGTGTTGTATTGATCACGCGTTTCAAAAAACACCCAGGTCTTGTGGAAGGTTAAAGAGCATAGGATTGACCTCTGAGATTTTAGTAAGGTGCGCGACTAGCGCGACCTTTAGGGAGCGAAAACGAACCGCTCTTTTTTGGAACTAACCAATTTTAGCGAGACACAAGACGTGACTAGAGCAAAGGCGATTAAAGTGATTGAGCGTTATCTCCTTTATTCTGATAAGAAGTTTTCCCTAGATTCACCGGAAGTTTAACACTCACGCAATGCAACAGCAAATGCTACTTAGTAACTGTCCTTGCTGTTGTAACCGTGCGATAAAGTTTTATTTTCACATGTAGTCTTCTTCAAACAAAAAGCCAGGTCTCTGAAAACTAACCCATTTAGCATTTACTTAACAGCAAGTCAGTCATGCAATATCCTCTGTTAAATTCCTTACCGGTTTTATCGGAGCATTGGTTCCGGTATTTAGAAGAAGAAAGCTTTTAAGTATACAGAAGCTTAAATAACTGGTATGTAAAGAAAGAGTTATTCGTTTCTCCACTTGACTTCATTAAAAAACTCCTAAGTTTAACTTTTCGCGTTGAAAATTGCACATATTGCGTAAGGTCAAGGTTCAAAAAAGAATTTCAGTTGTATCTGACAAACGGGCCTCGTAATAAATGTAATATTTATATAGCGGCCCTTTCTTTACAATTGCTGCATTTTCTTAAAATATAAGCAACCGGCGGTCTATTTACTCAAACACTTATGAAACCTCTCCTAACGGCCCCTTATCTTTCAAAACCGATCGCTTTGATGTCACGACTCTTCCTGACCATTACCGCACTATTTCTGATTTCACTTCTTTTCGACGACTGATATCTACGGGGAACAATAATTTACTTAAAAGGGCAGGAACTGCAAACCTTTCTACATCATGATAATTTGCAAGTTAGTTGTCTAGGTAGTTAGTTATCTTATTTGTTATATAGAATTAACTTTTTATTGTAATTATTTATTAATGTAATTGGCTCGAAGATATTAGCACTTGAGTGCTACACTGTAAATTCGAGGGTAAATAAAGTTTATTGATTGATTGATTGACGACCATGTCTCCTAGGCTCGATTTCCGCCGCTCTCTCGAGTCCGGTCTTTGATGAGGAGCGCGGGCTCATTTCCCGAACAGCGGCTGGTAATCGAGCCTACATGTCTCCCAACTCAAACACTTTCGAAACACTTATTACTCACGAACACGGAGGAAGCTGAGGAGGGTTAACAGGTTCGTTGGAGATCGTCGACACAATAATAAAGTTCTTCTTGCTGAACTTTGTTCGTAGTATATACATTAAGTTTATCACCAGCAAACTTTCTTATAACAGAGTATTCTTGGAGTTTTGATTGATTCTAGCCGTGGTCCTTCTTAAGGTCTTGAGCTCACTGAAGAAAAGGCTTTGTTGGATAGTATTGTTTGGAGTACAGCTGTGTGTAAATTTGCGAAAAGATTTTTTTTTGCCTTGCACAACAGCGTCTACAAGAGTAAAACGACCTTCAATGTCGACATTAACAGATTTTTGGCTTATATTCTAGGTCACCTCTAACCAGAATCATTACACAACAACTATGATTGCTATCGTGAGAAAAAAAAGCCTACCTTTTTCCTGAGTACTCCAAATGTTTTCAACTTCATCTGTGCTGTAGGTTTCTTGGTGAAATAATTTGTTCAGTCATATGGTCATATGAAACATGATGAACTTTCCTCTTTGTAGGTTATCGTTTCCCTGAAGCTAGAACATTCAAGGAGAAGAATTTACATTTACGTTTCCCATTTTGCGTTTTTTTTTTTCAAGTCCATCATTTCAGACATAATGGGGTTTTTGGTGCAAAACAAACAAACAAACACTCAGGCAATGAACAACATCTAATAGCGTGTAAAAGTTCGTAACATACACGGACACATTCATACTACGATTTTCAGTTGAGAGAAGTTTGGTGACAAAGTTTTAACGTTCAAATTCTGTCAAGGGCAATTTGCTCCGTTTCCAAGGAAGACTGCATGAATCGATCACTTATAAAACTTTGTGACCAAACTTCTCTCGTGCCTTACTCAACTGAAAATCATAGTATAACACTTTGAACACAAACTCGTCATAAAGGCCGAGTATAAATTTGTCTGATATGCTAGCGGCTACTAGAGAAAAGCAGTCTTTGAATTGACATTGGTGTGGCCCCCCAAAGCGCATCAAAATTGATCAGTTGTGAGTTAGTTACGAAAATAATTCCACTGCTGTAGTAAATTAGTAATATAGTGTTAATAAGGTTAAAAAAGTTGTCTGCAATTATTCATGCGATATAGGACTTAGAACCTGACTCGTCCCCAGTCGTCTTCATGACGCGGGGGGCACCCATCATACCTCGCGCTCCCATGACACGCGCGTCATGAAGACGACTGGGGACCAGTCAGGTTCTAAGTCCTATATCGCCTGAATAAGTCAGACTTGGATCTTACTTTAATAATTAATATTATATCAATACATTAACTGTCTCAAGCTTTATCCATAACGAATATGATTTTTTAAAGGAACTCAATCACGGGGATTTTTACGTTGTGGGGTAAAAAATGTGCTGAACGTCAAAAGAAGGAAGTCAAATGATTTTCTCAAAGGAAGAACAAACCATAGCCAGTTTCTGGCGAATTTTCCGAGAACTGAAAAGAAACAAGTTGTAATCCATTTCCATTCTTGCAATCTGCAGCCAAACACACTTAACTATCGTTTCAGAGAACTGGTAGAGGATTTTTAAACGAGACTCAACCAGTATGTTTGGGTTCCTCTGATTAGAATATGTCTTTTAGCTTTTCAAAGTTATCCTAAAAATTGGTGACAGTGTCCCTTTAAGTCGTTGACAAAGGATACACTGCAGCGGTTGATGACAAGAGACAGTACTGCAGCGATACTGTTAAGGAACATGCATTAAGACGTCGAGGTTGTCCATCATCATAGTGGTTTGGAGTTTTCTGTTTCGCGAACAGATACTTCCATTAATACCCCAATCTCGATCAAAATGTTTGTTCTGCTTTATTTTCCAGGCTGCTGCCATAATTTGTCTCAGTCGAGTTATCTTTGTCTCCGTCTCGCCTACCAATGATTCCATAAATTGTGAAAGATCGACGAGGTGAATGAATAACTGACTGACTCACTGACTGGAAGAACGAACGAAAGAATGAATGAACAAAAGCACGAATGAATGAATGAATGAATGAATGAACGAACGAATGAATGAATGAATGAATGACATGTCGACGACGACTACTACCACCACTACTACTACTACTACTACTACTACTACTACTAATACTACTACTAATCATCATAGTAGTAATGTGCGATCGTTGGGGGAACTGAGCCTCGTTTTGATGTTGAGGGCGTGGCCTCGTTTTGATGTAAAAGGAAATGACGTCACCGGAAGTCACATGACCGGAAGTGACCCAAAACCGGAAGTGACGTGTTTTAGAATGGGAAACCGCTGACTAGTATGAAAAATGGATCGTGGGCTCAGGATGGGCAAAAACCGCTGAGAAACGCGGGCTCAAAGTCCAAAGTCCAATTTTGGCAGCGGGAGTAGGTCAAAGAAAAGGCATTTGTATGTTGGAAAAAATAGTTTAATGTAAGTCATATAATCCATGGCTTGCAGATGATGAGAGTTCCACATGCAAATGATGAGAGTTCCTTTCCGCCAGAGGAAGAAATGGTTGAAATCCATGTTGCTCGCAGAGAAGCTCATCGTCAGAAACCAAGCAAGATTTCAAGCAAGCAAGCAAGTCACAGATGACATCTCACTGGTATCCATAAGGAAACGTCTTGAACGTCACAGGATCTACGACTCTCTTGTCGTACACCAGTTGGTAACGTTTGTAATCGGGGAAGGTGTAGAGTTGGTAGTGTGCTGGATCGCGCACGATCTGGTACGTTTTGATGACCTGGGTCTGGCGGGGTTTGAGGAGTGGCTTCTGGATTTCGTCCAGGACATTCTGACGCATGATGTGGTAGTTGAGTTGGGTTTTTCCCTCACTGTTAAGGCGGAAACCCCGTACTTTGCATTCGACGTGACCATTGTGGGTTTGGTATCCGTAGTTTTTGGGACCGCCTGACACAAATTCCACAATGAAATCGTCAGGGTCTAATTCACTCGTAAAGTCCCCGAGGTAGTTTCCCAAGGCTGGGTCGAGTTGTCCTTCGTCCGTGTAGTAGATGACGGAGTCTGCGTCATAGTAGAGGACGCGTTCCCCTAGCTTCTCCAAGGCGGAATAGAGTCGGAGCCGGGCCCAAGAGGTAGTGAAGCAGGCCACAAAGATGTTGAGGTTGGGTGACACGGGGATGTCCTCTTCTTTATGTTGGTAGTACACCTCGACCATGTCGTCATTGATGACGGACACGTGACGTACATCCAAGGTATCCGTAGCCAAGAAACGGTGGAAAGCTTGAGGATCATCAAACGTTTGGACTTGGGTTTTGTTAAGACGTTGTCCAAACTTGCCCCACATGGAGTTGAGCATCATTTTAGCGAGGGTACGCAGCCCGGGATTCTTCTTGATTTTGTCGTACTCCAACTGGATGCCTTCATGCTCGAAGTACTCTCGAAGATACTGCTGGCGTTTGGTTTCGTCGTCACCGACGCAGGATGGCCACCCGCTGGCTTCTTGTTTAATCTTTAACCAGGTGTTGACGTAGTCTTTGAAGAGTCCTTCACACGTCTCGTCAAAATGCCAGACCTCATAGATGTACTGGATGTCGTACCCCAAGTCCACCGCTTTAGACAATTCCGGGCTGCACCATGTCCCGGACAGGGTCCGCTGTTCGTCGGTGTGCACACATTCTATGCATCTCTCTAATGGTCTTTTGGGGATCTCTTGTTCCACACAGGCGGCACAGAGGGGAAAAAGGAGTTTGGAGTCATGACGGTAAGGGAGGACAGGATGGTAGAGGTGACGTGGCGGTAGGACTTTGCATTGGATGAGACCAAAGTATTGTTTGATGTCGGTGTGGCCTGGATTGAAGATGAAGGTTGGATGACCTTTGGGGTAGACACACGTCTTGTTCACCCATGGGTACAATGAGGTCACATCAATGTAATGGATCTTCTGAGAGGGGGTGACATGATGGTACAACTTGGTAGCATTGGTACGACCCCCGCAAAAAGCGTTGCGTGGATTCAAAGGTTCTGTAAAGTCAAGGGTCCCCAGGTACGTTCGGATGTCCAAGGAGGTGTCTTTGAGACGGGACCAATCACATTCCCACATTTCCACGACTGTGAACCCTCGCTCTCTAAGTTGTTGGGTTCTTTGCTGGGTGGTCTCGTAGACATCTTGCATGGTTCGTTCATAGTGACGTAGATGACTTTCGTGACGAATGGGGAAACAGCGAGGACATCCGTGCCAGAAACACCCGTGAAATTCGTAGACGGTGTTGGTACTGGCATCGAAACCGTCGACATGGAAGTCAGTGCCAGGGATCTTATACTCGCCGGCATTGCCGGCATGTTGAATGGTCTGTTGTTCTTGGGTACACCAGGTTAACCATTCCAGGGCCACCTTGGAGTAGTTGATATTGTTCTTCCAACCACGAACGGGTTCACTGGCAATACTGTTGGGGATCATGCGATTCATGCGTAAATCCCGGTTACAGGCAGATGCAATGGTGATGTGTTGGAAGGGATTGAATCCCGTTAGGGTTTCAAACAACCGTTTGAATGTCAAGCATCCTTCTTTCAAGAGACGTACATCCGATTTGCAGTACTCAACCAGTTCTTTGCGGAAGTCAAAGACTTTGTCGCGTTGCTCTTGATGCCAGGTTTCCAAGGCTTGCTTGCCTTCGGGAGACATGGTTTCAGGCATGTAGTAATCGAGGGCCGGGACGGGTCCTACGTAGTTTTGATGGTCTGGATGATTGAACTTGTGGGGGAAGTACCCTTTGCAGAGTTCTGTCAATCCAAAGGTTTTGGGAAACGCTGATAGAGGCATCTGGAAGAAACTCATGGAATCGATGAAGCGGATGCGATCGTGTTGGACTTGGAGGAGTTTACACCCGTTCCGGAGCTGCTCGATGATCCGGTTGTCCCCATAGTATTGATGCACCACAAAATACCCATCGTACCCTTGGAAATTGTGAGCGAGGACATTGACTTGTCTTGTGTCATGGTTGGTCAAGGTATCCAACCATTCGAGAAAATCACGCACGCAATGCTCGCCTACGAACTCAACGGGACGATCATCGTCTTCGGTTTCGGCCACGACGAGATTAGCGATGTGTTGTTCCTGGGGCTGCATGGCTTCAATATCAAAGAAGACATGAAGGGGTGGCAGGTCGTCTTCTTCCTCCTCCTCCTCGGGTGTGGCATCCACCCCCGCCCTACGTTTGGCGCGAGGCCCTCCAGACCGTTTCCTCTTTCTTTTCTTCTTGTCTTGAGTGGCTATTTGCACGAAGCATCGATGAGTTGCACCGTCCACGTACTCATGACAGGAGGGGCAATCAATGTACCCACATTGATGTTTTTCAATCTGGTCTAATCCTACTTCCTGCTTGCCACAGGAAGAACAGCGGCGGCGCTGAAAGCAGATGGAGGAATTTAGGTTGGTCACGGGTTTGCCGGCGTGGTCCTTGACGAGATGCATTTGGAAACAGGTGTCTCCAAAAAAGTCTCGATGACATTGTTGACAACGTTGAGTGGCTTTCTGGCCTCGAGGGTAAGCTTCCAGGAAATCAGGACACTCTTTTTGGCAACAGGCCCTGCAATGACGTTTGTTGTTGTTGCATCGATGTCGTCCCTCATGTTCATAGGGTTTCCAACAATGGGCACAGACATAACCAGACCCGAAAAATCCGGGTAAACGAGTTATGACATCATAATGGCCTTTCTCGTGCAACAGGATGAGTTGTTTGTCTTGAAGGGGACCAAAGGTCGTGATGTGAAAAGAACGGTCGGCATCCACCAACAGGATCTGGTAACTGGCCAGGGAAGGAGCGGTACTGAATTGGGTCAAGGCATCATAGCCACAAGGGCCGAAGGGCACGTTGGCCTCGTAATGAATCAAGAGAGCCATTTCTTTTTGCAGTTTCCCTCCTTTGCGAATTGATTCCCATTTTGGGTGTTGGTCCACTCTGGCTTTGGCGGTGACGAGGGCTCTGGCACAACAGAGATCGTCGTCATTGCGGATCTGGACAATGGAACGTTTCTTGCCTATTAAATTTCGGAGAGGTTGATGCCCTGGTTTGGTCTGGCGTCGTCTGCCGGTTCCTTGAGGGGCATGATGAACTTGAGTAATGGATACTTGAAAGGAATCGTCCATTTCAAATTGTTCATTGCTATTCAAGTCTTGTGCTAAACGGTGGAACAAAGCCTCGACACGGTCCCCGCCTTGACGCCATTGTCCTGCTCGTAATCCCCAACCCTGAAAATTATTATGGAGTCTGTTGGAGGCGATGGTAAAGTAGAGGCGATCTTGATCGTGGAGGGCAGGTGTGGTGGTGGTTAACACTTGATTCACGGCTCGACGTAACCCCTCTTGGAGAGCTTGCGTGATGTTTTGACCTGGAATGAAGTTGCCCCTTTGGCGTAACTGGGTATTGAAATGACGTTCACGTACTCCCAGACGGTTGCTCAAACGATCGACATAGGGTTGGAGTTCAAACTCAAAGACACCCTCCGTATTGGCATCCAAACCCCCACCAGTTTGTTGAAGGAGATGGGTTTGAAACGCATGTTGCCGTTCGAAGCGATCCAACGCCTCTTCACAAATCTCATCACTGTCCACCATGTCATCAGGGGAATTTGCTGTCGTCTCTTCTTCTGGCTCTGAATCGGACATCTCTAGACCAAGCAATGACATCAACTCATGTGTAGCGAGGCCACTGGGCCCCGCTGCCTCCTCGTCTGGCTGAGAGGCCATGATCAGATGAACTCACTGGTGGTGGATGTTCGGCTTTTATAGGGTAAAAAGTCATTCCTCGCAAAGTATTGTGGACCAACTAGGGTGGTGGGGTCACCCTCCCCCCTCCCTAGATAGGCCATCAGGCTTTGCGGGGAATGATCCCAGAGACTATAAAACAGATCGAATCTCGAGGTGGGTCATCTCAACATGGACTCTCGCCATGAGAAGCTGCTAGAGGCTTTTGAAGAATTCGAAGTGGATCTCGAGGTGGAGGACATCTTGAAGAAAGTCAAGGTGGAGTTGGTGCTCGACCCAAGTGTCGTGGAGTTTGGTGAGAAGTTAAAGCGAAGAGAGCGGGGACCATGCAAGTCGTGGAACCCCCTGAATGTGACTTGGATGACCTTTCGTTTTTGCAGGACTTATTGAAAGACATGTCACCCGACGATTGGGAGCAGGTCATGGACGATGTCGAGGATTCTTCCTTTGATTTGGAGGCATTGGTGCCCCCTGATGGCATTGTTGATTTGTTGGAGGACATGTCACCCGACGAGGGCGTCGATTTGATGTATGATTTGGTGTCTTAACCCTCATCTCAGTATTTTGGCAGAACATTTAATCGTCTTAGTATTTGGCAGATCATTGTGGTAGAACGTTTTGAAGACACAACTCATGAACCAATGAGACATTTTCATTTTTTTTTATTTACTCAACATGTAACTGGAGGTGTTATTAAATTTTACAATTTTAAACGTTTCTTGGCTTGCATGATTTTCTTGACCACCCGTTCCGTCTTGTTTTTCTTGCCGGGTAATCGATCAATGGCTTGGATCATCTTCGTATCGGCTTTCCATTTATCTTGCAAATTCTTGGCACGGCTGTAATCAATGTCGTGTTGTTTAGCAATCTGGTCCAAGCGATTGATCCCTGGATCCCCACGTTTCAGACGTTTGGCCAAATGCGTGCCAGGGCCCATGTATTGATACCCAGGCCAATGAAATTCTTTGCCGGTTTTCGCGATCCATTTTTGGACATCCAAGGCCCCTCCTCGTTGGGGGCGTTTCCTTTTGACACCCCTTCTCCTCCTGGTGGGCATCTTTTAGTCACTGTCGTAATCCAATCGACGACGTAACTTTTTGCCACGGGCCCAATCTTCCCAACCGGGTAAAGGTTTCAATCGTTCCACTTCTCGGGAGACTCCTTTGCCTTTGCCTTTTGCCTTTGCCCAAGGACTCTCGGCTAACTTTTTTTCCAAAGCCTTGCGCTGTTCTCGAATGGTTTCTAAACGCGACCGTATATCCCCTCGACTAGTGGATGGGCTCCCTTTCTTGACAATTTTACCGGTGGTGGCTGCTCCTTTGCCTTTCTTGGTTGTGGGGGTAATGGGTGGTTTGGGAGTCGACGGGCTGCCTTTTATCATGCGCTTCAACCATTGTTCCACGGGTCCCGTCACCAAATCCCCGGCTTCTTCTTCCTCACCTTCTTCCCCTGGTGGACCACCCGGCGCCCCCACACCCACGCCTCCGGGAAATTGACGAATGCGTTTGGTTAACTTGATTAATTCTTGACTCAACGGTTTAGTTTGAGCATTGACCAGGGCTGGGGGTAATTGGGGATTGGCTAACAACACATGTTTTTTGGCGGCTAACGTGGCGGCTTTGTTCAACAAGACATTTTCGGTGAGTTCGCCTTTGTAATATTGAATGAGTTGTTCCAAGTCCTTGGGGGGAATCATGTAGACCTCGTCCATGGTTGACTACAATCGGTGCAAAGTTCCCCGTCTTCTATGTCACGACAACTCTCACAAAGACGGGACTTTAAGATGTGTTGGTACTCTCGATACAACAGGTGATATTTATGCTTCCAATAATAACAGTCGTCTTTCCACTTGTCGGTGGCCCGATTGGCGTCTTGTAACAGGGTGATCCATGTGGCTAGGGTTAACGGGTCGGTCGAGCACATTGACATAGCACCTCGTGAAGTCCTTGAAACAACCCTTGTCCTTTTTGTTGGACTAACCACTGACGACGTTTTTTGACGGAATGTCGACGACGTCCCAAATCACGTAGCACCTTTTTATAGGGTTGAAGTTTGGCCAGGATGGGTGGGGTCACAGGAATCTTGTTTTTTAAGAAGTTCAAGACCAATTCACTCACAGCATTGATTTGATCGGCATTGGCATGTTGTAACAACTCTTGACGTTTGGAACCATTGGCTTCCTGTAACATGGACCGTAAAAACGGTAATTGACGTCGAAGACGTTTCATACTGCCCACGGTCTTCGTCGGAAATTAGACACAGCACCTCCCACACCGAGGGCTCCCATTCTTTTATAGTCCTTACTCTTGCCCAGTTTGATGCCCAGTTTGGCAGCGCCTTTCAGTAAAGAAAGAATACCTCCACCTCGTTGTCGGTAATGTTGTACATTATCGGTAATGCCTTTCAAGGCTTGACCGCCTAATTTGCCTAAAGCGAGTCCAAACCCAGGCGCTGGACCTGATAGAAACATACTCATGCCATGGGCAATTTTATCCACCAAACGGGGTTTGCGACGCATTAAAGCCCCTCCTCGTTGTTTCCTTTTTCTGCGTCGTCGTTGGACGGCCATGGTTCTAAGAGTGTGGGACTAGGAGGGAGCGGCTTTTTATCTATCCAATAATCTTTGGGTCTCAAGGGACGAGGACATCCATCTACATAGCATAGGGCTTCCAAGGGTTGGTACACAAAATGACCATGGTAATCTTGTACACATCGTTTAGGTAACGGAGGGGTGAAATCCACAATGGTATCATCCAACGTTTGCATCTTGATTAAAAATCGTTCCAGATCCTCCAAGGGAACACCACGCACATGGGTTTTCAATTCGGTCAAGGCTTTGGCATAGGTGGTAAACGCAAATCGACTCATGGTCACTTTAAATCGGTATTGTTTAAAATCGTTCCATCCTTTGACCACGGTGCCCACTGCTGCTGCCAAACAGGCTACCAACGTACTGTTTTCCAAAAGCGGACCCGCAATCATGCCGGCGGCCATCAGGAGTAATGCCATGCCATTGAACAAGGCATTCATCCACTTGTAATGATTTAACATTTTTCGATAACACCACCATTGTTGATGATAAAACGCATACAAGGAATCCATCCGTTGTAATAATTCTGGGGGGAATGGAAGACCATGATGTTTCGATCCATTCAATAACGACACGACGGTTTTCATCCTCACGGCGAAACGCGGGACGAAGTCGTTTGTTCGCTCGGTGCTCCTCCTTGTTTATAACTGGTGACAATGCTATTGGTCATGGTGACATTAGCAATTTCACGTCCTTGGGCTAATTGTTCTTGATCTTGTAACAGCATGCGTAAACGTCGTTGTAAATCTGCTTGACGCAAGGTACGAGGGGGTGGACTCCCAGACGTCCAAGATCCTCGAGGAGTGGCTGGATTGGAGGCAGGTGTCAAAGGTGAACCGGGGAAAAGTCGTCGTCGTCGTCCACGTCGGCCACCACGTCGTCCACCACGACTAACACCACCACCACCACCACCCCCACCACCACCACCACCTCCACCACCACCACCAGCACCACCACCACCACCACCACCACCACCACCACCACGTCCGCCACCAGCACCACCACCACGTCCACCACGTCCACCACGTCCATTACCATCACCCCCAGCACCCGCGGCTGTCCGACCACTTGGGGCTGTTCGCCAACCAGGTGGACTTCTCGGGGACTCCGGGGTGGTCTGGGGGCTATGGAATGAGGGTGAATGGGATGCTCGACTTCCTACTCCTGCGGGGGAAGAGGCCTGTGCAGGGGGTGCACCATCTACATTGGGCCAGCCCGCGATGACGTCGGCAGGGGGGATGGATGCCATAAACCGAGAGAGGGGATCGTCACCCATTTCCTCCATGGCCACGTCGAGAAGGCCTTGGTCTCCCGAGAAAAATAAATCTTGGAAGGCCCTTGGGGACATTTGATTGCTGCTAGCCGCCCCCACACCCGCAGGGGCCACGGTATCGTACGATTGCGGAGGTTGACGGTCATCATCGTCATCCGCCATGGTTACTCTCTTTTTCCTGTTCAAAGGGTCCCTTTATAGTCGCTTTTGATAGGTGCGAGTCCATCCTTCGTCTTTTAACAGGTGACTCAACAACCGTTGTTGATCGGAGGAGGCGGGATGTAAATCCAGCACCAAATAGCCATACGGTCGTGTGGTGGCTTGATGAAACGTCTCTAACGTGTCTTTCCAAGTGGTCGGAAACGATTGAAGCATGACATTGCGTACCCCTAATTGATCTCGGGGGTTCTTGAACGCCACGATGTAATGGGCATTGCGGGATATACTTTTAGCATATCGACCCACGGGAAACATGTCTTGGCACAAGTACAGTACGGTCACCCCTTGATGATGTGAATGTTTGGTGAATAAATCCAACACGCGTTTATCGTGACTCCCTTCATCCATTAAATCATCCAAGACCAGGACCCCATGTCCTTGAGGAAACCATTGGACCAACGCCTCATGATCGGGAATGCCTTCGTGAAACACCACCCCATGATCTTGCATGCTTCGAAATCGATCTTGCCAGGCCCCATAACAATAATGCCGTTGGGTCGGTGGGGTTTCAAACAACTCGGGGTTGTCTACCAAGAGTTTTTCCGTAAAGACGGTTTTGCCACATCCCGAAGGACCCACCACCAAGATAGAGGAGGGGGTATGAAAACGAAACGGTTTCCCCGTTTGCATGATGATACTACCCAGTTTTTAAAAAAAAGGCACCTTTTTATTGGAATCGGTGGGACTCGAACCCACGCACGACCTCCCTATTTTTTCCGAGGGGGATCCAAAGGCTCTACCCACTGAGCTACGACTCCGACACCACTTTTTTCCAACAAATTTTATTTAACCATTACATTGATGATACGGATGACAACTGATTTGATACCATCTGGCTTCTTGACCTACAATCAATTGTTGAAGGCGTTGACCCGCTTGATGGTCATTGCTGACATAATCATGATCAGAAAACTCATTTAAAAACGCTTGCAAGGTTCGTCCACGGGCTTTGGCTTTCAAGTACAACAAGGCGTAATCACCACAACTCTTGCTTGAAATGGCTTGGAGGGACTTGCCATTGGTTACCACATACTTCCAATGTTGCACAATCCAATCTCGTAACGGGGTAGCTTGCACGTACGTGTCCAAGGGCAAGGCATAACTGTCCAGGACTTCACACACCTTTCCATCGGTCCACACCGCTAACCAATGTTGTCCCGGTTGATCGTGCGGGTCGGTATTCACAATGTAGCCTTGGGGTTGGGTCTTGACAGGACTCTTGGGTAAACGATCACAGGCCACCGTCCCGTAAAACACAGGGTTTAATTGGGGGTCGTCGCGGGCTAAATAATCCAATTGCACATTATTCAAGGCCACGTGTTCCATCAGTGCTGGTAAATGTTATACAACACGGCTCCGTTTCTGTCAATCTCCAGCAAATTCTCAAATTCTCCAAAGACGAGCACGGTTATATTGACACCGGGGGCGGCTCCAAATTCCAAGACCAGTTGTAAATCTCCCGTTTGCTTGGGGTTGAGGTTTTGACTGTCAGCACATCCATTGGCGACATTGTCAAACATGTACAAGGTACAATTTTTCTCATGGCCCCAATCTCCTAGTTCTACCATATTGCCTTTCTTTTTACACCAGGCACCACTGGCTTGCAGAAAACGGAAGTAGCCTAGATTATCTCGGGTGCCATTGTTGTGCACTAACTGTAGGGTTTCATAAGGGTATTCTTCTCCTTTGACAATCTGTCGAATAGACGTCAGCCCAAATTTCTGGAAACAGAAAGGATCTCGGGTCACATCTCCATTGAAGGCTCGGCTGTCCAGTAACCCCACAATCAATCGGTCAGGTATTCTGTTTTGAAACAGGTTGGGGATATCAAAGCGGACCAGGTTGCCTTGCATGCTGAAGGTCCGGATTTCACTGCGGACGGTCGGGTAAGCAGCCACTTCTCCTTCATTGTGTCTTTTGCTAGACAAACTCTGGTAGATAGCGTCATTCAAACGCAGTTGACATAGATGAAACCGTAGTTTCACATCGCCTTCCTGCAATCGGCCAGCTAGAGCCACTCCATTCATAAACAGGTTCGGGCCGTTGAAATGAAATTTCATCTTGATTTCTATGCCAGGCACCAACAATTTGCCGGTATGAAACACTTCCAAGTGGGGGGTAAACACTAGACTGTGGGTGACACCTCCAGCATACTTTTCCACTTCAGCTATCATGGCATCCAAGGCCCCTTTGTGATTGGCAGGGAGAGCGGTCCAGGCTGCATGCGGTCCAGCTTTGTTAGTATTGTTGGCAGTCCATTGGGGTGGGAAATCCACTTGATTGAACCATCCTTGGGGTCCTAACACGGTCTTGCCATCTTCTCGGTCAAAATTCAGCAAGTTTTCTAGGTAAGCTTTGTAATGATAAGTGTCCGATTGTGGACTGATCAACGTGCCATTCAACTGCAAGTCAATTTGCTTGATGATGGAATGGGCCAAATTATTGACGGGCCACAATTTCTGATTGGCCACCAAGTTCCCGCCATCCTCCTTTTTCAAACTCAATTCCATGGTAAAGTAGCTGCGTCCCAAATCCACAAAATCGTCCAACCCTGGCACAATGAATTCCGTCGGATTGATACCCGTGGTCGTGGGTTGGATGGTGACCATGCCATAGGCATTGATGCTAATGTCGGTGGGTGGCACCTTGAAAATCCGTAACGCGGGGTTGACGGTCCCTTCGGAACGCGCGTGAGCCGGGGCGGTTTGTGTACTCACGTCAGGCATGTTTAACGTCGTCGTCGTCGTCGAGTAGTGATACCCCGTCGTCGTGAGGGGTTTTTATAGCGTCGTCGTCGTGCCAAGCGTTGTCTCAAATCAAACCCGGGGACTCTCATGACCTCGGGACTCAACCATCCACCACGTTGTCGTCGCATGAGTTTCCAAAAAGGATACAGTCCTCCCCATTGAGACAACCCTCGATTACTACGAATCCGTCGAGGTCGTGAATGCACGGGTTCCATGTTCACACTCCAAAAATATCTCGCGCACGTTTGGTTTGTTTGGGAAATAAGGCACTGGCCACACGCACGGCGTCTTTCACGCTCTTATGACTCAAAGCTTTCTTGGCTTGTTTGGTGATTTCCTTTTTAATGACTTGTTCGGCTTTGCGTTTAACACCTCGTGTCAAACCCGTTTCCAATCCTCTCTTGATATTACTAGGCAATTTTAAAGGATTTCGCGTGCTTATAAGGCCTTTGAACCCACCACGCAAGAGATCCGTCACCAATCCTTTGCCTTGTTGATCATACCACTCGTCTGTTCGAAATCGTGTCAAACTTCCCCCACGCATGGTGTCGTCGTTACCAAGGATCACGTTTTTTGTTGGTGTCACAGGACTCGTCTCTTTTTATACCGTCATCATCATCATCTTCTTTTTCGAAAAGCGGCTTCCAACCCTTTTTTAGCCCCGTAACTCGCGGCACCACCCGCTGCACCTAACGCCAAGGCTTTTCCTCCAGCCACCAAGGCTGGAATGAGGGCGGCCAATGGGAATAAACCCCCTCGTTGCCTTCTTCTTCGTCTCCTTCGACGCACTCTTGTCTTGGGCATCTTTGTTTGTTTGTTTTCACAACCGTTGTTTTCTTTTTATACTCACATGAGGTTGCACGTAAACGATTCCCCCGCCCACCGTTTGCGTTTCCCACTTCGCATTTCTTCCATACGTTTCTTCGTTGATCTTAGGTAATTCTTTTTGGCTAACTTTTCTACCCCTTTGGTGATGGACCAAGCGGCTTTAGGAATCCCGGCAATGACCGCGTTGATCCCTTCCCCCGCTTGTGGACGCTGTGGTCGTCGTCGTCGTCGTCGTCGTCGTCGTTTCGGAGGCATGATTGACTTGGGTTCCCTTCTCGTTTCTCTTTTTTATGTCTTTTTGAAGTGTAACGTGACAATGGTATGACCTTCACCAAACTTGACCAAGTCTCCTCCTCTACCAATCGTTTCAGCCACTTGAATGTGAATCATTTCCACCACCTCGTTACGAAGAGACATGTATTGAATGTGCAATGGTTCAAAATACAGGGTGCCACGTCCTTGTCGCTTGTACTGGATTTCACGCAACAAATCGGTCACGCGATTACCCACAATCGTACTGCCTGCCACGTCCGAGTACACGTGCAGTGTTCGCGTGGGGTCTCCCACCACCGCCCGAAACGCCACATTCAAGTTCGTGAAACGCCAATGACAACTCATACTCAATCGTAAATAATCCGGCATAAACGAACGCACCGTCCAAAAGACCGGGTTGTGTTGATCGTCGTCCACATCGTTCCAATCGTTGCCAACGGGTTTTGTCATGTTGGGGATTTGATCCCCCATGAATTCTTGGTGTAAGTTCGGTCCCAACATCAACCCACTGCTAATTTTACGTAACCATCCCATCTTGAGAGCCAACTTGGTGTAGATGTATAGGGCTGGTGTGTCCGTTTTGCAATGGCAGACATTTGTGTTGTCAATGATGAGATCCTCCCCTTCCCAACGAAACTTGACGTACATATGTTTGCCTTGATCGTTGACAAACCGACCCCCTTGAATCGCCGTTTCCATACGTCGTTGTTCCAAGTGGGCAATGGTGGCTTTCATGAAACTCACCCCATCCACCACCCAATCCAAATCTTTCACGTCATTGATGAGGGCTCGCGCACTGTCTACTCGCGAGGTCATTTCCCCGTCTGTTGCACCCGGTTTGGGAAAGTCTTGGTCCCAGGACGTGGAGATGATGTAACCGTCTTTTTTGACCAACTCATACAAATTGACACGCGCATCCGGTAAGGAAATGGCACTCAAACCCACTTGCCATCCACCCCCTGTGAGCTGTAACGGTTGAGGTAGACGAATCTTGAAGGAATTGGGTTGGTTGTTGGGAAATTCACGTCGGTTGGCATGACTGGGTAACGTCACGTAGAACGACATGTTGTCTTTCGTCTTTCACACCACCACTTCCCTTTTAAAGTGGAGGGTGAGGAGGGTATGCCCTTCACCAAACTTGACCAGATCCCCATTGGTTTCGGCCAACTGGGTTTCTACGATTTCTACCACTTCATTGCGTACTGGGACATATTGAATATGTCGAGGTTCAAAGTGGGTGGTATTTTGAGGGTGGTACTTGATTTCTCGTAAGAGATCGGTGATGCGACCCCCTACCATGCTGCTAGTCCCTACATCACAATACACGTGCAAAGGACGCACCGAGGGAAATTCCGACGAGGGACGAAAGGTCTGGTTCAAATTCACAAACCGCCAAGGGCACGATAGACTCAACTTCACATAATCCCCCTCCACTTTCCAAAAGATGAGTTTGTTGGCGGCATCGCGGACATCCGTCGGGGTGGGAATGGTGGAAATGCCTTGAAATTCTTGCAAGAGATTCGGACCCAATCGATACTGACCGGGAGACACTTGTTCAATCCATCCCATTTTCAGGGCCAAGGTTCTGCCCCATGACACGCGTGCCACATGTGTTTTGTAATCCACATTGGTAGTATTCAACAACAAATCCCCTTCGGTGGTCCATTCAAAGGTCGGGTACAATTTGAGTCCATCTGTCCCTACTCATCTGTCTTTGGGTTTGATTCGTTTCGCACGTTCTTGCTGGTAACGATACACCAGTTGGTGAAAAAATTGAACTCCCGTCAACGAGGTCATCTCCTTTCTCATGTCTTGAGCCTTGACGGTCCATTCCTGCTGTTCAAACCACCATGCATCGTCCCCAAACTCGTCTACTTTAAAGTCGTGTTCGTGCCATCGTACGTACAACAGAGGATGGGAATCGCCCAGTCCCCCTTCTTCCGCTATCACTGGAATGGTGGGTAAGGATAAACTCACCATGCCCACCATCCATCCTCGTCCCATAAATCGAATGGGTTTAGGCAATCGGTTTCTGAAATGATGACTCTTGTTCCCAGGAAACTCTTTGGTACTCGCATGACTCATCAACGTCACGTAAAACGAGGAATTGGGCACCAACGTCATTTTAGTCGCGTCGTCGTCGTCTTTTGGGTGGGCTTGTCTCTTTGGGTGGCCTTGTCTTTTTCCTCTTGGGTGGTTGGAGAGACGTCACGTCTTGGCTTGCAATCCAACTATTGTACTTGTCTGGCCACCCTTTCCACTTGACCAACCAACGATCTTTTTGTCGCTTAAGTACCTTTTCGATGCGAAACACATCGGACACATGGACTTTTTGTAAATCCTCTTCATAAAACGTGCCTTGCACCGGGGTGTCATCCCATTCGTGAATCTTATACGTGGGTACAGGGCCCGGGATCACACGATGCACCACAAACACTTCTTCGGTCCAACCGGGTAGATACCCTTTTTCAAAGGTACGATGAATCTTATTGAGACGGACACGATCCCCCACTTTGAATTTAGGTTTTTTCTGGCCTTTCAATCGTTTGCTGTACAATCGTTTCCACACCGCTTCTTCGTTGTCCCACGTCACGTCTTGAGGGGCCATGCCAATACTTCGATGACGGGTAGCATTATAGCCTTGCACCAACTCGGGTAAGACATCGTCAAAGCGTAAGGTGTTGGCCGCGGTGAAATAACGGTACAAACGTTCTTTCAAGGTGCGATTAAATCGTTCCACCACACTGGCTTTCGCATCCCCTTCGGTGGAAAAATGATGAATCCCTTGCTCGTCGAGCCATCGTTGAAAGGTCCGATTGTAAAATTCTTTCCCTCGATCCGTTTGCAATCGATTAGGGTGACGTCGTCCTTCTTTCAAAATCTTCTCAAAGGCATGGACCAAGGCGACGCCGGTTTTGTCTTTCAACGGTTGTACCCACGCGTACTTGGACAACACATCCAATACCGTCAACAAGTATCGTATACCCCGATTATACTTGGCCAACGATTGCACTTCCACTAAATCTGCTACCCATTGATCATCTAATCCTCCTACGATCACGGGTACGGTGGGAAAACGACGACGTCGCGGTTTATGCAAGGTGTAAGCCAAATCCCGTTCCAACACCCGTTGGGCTTTTTTCAAGGGGAGACGATGGGTTTTGGCAAACCGTTGCACGCCTCCTAAACTGCCGGGGGTTCGAGGATCGTGGTAACGATTCAACCATGATGGGGAGACCTTTTTCTTTCGAGGGGCCATACTTTCTGACATTCATCCCATAACGTCGATATGGTGGGGACCGTGTGGGGATGCGCCTTTTGAATGATTCGATACCATCGCCATGCCTCTGGGTGGGCTTTTAACCATAAGACAAACACCACCCATCGATACAAGTTGCGGTCGACATGGGTTTCTTCAAAGAGGTGGAGAGGATGCGTGTCCTCGGAACAGGGGGGAATGGGGATTTGGGACCCGGGTTGATGATCATATAAGACTTGACAAAGGGTTTGCTGACATTGCCATTGTACCAGGGACAAGACAGACTCCCACGCATAACATACAGACTCCATGGCGACATTGATAAAAACATTTTTATTCCTACTCCTTTATACATTTAAAAGAGACCTAGACGGCCGCAGGTGATGGTCTCTAGACCTTTCTGCCAGTTCTCCACACTGTCACTGTACTTGGGGGGTGGTGGAGCTGGGGCTACCATCATTTCTTGACGGTTCTTGAGATCTTGAATTTCTCGTAACAATTGTTTCTCATAATCTGTCAGGGGCCGTTCCACGTCCTCTTTCCTTCTGACTGGAGGGGGCGGGCCTGGGATGTCATAGCCCCTCTTGGGATATCCTTGAGCATCACGGGTGGGTGGTTCAGCTTGTTGGTCGGCTTTTTTGGGAGGGTTGTCATGAAACCAAGTCCAGTACTTGGGACCCAAGGGTTGATCGGCCCATCGGAAGAAGCCACACTTTTTCTTGGAACAATTCAGAAACAAGCGATCGGGGTTCTGGGTCGAATGACTCTGTTGAAGCGTGGCGGGTTCACGGCAAAAGCATTGCAAACAACACCACATGTCCAACACTTCTACATGAGGTTGACTATAGACGGCTTTCGTATACTCCAAGAAATGATCTTGTCCACAAAACAGCAAACACGGTTGCATGGGACATTTCACATACTTCCATCCTTTTTGAGATTCTCGCGCCTCCAAACGCACATCATGGCAAGGACACACCATAGTGTCCATCGAACTAGCTAGGGGTCTTTCACTGTCAGCTTTCGCTTGAGCATAGTCCTCCGCATTGTCATACACGGTCGTCAGAGTGAATTGAGGTGATGGGGGTGGTGTAGATTGCTCCACCATGTCATTCAATTCTTTCATCATCTCTTCCACTGCAGCTCGGGTGTCTTCGACCACTTCGCGCACCACAGGATCACACTCCACATTCTCTTTCTTTTTCTTCTTCCCCGCAGGGTGTACGCTTGGCTTTCTCTTCCGATCCACAGATATCGTGCTCAAAGGTTTTCATCCCACCCCATGCCTTTTTATACCTTAGACCCTTACCTGTCATTGGTCAGCTTATCCTACCCATATAAGGACTTGTTATCTTCCCATTGGTCAGCTTTTTCCTGCTCCAAAGAAGAACCTCTTGTCTTCCCATTGGTCAACTATCTCTATTTAAGGAGCTCCCTGGGTCCTCCAACTCGTCATTCCAAGTAGATGGACTACTACAAAGATCTCAACCGAGACGACTTTGCTTCCACCAACGACTATTTGGCTGAACGGCTCAAACGAGGTCTAGCAGCGGGATTCACGTTCCAACAGTGCCGACAGCACCACGTCATTGATTTCGGTTTGGCCTTAGGGTTGACTCCCACTGAGATTCTAGCTATTATAGGCCCTGACACCGGGTACGTATTTCCCAACGAATGCCACCCAACATCGACATGATCGGAGAACAAGATCTCGGTGCCTTGGAACTCCAGGTGGGTCATGGTCATGTGGTCTACACAGGGGGAGCCAAAGGTACGGATGCACTCGTCGAAGAACAAGCCAAACACTTTGGGATGCAATTAGAAGTCCTGGTCCCCCCGAACCATCCTCGAGCTACCTTCATCACCCCGTCGACCGTGGAAGTCCTGATGTTGGCCAACCCCCATCTTCACCAGGCAGCGGAGAAACTAGGCAAACAAATGCCCAGTCATTTTTACACCCTGCAATTGCTGCAACGCAATTATCAATTGGCCAAAAAAGCACATACCATCTATGCCTTTGGGATCTTGGAACCGGATCATAAACGCGTGAAAGGAGGCACTGGTTGGACTGTGCAATTGGCTATGGATCAAGGCAAACCCGTCTACCTCTTTGACATACCCAGTCAATCATGGTACCGTTCAGACCATTACTACCAAGTCAATGAGAATGCCGCCACCCTGGTCACTGGCAGTCAATTTGTTCCTTGGGGACCCAAAAAGCCCACCCTACATCAAAGCAGTGCTATCGTGGGATCCCGGGATGTGGACGACAAAACCCGAGCAGAAATTCAAGCCTTATTCAACCGCACGTTCTGTCTACCCGAGAACATTGATCAATTACGTATGGAACTGGAAGACTTTCATTTGTAATTGTACATAGCCATTTTTAATTTTTACTTTTGGAATTGTACATAGCCTTTTTCAATTTTTTATTTTTTATTTTTTTTCCAATTGTACATATTTTTTACTTTTTATTTTTCAAATTGTAGTTTTTCCAATTGTACATAGGAGCGCCCCACCCGCGTGGCAAAGAACACAGACAACCATCTGTAAAAAACATCAACTCTTTTTTTAATTAAAAAATTTTAAAAACTGACAACACTGAGTTTGCACTATGGTCATAAATAATGTCTCTTGACTCACAGCAGCCTTGACTCACAATAAAATGGGAGATCCGCTTCAAATTCTTCAAACTCTTGGAGTAAGTCGTCTTGACGAGAGGCCATCTTGAGATGACCCACCTCGAGGTGCGATCTGTTTTATAGTCTCTGGGATCATTCCCCGCAAAGCCTGATGGCCTATCTAGGGAGGGGGGAGGGTGACCCCACCACCCTAGTTGGTCCACAATACTTTGCGAGGATCTCTATAAAAGACCGCCTCCACTCCCCGTTTTTTCACTCCCAAGCCAGCAAGCAGTCAAGCAAGCAAGCAGGCAAGCAAGAATGTCAAGTAAACGGGATAGCGGTAAGCCTTTTTTATTCCTCATCTCTTTCAACAAACCAATCTAAGTAGTTAGCCTGTTCTGGAGCTAACCGGGCTAGGTCCCACGTGCTCCAGGATTTAATTAATGATTCGCTTTCTCTATAAAAAACAACCACGTCATGTCCGTTGACTTTTTCTGGAGAGTTGAGATGAAACTATTTTTTTTTTGTCGCCTCGAAAAAATTGGAAAACCGAAGCGGTTCTGTTTAGCTCGCAATGTTTTCCCATTCCCCGCGTTGTTGTGAAACTCTGCTTCTGATCGGCTGATACTTTGACCATGGCCTTGGACCTTGACCATGGCCTGACTGGGACTGACCAATCACAACCAAATGACGTCATACTGTTTAGCTATATAAGCAGCAAAATTACCCCCAAGTTCTCACTTTTTTCAAGATGGAGGAAGTTCAGGGAGATTTACGACAGTTTTTTCACAGATTTATTCATCGCTTTACCCCAGCAACCCTCGGCTTTACAAACAAAACGATGACAGCTAAGATTTCAGCGAAAAAAGTGGGAGATTTTTATTTGTAAAAGCCGCCGAATGGATGTTTTGAAAACAGCGAAAGCTTAACACGAGGTAAGTGTTGTGTTTTGCTGCCGGCTAAAAAATATTTGTTTGTCGCCTCGAAAAAATTGGAAAACCGAAGCGGTTCTGTTTAGCTTGCAATTTTTTTCCCATTCCCCACGTTGTTGTGAAAAAATCCTTTTCTACCCGAAAGACTATTTGATTTATTTTTACTCACTCTCTGTATTTCTTTTTTTCCACAGTCCAACGATGTGCTGACTGTAACGCGGTGAGACAAACGAGATGACAACTCGCATTTTCGCCGAGAAGAAAGCGAGCGGCTTGTTGAAAACCACAACAACAAGCAAACCTCCACGTAAAGTAAGCATCATTTTTTTTTCTGACTGTCAGCTAAAAAAAAAATATAGATTTAGCCAAGCCTAAAAGCGGAACTCAATATCTACCGGTTACCATCGGCCGCCTATAAATTCTTCAGAATTAATCTTGTTTACTGTTATTAACTTAGGTACTTGACCTCGTTAATTACTGTATAGTTTTATTAAGCGTATCATTTTAGTATAAACTTAGAGTTATAATTCTGTTTCGTGATTCAAGCAAATCTAGTTTATCTATTTGTGCTTTCACTTTAAGTTCGCTAGGCAAATTCATATAATCGTTGATCGGCATTTTTCGTTTGTTTTGATTGCTGTTATTTTATTTATCGCTTTGTATTTTGTAATTGGAGACGCGTGTTCGCTTCGAAACTACTAGAAATTCTCTTTTGGTTTTGTTTACAGATTATTGCACAGTGTTGCACACATTTGACACATTTTGTCGTAAATTCAATCTGTTTACTGTGAATAAATTTAATTCTGTTTTTACAACTGTCAATTGGAAAGCTATGTTCTTCTAATTCTGTTTGGCGACCGGATACGCTTCATTCGTTTTAAGTTCGCTAGGCAAATTCATATAATCGTTGATCGGCATTTTTCGTTTGTTTTGATTGCTGTTATTTTATTTGTCGCTTTGTATTTTGTAATTGGAGACGCGTGTTCGCTTCGAAACTACTAGAAATTCTCTTTTGGTTTTGTTTACAGATTATTGCACAGTGTTGCACACATTTGACACATTTTGTCGTAAATTCAATCTGTTTACTGTGAATAAATTTGATTCTGTTTTATAACTGTCAATTGGAAAGCTATGTTCTTCTAATTCTGTTTGGCAACCGGATACGCTTCATTCGTTTTAAAATACAAAGGTCATGCTTTAGGTCAGAATTATTTGTTCGCAAATTATTACTTTTCTGATCGACTTATACTCTTTCCCAGGGCGCGTGTTCCATGACATTGAAGTTTGGACTCCGTGCCGCTGCCTGGCTTGCATAGTTCGTCATTCTGCCCTCGTCCTCTACCAGGTGCCTCTCTTCATGGAATCATGCCTCCAGACATCGTCGCAAGCCACCATATCCAGTTTAGACTTTGGACTCATTTTTTTTTTCTACTTTCTGGGTCGCACCAAAAGCCTAGCCATTGGACGCATGAAAACCTGTATCAGCTTCTCGTAAAAACCCATATTTGGACTCGTTTTTTCTACTTGTTGTCAAAACAATACGAAGGATCAATAAAACATGTTCCATGACACTTTGTTGTTGTTGTGATCTTTATTGACATAATCATGTTCGTTGACTTTTTCTGGAGAGTTCAAGGGTAATGATGGTTCTGCCTTGTTTAAACGGAGCCGGCTGCCCATCAGCTGTTTGAATATCCATGGCAATGCTGTCGAAGATGGTCTTGCCAAGAGGAAAATACATCCGTTGCGTCGTATCAAATTGATGATCGGTATTGCTGGCATCCAAGGTACGTAAAAATCCTTTCTCTTGATTTCCCACAATGCTCTGTGACACCAAATCCGTGTAAATCATCAATTGTTGTTGTCCTTGTTGCGGTTTGACCGTTTGCGTACTGGGAAATACTTGTCGACTGAGATTCGGACCCAAGAACAAATAATAATTGAAATCGGGGTGGGTAAAACTGACGGACACAATGCCATGCGGTGGATATTTGTTGACAGGACCGATGGTTGTTTCCCATTTATGGCGATCGTCGTTATCCACGATATTTTTGACCAGATAATTTTTTTCTTGCACGACGAGCTCACTTGGCGTTCCATCTTTCACCAGTCCCATCAGTCCAGCCAATTTCCATTCCATTTCAAATTGCATGTTGGACGGTATGAGTACATACAACGAATCTAATTCGGGGGCGATGCCTGTATTGGTGATTTTCACATAGGGTTGAGCCAGGTTGAGAGCGGCTAATTGTTGTCGTTTCGCTTGGTCGTCCACCTCCATTTTGGTTATATCCATCATGACTTCCATGTGCTGTTTTTCCATTTCGTACGCGATGGCAATCCATGCTTCTTTCAAATTGTTATAATACCCTGGGGGTAAATGGATTTCTTTCGTCACTTGAGTCGGAGCCGTTCCATCCGCACGTTTTGGTATGTATCTAACATCTGTTTTCATCCAATGTTTTTGACTATCTTCTTGCGTCCAATTCTGCTTGGTTTGATCTCCCCATTGTTGATTAAACCCCGGGTGGGAGATATGAACCAGAGCTGCTTCCCAATCATCTTCCACCAAATAATGGGAATGAGGAAGTCGAGCCGTAAATTTTTGTCCATTGCCTTGTGCTTGATCACTGATAAGGGTGATGTAAAAACTCATCGTGATTACTCCCTCACCTAGAGTTTACCCTTTTATACCTACCCCGGCTGCCAAAATTGGACTTTGGACTTTGAGCCCGCGTTTCTCAGCGGTTTTTGCCCATCCTGAGCCCACGATCCATTTTTCATACTAGTCAGCGGTTTCCAATTCTAAAACACGTCACTTCCGGTTTTGGGTCACTTCCGGTCATGTGACTTCCGGTGACGTCATTTCCTTTTACATCAAAACGAGGCCACGCCCTCAACATCAAAACGAGGCTCAGTTCCCCCAACGATTGCACATTACTACTCATCATCATCATCATCATCATCGTCTTTATACAGGGTGCGTTCGTCACGAACGTGGTTTTCAGAACGGCCCTGATAATCTAATACGACTACTACTACCACAACTACTATTGTCTCAACGTTTACTTCAACTACTAACACTACTGATACTGCTATTATAACAACAACAACCATTGAAATCTCAGTAATATAACACCTTACTTCTGTTACTTTATTCACTTCAGTTTACAACAACATCATGAGTAAATACGAGACTAAAGTGCTGCACAGATTTCCATTCGACAAATAAAACGAAAATTTTCAGGGAAAAAGGTTCTAGAAATTTCGAGCACTGTTATATTAACGAAATGCAAACCATCCACCCATAAGAATTGAATTGCTCGACAAGAAAGTTTCAAAAATATTGGTTTGCCTGGGTGGATTGCTTCTGTTTGAATTTTTGTTTCATTGGGGAAGCAGCAGTTTTGGTATTTAATATCAGTTCTTTTGGTCGAATGCAAAGCGGTCCTGCATAACTGTTTAGCGTAAAATGGAGACTAAAAGCTAATATGCCTGTTTTAGGTTTAGTTTGAGTAAATTTTCCTCAGTTTGCATTTTACACTGACAGCGAAATAGACAACAGCATAAACATCTGCTTTCCCCGATCAGCCCGCTACAGCAAGACATTTACCACGTTCTATTGCAAATAAGCGAATCTGATTGGCTCAATTATTAGTGTCTATATAAACAATACAGTTCTTCTGTCGAAGGCACTATCGTGTGATAGGTTCCCCGAGAAAATTTGATGTTCACAACAAATATAGGTCGAGGGCCTGTATCAATTTTGAACATCAAATTTCCGAGGGAACTTATCACACATAGGGCCTGAGACAGAAGGGCTCTATTGTTTTTATTGTACAACGCTAAATTTTGAGCTAAAATTGCCAAAAACAGGCACTATGCGCTGATAGGCGCCCGCTGAGGAGACACTCTATCGCGTCACGTGCTTGATTCGACCAATGGGAGCACGCCAAAATTTGGCGTTGTACTATAACGACTGATAGTTGCCCCACCGAAATTAGATGATCTTAAAACAAATATCGGTTCGAGGGCTTATGACAGTGGCCGTTTTTATGCTAGAGACGTTAATATCGTCTAAGACGTTATTATCGTCTCGAGACGACATTAACGTCTAGTATAAAAACGGAATATAAGTCAGACGACTTTAACGTCTGACGATATTAACGTCTTCTGTTAAGTGCGACTGAACGTCGAACTTAACAGACGACTTTAACGTCTGAGACGTTAAAGTCGTCTAGTATAAAAACGAGACGACCTTATCTGGGACGAATTTAGCCCTAAAGCGCTTTATCGTTCCAATTTAGTTAGCCGCTTCTCCACTACGAAGAATCCCTCCGTTCATCTCCACTTCTTTCCTTCTTTTCTCTCTTGTTGGCCACGACGCACAAGCCAAGTGCTTCTTCCAAAAACCGCTTTCTTGACTGATTTAGCCTTTTTAAAAAACATTTGCGTTTCCATGCCTTTTATTTTTCGACGACGTAGAGAAACAAGCCTTCAGAAGCTGCGAAGCAGTTAAGCAAAGTCTCCGCCATGTTTACATGCAGATGGATTTGTTGTTTTGAACACTTTATTCGATTTGCCGCCGAGTTCAGTCGCGTCTAGTGTCTTCCAAGAATAGAACCCAGTCCTTTTCTTAGAAAATCTTGGGTTTTTCTACTTGTTCGTCTACTTTAATACGTCCCGTTTTTATACCAGACGACATTAACGTCCGAGACGTTAAATACGTCTAGACGACTTTAACGTCTCTAGCATAAAAACGGCCAGTTTTAAGAACATCAAATTTCCAAGGGCAACTGTCAGCCGATGCGTCCCGAGACAGAAACACTGTTCGTTTTACTGTTCACCACTAAATTTCTTCCGCAACTGCCCTTTTGAGTTTTTAGTGCACCCGTTTGAGTTTTAAGATTAAAAGTTGCGAGAATAAAAAAAAAAACAACAACAACAACAACAACGTAAACAGAAAAGGGAAAAGGAAAAGAGATAAAACGAAAAATAGACAAAAAAAAAGCAAAAATGAAGGAGATTTTCTGCTGATGGATACTATTCATCCGGGTTTTTTCGCCCGACGGGCACTATTTCCTGACAGTTTTCCTTCACGGAAGAGCACTGTTGCATCACGTGTTCAATTTAAACCAATCAAAAACGGAAAAAATTTAGTGGTGAACAATAATCGCTGATAGTCACCATCAAGTATGCTAAGTCTATAGAAAGTAAAATTTCCTTTATTCGCTGTAAATATGATGTAAATATGGTTGTTTTTCCGATTGCAATCAGTTGTCTCCTGAAACAATAAGGTGA
This sequence comes from Siderastrea radians, assembly GCA_964017195.1. Taxonomy (NCBI): domain Eukaryota; kingdom Metazoa; phylum Cnidaria; class Anthozoa; order Scleractinia; family Rhizangiidae; genus Siderastrea; species Siderastrea radians. Next base: position 7,867,542 of record OZ024897.1, on the reverse strand, counting down.
CTCGTCCGAGTTCCGTAAGAGCAAAATATTCAGCTTGGCTGCGCTTGTTGAATATTTCGCTCGTAGACAACTCAGCACTGTGGTCAATTTTTAAATATTCCTATCACTATGCAATGTTGGCCTATCCTTTTGTTACGATGGTCTATAATCATGCAATTGATTCCAACAATTATTGCTATTATGGCCTGAATTTAAGAAATATTGCCCCATAATTAAGCTATGGAGGCATATAATTATGCCACAATGGCCTCAATTATGTAATATTTGCCTATAATTATGCTATGTTGCAGCTATAATGTAATACTGGCTTGTAATTATGCCATGATGCCCACAATCGCGCAAAATACCACGACACATCCTTACATTCCTTGAAATATTCTATACTAGTAAGGGTAGAATAAATTGAGTATGACATTTTATTTTTTTCGCTGCAATTATTGAATTTAACTAAACGTTTAATGACAGATTTTTCTTGAAATAAGCTAACGAGAGCTTCAGATTTAAGGGGCTTGTTACCCCACAAGGGGGCCCAACATATTCTTTGTACACAATCTGATAGCTTGAACGGCAAGTTGATGGCGTATAATTGACATATCAGACCTTACTCCAGTGGTAGATGAAATTTTATTGCAGAATCTACCTTAGGATAAACCGTGAAGTAAATTACCTAGAATTAACTTAACGTTACCATATCACTAATATCTCTAACAATTTTAAGAATCGTTTACAATAATAATATAATAACAATTGCAAGATAACATCTATTTATTTGTGGCAGGTGCATTCCCTTAAATGCCTTTTCTTTTCGCAACGACAAGAGTCAAATCCAGTGCATAACTAGTACACCAGCTATTTTACATTTTGGCAGAAAACGTTGTTCTGTGCTCTTCGACTTGACACGTTAAGCGGCAGATCTGTAAAAGGTGTACTTTCGTTAGAAAGCTATACGAAAGGTTGGGACATGGGAGGCTCGAAAGGAGAGGAAAAATCGTTAGTTTAGTGTTTTTGAGGGTAGGAATAGGAACTAAATTAAAGTATAAAAAGAGTTCTAAAAGTTATGTAGAAACTACAACTAGAAAAGATACAAAAATTTGGAACCTTCGAGGGACTGAAAGTCTGGCGAAAAACGCAGATGTCCTTATAACACGTGGAATAATCTGCCATCTTTCGCTTATCTTTGAAGTGAACGAAAGGAGTGTAGTAGTTGTTGCTGTAAATGAAATAGGCGCCATCCCGATAGAAAGTAGTATACGAATCTCTCAGTCTCTTTGAATCTCTGGATGAAGTCCTTCCGTATGAAGTTTTATCGAGTACCTCCTCCCCATACCAGAGAGGTTTGCATTATAACAAACTGTAACCTCTCCCTTCTACTTGCAGGGGTCATAGATGAAATTTTCACGATCACAGAAAGGTCGAGAAAATCATTCTATTAAGCAAAGTAAGTAAGCATTCTATTAAGTTAAAGTAAGTAATTTTATTATCCAACTGTATAAGTTATTGTACAGAATGGGCGCGAAACGAGTACAAATATCCCACGATATTGTACAGGCCCCGGTTCCCGGAAAGCCGATTATATTATCCTCCGATTAGCAGTCGATCCACAATTAAATTCCTTATCTCTAGAATAACTAATCCATGGAGAAAAAGGCGTTCCTGAAAGCAGAGTTATTCCTCGTTTAACTATCCCTTGGTTAAACTCATTCCAAACCGGTTAAACAAGTTACCAGCATATAAAAGCGCGGGAAAACGACAGAGTGGGAGAAAAAAGTCGACTCCGACACTCGTTTCACCGAGCGATGCCTGTTGTAGTCTATTGTCGATATTTGACCGCGGTACGATTTGCCCTTTTTCTGGTTGTGAAAAAAAAAGTTCAAACCTTTCCTCAAAGAAAAACAAAGCGGAAATCAAGGTCCAGTGCAAAGTGATGCTGATTCGAGGTGAAATTTGAGCTATATCTGAAAATGGGTGAGTTCTCTACCTCTTGATTCTTTCGGCCATCGAAACTATTTTGAGCTTTACAAAGCAAGATTTGCCTCCCGGAAAAACGTCAACAATAAAGTACTGATTTGTGCGGAATAATTATCTTTGATATTTGTAGCCTATCTGTTTTTTTTTTTACGTTCGCCTGGTACAGAAATTTGACATTTTGTTTTTGTTTGAAATCAGTGAAAAACCTCTGTTTCAGTGTCTGCATTGTTTGAGAACGACAACAACTTCGCTTTAATTAATCGTCAACATTTTTGTCTTATATTTACGTTATTTCAATAAAAAATCTCCTTCTGCTTTTGCAAAATTGCCATAAATATTTTATTTCATTCAATAACTCTTCTGTAGAAACCCAAAACTGGCAAATTATTCCGTGAAAAGTTGATTATTCGCGCTATCGCTTGCGATGAAAGATGGCTTCGAAATTCATGGCTTTCAGTTTCGTTTTATCATAAGCTCGTAGTCCTGAAGATCGGTTCATAAATTCTGCTTTGTGAAGATCCTATTTACTGAAGCCACATTTTCAGAGTTACCGTTTAATAGAATTTTATAGAGCTACTGATGGAATTGTTTAATAGTGTTTTAAAATATATACTGAAATCGAAAACTCGACTACATGATTTGCGTTTGTGGTCCTTTTTGCTCCATCACATTTCGCTGCATGTTTTTGCGCCCAAAACTCAGTCGATTTCCGCTCGAATTTGTGCAGACAACAAAATTATTTGTTATTTAAGCTGTTGAGAGTAATTTATCTAACATAAATTGCCTTCTTTCTTTTTCCTCACTCAATTAAACTAACAATATCGCAAAATTTAAGTCCGCTATTTTGTTTGTTTTGATCAAGTTTTTCCCCCGATTAGTAAGTTAATCGACCTCGCTAGGCGGATTAAATTTAACCCCTCATTTATGACTTGGTTAGTGTTAATCGTGCTTTCAGGAACAGAATCGAACCGAAGGATGAATTTCCATCCTCGATTAGCGAGATTTAACCCTCGATTAGCGCTAATTGGCTTTCCAGGAACCGCGGCCAGTTGATCATTGTAAAGCACCGTGCGCGGGCTCATCCTGTTACTCTTGTAGTTTTCTTTCAAGTTACTGAAAAAGGATGACAAAGGTTAAGTTGGATAATAAATCTCTTATTAGATGTTTTGGTGTGAAGTATCGCCGTATATTTTCACTCGTTGTTTGTATTTTGACTGTCCCTGCGGGAGCGTCAAAGTACAACACAACTCGTAAAAATATACGGCGATATTTCACACCAAAACTTCTAATAAGATATATCTATTGCATAAATTAAAGGGCATTTGGGTATAATATTTTAGCGTTGTTTTACATTTTTTAAATCTAGTTCTGTACTTCCGTGCATTCAGTTATTCGCTCGTTAATCCATGGCCAAAGCAACGCCTTCTTCTTGGCGGCTGTTTTACTTGTCTTGCTCTATAGTTGACGGGCTAATATGTCGCCGAAACAGCTCTTCTAAACCGCAAATCCTTTCTGTCAAGAAAATGTCAACGTGCATAATTAACCCCTTACCTCTTTAACCCCATTCATCCTGGGCTTTTTTGGTTCCTGAACCTGGGGGAGGGCACAAAAAGCCCACCCCCCCCCCCCACATCCTTAACTCCAAGAGTATTAAACCTATGATAAAGAACTTCGAGGGTGACAGTAGTTCAAATATGTTTCCTTTAAGGTTCACAACATGACCTGTCGACGTCACATGACGTGGGAAATACGTCATGTTTTCCCAAATGGCGCCCTTATTGGATACGCCATCTCAAATTTATTTCTTTTTTTTTTCAAAACCTCTGAAAACCACCATTAGTTGGTCGAAAAGTAGCTAAAACCATTAAATGCAAAAAAAAAAAAAAAGGACCTAGATATGTTTAAAATGTAGCACAATAAAGTTTAAATTTTTTATTCTAACCCCCTATAGCCCATGCTTTTTATGGAGTTCCTAAGAATGGAGAGGGCACCCCTGCCTAACTCCGAGATGTGTTAAAGCACAACAAAACGTCAGTAGTATATAATGTGTCAAAAAATACTTCCTCATGATCTATTGACGGCATTTGACGTGAGAAAAAAACGTCATGATTTTAAAAAATGGCAGCCATCTTGAATCTACCATTTCTTGCTTTTCCAAATCTTAAAAAAAAAAAACATTAAAATTGTCCAAAAAGTAATGAAAAACAATAAAAATAAAAGAGCACTTAAGATTATTTTTCTAAGAACAATTTAAAAATATAAATTATTTAAAGCAGTAAAATTCAACAGTTTAAGAAAACTGCCTATCAAACTATGGTTGTAATGGAGCAATCTCTTCTCGTGTTCTTCCAACATCTCCCGTGGTTTCACTGCACGAAAAAACGGATTTACAAGGATAGCAAAATCGCAGCAAATATGAAGTAAATACCATAAATGACTATATTTAATCACATTTGGTCAAATTCAAATGTCATGTTTGCAACACATTTGCATGAAAAGCAAATATGGTAAATACCGCGTTTACTCGATATTTATGCAACGTAGCAAATGTGAACAGGAAGTACACATTTGAGACGGATTTACTCCTACAGTAATTCTGAAGTGAAGTTAAATATTTGCTGCCCCAAAAGATGGATTTGCAAGGGTGGCAAATATGAACCAAATACCATGTTTGCTGTACTTTGATAATATTTGCACATCAGTTAATTTTTGTGTTTGGAGCACATTTGCAAGCAAAGCAAAGTTGGTGAATACCGCGTTTACTCGATAGTTACCTGGACAGCAAATATGAAGCAAATGCCATGTTTACTTTACTTTGGTCATATCTGCACGTAAATCAAATGACGTCTTTGCACCACATTTACAAGCAAAGCAAAGATGGTAAATACCGCGTTTACTCGATGTTTACGTGGACAGCAAATATGAAGCAAATACCACGTTTGCTTTACTTTGGTCATATCTGCATGTACATCAAATGACGTCTTTGCACTACATTTACAAACAAAGCAAAGATGGTAAATACCGCGTTTATTCGATGTTTACATGGATAGCAAATATGAAGCAAATGCCATGTTTGCTTTGCTTTGGCCATATCTGCACGTACATCAAATGACGTGTTTGCACTACTTTTACAAACAAAGCAAAGATGGTAAATACCGCGTTTACTCGATGTTTACATGGATAGCAAATATGAAGCAAATGCCATGTTTGCTTTACTTTGGCCATATCTGCACATAAATCAAATGACGTGTTTGCACCACATTTATAAACAAAGCAAAGATGGTAAATACCGCTTTTACTCGATGTTTACATGGATAGCAAATATGAAGGAAATGCCATGTTAATTTTTTCTTTGGTCATATTTGCACATGAATCAAATCTCGTGTTTGGGCCACATTTACCAGTGAAGCAAAGAAGGTGAATACAGGTCTTTGCTCCATATTTACATACCGTAGCAAACGTGATAAATTTGTACACATTTAAGACAAATTCACCCAAAAGTAATTATGAAGCACGGTCAAATACAGTGTATATACTGCACGAAAAGATGGTTTTACCTGAAAAGGAAATATGACAAAAATGCCAGGTTTGCTTTCCGTTGGTCACATTTGCTTGCTCTTTTAGGCAAAACTTAACAATAACCGCGACAACAACTGTACTCTAAAACATGTTCAGCAAAATGCCAATATTTATTCTTATTTCAGGGAGTGTTAGTCTTTTTAGAAGCAACAGTTAATTTAGCTGACCGTAAAGATAATTTTAAGGGTTAAATACATGTATTATCCCCAAAGTTTTTGTATATCAACTAATGCACCCAAGTTCCCTATTTGAAGTACAGTTCTACTTGCAATTATTAATTCAAATGTACAATATCAAATCAATTTTTGTAGTCACAAAACTAACAAACAAAACACAAAACGATCAGTTTCTTGAATTGTAATCAGTGGTGACCAACAAATTCTTATTTTTTCATTACCAGGTCAAAGTGTCATAACTAATCAATTTCTCTTTTGTAAAAACTGCCACCTTAAGTGTAAGAATACTAAAATTGCACAACTAATGACACTTTCGTCAACAAAGTAAGGGTGGGAAAAGCAGAGCCACATGTTTCACTGGAAAGCTTTGCAAGAGCTAAACTGCATAGTTGTTTGAAAGCTGGTTAAAGCTAGCACAGGAGTAAAAGGTTTAACAAACGATTCTTTATCTCTTTTTTTGAAACCGTTTCCACTGCTTATTTTTAGTTGTAGTTTGAACAAAAAGAATTAACAGGTATCCACGTCATAAGCCACAAACTTGAATTCAAAACTGATACTAACCCTGGGTTAGCTTAATCCTGTTTTAAGCAACTGTGCTCTGATCTATTTTCTGAATGTCTTACAGGTAAGAGATTCTTCAACAGAATGCACTTTTCACTGCTTACAACTAAGTGCACCAGTAGCAATTAATTATGAATCAGTCATTTCCAGCAGTGCTCATTCCCCCCTTCACCAGGTCAACCCCTGGGCGTTAGGATTTTTAAAGAACAACCTGGCAAATGCCCCCAGCTAAGGTAAAAAAAAATAAATGTATGCTAGTTTCTTAGTTTTTGGGCTTACCTTCATTCTAGTAATCAAAGCTAAATTGAACTTGCCCAATGAAGCTATCACTAAAAGGAAGTTACAGTACTGTGACATGAAAATCATGGGATGGCAAATGCCCTGGGGTAGATTAATGCCTGGCCCCGTGAGGGACAATAGGAAAAATGCCCCACTCATGCCTGCGAGTGGGGGGGGGGGGGGAGGGGGATGGGCACTGCTGGAACTGACTGATGCATTACATGTATATATAATGACATTAAATTTCAGTGGAAGAGCTTATTACCAGGCTAGTGTAGTAATGTAGTGAAAAAACAGTGTCTCCAATAAGCACTCTGTGCTAAATTCCACTTACATGCTTGAATGATGTTATGACAAGAACTGTAAAGTAGGCAGCTGAGCAGTTAGTTTGTCATATGAACACTGATCCCAATGACTTGTTAACTGAATGAGAAGGCTGGGTGGGAAACATTTGATGGAAGGCCTTGGGGTTGACAACTGGGAAGCAAAGGTTTGTGCACCAAGATCAAGAGCCGTATATTTTCCCATCCAGCCTGACCTCAGTCAATTAGTAACCATAATTTTATGCTTGATTTGATTGAAAAATTATGAAAACATCTTAGTGAATACTCAAGTGAAAATGAATAATTTTTGAATGTTCACTTCCCTCTATAAACATGCCATTGGTGCATCATGGTAGTTGTATGCAGCAAAACAAGTCCAAAATGAGCTTACCCAGAAGTCTTATTCAGTACATGAAATGAAATCCGGTAGTTTGTTTTATGATTAAAAAATAATCATTCAAATCTTTGGGTCTTGCAACCTACACACCCTTAGAACCACAGGAAATGACCAAACATGCCACTTTAAATACAACAACCACGATACAGTGTACCTTCAAATTGTGATCAAAGAGGGAACTGGGCACAGCACATGGACACATGCTAAATGAACCAAAAGAAATGTGTGGGCCCAAATCCAGTCCACACATGCTAGCTTATTAGGTTGCTTTCTATGGAATTGCATTAACAAGGCCAAATATTGATTACTTTAGAATCAATTTTTGTTGTTCAGCAGTTTTTCTTTGAAAACGTAAAGGGTTTAGCGTCTCCAGGAACAGTGCAAGCATGAGGATTGCGTTCTTTTTATGGATTGGCATAGTCTGTTTCATTAACAATTGTAGGACATTTGCATGATGGCATCATTTGACTACAACTACCACAATCAAATTAGTTTTTCCTTTCTTATTAAAATTGTGTAATCCCAGTGAAGTTTAATGACAATGGACCTAATTTGGGTGTATGAACAATGAGTGAGTCAGTGAGGCATGTTTGTTAGCGAGCCAAGAGTGCAGGATGCAAGGCACATAGTCACATGCAAGGCACAGTATAATATTAATAATAGTGCATAGTACTTACACTTGTAAGATAACAATTTGGATCTTAAAATCATCCTTAGTGTCTGCCTTTGATACCTAATGTTCAGCAGAAAATCCCTGCTTTCCATGCACTTGTTCTTCTTGTCCGTCTTGACTAATTTGTTGCCCAATGCTGTTGTCTTTTTTTTTCTGTGAAGACACAACACAGTCAAACTAAACCATGGTAATTAAAAGATACATGTCATACTATTGCATTTTAAGGCTGCGATTTGTCGGCCACGATAAATTGGGAAGCGAATTGGTTTATGTACAGTGCAAGCACTGCACATGCATTTTTTTTATAGTCAAAGCTTTTTTATAAAACGTTTTGGAAAACAAAATGGTAGGTGCTAGATAGTTTGTTTTCAGCTAAAATACTGCAGATATAATTTGTTTTGCCCAAATTCTTTTGTAGGTTGCGTTTTCGTTCTTAAAATCGGGCCCGACACGTGAAAATCTGTGAAGCGGTCACGGATTTTTCTGAATCGGCCGGCTTGTCGGATTGGAGTCGCACCCCCATCGGATTGCCATTCACAGGTGCTGATTCGCTCCCCGATTTATCGTGGCCAACAAATCCGCCTGACAAGTCGCAGCATGTAAATTAGCCTTTAGTTGCACACAAATATTTACTTTGCTCTGCAGTGGAGGCCGGTACTGTGGGAAAAACTAAAGTAGACACATTTTTAAAAGAGCAATTTTGAAAGTCACAAAACAACAATCAAGAGTAAACAATATCAATGAATGATTTCAAATGATTTTAGCAATCAGTGAGAATCAATGAAGAAAAAGGTTTGTGACTTTTATTTATTCAGATTGCTGATAGCAATGAAGAATGCTTGTTATTAATTGCCATAGATCCCAGAAGTTCAGACTTTTAACAAAAACACACAAATCAAAAACAAGGTCACTTCTTAGGGCTATCTTCCTTCCAAAATAAACATCAAAACATAGAGACAAAATAATTTCAATGGACAAAATTAAACAGTAGATTGAGGCAAAGACTATTATGCACCTGTCATTTAAAAACCCCCGAATTCCCACCCCCCCCCACCCCTTGGGCATGACCAGGGCATTCACTTTTTATGCAAATGAAAGCCAGTGAATTCCCCGGTCCCCAGGGGAAAAGTGAATGGTGAACTCCCCACCCCCATACATGTATGTCCAACAAACAGGGTACTCCCTTTTAAATGTCAACTCGTAACAAGGGATGACAAATATGATGATAGCCGTGAAATGAAAACATTGTGTGGCAACACTTGAAACCCCTCCATGGACAAGAAAAGACAACTATTTCAACATAATCTTTCTATTTTACATCTTGATGTCAGAAAAATGCAAGATCACAACAAATTACAACTCATGTTTTAGCAATAGTCTTCTGAAGTTAGAATAACTCAAGCTTAACAAATGTATTTCTTGCCAAAATGAAAGTAGGTCATAAAGAAGCAATCCCCAGTGGACACTAATCGAAACAACACAAAACAACGCATAACTTAATATTAACATAATATTAATATTAACATTGATAATAGCTTAACTTGTTCATCGATACAGTTCAAGTCAGTGAGTTTAAATGCATAATATTTTAATATCTATACAGTGTCATTGAAAATATGCCCACCTTTCCTTACTAGACTTAAGAAATCTTCGGCTACAAGGCCGGGCCTTTTTTAAACCGGAAAGGCAGAAAGACATTTCACAGAGCATTTTAATTTGCAGCTTTGTATCGCTTTGCTTTGCAATTCGCTTCGATCGTTCAATCAAAGGAGTGATGATAATGTATGCAAAATTACTACGCGGCATGAAAATGAAAACCGCTGACCATGGAGTAACTGCCCCGCTAATTCCCCGGCCAGGGAGGCTAAGGCCGTGATTTCTTGTGTGTTCCCCGTCTACCGGGGGACGAAAATGGAGTGAATATGAAGTGAAAGTCCCCTCATTACCCCGGCCATGCCTGAGGGGGGGGGGGAACCGGGGGTTTCAAATGACTTGTGCATTAGTCCCAAGACCTCTGGCCCCACTTGAAGAAGGCAAGCTGTGCAACTGAAATCACTAAAGGTGGCTTTTTAAGTGATTGTTCTATAAGTTTGACTGCCAAAACCGATTACTAGCAATCAGAAAATGATAATTAATTGATAATTTATCAATAATTATTATTTCTGATATCAATTTCTATTGAGTGACTATTGCTGGTTTTCACGTGATGTCATAAAATTCTAAAATCATACATGTAGATGGCAAGGTCTTCAGATTTTATATCCCCACCAGGTTGAAGATGACTTAAAAATATATCTTTTCACAAGTTTTCAGCTCGGTAGCGTCTTTCGTTTTGAAAATACAGAACATTAAATTTCTGGCTCTTCACCCTACGTGACACCAACACAGCGTCCGTGACAAAGCTTTCTCCTGTGCAAAAAAGGACTCTTCTTGTGATTTTTAGCAGTTTGGACAGTTAAAGCATTAGGAGAGAAATTAATGTGGTTTTTAGTACTTCAAGAGAGAAAAGTAATCGCTGGAAGAGCAGAAGTAATTTCCAGATGTTTTCATTGATTTCCGGCGGCCATGTTTGTGCCCCTCCGAGGGACACCAACATGGCGTTTCCATACTGAGCTCTACAAATTTCAGTCGAACGTCTCGGCAAATAACTCAACAACCGAATACCATACAGATCTGAGACTTAGTGAAGTTGTTTAGTTGTGTATCCTTTATAACATTACAAATTCTTGGCTTCTTTCATCAACTGGTTTTGATTTTAATATTTTATGGCGTGACAGTGAAAACCAAGAATAGTTACCGGTATATTGAGCATGTGCCTGGCAACAGCAACTGAGGAATATTATTTTTGTAATATTCAGTCTGAATGAAAACCTTAACAACACTAAAACGCGACTTTTCTTTTAAAGTAATAATCTCTGTCAGCCTGCCAGTCGAAGGGGTTTCATGCAAATGCTGTATAAAAACATTACATGCACGTACGCCACATGCTCATTCACACGTCCTGTAGTTGCAGCAAAACAACACTTGTTTAAAACGTAAATAGGGAGCTGCACAATTTGTTGAGTATTCATGAATGACTTGCTCTGGTTTTCAGAGAAACCGGTTGAGGTTAGGGGAAATCATTGAACACAATTCACACTAACCTTGAAAGTCCAGGTCGGTTGTTCGGTTCCATCGTTCCAGTGTCAACCGTGGAATCGCCAGAACATTGTGAAACAGTTTCTTAGAGACCCGTCGGCTTCTGGTCCTTCATTCTGACCTCTGTGAACTGCTTTTACGACGTGAACCTCGCTATTTTCTACCATTTTGTTACGAAATGAAACGAAGCCCTTCTGTTTCAGGCTTGAAATAAACGCCTACCCGCTAGGGCTGCGCGCGCATAGCATAATTTTATAACAGCTTTCACAGAATAAATTAACTTGAAAAGAGAGAGGAGGGGAGGGGAGGGACGATAAGCACAAACTCAATTTGCTTAGAAATTTTAAATGTCATCCCTATCAAAAAGTAGCAATTTGAACAAAGTTACCCATCCTTTTCTCGAGAAGAGAAAATCAAGGTTAAACCTAACAAATTCATACCACCTATTCCTTCGATCTTCCCAGGGGGACTCCGGAAACTTCACACTCCTTTGACACTGCAACTGTCCAAAAGTATCGCGGGCGAATATCGCGCGGGACTTGACGAATTTTGGCGCGGATGTTGTGAAAGCAAGGGCTATGGCTACATGTTATATTTTATAGTTTTGTACGTTTCTTGTTCGTGGCAAAATGAAAACGGTGCTGTTTCTAACTTTCGGATGTATCAGGTTCACCCAGCGCACGAAAATAGCCTTTCCACTGTGCAGTTTTAGCAAAATGGAAGCTACATACGGGTAGCCGACGTTTCGACTTGGATCATCAGCCCCGGTCATCAGCAAAAATGTCCACGTCTCATCCGAACAAAAAAGGAATTCATCAGTCCATGATGAAATGCATCGCTGTTGAAACTGGTAAGTTGACAAACTACTTTATTTTGTATTTGACTATTGGTCCTACTAATATCATCTTGGGCTTTCCAAAGGGCCTAATATAAGGGAACGCTGTTGGGAGCAATTTCAGAATACCCGGCCACTTCATTTATGTTATGTTCTTCCATGTTGTGTAAGAAGCCGCAACATTTGAATGCAAATTTGAGCACTACAAATTTTTCTAGGAATATTGCCAGTCTTATCTCATGATCAAATTGCACAAGAAGTCATGTGACTGCCTTTTATAGATATATTCTACTGTGAATATTACAGGTTTCAGTACAGTCAAAGCTGTCATCAGCGACCACCTCTGGAATTCCGAAAAGTGGTCGCAGCTAGAGCTGGCCGCTCATGAGAAGGAGCTCTTATTTAAGGGACCACGAGGTACAACAGAAGAGGGTGGTCGCTTATGAGAGCTTTTAGCATAAAGCCTGGCATATGTTGATGGTCACCAATAGTACTGTAGCAAAAATATTAAAATTTTTTATACAAGTTTATCGTGCATGTACAAGTCAATGAACCATTAGTGCTTATGCTATGTACTTCTCTGAATTTGCCCAAAAAGTGAGTAGTTTTATTACAGTGCTGCTTGCTGTACCCTTGCCACCAGACAAAGTTTTTCATTAGTTTGTGACAACTTTTTGACATCTTTCTGACAACTTCCCGATGGGTTTTGTTTCAACTGGCCAATTAGAATGCAAGAAATGTGGGAGGCGGAGTTGATAAGTTCCACACTCTCTCTCTCTTGTACCGTTGTCTGGTGGCAACCGTACAACATGCAGCACTGTAAAGTGTTGACTGAGCGGTCACTTACGAGAGCTTAGAATCCAGGCAATAATTCACAAAAGTGGTCACACTGTTGCTTACGGGAATGATTGCTTATAAGAACTTTTGATTACAGAGTTTAAGTGATGTTCAAATGGGGTTTCACAATGTTGGTTGTAACTTGAACTGGTCGCTTACGAGAGTGGTCACAGGGAGGGCTTCGACTGTATTCTGATTGGTTCCCTAGCAACTTGAGGTATAATGTTATTGTTGCTGTTATTATTACAGTTTATTATTATTATTATTATTATTATTATTTTAGTACATAAACCCATTTCAACAGCTGATACATGCATATAATGCCCAAGGCTGAAAACAAAACTTTAAGGGCAGCTTTTTTCTGGCATGAGTGTTATTTAGCAAATCAACCCCTTTTGGCAGTTGGTATATTAGAGGATAATGCCCAAGGTTGAAAGATTGTCCCAACAATGAACAGTTGAGTATAACAGAGTGTCTTATAGCAGATATTCATTGTTACAGTCAATGTCATTAGTCAACATTATTTTTACCACCTTAATGACTGCCTCAATTAAAGATTACTCTTGTTGTAAATTCAAACTACATGTATCTAAGTATACAGTTGAACCCCACTTAAGGATCTCAACCACTTTATCAAGATGCAACTACCTCATTATCAATGGGATACAAAAGGATATGTAAGCATTGCTCATGTCCATGTTAAAATTAATATTCTCATTAAGTGAATTTGATTTACAGTGTACAAGTGTCACAAATGACCTTCTCAACCTTGTCTGTTTCAGATTTCTTGCCTTTGTCAACTACCACTCATGGGGCACTGGTAAACATTTTAAAGAACTGGACATTTTCTTACAGGGACAACACATTTCTTACTATTTTGGATCGGCTTCGATCAGTATTTCATGAAAGCAAAATTTTGGTAAGAAAAACAGCATTGCATGGCAAGTTAGATACAAAATTTATTTAGAAAATCTCAACTAATCCACATCAATTTGTTTATGAGGTCTGATTGAACGAGGATGCTAAGAAAACAATAAAAAGAAATCGATGTTTTCGGCTATGCTTTTTTGTTCTATTACAAGCGAGACGATGGAGGCACTTCCTTTGTTAGAAGGACTGTCCACTGAGATGGCAGTTTTTTTTTGTCACTCATTAAGTGTGATTTGGAAAGATATTTGAAGTAATATATCAAACACGAGAAAGAGTGTTTCATCAGGATATCCAGACACCGAGAAGTGGGTTGAAAAAAATGAGGCGCGGCCTAGTTTTTTTGACTGACATCGAGGCGTTTGGATACCCGATGAAACACTCTTTCGAGTTTTTGATATGGCTTCTCAAACCATTCATAATTCTTGGAGAAATTCAAAGCAAAAGTTCACAAAATCTTATGCTAATTAAGATCCGGTATCCAAACCACCGTCGCAGTTGTGATTTCCTTTGTTTTCTCTTAATGAATTATGAATGAGTTTGAGAAGTTTTATTTCTATGTTCATTTTGCCAGTCCATAACGTAACTGATACAGGCCAGTCTCTCTTTGTAATGAGACTTCTCAGCTCTCACAGCAGTAATGCTTGAGAAAAAATATGCAAGAATTGAAACTTGATTGAAGAATATTTGTTTCCTTGTGGCACTGGCAACTATTCCTGCTCTTAAGGTGACACAATTTTTATGAGCACGACTGCCAAGATGACACATCTTTTGCCAGTTTGCATTTACTGTTGATACAAGAAATAAATGTTGACAACTCATGATTTAGAGCAGTTGGTAAAAAGCAAAACAAAACAAACAAACAAAATAATAATCTAATGATAATGACCCGGCCCTGACTAAAAAAAAGAAAGCTCTGGTAAGAAAATCTTTGTACTAGGATAATTTCTTGAACAATACATGAATGTTAGTCTACCACCATGGTGAGTAGAATTAAGGATACATACAACCTGTGTAACGAAGTCTCGGACTGGCAAAAGGAACATAGGAATATTAAAAAAGTTCAAAGCAGCGACTTTTAGCGATAGCAGCTTTTAGCTGCTGAATTCGTGATTAACCTGAGCCATAGCCTTCTCACTTCTCACTTCTCACTTCATATTGACATGCCCTGAGCAGTCGATGAAAAGCAAAGAAAAAACAAACAAAAACAACAATAACAATGACAACAATTTATGATAATGACCTTGCCATGAAAACTTGAGAAGGCTATGGTTGGAAACCCTTTACAAGTATTAAGATACTGTCTTCAAACAGTTTGTTAGCCTACTGTCACCTGGCTAAGGCCCCGTTTACATGACTTAACTCATCCCGGGATGATTTTCATCTCATCCCGGGGTGACTTTCATCCCGTTGTCTGGTCATTTACCTGTGAGTATTTACATGAATTGGAGCAAAAATGGGTTCGGGACGAAAGTCGTCCCAGGATGAAACTCATCCCGGGATGAAATAACTCATGTAAACGGGGCCTAAGTACATGTAGACTTAGGGACATATGCTGCAACGACAACCAATCATTGAACACACACGCTCATTTTTCCTACGCTTGGCACTGGTCACTTGTACTTGCTACTAGCTCTCGTTGGTTCATTTGATTGCCTGTGTGACCAGAGTAATTGTTTTGTTTAGGTTTTATGACACCTGCCTCATTTGAAAATGATTATTGTTCTATAATGTAGCACCTGATCTGAGCTAACTCGTAAAATCTGTTGGTAAATAAAAAGGCTCAAAACTGGTGGGTTGGTGCACCCACCATTCCTGGTGTGTTAAATGACTTTAAAGCCAATTATCTAACACTGCATGCCTCTTTATGTTAATGCCATGGTGTGTATGTAAATTTTTTTGGCAAGTTTTAATGTTTGGATGGAAGCCAAAATATGTTTGGTTTGAAAGCTGCCAAAAAATACATTCAGTAACAAGACTAACAATTTCTATAAAGAATGAGAAAAGAAAAAAATGGACATATTAACAATTTTTTTTCGCTTTGAGACAAGACCAACACTGCCTCTTGCATAGCAGTCGTCTTCAGGCAGTCAGTGAAGCCTGTTGCAAACAAAAAATGCTGATCATCTTTCATGACTGGCAGATTTTACTACAAACAGCTCTGTGTTTCATACTTTTCAAAATTGAAAGCAATGAATAAGATAAGTGAAAAACAAAAAGCTTAAAGCCAGGAAGAAAGATCCAAAGTCAAGATCTCATTTGAAATCTAGGAAAAAACCTGTTGTAAGTGCAACATGTCAGAAGAAAGGAATTTCATTAGCCAAGTTTATGCATCGCAGTCACAAATCGAATGTGACAAAAGATGAATGGCATTTTCTGTTTGTTGTAGTATTCACTGTTGAGTTTTCAAAATGTGGTCATTTTTAGGAAACCCACTGCAAAGATGCAGTCATCTTTAGGCAGTCAGTGAAGCCTATTGCAAACAAAAAATGCTGATCTTTCATGACTGGCAGATTTTAGTACAAACAACTCTGTGTTTCATACTTTTCAAAATTGAAAGCAATGAATAAGATAAGTGAAAAAAAAAGCTTAAAGCCAGGAAGAAAGATCTTAAGTCAAGATCTCATTTGAAATCTAGAGAGAAACTTTTTGGAAGTGCATTACATGTCATGACAAAGGAATTTCATTAGCCAAGTTCATGCATCGCAGTCACAAATCGAATGTGACAAAAGATGAAGTAATATATCAAACACGAGAAAGAGTGTTTCATCAGGATATCCAAACACCGAGAAGTGGGTTGAAAAAACGAGGCGCAGCCGAGTTTTTTAACCGACTTCGAGGTGTTTGGATACCTGATGAAACACTCTTTCGAGTTTTTGATATGGCTTCTCAAACCATTCATAATTCTTGGAGAAATTCAAGGCAAAAGTTTGCAAAACTTTATGCTAATTAAGATCCGGTATCCAAACCACCGTCACGGTAGTGATTTCCTTTGTTTTCTCTTTATGAATTATTAATGAGTTTGAGAATGGCATTTTCTGTTTGTTGTAGTATTCACTGTTGGGTTTTCAAAATGTGGTCATTTTTGGGAAACCCACTGCAAAGATGCAGTCATCTTTAGGCAGTCAGTGAAGCCTACTGCAAACAAAAAATGCTGATCTTTCATGACTGGCAGATTTTAGTACAAACAGTTCTGTGTTTCATATTTTTCAAAATTGAAAGCAATGAATAAGATAAGTGAAAAACAAAAAGCTTAAAGCCAGGAAGAAATATCTCAAGTCAAGATCTCATTTGAAATCTAGAGAAAAACCTTTTGTAAGTGCAACATGTCAGAAGAAAGGAATTTCATTAGCCAAGTTCATGCATCGCAGTCACAAATCAGATGTGACAAAAGATGAGTGACATTTTCTGTTTGTTCTAGTATTCACTGTTGGGTTTTCAAAATGTGGTCATTTTTAGGAAACCCACTGCAAAGATGCAGTCATCTTTAGGCAGTCAGTGAACCCTATTGCAAATAAAAAATGCTGATCTTTCATGACTGGCAGATTTTAGTACAAACAGTTCTGTGTTTCATATTTTTCAAAATTGAAAGCAATGAATAAGATAAGTGAAAAACAAAAAGCTTAAGGCCAGGAAGAAATATCCCAAGTCAAGATCTCATTTGAAATCTAGAGAAAAACCTTTTGTAAGTGCAACATGTCAGAAGAAAGGAATTTCATTAGCCAAGTTCATGCATCGCAGTCACAAATCGAATGTGACAAAAGATGAGTGACATTTTCTGTTTGTTCTAGTATTCACTGTTGGGTTTTCAAAATGTGGTCATTTTTAGGAAACCCACTGCAAAGATGCAGTCATCTTTAGGCAGTCAGTGAAGCCTATTGCAAACAAAAAATGCTGATCTTCCATGACTGGCAGATTTTAGTACAAACAGTTCTGTGTTTCATATTTTTCAAAATTGAAAGCAGTGAATAAGATAAGTGAAAAACAAAAAGCTTAAAGCCAGGAAGAAATATCCAAAGTCAAGATCTCATTTGTGAAATCTAGAGAAAAACCTTTTGTAAGTGCAACATGTCAGAAGAAAGGAATTTCATTAGCCAAGTTCATGCATCGCAGTCACAAATCGAATGTGACAAAAGATGAGTGACATTTTCTGTTTGTTCTAGTAGTCACTGTTGGGTTTTCAAAATGTGGTCATTTTTAGGAAACCCACTGCAAAGATGCAGTCATCTTTAGGCAGTCAGTGAAGCCTATTGCAAACAAAAAATGCTGATCTTTCATGACTGGCAGCTTTTAGTACAAACAGTTCTGTGTTTCATACTTTTCAAAATTGAAAGCAATGAATAAGATAAGTGAAAAACAAAAGCTTAAAGCCAGGAAGAAAGATCCAAAGTCAAGATCTCATTTGAAATCTAGGGAAAAACCTGTTGTAAGTGCAACATGTCAGAAGAAAGGAATTTCATTAGCCAAGTTTATGCATCGCAGTCACAAATCGAATGTGACAAAAGATGAATGGCATTTTCTGTTTGTTGTAGTATTCACTGTTGGGTTTTCAAAATGTGGTCATTTTTAGGAAACCCACTGCAAAGATGCAGTCATCTTTAGGCAGTCAGTGAAGCCTATTGCAAACAAAAAATGCTGATCTTTCATGACTGGCAGATTTTAGTACAAACAACTCTGTGTTTCATACTTTTCAAAATTGAAAGCAATGAATAAGATAAGTGAAAAAAAAAAGCTTAAAGCCAGGAAGAAAGATCTTAAGTCAAGATCTCATTTGAAATCTAGAGAGAAACTTTTTGGAAGTGCATTACATGTCATGACAAAGGAATTTCATTAGCCAAGTTCATGCATCGCAGTCACAAATCGAATGTGACAAAAGATGAATGGCATTTTCTGTTTGTTGTAGTATTCACTGTTGGGTTTTCAAAATGTGGTCATTTTTGGGAAACCCACTGCAAAGATGCAGTCATCTTTAGGCAGTCAGTGAAGCCTATTGCAAATAAAAAATGCTGATCTTTCATGACTGGCAGATGTTAGTACAAACAGTTCTGTGTTTCATATTTTTCAAAATTGAAAGCAATGAATAAGATAAGTGAAAAACAAAAAGCTTAAAGCCAGGAAGAAATATCCCAAGTCAAGATCTCATTTGAAATCTAGAGAAAAACCTTTTGTAAGTGCAACATGTCAGAAGAAAGGAATTTCATTAGCCAAGTTCATGCATCGCAGTCACAAATCGAATGTGACAAAAGATGAGTGACATTTTCTGTTTGTTCTAGTATTCACTGTTGGGTTTTCAAAATGTGGTCATTTTTAGGAAACCCACTGCAAAGATGCAGTCATCTTTAGGCAGTCAGTGAACCCTATTGCAAACAAAAAATGCTGATCTTTCATGACTGGCACTTCTGTAAAATGGTTTTAGTGAGAAAATGCTCATTTGAAAGAGAATGAAAACGGTAAAGAAAGATACAGATTTCATTTGTCAAAGCAATAGTGTTTTCTGGGGGTGGTACTTGACTCATGTTTGGGTGTAGGGGTACCGCTGAAGATCTGATACCCTGACCCTGTTTAGGACAAAAAGCCGTAAAATACCAATCCCGTTTAGGACAACACCCTCCATTTTAGGTCCCTGTTTAGAACAATTGAAAAAAAAATACACACTTTCTTCACGTTCGAGACAATTTTACAGTATTTTAGAGACTGGGCGGCAAACGTCAGGTTTCCGATCTATGACTGGCTATGTATAAGTGACAACGGTGACAATCGTGCAGCCATACCTTGTTTAGGACGCGTTCATACCCTGTTTGGGACAAACTCGCATAAAATTATATACTCTGCACAGGACAGAGAGGCCAAAAACCTTACCCTGTTCAGCGGCAAAATTTTAGATATGTTGAATATCCTTTCTGGCTGACTCAGCTTGGAGTCCTAGCATCACCATATACCTGAGCACTTTTGGGATATGCAACATAAGCATTTTGAGACGAAAAGATTTAGGAAAATGTTGTGAAATATGCAGCATAATTACCATATTGAGACAAAATGTTAAGCAAATGTTGTGCATCCTTGCTAATTCAAACATCGTGGAGTTCTTGAATCATTGCATGTCTGGGCACTTCTGGGATGTGTATTATTCAAAGTCCCTCTGGCATAGAAAACATTTTTCTTTGTTCTTCTAATGAATCCACCTCCAAAATCCACTAGGGGTTGATTAGCACAAAGGACATGTGAGCGGGCTCGAAAATTGCGTGTGGCGTGAAAACATGACGCGCGCGTGATCATTATCTCATTGGAATCCCATAGTGCGTTTGATTGACCTCGTTCAAGACTGAATTATCCAATGTGAGAACGAAAACTACCAAGATTTGCAATTTGTTTGGAGGGAAATAATTCGCCATTTTAAGTACGTTTTCAGCCATGATTTATATACTTGTGCACTTTCTTACAGAGGTCAAAAAGGATTGTTTAGGACAAATTTGCTGATTAACAGTACACGAAATATGACTTGAAAATCTTCGGGTTTCATAGAAAAAAAAGAGTAGGGTGGCGAAAATGGAAATGGTTATATTTGCTCCATATTTGCTTCTGGGGTAAATAAACCTAAATTTGCTGACTTGGTGTAAAGCTGGTGCAAATAAACAGAATTGCCATAATGATAGCAAATCTAAGGGTAAGATCACAGGTAACCCAAGCTCTAGGGGAGATATATAGACCGTGTGACCTTTGTTCTGCGTTGTGTGAGTGTTGTAATACGAGCGTAACGGCGGCCGTTGCGTAACAGTGAAATTATAAGGATTTGTATGGGAAAAAACGATTCCGACTTTAATTTTTTAATGCGAACGTGTTTTTAATAAAAAAAACCCTACCTGAAGTCCTCTGTCTGTTGTTCCTTTAAAGGATATAAAGAGAGAAAGGCAGTAGAACTAAAACTCACTGGAATCGCGCTAAATCGCTCCAAAAACCACATAGGAGAAAGAACAACAGACAGAGGACTTCAGGTAGGGTTTTTTTTATTAAAAACACGTTCGCATTAAAAAATTAAAGTCGGAATCGTTTTTTCCCATACAAATCCTTATAATTTCACTGTTACGCAACGGCCGCCGTTACGCTCGTATTACAACACTCACACAACGCAGAACAAAGGTCACACGGTCTATATATCTCCCCTAGAGCTTGGGTTACCTGTGGTAAGATATCCAAATTTGTTTATTTGCTACTCAAGTAAATGTGACAGTACTTTGATTTACGCCACTTGTTTGCGTGTTCGGAGATGAGTATGTTTGCTTCTTTAGTAAATATGGGGTAAATAAACCTAAATTTCCTGATTTGACCTTGGCGTAAAGTTGGTGTAAATAGGCACAATTGCTATGATAGGAAATGTGAGAGTAAGTAATGCAAATTTGTTTATTTGCCACTCAAGTAAAAGTGATGGTAATTTGATGCAAATAAGTTGATTTTCACCGTGTTTGCTTAGATTTACGGACTCCGTAAAAGTATTAATTTTTAAGGGTAGCAAAACTACAGCAAATAAATGTGAAATTTGAAAATTTACCTTGGTGGCAAAACTGACACAAATCTGATGCAAACTTCGTGTTTACGTTACATTTGCGCCTAATTTCAGCAGGAGCAAGTGTGTGTCTTTGCTTCGACAATGCCGCCTGTGCAAATTTGTGACAAATTTAGAGCCCTAAATTTGCTACATATTTACTTCAGTTGCAAAGCTCGGTAAATCCGTCTTTTCGTGCAGTGTTTATTGAGCCAATAAACCATAGAAATGTGTGGTATATTACTTAAAGCTTTCATTTGAATGGTTACATTTTAGCATTTCACCTACCGACAGAACGATTAGAGCCACTTGTGCATGTTTATGGACTCAAAAGTAATAAAATCACATAAAATGGTGAACACAATTCTCTGAAAGAAGTTTTTAGTTCACATTAAGTTCGAGTTAAGAACAGAATTTAGTACTAATTAGCCTAATGAGGTTTAAGCACTGTCTTTTAAAGCTCTGATTTTAGTTTCTAGCGTTCAGCTTTATTAAGTAACTAGAGTTAGATTTTCTTGTCAAAGGTTAAGCGCTGACAACTGTAATGTGGGTTAGGCACTGATTATAGCATGCATGGTTAAGGTTTTATACTGACTTGCAACTGTGAGCCAGTTTGATTTAATGCCACGAAAAACAGCAAAAGGGTTTAAAACTGTTATGTTTTAATGGTTTTGAAGGATAACTAGAGGAGAGGAAGACTCAATTAAACCACCATAAGTTAGATTGAGAACTAAGTGCAGAAGCTAATTCTGTTTTTATTATTTAGTTTTTAAACATATATAATGTATTTTTATTTATTTCTGTTTTCTTTATTTATCAACGTGCATGTTCGGAGGTATCTTTGAATAGAGATTCTTGATGGAGTTATCATAGATAAATACTATTATTACAGAATATAATGAATGATGTAAAACGTATGTTTACTCACGCTGGCGTATCCTCCTCGCCAATGATTTTAAAGGTATCGCTCAAGTGCTTCTAAATTAATGTGGATGGAAGGTAGCTCAGAAAGTAATTTAAATTTATTTTAAGTTTATTTTCTATATATAGATTAACATTGTAGTATTTTCTAATTTGTTCTTGAATTCTTCCTTTTTCATGTTTATTTGAAGATGAATAGCTTCTCGGTAGGCATGCTTCAAGAAACCGTTATAATAATAATAATAATAATAATAATAATAATAATTATTATTATTATTATTATTATTATTATTATCATCAGCGTCATCATCATCATCATCATCACCATCATTATTATGATTATTATGATTACTATTATTATTATTTTTATTATTATTATTAAATTTATGTAGAGATAAGCTGACGGAATGCTTAACTTAGGTAGCGAGAGGAAACCAAATGGTTTAGTTGAGAGCATTCAGATTTACTTAGCGAGAATGAAGCTAAATGGTTTTTCAGACGTAGGAGACCAGAGGAGTCCTTTGTGATCGTATAAAACCTTGAAACTAATTGCCAAGTTATATCGTTGTGAATCCAAATTTAATCGTTTTTGCTTTTATCCTTGCATATCTTGTCGGCCTGTACTGTAAATCAACTGATTTGTGGCGTTTTTCTCGAAATACAGCATTTTGCTCCTCTGCACCCTGTACATGTGTTCTGACATGCTTACAAAATTATGCGGGCAAAGGATAGCCTATGGTTAAGCGGATAGGCTCCCAAGGCTCCAAACAAGCGAGAACAAAATTTTGCTGAAAAATGAATTAAAGTCAATGTTTCCCTAAATGTTCCTTCGTTTTTGTGCACATGCAACATTCGCAAAATGTTTCTAAATTTGATGAGAACATTTTGTTTTGACAAAAGTGTTAAAACGTTGGACGCACGCAAACGGGCAAGTATTTGGAAAACAATGTTCCCGTAACAAAATCCTCATAAGTGGGAGCCTTGTTTCTCCATAGAGAGAGGGTGGCTAAGTTGTGACTGACGTCCTCTTAACTTTGTCTTTCAGAGATGAGTTTAGCTAATTGTCTTGGTTTATAACTATGTCAAGAAAGGGTAGTCTTGACTTGTTACGCTTTTAGCTTCATTATGCTTTTAGATTTGTTTAAGAGAGAGTGACTATAGCTAGAAGGTTAATGTGCTTTAATTTTAATTTAATAATTTCATTTTTGATCAAAAAAGGTTACTTAATGATTTTGCTGACGCCATGTTTAATTTAAGTAGGTCAGGTCGTATTTATCTATGCGAGTCGCTTTCAGTGGAGGTAATTTTCTCTGTTTAGGCGCTCGTTTAGCCTGCGAGTAGCCGCTGTAACCTCTCCGGGTTGCTAAAGACGTTCACGCCAACGCCCGGTGAGAAGGCGGATGTATTTGCAGGCTAAAGCTCCACTGTTAACCTATCTCATTTACTAGTAATAATGCCGTAGTGATGGAGAGAAATAGGGGGAAATTGTTAGAGAAAGAGGGGTTCGAGATAGCAGAAGTGGTGTCAAATTTCCTATTTTCTAACCACCCTCGACTGAGCTATGACGAAAACCACCGACATATCAATTGGCATTTGCAGAGTCGGTTGTAAAGGTCTCTTTACACAATATTAGTTACTCAAAAAACTGTTCTAGTCAATTTCTTCAGTGTTTCATTTTTTTTCTTCATCTCTTTAACGAACGCGTTCACTACCTTACGGTACGCTTGCAGGCATACGTCATCAATTCTTTTTTTAGCCACGGAGAGACACACTCTGTTTGAGACAACTAGCTGCCTCGTCCCCATCCGCCGGTTTAGCGCGGGCAAACAGGGAGCGCGGGCGTCGTGAGAAGGATGCAAAACGTGGCTGCAGTGTACCAGTCCAACGCCACGGGCACCATCATATAATAAGGAGGGACGCCTGGGGACAAGGCAGTGATTCGATATAGACTGGGTCTAAGAAAGCAGGGACTCATATTGTATCCAACACTTACTTTGCTTGCATGCTTCAAGTAGTCCAAGGATCTAATGAGAGAGAGAGGAGAAAAAGCGACGTGGATGAAGCTAATACTCAACAGAAAAATAAAAAGAATTCAAAGCCAAATGATTGTCAAAGTATTAATAGGGGAATGGCTGTAAAGGTTGAGGGTACAAAAACTTGCATTTTGGCGGTAAGCGGCTAAATTTCTTATCACTGGATTTTTGCCAGCTTAACACATTTAAGGCATAAGTTCAAGACTGACAGTGGTACCTCAGTTGTAAGTTGACAAATATAATTCCATCAATTAATGCTTGACGCCTGTTGACGGCGGAAAATCTCACACATTTTTGGATACAAGGTTAAAATTTATAGCCATTTGACGGTTGAGATTACCCAAATTTATACAGAGTACTGTGACTTTTATTTAGAAAACATTCCACAACGTTTGAGTTTTTTATGGCTGTTAATTGTACTTCCGACGACAGCTAACAAACTGCAAATAAGTAGCAAACCTTTTTGCCGCGGATCGGACGCGGGTGGTCACTTCTCGTGTCTTCAACGTAACTCCGAATATATCCTCGTGATATCGTCCGGTGCTCTGAAATGAGACGGAGGCAGTAAAGCATAAAAAGCTCTTTTGATGTTTAAGGGGGCGCCAGACTATCTGAAAGTCCTTCCAATATTATTTTCACCCAAAGAAGACTTTGTCGCTCGAAAACCCCCTCTCGCTTAGCTCGAGGGAAACGAATAAGCGTGGTCACGTGGTCAACATGTGGCAAGTCTAGAGGGTCCTAAAAGTTTGAGAAATCTTTTGAGCGTTCAGTTCACAACCAATAACATCACGACCTCGAACGGGTCTCAACTAAGTGTCGTAAAACACAAAACAAATTTCTCGCAATTGCCATCACAATAAACGTAAAAACAAAACAATGAGCCAATTAGTGCAGAAGCGAGTATTTGCTACAGTTGCAAAAGGCAGGAAAACGTATGCGACAAGACAAAATCTATGTGGTTTTACTCCGATTGGCTGAGAAAGAGGCACAGTTTTTTTTTTCAAATAAATTAGTTTTTACCTTATTGCAAACCTCTCTGACTGAGCAGTACGGTCGGAGGGACCCTTTGTGCAGTCTACTTTAAGGTAAGCGACTACTGTGATATGGTTTACTAACACAGACTCCTTTATATACCCATTATCGAGCCACTAAAAAGCACCAATTGACGAGAGACAATTGAAAGAACTCTGAATATGAGCCCCGCTCAAATTTGACTAAATTTAAACAAATTTCAACATTACAGCTTTCGTAACGTTTTATTTCACTGCTCCCTTCCTCCCATCTCTTACCACAAAAGTATTACATTTTCTAACCGAAACAACCCCATTCTGGGGGATAAAATAGAACGTTTCAATTCACAGTGTAGTAAACATGTTTCGCTAAACATCTTGCGAAATCGATACTAATGTTAATGATTTTTGAGTGATGTATTTTTCTGTACTCTAATGCAAATTTAAAAGTTAAGTGAGAAATCAAAACCATTTGTCTTCTTTTGCACAGTAAAATGGTGTTTGGGTTAGGTTGCATCAAGCGGGGGGGGGGGGGGGGGGGGAGGTAAACCTGGAAGCTAAACGAGAAGGATAGAAGGGTAGGATATCGGCCATGCTGGTAAATCTTAACCCTTTAAGCCCAAACAGTGATGAAAATGAAATTTCTCTTTACATTATCATTACTTGTTGAAACGTTGAAGTGATGAGAATAAAGGAAGTGATCGCAAAGGATAAGATGTCTTGATATTTAGACAAATTCTCCTTACAAGTTCCATAAGAAATGTATGGAGGACAGTAAGGAGAATATGCATTTTTTATCAGGGCTTAAAGGGTTAATGGTACCTCACAGTTACCTTCAGTTTGTCAATTGTCTCCTGTGCCTCTTGTTGAGACATGGCTGCGTACTCTTGCAGAAGAGTCTACAAAGTTGATTACACAGCTTTGTAAGTAAGTCATGTTGTAACAGGGTTTTCATAGAGATCAGTTTTTAAAATCCCCTACATTTCCTCGGCTAAATAATTACAAGGTACAGACTAGCATCGGCCTCCAACCTATCCTGAACGACGTCCTTTCCACCCATTATTTTTATTACTGAAAACAATTGTTTATTGTTTATTGACTCACCGTCGAGATGACAGGGACTTGAAGTTTCTATATTGCAGTCATTGACACACTCGTCAGACAACTCAATCAATTTTTCTTGACTTCTCTTCCGAATAGTAATTTCCCCTGATTGGGAATGCAATTCCCTGACTTATACCTGACTTTGAAGAATTTATTTTTCCTGAACGTTTCCTAACCTATTACACCCTACCAGGATTTAAAGGTTAACCGTCCAAAATTGAGAAGATTCGGCGATTGACAATGGATCGTAAATAACTAATTTCGTCATGCTTAGATATTAGCTTAGAACTCAACTAGTTTGCATATACCGATGTTATAGCGCCCCAACATTCATAGCTGTAGACTGGAGCCTTTTTTCGATGGAATTGCTAAACAATGATTTCTTTAGTTGCTTGTTTACTAAATGAAATTGTATACTGCTGTTATTTTTAATGATGAAATCATTTCATAAAATTGATAGATAAAGGTGCGGTCAATAAATCCCTCATTTGTCAGCGTTATAATGACCGTTTTCTTGCTTTTAAGAGAGGTACTGGGGTGAAGAAATAAGCATAAGCAATATCCAAAAGTATATCGCCCAAAGTTTTGTGTCCCAAATAAAAAAGGTCTAAAAATATCAAAAGGTAAAGTTAAAAAGTCAGTAAAACATTACTTAGAATGACCTGCAAGGTTCTGCAAACATCATCAGCCATCTTGACGTCACCACAGACGTAAAAGTGCGCTTTCTCGCCCAGCAGTTTTTCACAAATGTCAAACGCCTCTTCCTTCAGTACGTCTTGAACGTATTTCTGTTTAAAATAAAAAAAATATGTATTTTCCACTGGTATAAGTGACGATATTCACAGAAATTTGACTGAGAGAGAAAAACCACGAAAAGGAAGAATTTACAATAGAATAAACCCTTCTACAAAATGGTGAGCCGAAATTTAAAAAAAATGGTCCACCATGCGTACATACGTCCGTTATGTTCAAATACTGGAAAAAAAAGTAATAGAGCAAAAAAAAAAAACCTAACAAATAAACAAAAAAGAGAGATGAGTAAATTCAATTGCTTGGATGAGTATGGCTAAAGTCGCAACTAAAAAGAGGAAAAAAAAGTTCAGAAGATAGAAGGCATTGCATCGGTTTCACAAGGCATTATGAGTTCCAATCCGTTTTAAAGAGAATTTTTTAAGGCTTCTTTGCAACTACTGAACTTCACCACATCATTGCAAAGGTCGTTCACTCATAAAATGTTTTATCCGCAGCTTACGTATACAATCATTTTCATAGATTCATGTTTATTTAATTTAAATGCACAAGTTAAAGTAAACCGGAAGTTATCTCCCCTCACCTTTGGCTGCTGTGGTTCCCGTGAAAGAGCTAAATGGATCTCCGTCAAAGCACCCTCGCCTTTCGCTTTCTCCATTTCATCTTTGTAGATGTAATCTTGTGTAGAATTTCTACATCCGAAAAACAGGGACATCGAACCCCATTTCCCAGCAGAGGGGTTCAACAATTTGCCACTAGCTGCAGCAAAATCACGACGCTGTGGAACGGGGCTTGAGTCAGGAGTGACGTCATTGGCCCTTGGTTTAGGAGCAGGTTTGTTGGTGACGTCAAACTGACGTTGCTGCCAAAAGCTGCGGAACGGTGCTATACCCGTCCCAGGCCCCACCATGATAACTGGGACCGTGCCATCTTCAGGCATATGGAAGGTATGGGCTCTAGAAAAGCGAAAACGATGCTGACATTTTTATAGCATCCTGTTAAATGAGGGATCGTTACTTCCAAGAAAAGGAGGAGGGGGGGACACACACACTATAACTAAGGGTAAGGAGGGTGTGGGGTGGGGTGGGGGGAGATAGTCAATAAAACCGCTGGGAATTTAAAAGGGAACTCTTAGTAAACCACACTGTCGTTTTGTGAGAGTGGTGTCAATTTATTTGTATCCACCAAAACAAAAAACTAACCGACTTATGTTGCAATTCATGACTCTTTTCGAACGTTACCAGACAGTATTCAGCTGCCCGAGTCTCCCAGTAACTCAGTGGTTAGAGCATCCGAGCGACACGCGGAAGGTCATTGGTTTGAATTCTACCGAAGACTGCATTTTTCTGTTTAACTTTCATGCTCTTGACAAAATGATACAGTTTAGATCTTAGTAATCTCTGCAAATCATTAAACATTTTAAAGTCTGTGACTAGAAAGCGCTAACGCTATTGGGCTTTGATTAAGGAATTTGGCGATAAAAAACCTGTTAAGGAGTTTTAGGATTTAAGGATAACCTTTACTTACTGTCTAACATAACAAGGCACTTCGTCTCCAGGTTGTAAGCCGTCCAGCCAAGTGGAACACACGCCATGATGCAAGGGTCCTTTACCACCTATAGGACAAGCAATTGTTAAGTATTGTTAAGTATGAATTGTTAAGTATTAAATAATTTTTTTAGAAAACAACGAGGACCTCTTTGTAGGCCTTCTTACGCCTTTCAAAAAGTGCTATAATCCTTTTTTTTAATCAACAAAGCCACTGTAGCAAAACGGTAGACCTGCACGGTTCCAAACCTCTAATTTCATTGGTCCCTATAACCTGCACCGTCTATTGTTATCAGGGTTAGGGCTATTGTTTCGTTCTTTACCTATTGTTCTCCTCGACCAATCCTAGACCTCGTCTGGAAGCGGTGCGGGTCCTCCCTAGCAAAATTCCTTCTCTAGGCAAAGTTATTCATTTTCAGCTCTATTTAAGTCTTTCCCATAACATCAATAGGAATCTTAATGAAAACCTAAACCAGTCATTCTAACTTTACCACAGTCATCGTTTTGATTATAAATCGAAGACCAACAAGCTGTTATTGAATATTTTTCGTGTTTTTCTGGCTGGCGAATCCGCGTTGTTTGAAATGCCTATTTACATACGTATGAAACTTCTTTTCAGTGTTCATCCGCTTAACCGTACAATTAATTTTGCCTGAAAACCAGTGTAGCTGTAGTTTCTTTCAAAAGTGAACTAAATTCCCTACCTTTCTTGTTATATTGAACCACTGCTACAGTGAGATGAACTTCACCAGGGAAGAGGTCTGGGGACGAGGAGATGGAGTAGAATCGCTGTTGTTGAGAAAAATAAAGAAAGAAAAAGTACAGAAACAGGTGTTGACACCGTTCTGTAAAATACTGTGAGAACCTGGCCGGTGCACAGAAACTGTTAAAAAAATTGTGTTTGGGTGGGGATGGTCAGGATGGAAATGGATTCTAACTTCAAAAAGTTATGTCTTAGAGAAAATCGGATGTGACTCATTCTTCTTTGATATCGTCACGTTAGCAGTCAAGAAGCAATTCATGTTTGAGCCAGCTGCTTGGGTACAAACTTAGCAAATTTTTGGTCAAAAACAGGAAAATTGACATGACAATAACCCTTTAACGACAGGCCTTTGTCTTCCAACAATACATAGGATATATTTTAATCTCATAAATCCGACCTCAGGCCCCAGTTTTTCAGAGAACGAAGAAAAGTTTCCAGGTGTTTTTCAGGAATTTCAAGGAGGAGTACGAAGCCCAAGGCACTGTTATGTATTGTACGAACACCGAATTGTGATAAATTCCATGTTAGTTTTCGCGGGTATTGGCGGAGATGAAAAATCCAAATTTCGAGGTTTTTAACGAATTCAGAGGAGATAATATCAAAAGCATTACATTGGGCGAAAAAATAGTCATTGTTTAATCACCTTTTAAAAAATTCTGCACTCAACTTCGAAGATTCCAATATAGAGGGCGTATTCAGCAGATTGCATTAAAGACGTAGCAAAAATTAACAAGTTCATTAAAAACACGTAAAATGAACTACACCGGAAGGCTCGTTTTAGAAAACTGTTTCAAAAACCAGAGACTAATATACTTCTGGACGAAACGAAGTCTGTGAAAAGTAAGTGAATGTGTCTATTTGGATGCCTTCCTGTATAGGGACTGATTGGTGAATGAATTCCGCGATTGTTTTTCCTTCACAAAAATTGTGAACACTAAGAGTAGTGAAAACAGGAATAATAATTCAAGCGATAGAAGCATCTCTTGAGAGAAACTATTAAGAAAAACACTTGTATGTAATACATGTACAATTTGGGATCCCCAGTCGTTAGAGGTAGCAGCACTCACCGGCTGCAGCAGTGGTAACTGAGTGAGTAACAGTGCAGCGGGAACTTGAAGAGAAGGATAATCTTGCAGCACTTCAAGAACATTGCATTCATTTTCAAATTTCCAGTCCTCGTATCGGTTATTACCCTGAAGGGAAAATAATCAACCAAAATAAACATTTAGTGTAACAGCTACGGCGAAGGAACAAAATGTTTTTTTTAAAGAAAAATTACTTCAGAGAAAAATCATCCAAAAAGGATACAATTAATCCTTGCAATGTGCCAGAGAACACACGGAAGAACAGCTGACGACCAGGCGGAAATCGACCGAACAAGTCACTCGTGTCTAAAAAAGTGACTCAACATTTGAATAACAATCTCACCTCGCCAAGAACCTCCAATTCTTGTTTCTCTTCTTTGTCAGCAGTCTAGAGGTTAAAAAAAATGTCCACACCGTTTAATGTTCAGGTTAGGAATATCAAGGACCTTGACCCATTGAGCCCCAATATATCAACATTCATACACTCTCCTCACTTCCCTAAATATATTTCTTATGGTACAAGTTAGGGGAATTTGTTTAAAAACATCAAGACATGTTGTCTTTGGTGATCATTTCCTTTATTCTCATGACCTGTATGTTTGAACATGCAATGATATTGTAAGGAGAAGTCAGATATTGGTCACTGGTGAGGCTTACTGAGGGGTTAAGCAAAGGTAACGCTGATGTCTCGGACGTCACGGGCGGCGACCGCGACGTCGTTTTCTCCTTTGATGTGTTTTGACGTTATCAGGTCAAGCCGTAATCGCCGGTCAAGGTCAAGCCGTTATCAGGTCAAGCCGTAATCACGTTGTTTCAATGTACTCCAAGGATTCAAATGAGACTGACGCGATCACGGCTTTCCCTATACGTGGTGAGAAGCAAAATTGAAAATTACACCAATAAAGATAAAATAAGACTTTTGGTTGCCGAGTGAAACGCCGAGACGTCCCTAACATTCTCATTGGTGGTGGCCCTCTCCACAAGAAAACGTTTCTCATAACAAGTCACGACTTACCATTGTGGCCAGGACTTTAAGGAACTGAGGTGAAGGGACACTTCCTGTTCTATACATGGCAAGACTTACCATTGTGCCCAGGAATTTAAGGAACTGAGGTGACGGCACACTTGTGATGTCCAGGTAACGTGACAAAGCTTCCCTCACGGAGGTGGGGGAGGGAAGACGAGTGAATGGCTCCCACTTCTTAGCTGTGCCGAGAGGTCCTAAGAAGAGAATCCCAGCTTGAATAAGTAAATATCGATATCGATATGGGCACAGGACAAATGTTTAACGCTTCCACTTGAACCTTTCGCTGTACATTTGTGGTAGGTGGCTTTTGTAATCAGTTATAAAAAAAAGGCAATGCTGGTTGTCCGGGTTGTTAATTAAGTCGAGCGTTAATTTCTGCGATCTTAATTTCCATGATTTTAATCCCAAATTCTGGATCCAGTCCAGACATTCTTGACACCTACAAAACTATAGCTTTCCTATATTTATGCAGAACTTAATGCACATTGTCAGTAAAGAAATTGCCTCACACACCTGTAGACTCTGTTTTGTTCGTGATTTTTCAATTCAGTCATGAAATACATTTGTTCCAGTTGTGACCACAAAGTGTTTCTTTGTGTTAATCGCGTTAATTTCCCTCATTTGAAATTTTCCCCCTTCTTTCGCGTTAATTTCCTTTATTGGAGAGTAATTTTCCCCTCAATTCGCGTTATTTTCAAATACCTTAATTATTACAAGCGTTAATTTCCTATAATAAGGTATTTTGTTTACCTTTGACTTCATGTAACACTTCGATAGCAATAGGCAAATCTGGGTCGACATCATCAGACAACCTGTCAATCAAGGCTTGCACTATCTCAGGACGATTGGCGGGGAAAATGGCCACGTGATCCCCTGGTTTGTACTGAAACTCGGCGTTCTTGTCGGTCTTGAGCTGAACTAAGATAGTGGAGCGACTAGATAAAATAGAAAGCGATGACGGTCACTCTAACACTCTATTGGGATTCATTTTGGGGCTTAAAGTTATGGTAATAAGATCTTAGGGAGGTTAACAAGTGTCTTCAATATTTCTCTCACAAATGCTGAAGAAATGGCATTCCATGTAATATAGGCTTTGCTAGTCAAGAGATATGTCGCGCGTCCTCGCTATGTAGTCCCGAACTTCTGACTAAGGCCAGAAGAACCCTGACAGAACGGAGAAAATCCCTGGTTTCCAAATTGGGGGATGGGCGTAAAGTTAATGAACCTCACCCTGTAAAACTGCTGCTGGTTACGAAAACCGCAAACTCGTCGAAAAAGGGTAAATGCGAAGTTTGTTTTACAAACTACGAACTAGGCTACACAGACATGATAGCAGAGTACAGTTACGCTCTGAGAATAAATTATTATTGCAGCCACGGAGAGCTAGACAATTAAAGACTGCTGCGGATTGCAGGTTTTCCACAGCGCGCGGTCCGGAATAATGGAACAAGGTGCCTTTAAACATTCGACGGGAAGAAAGAACAAAAACGTTAAACCTGCTCAAAAGCCATGTTTTAGCGGGAAAAGATTTAAAATGCAAGTAATAAAAAATTGTTTTGAGATTTAGGGGGTTTTGAAACGACTATATCAGTAGTAAGACTACAGTATTGTTTCCGACCAGAAATAAACGGTCATGTATCAACTACCACGACACATTATGAGTTATGAGGTGACTACGAATTGAAAGAGCTAAATGATATACACGTAAGTAGAGAAATACAACTCTTAAGGCTGATTTGATGCCGGTCAGTGTATCCTTAAAGGTTAGTTTTCATATGGTCGCCAACAATCACGGGTGGCAGCTAACTCACTGGCTAAAAAGTCTGTGATCAAACGGAAACACGTACTAGTGACCATGTCTGATCATTAGTCGTCGATTGTCCACGATCGACAGCAAGGAAAAAAAACTATGGTCTGATTAATTAAAGGCTTGTATCATACGATCACCAGTGATATCAAGGATACTTAATTTAGCAATCTCTTATACAAGGGATTTTAATGTACAATACAGTAAAAACCCGCGTACAAGAACCTGCTAACTCAATAAGGCAATAAACATAAATTTGGCCCTCATTACATAAGAACCTATTGCAGCCGTACATTTGAAATACGTTTTTTGTATCAAAAAGTCAGTAGACAAAGAAATAAATCATGAACGCTTTATATTGCTTAGCATATTAATTAAAACCATGTAAAACTGAAAATTATTGCACTATTCTCAGGCACCGTGGAGATGATATAAACACGGTATACCGAAATCTACTTTAAAACCTTCTTAGGAATGACAATATCTTGAATATCAATATATAAAACTGAGTAGCAAGTTTGTCAGTGCAGTCTTCCCGGAATTCCATCTTGTTGCATCGTTCATGGTTTGCACCCGACAACGTTTTATCAATCAGGTGTATTTCGCTGTACAAGACTCGTCAGTCGAACCCCGTATTGAATTTCCTCAATCCCTTCACGTAAGCAGCCACGAATCATTGCATTTAATTACTTCACGTAAACAAAACTAAGAACCTTAAGGACTTAAAACCTAGGTATCAGATGCACAGTATCTCACACTGCTTTTTTTCCAACTGACCTTGACTCTGCAGATTGCAAGTTTTTCACAGACATCATGGTCGCAGATCGTACTGACTTTCCGCAAATATGAGACAAACCTGCGATAAACAGACGTTAAGGTGTAGAGGCATGAATAAACAAATAAATAAATAAATAACTAAATAAATAAATAAATAAATAAATAAAACGGCTGTTCGCAATACCTTACAGTGCTGTCCGCCATACCGTTTCCACGAGCACAAAATTTTAATTTAGTTTTTGACATATTTTTGACACCTTTTTCAGGGCTTACACGTCAACTGGCCGATAAAAATGAAAGAACTTTGAGAGGAAGGGTTGTCATATCTTACGTTTGTTCGCCCTCCGCGACCCCTGATTAATGGATTAGCTTCTAAAGAAAATGTCTGTGGTGCTGACGGTGGAGAAGTGAACAAGAAATTTGGATTTATCTAATGAGCTGATCACGTAAATTACCATTGTCAGTTTACCTTATCAACTCAGTTGGTAGGGTGATTAGGATGAAACGGAAGCCATGAAAAAGTTTTCAAAAAGATGACAAAAGTTGTCACAAATAAAAAAAAAAAACGCTTTGTAAAAGTGGCAAAGGTGCGGCCCGTAGCGCTGTAACCCTGAAGGAAGCATGGACTAGTCACCACAAGTTTTGTTTCTGTGTACAATACCTTGAGCAAGTTGATTGCGTCCTTCATCTGCTGCGGCACATATAGAAAGTCGAAAGCGGCCTGGAACCCAGCCACTTGGCACAGTATCCAGAGACTGAGTCGCTCCCTTTGTGATCTCATCACTGATGCAGAACGAGTCGCAAGAGGCCTGAAAATGAGAAGAAGACAGATTACCGTACTCTAGCATAAAGGTCGCTGTTTATTTAAGTTGTTTATTGGGTGGGGCGAGACCATGAATAGAACAGCTAAGGGCTCAGGGCAGATAAAAAAAAATGTCACAAGCATTTTACCTGAAACACATCCCTAGCCCACACTTTGAATGACTCCTCTTGGCCACACAGCTCGTCCCCTTCTCCCATCTTCAATACGGGCTCCCCGCCAAGTTCCCGGATGATCTTGTCAAGCGAACGCGCGAACGCACAGAAATTTGGGTAGGCTTTGGAA
This sequence comes from Siderastrea radians, assembly GCA_964017195.1. NCBI lineage: Eukaryota > Metazoa > Cnidaria > Anthozoa > Scleractinia > Rhizangiidae > Siderastrea > Siderastrea radians. The sequence goes on along the minus strand of OZ024897.1, from coordinate 7,832,380 downwards.
CCCAGGCCGAATACGGAATATCTGAGGATTAAAAGTCATGCAAAAGGAAATAAAAAGAAGTTGGAACACTTTTTAATTCCTGTTAAAAAGTAGCAATCGACGGGTAGACAAAATTTGTCTTCGACTTTGCAAGGAAAGTTCTTAGGTTACTTACACAAACAGCACATTATGCATGCCCCAAAACGCCTGCAATTGTTCGCTTCGCAGCCCTATAGTCAAATACAACGTACCTGAGATTAGCCAGTGGTTGGCTGTCGTTCTTCACATCGATGTGCCTGTCTTTCTCCTTTTGAACCAACAGGCTGCCGATCAGATGCTGCAGTTTGTTTCCCGATCGTCCTCTGAATAATAAGTACACACAAACTTTACCTCCCTTTCGATTAAACGTATTGTTTGGAAACACGGTCAAGAAAACCTTCACCCAAAATAATCAGGGTCCCAAAGGGGCTCAAAACCCTGGAGCCCCAAAATTCTTCAGTGTGGTGCAGCCCGGCGAACAGAACCTTTCTTTACTTGGAGCCTAGAGAAAAATGCTGAGTCTGGCTAAAAGGAGCCCTGGAGACGCTAGAAACTCGATTTTTCTGTTTTAGAACCCTGCATGATGCCCTCCTTTTTTAGCCTGACGCCCTAAAACCTTGAAACCCTGGAGCCCATTTGGCATCCTGACAAATGCGCAGGTCAGCGCAAGTTTTCGAAACGGAGTAACAAAGTTCTTAAGTTGCGCCTCCACCCTTGACAAGGTATCGTGACTTTGGAGTGAACAATATGGCCAAAGAGTTGCGTTTGGAAAACATTTGGGTATTGAATAGAGTCCTCAACAACAACCACGAAAGGTATTGAAGGACATTTGACAGTGTCTTTGACACATTTTGGAGGCGCGTCAAAGGTACATTAAACAGGCACCTTTTTTAAACAAGCAAAGCACAATTGACAGAACCTTTGCCACGCCTTTGCTAATTTCTGAGGCGTCTTAACTTTGTTATCATCAAAGTCGACCTTTGCCGTCTTGACGCCATGCAAAGGTAGGTTGTGTGAGTTCAAATCCTTTCAAATTCCAAAAACGACGGTTAGTACTACGTTACATACCCGGTTAGTGGATGTCGGAGTTCGTAAAGGTACCGAGCGAATCCCTGCAAAGAAACAAAGTACCTAAACTTTAAGAGCCTGGATCATGTTGTTGTAAAAACCTATGGCTTAGGGTGATATTTTAAATAAAGTGTAGATAAGGTTAATAAAGCAAAGTCGGCGCGATTAGCCATGTTTCCTGGACCACGTTTGGACGTTTGTGTTGCGCGTTTTATGCCATTAATGATGGTTTGAACCATTGATTCCGTGGATGAAACTAGGAGTTTGGCCAATTTCAGCTGAAAGCCATGTAGCAAAGTTTTCCTGTTTTGCGGTCTCTTTTTTCGTATTGCAAAACGAAAAGTGCAATTTTTCTGTCTTGTCATTTATCGTGGAAATTCTGTAAGTTGAAGAATTAACTAGAGTTCCTCACGTTGTAAAATATTAACTAAATATAATTAACCCTTTAAGCCTCACGGAGTCAGTATGCATTTTCTCCTCACTGTTCTCCATATATTTCTTATGGTTCTAGTTGCGAGAACTTGCATAAAAATCAAGACATTTTATCTTTGATGATCATTTCCTTTATTCTCATGACTAGAATGTTTGGTCAAAAAGTGACATTGTAAGGAGAAATTAGATGCTTGTCACTATTGGGGCTTAAAGGGTTAATATAAGTTATTATACGCTCACCTCTCCGTTCTCAGGTGGATCCCCATTACCAAACGTGCTGGTAACAATCAAAACAAGCTGTTCATTCTCAATGTCAGGATGTGAATATTCTTCCATGCACATAACCTGATAGAAAATAATCATATTATAAATATTCTCATCTTATATCTTCTCTAATGGTTCCTCGTACTCTTCACGTCTCTTTCGGAGAGGAAATTTAGTCCCCTGGCGCCCACGATCACGCGACACAGTGCACATCTCTGTTAGCCTAGCAACTCCATAGCAACAAAGCCAGCGCCTTTGCTTACGATTCATGAGGCGAAAGGGCCCTTTGAGTTAAGACTACCCAAGGAAGTGGCTTTTTACAATTGTCTTTTCTCATTTGCATTACAGTGTATGTGAACGAGGATGCGAGGCAATTTTTCGGGCAGAAACTGCAAAATTGCCCAAAATTGCCGCACATCCTTGTTTAAATACATTGTAATGCAAATGAGAAAAGTTAACCGTGAAAAGGGACGTTGAAGAGACTAGCGGCAATGCAGCTAAAAATAAATCTGAAAAGTGAAAAGACATCTTCTATAACGCAGTTAAGAAAAACGACAACACGTTTTAGTTTTGAAGACATGTTTCGGATGTTTCAACATCCATCATCAGTTCTACAGAACATAGCACGATTGCAACTATATATATAAGAAAATTATAACAAAAGAGTGTTGATTACAAAGTAAATGAAGACTTATTGCAGAAGACGCCAAAAAAAAAATTAAATAAATACAAACTAACGGTGATAATGAGCGAAACTTTAAAACAAAAGTGTTAAGTTTAAATGCTTGAGTTGCTTATTCAGCGAGGGCCGCTCCCATTCAATGTGTAAGGCTTCTTTTATCTTGAGTTGAAAAACTGTAGGGGCCGAGTCTAAGATGGAAAAGCAAGCCTCCGAACAGAGATCCCTGCAGGACTCAGAATCCTTCAAATGTTTGTAAATATTGGAGTTACGATCTGAAAATAAATGCTCCCGAACCCCAGTGGAAAAATGTCTGGCGGTCTCACCGACATAACAGGGGCCACAGCCCGCACATGAAAATTTGTAAACCACAAGGGAACGCAGTGAATGGGGACTGCATCCTTGACAACAAACATGTTTTTCAACTTATAGGATGTAAAAACTAAACTGATATCTAAGTCCTTACAATATTTTTTTAGTAATAACCTAAATTCTGCTTTGGGAAGCGCGGGAAAATGGGCTATCACTGATTTCGTTGCTGCTAGCAAGAGACTTCGGTAGTAACATCTTCTATTGCACTTAAAAGTGTTTTAAGGCCTCCACAGACTAGACATTTAGTTGTTGACAACTATTTGTTATCGACAACTAAAAAACGTTGTGTGTGAGACAAGTTGTTGACAACTAAACGCTAAATTTTTAGTTGTCGACAACTTGGCATGCAGTTTTCCTTTTCGAAAAGGGAAAATGCCTAGTAGTCGACAACTAACAGTTGTCGACAACTACGTTTTTGACCATTTTCCTGTGTGTGGGAATGATTGGTTTAGTTGTCGACAACTATCGTATCTGCGCATGCTATTTTGGAAACGTACTGCGTTATGAGCAGGCGTAGTGAACGTTAGTTCTTAAACTCTCGCTGGCCTGACGAAGATATCGAGAACTAACACTCCAATTTGTGGAATGCTTGCATCGGACAGAACTAGTTGTCGTTAACATTAAGTTATCGATAACAAATAGTTGTCGGCAACTAAATGTCTAGTCTGTGGAGGCCCTTAGAGGTGCACTTAAAATTGTTAAAAGTGTCCTTGCCGACAAGGAAAACTCGAGAGCTGCTTGGAATCAGTTTAGGTTTTCTTTTAGGTGAAGCCGAACGACTGGACGGGCTTTTCGTGATCCCAGCAAAAAAAGCCAAACGACTTCTTACCTTTGGGTCAAAAGCATGCGAAAAAAGTTCTCCAAGCATCTTAGCGTATCGCTCAGATTTCCCAGTTTCTGTTGCATAGAGGATCACAGCTTTCTGTCTTTTAGCCAGTGCTTTGCTCATCATGTTGGCTGTGAATTTTACTGCCCTAGAAATGTAGTAAAATGCTACAATTTAAGTTTTAAATTATTGAGTGTTTTGTGTCTGATTATTTGTATAAAAAACTTCATTATGCTGAATTTTAAAGTCATATAGATAAGTAAGTCGAAAACGTGAGTAAGGTTTGCTAGCGGCGCTTTCTCATAAGCTTAATAACTTTAACTTAACTTTGATTGTGGGAACTAGCGCACGTAGAAGGATTGTCTACAAACATTCTCAAACCAATTCGCCTCGTTCCACCTCCAAAGAAGCAGAAAAAAATAAACACGTTATTCACCGGCCTAGGTCGGTCCGTATAGGGAAAAACTGTGCCTTGGTCTTGAGTACGGCCCAAGGCCTGAGGCCTTGGGCCGTACTCAAGATCTATAAACTGTCCCTTTTTAACCACGCAAGAAAAATAACCGCCCTAAACTGCCCCTTTTTAATCGCGCATGTAAAATAACCACCCTAAACTGTCCCTTTTAAACCAAGCATGTAAAATAACCACCCTAAACTGCGCCTTTTTTAACCACGCAAGAAAAATAACCACCCTAAACTGCCCCCTTTTAACCACGCATGAAAAATAACTACCCTAAACTGCCCCCTTTTCACCACGCATGTAAAATAACCACCCTAAACTATCCCTTTTTACCCGTACATGAAAAATAACCACCCTGTTGCTGTAAGCGTTGCTTTTCCCATCGACAACAGCTACACAAGTTTTCTTGGAATCGCGCTAAACTATGACCTAGTAAACCTGACAAAATTCATCACGCGGCAGAAGTATTTCTCGCAGGTTGCTAAGGAACAAGAGGTTTCGCATGTTAAGATTTAGAAGGCCTCCCGAATCCCAATCAGAACTCAAGCTTTATACGCAGGGCACTGACACTTAAAAACTCACTTAGCTACTTCCTTGAATGAAGCTTTCTTTTTCGCAGCACTGCCAGAGTCGTCTTTTTTAAATTTATGATGTTTCCAGGGATCGTCCTACATAAAACAAAGAGACGCAACGGTTAGCTAGTGGAATTCACATACGCCAGCTCTTCTCATTTTTTTGTGATGTCTGTCTTCCGAACCACGATAACCTAAACAAAAACCACATGAGTGAGGGTTCTTTCTAGGATTTAGGGGTATGAGGAGCGAATGGCGCATGCCCCTGCACCAAGTTCTGCTTTCCTTCATTTGTTCTAACCCTTTTATGGAGAAACCAAGGAGAAACATACCTGGTATTCATAGCTTGGCTTTAAACTATAATTAAGCATTTCCTGTGAAGACAAAAAATAATCCTTAGATCCTTGTTAGTAGGTTTAGTACAGTTCTTGTTTTGATTAGAGTCTACCTTTTTGTGATTGTAATTGTAAGAAAAGCACATTATGTGGTGTTTCCTATAATTGTCTGGTCGAAAAATAAAGCCCAAAGAGAGCGAATATCCGAGTAAGAGATCGGACACGTTTTAAGTCAATTGGAATAAGAACAGAAGCGATAAAACAACAACAAACGGAAATCAAGCCGTCCAGTCACGCATTTTGTCAGGAACACAACGTGTAAAAACAGACACCAGAGAATATAGGGCGAAATAAGAAACAAATGAAAAATGGTTATATAATTTACTTATATAGCTACTGTAGAGAATGGCAGCGGCTACGGATTTATGACATTTCCGAGGATGGTGAAGATTAAAATTGACAAGAGACACGAGAACAGGTATCAACTCACTGAATTGAACTTCTTTGCTTTCTAAAATGTCCAAAAAGATCATTTATAACGCCAGAGTAAAATACAATAGATGATTGAAGGTGAAGATGATTGAAGATGATCCAAGCTATGCTCACACTATACTGGATAGTGTTTGACCCTCCCCCCCCCCCCAAAAAAAAAAACCGATACCGTAAAACTACTGTATTGCCCTTTTGCTCGCGCATAAAAAGGTGACTTGAGAAGGATTTTTGTACCGGAACGCCGCTGTACATGTCCCGCTTTTGTCTTTAACCAAATAGATTTTCGTGCGCTCCAAGAGTATTGTGAACAGGAAACTGGATCGGCATGCCACACAAAGTTTTCTACGGATTTGCTCAGAGGAGGTTGGACACAGTTCGAAAGGCATTCTGGTAGCCTTGATCAACCAATCAGAACACTGTCGTTAGTGAGTCATTCGTTAGTCTTTTTTAAGAAAATTTCTTCACGCAATATTTTATGGTTTTGAGTGCACTTTTCTGCAAGATGTAGCTCGTTTTTTTCTCAATGGGGGAGTTTAAATGAAAGGTGGGTTTTTACTTTTACTGTATACTGCTTTAAATTATCTTCGTAGACTTCGTCATTCTTAGACTTCCTCGCGAGCTTGTCCAATATGGCGGCTGTTAAACTTCGATCTAGGCCCATTCAGTGCTTCATGTAACGAAAATCTTCAGTTAATCGAGGTCCGCACACTTTTAAGGTTCGTTGCAACTGAACTGAAAGCCGCCCAAAAGGACAATTTTCCCCGTGATACCTTGCGGGCCGTGTCCGACCTCCGCTGGCATTTGCTGAGGCAACAAACGTATTCAGTAGAGTGAGCAACCATGTGCCGCTTTTTGCCGTTTCTGTTCACATGTGCAGATACAATAATCGATCCAGTATAGCGTGAACATGACCTAAATAAATGTACCTGATGAAAAACGCCTGTGGCGCTGCCTGACATGGGAGGCACTATCCAGACCCAGTCTCCAGGACATCCACCGCGGAGTTTTACCTGTGAAGTTAGGATAAAATAAAGCACTGAAAAAGAGCTTTGAAGTAGCTAGAAAATTTCCTTTTCTATTGAGTGGCTTAAGAAGAAGTTACCGATTTTAATTACAATTTTTATCAAGTAAAAAATTGATTCAATGTGTCAAATTGGTACTTTTGTACTCTTCAGGGGCACACAACAAGGAATTGAAAGAAAAAGCCTGAGGAAGTTTCCAATATCATTTGAAGGCTGTTTGTATTTTATCGTTGAATATTAAAGGTACAGATACTTTTACGAAACGGAACATTTATAATAGTCCTCGACTACCCATTGGAACTGGAAGCCTACTTTCCAAGAAAACTAAAGGGAGTTATCTACTTTGCGAATAAACCTCAGCCGGGCATTTTTCGCACTTTAAACATCAAACACAGGTAAGTTTGATCGCTCCAAGGCATCATTTTCCTTTGGTGTTGCCAGTTTTAGTGAACAAGAAGACTGTTTTTATGTAATGCTTAATTTAACAAATTAGTAGGCCAAAGCCTTCTGAATATGTTTTAGGTAACTACGCAACTTTTGGCATCCCGTACGTAACGGGCGTTTACCGGGAAGCCCTATGTTGCGCTTGTATAGCTAACTGGTCTGCCTCCTGCCAGTTGGCATTCTTAACCTTCTTATGTTTTATTTAAAATACTTGGTTGCAGTATTTGTACTGTTTATATAGGGCAACACTATACACACTAGATTACAGGTATTACCGTTAACTAGCTGTGTCACCCGATAGTAAGTTTTTTTTTTTTCTGTTTCCCTTTTGGTAGTCTTGTCGTCATCAGGTAAAGCCACAGACGACAACTTGATCGTGGTGAGGAGCAAAGTTGCACCAATTAAGAATTCTACTTGCCGACTAAAACGATTAGGACGTTAAAGTTTCTGTTACTTAAGGTCTCTACTATGCGGAAATGACGCAATCACATTGGGTAAAATGCTTAAGAGCCTGATCACTGACCTCATTTTGCATGTGTTTCAAGAAAGACTCCGAAGTACTGTGGTGATCGGCAATGGTCACTCCAGCCTCCTGAAAAACAAAACAGAATATTCTCAGTTTTTTCTAGAAATTGACGAATAAGGACTTAGTGAGCCCCGTTTGGATATTTTAAAAGGTCTGTTCTCACGAAACAGGGCCCAGGATATTTGAACTTTTATCATTCATACAACTTTCGATTTAACGGCAAATTGGTGGTATAAAAGCTTTTCAGTTATCAGTCAAATTTGTGGTGGAAGTACTTCAGGTTTGTAGTGAAACAACTTCAAAATGGATGGCAAATAATAATATTGAAAAAAAAGCTATTACATTGTCAAACCTCTCTGACAGGAACGTAGCGCCAGTTCAATTTATAACCTGCAATTTTCAACTAACGTCTAAAATCGCAGTTTTTTTGTCCTTGTGGTTTTCACTCACTCAGCAGTAAATGCCGCCTGTATAGCTGTGTTTGGTAAGTAGTGAAATCGCAGATTCGAGTCTCCGGGCGGACGAACTTTCAGGGTCTTAAGCGACCTTCACGCTTCAAACTAATGTTGGCCAACTCATGTTGGCAAACTCAAATTGGTGTGTGCGAACGACACAACAACATGTTGGCAAACTGTTGGCGACAAACACAACTATTCTCTATTCTCTTGTGTCAATTTGGGTTTGCCAACACGAGTTGGCCAACATTAGTTTGACGTGTGAAGGCCGCTTTAAACTACATTAATTTAATCATGGTGGGTGTGCTCAAACACCTGCCTCAGATCTGATGAAGATGGGTAGGTAGGCGGGAGGAGTTGAAACTGATAGCGGCAGAGGACTAAAAGCACACACAGCAAGAGTGTACGAGTTTCAAACCTGGAAGCTGAATAGCACCGCCAGATTTATTTCCACCATGGCAAAGTCCTTCCAGAGAGAAGAGTAACTCTTCGTGTCCAGCCCCATACGTTTCGCAACGGGCTGTAGAAGAAAAAAAAACAGGAAACGACACTAAGTAAAGAATTAACTTTGAGGGCTTAACTTTTCTCACTGTGGTACGAGGTATGTTTTTTCATCGCTGATCCCATTTTTGTACGCAAATTTCTGATCCTTGATTCCAAAAGCCAATTTGCGTCCCCGATCCAACAAATATGGTACAGGCTGATCCCTGGCCCCTAAAAAAAACTGCTGATCCCGATCCCATGGTCTGTGATCCCAGATCCCACCCCATTGATCCCTGATCCCACATACCTCGTTACCACCCTGTTTTCTGTTAGACAGCTTTTATTTGGTTACACACTCACACTGAAGGGTTTATTTTACCAACTCAGACATAAGGGCCACCTTGTACAGGATAATAAACAGCACCACAGGAAAGTACTGCAGAAGAACTTTCATGTAAGTGGTCGAACTGAAGGATTTCAATCACAGACTCAAACGTTAAGCCCACCTTGTACAACATAATAAACAGAGCCACAGAAAAATACTGTCAATAACTTTCATGGTTACACTTTAAGATTTCGTCCAAAGACTCAGATTTAACAACATTATTGCCTTTGTTGCTGGAACGTACCTCTAACAAGTCATAACGGCCAGGATCGCCGAAATCACGTGCCCCGATTTCTGTCACCATATACCTGAAAATATGTTTGTGTTAGCTAATACAGGTTATTTTACTCAACCAAAATGCATCAATCAAATTTTATTTCGACACGTAGCACCCAGGAGTACAAGAGTTTTCGTTAAAACGTGTACGTGTATATATTAGGTCGTGTTCTATCGGGATCAACCGTTTAAACCGAAACCGGTTTTGGTTGAAACGGTCGAGGTTTCCAACAGAACACTTTTTTCAACCATTCTTGGTTGACACGCGGTTGTAGTAGTCATTTCCAGACATCTTCAATATTTTCTGCCAGGGTTGGCAAGATGGCGGAAGCGCAAATCATAGCATCGGTTGTCCTTCAAGAACTATTAGAAGAATTGGTTCAATCACGTTGTGAATCGGACGATGAATTGGAATATATGGCAACATTGTTACTGGAAACGGAGAGGACACCTGCCACTCGTATTACAGGCTATTTTGAGAATTTATCAGACAGCAAGTTTAAAAAAACAATTCGAAAGAGAAGAAATACGTTTTGGGTTGACAGTTTACGCGTGATTAGGCCCAAATTATAATGTCGCACTGCATGAAAACCGATGCTTGCTAACATGTCAGCGGACGCTACCCATCGTTTTCAACCGTTTCAACCAACCAAGTTGAAAAAGTTGATTAACCAAACCAACAGAAAACGGTTTTTTCCCAATAGAACACGAAAAAACCCAACCAACTCAACCAACTAAAAACGGTTAATCCCAATAGAACACGTCCTTAATGAATATAAAAGAATAAAAGTAATCAATACATTAAAGCTAATCAAATAGTAATAAGTAGTCTAAAAGCTAAAAACTAAAACGCTAAAAATTATTATCGATACTTACAATTAATATTTACAAGTAAAATTAAAAAATATGTCACACATTCACAAGCACTAAGCTTTAAGCCATATGGGCTTTAAGAGATCGCTTAAAAGATACAATATCCTGTGACTCTTACATTCGGAGGCAACGCATTCCATAGTTTGCAGGCTAAAAATGTAAAAGATCTGTGCATGCAATCTAAATTAAAGGAAGTGGAGCGGCGAAGAATTGAGCGGCCGCTGACCATAAGATTTGTAGGAGCACCAATCCCGAAAGGCCTTGCGCGTGTAAAAAAAAAAAAGAAACCACGAGGTCGAATAAACATGTTGTGAAGTCAACGTTAAAATCTTAAGTTTTTATTTGGTCTATCCAGGAAGGTAATTCCAGCCTTGTACTACACCCACGTAGATTATACGGAGCATTCTTAAAATGAAAAAATTCACTGATATAAGCCGTGCGCGCCCTGATTGTACAAACACTTGTACAACATAACTAATGATTAAAATTGTCTACGTTGTTCTAAGGACTTAATATCAGCTATTTTTAGGAGGGTCTCGCATGACACAGACTTCGGATAGTCTAAAATAGATCTTAGTATATAATAGTTAATTTAAACTTGCTGTTTATAAACACCCTCTCCCTCCCCACTTTTCATTTTTCCGTACGATATAAACATCCTCACAGAACATCAGTCGTAGATCTTCAAACAGAAATTAGGAAATTTTAAAAATGCAAGTAAAATAAGGGGGAAAAAAGTAAAATGAGGAACAACTAGCAAATTTTCACAATGTTGTCGCTTAAATTATCGGTTCATTCTAATGTAAAGACCCTTAAATGGAAAACGTGTCGTGATGATAATACTGCATGTAAAACTGGCCTCAACTTGTTCTTTAGCAGCTACTTTTAAAACGTCCTTTTAATATCGCTTATAACCCCTCGCTGTCCAGATACAAACAAAAAGATCATAAAATGAAGAGAAAACGACAAACCAAACAACCTCCCTACCCTTGTCGAAACGTTCAGTGACCGCTCGAGTGTTTGGTTAGTTTTCGACGATGGGTTTTGACTTAAAACTTACCATCCATTGAATGGGCAGGCAGGAAATTCTACTCCTCCAACATCAAGCATCAAACAGGATACTGCGGGTAGTGCGTACCACCTCAAACCCATCTCTTCGAACCAAGGATATCTGGAGAAATAAAAATAAAAGAAGGCGGCAATGGCAAATGAGTGCGTGAGTTGAAAGAAAGAAGTTTAACTCTTCAGTGCCGGAATCACTCTCAGGGTCAAACCAATTTAGAAGAAAAAAAATTAGAGGTTATTGAGCAGGACTTTGAAAAAAAAAATTAAATGCTGGATTCCTAAATCTTGAGTGACCATTAAAAGGAAATACATTGAGCAGTACGTTTCTGTGGTGCTGTTTATCATGCTGTACAAGGTGGTTCTAACTTTTGAGTCTGTGGATGAAATCCTTAAGTGTGACCATTCAAATAAAAGCTACTGAGCAGTACTTTCCTGTGGTGCTGTTTACTATGCTGTACAAGGTTGTTCTAACGTTTGAGTCTGTGGATGAAATCCTTAAGTGTGACCATTCAAATGAAAGCTATTGAGCAGTACTTTCTTGTGGTGCTGTTTATCATGCTGTACAAGGTGCTTCCAACTTTTAAGACTATGGATGAAATCCTAAAGTGTGTCTATTCAAATGACAGCTACTGAGTAGTACTTTCCTGTGGTGCTGTTTATTATGCTGTACAAGGTGGTTCTAACTTTTGAGTCTGTGGTTGAAATCCTTAAGTGTGACCATTCAAATGAAAGCTATTGATCAGTACTTTCTTATGATGTTTATTATTATGCCGTGCAAGGTGGTTCTAGCTTTTGCGTTGGTAAATGAAATCCGAAAGTTTAACCATTTTAGTGAAAGCTGCAGTACTTTTCTGTGGTGCTGGTTATTATACTGTGCAAGGGGGTTCTAAATTTTGAATCTGTAGATGAAATTTTAGAGAGTATTCGGTCACATGAAACTGTCGATGAGTACTTTCCGCACTGTTGCCTATTTGAACAACAGAAATCTTCTGTCGAGGGCACTATCGTGTGATAGGTTACCCGAGGAAATTTGATGTTCACAACAAATATAAGCCCGGGAACGTAGTTCGAGGGCTTATATGAAGTTTGAACATCAGATTTCCGAGGGAACCTATCACACATAGGGCCTGAGACAGAAGGACTCTATTGCCTTTAGTGTACAATGCTAAATTTTGAGCGAAAAATGCTGACAATTGCAATGCGATTACTATGTCACGAGAAATGGAATAGGAAAGCTCCCAAGGTGATTGGCGTGTACACGGAAGCCATTTTAATGCACGTTCTTCATTTCCAATATTTTACTCTGGAAATGGTTAAAAAGCTAGCAATGTTTTCACCGAAAATTGCAAAAAACGCGCACTATGCACTGATAGGCGCCCGCTGAGAAGAGACACTATCGCGTCACGAGTAGTAAGGTCGGCTCGTTTGGGTCCTAATGCTGGCTTCTGATTGGTCGAGAGCAAAGTGATGACGTCATAGCATTTCCGGTGAGGGAAACCGCTGACCAGTGGATAAAAAGGATCGCGGGCTCATACAACCGGAAGTCACGTGATTTGAGAGGGGAAACCGCTGACCAGTGGAAAAAATCGATCGTGGGCTCAAGATGGGTAAAAACCGCTGCCCAGTGGAAAAAAAAATGGATGGTGGGCTCAAGGTGGGTGAAAACCGCTGACCAGTGGAAAAAATGGATGGTGGGCTCAAGGTGGGTAAAAACCGCGGAGAAAACGCGGGCTCAAAAGTCCAAAGTCCAAGTGGGTGAAGAGGGGGTGGTCCTTTTGAAAAACAACACGAATAAAAAAATAAATTTTTTATTAATTTGTTTTTACAAAGAACGTTTTCCTGAGTGTTCCTTAATGTTCATCCCCAAGTATCTCTCACTGGTAACCATATGGGTATGTCTTGAAGGTGCGGGGGTCGATGACTCGTTTGTCATATACCAACTTGTACCTCTTGTACTGGGGGAAAGTGAAGAGTTCATAGGTGTTAGGATTCCGGACGATTTGATTGGTGTTAATAATTTGGACTTCTCGTGGCTTGAGGAGGGGGTTCTGGATTTCGTCGAGGACATTCTGTCGCATGACGTCATAGTTGAGTTGTGCATGACCTTCGCTGTTGAGTCGGAAGCCTCTGACCTTGCATTCGACCTTTCCTTTATTCGTAGCATAGCCATAATTCTTGGGTCCTCCGCTGACGAATTCTTCGATGTATTCTTGTTCCTTTAATTCGGAGGTGAAGTCCCCTAGATAGGAACCCAAGACAGGTTGGAATTGAGTGGGTGTTTCTTCCAGGTAGATGATGGAATCCGTGTCGAAGTACAACACTCTTTCCCCTAAGGCTTCCAGGGTGGCATAGAGTTTGAGCCGGGCATGGCAGGTGGTGAAGCAGGCCACAAAAATGTTGAGGTTGGGTGAAACGCGGATGTCCTCTTTTTGGTTTTGGTAGTGCACCTCCACCATGTCGTCATTGATGACCGAGACGTGACGGACGTCCAAGACATCACTATCCAGGAAACGATGAAAGGCCTGTGGATCATGAAAGGGCTGAATTTGGGTCTTGTTGAGACGTTGACCAAACTTGCCCCACATGGAGTTGAGCATGAGTTTTGCTAGGGTACGCAGCCCCGGGTTGTACTTAATGTTGTCGTACTCTAACTGGATGCCTTCATGCTCCAAGTACTTGTGGATGTAACGTTGCTTTTCTTCTTCTGTCATGTCATCCTTAGGCCACCCACTGGCTTCTTGTTTGATTTTGAGCCAGGTATTCACATAATCTTCGAAGAGGCCCTCACAGGTTTCTTCAAAATGCCAGGCTTCATAGATGTATTGAACTTGGTACCCGAGCTCGACGGCTTTATACAACTCTGGGGTGCACCAGGTACTGGTGAGGGCGCGTTGTTCGTCGGGGTGAGGGCAATGATAGGATCGGTCCAAAAGAGGTTTGGCCATTTCTTCTTCCACACAACGGGCACAGAGGGGAAAGAGTAGTTTGTCGCCATGACGGTAAGGCAGCACGGGATGGTACAATTCACGGGGAGGCAGGATTTTGCATTGGATGAGGCCAAAGTACTGGTGGATGTCCGTGTGACCCGGGGTGAAGATGATGTTCGGATGTCCTTTGGGGTACACAGACTTCTTGTTGACCCACGGGTACAAGGAGGTGACATCGATGTAGTGAATTTTTTGGCCAGGGGTGATATGATGGTAGAGTTTGATGGCATTGGTACGACCTCCACAGAAAGCCTCTCGAGGTTCCAGAGGATCGATAAAGTTGAGTTCCCGGACGAAGGCCTTGATCTCTGGTTGGGTTTTTAGGAGGTGCTCCCATTCACATCCCCAGATTTGAATGACGTTGTACCCTCGGTCGGTAAGCTTTTGGACTTTGTCTTGGGTGGCGTCATAGAGGTCCTGCATGGTTCGATCATAGTTGCGGGGATGTTTTTCGTAGCGATGGGGATAACACGTCGGGCATCCGTGGGTGAAACAGCCTTGAAATTCGTAGACGGTGTGGGTGTGGGAGCAATAACCATCCACATGCATGTGGGTCCCGGGGATCTTTTTCTCGCCCTCATTTCGGACATGTTGGATGTACTGTGGGTTTGGATGGGCATTGGCTAGTAGATCAGCGGGGGTAAGATCTTGGAGGGCGCGTTGACGTAGTTGGTGATCGCACCAGGTTAACCATTGAAGGGCTGGGAGGGACTGGTTGATGTGATTGATTCTCCACCCCTTAGGACCGGCGGGTTCACTGGCAATACTGTTGGGGATCATCCGGTTCATACGTAAATCTCGATTACAAGCGGAGGCAATGGTGACGTGATCGAAGGGATTGAAGCCGGTCAAGTTTTCAAACAGGCGTTTGAAAGTCAGACATCCTTGTTTGAGGAGTCGTACATCGGAACTGCAATAGGCCAACAACTCTTGTTGAAAATGAAACACCACACCCTGGTCGCGTTGTTGTTGATGCCAGGTTTCAAAGGCTTGTCTTCCTTCGAGTGTCATGGTCTCAGGCATGTAGTGATCGCGTGAGGGGAGGATGCCCACGTACTGTTGATTGTCGGGTATGTTGAACTTGTGGGGGAAATACCCTTTGCAGAGTTCGGTCAAGCCAAAGGTTTTGGGAAAGGCAGAGAGGGGCATCTGGAAGAAACTCATGGAATCGATGAACCGGATGCGGTCATGTTGGATCTCTAAGAGTTTACATCCGTTGCGGAGTTGTTGGACGAGGCGGTTGTCTCCATAGTATTCTTGGATGATGAAGTACCCGTCGTACCCCTGGAAGTTATGAGCAATCACATTCACTTGACGGGTATCGTGGAGAGTCAAGGTATCCAGCCATTCCAGAAAGTCACGGATACAAGTGGGACCTGGGAAAGGCTTGGGTTCCTCGTTGTCTTCGGTTTCGGCCACGACGAGATTGGCAAGGTGGTTTTCCTGGGGTTGCATGGCTTCGATATCAAAGAAGACGTGTAAGGGTGGCAGGTCGTTGTCGTCCTCGTCCTCGGAGGAGACAGGGGGTTCGGCGGCGGCGGCACCTCGTTTGGCGCGAGGACCTTTTTGACGGGTTCTCTTTCTCTTCTTTTGGTCTTGAGGTTTAGGGGCTCTTTGTATAAAACATTGGTGGTCGTCGGCGTCGACGTACTGATGACAAGACGGGCAGTCTATGTGGAAACAACGGTGACGTTGAATGCGGGACAAGCCCACATTTTGTTGATAACAGTCCTTGCATCGGTGTCGTTGACAGCACACGGAGGTCTGGAGGCCCGTGGCGGGTTTGCCCGCATGGGTCTTGCTGGAATGGGCTTCCTTACACGCGGGTCCAAAAAAGTCCCGATGACATGACCCGCAACGTTGAGTGGCTTTGAGTTGCCGGGGGTATGCATATTGAAAGTCGGGACAATCTTTCTGTCGACAGGCTCCACACACCTTGGTTTTGGTGCATCGATGCCGTCCCTCATCGTTGTAGGGTTTCCAACAATCCGCACACACATAACTGGACCCGAAAAATCCCGGCAATTTGGTGATGACATCATAATGGTCTTGGTTGTGCAACAGGATCAGTTGTTTGTCTTGAAGGGGTCCAAACGTCGTGATGTGAAACGATCGCTGTGCATCGACCAGGATGATCTGGTAACCTCTGAGGGAGGGAGCTTGACTGAATTGGGTCAAGGCGTCGTAGCTGCAAGGACCGAGGGGTACCTTGGCTTCCCGATGCAGGTCCCAAGCGAGGGTTCTTTGCAGGGGGCCCTTGCCCTTCCGAATGGCTGTCTGTTTGGGGTGCTGGTCCACGCGAGCTTTGGCAACCACGAGGGCTCTGGCACAACAGAGTTCGTCATCATTTTGGATGCGGATGACCGATTTTTTCTTGGCCGTTAACAGGGCCATGGTGGGATGGCCGGGTTTGCCACGACGCGGTCTGCCGGTACCTTGAGGCGCATGATGAACTTGCGTGATGGACACTTGAAAAGAATCGTCCATTTCAAATTGTTCGTTGCTGTTGAGGGCTTGGGCTAAACGTTGGAACAGAGCTTCCACCCGTTCTGTGTCTCGACGCCATTCCCCTGCCCGTAATCCCCACCCCTGAAAATTATTGTGGAGGCGATCGGAGGCGATGGTAAAGTACAGACGATCTTGATCGTGGAGGTCAGGCGTGGTGGTCAACACTTGATCGACGGCTCGACGTAATCCATCTTGAAGAGCTTGGGTTATATTTTGGCCTGGCAGCAAGTTCCCCCTTTGACGTAACTGAGTCTTGAAATGACGTTCTTGTACCCCCATGCGATCACTCTTCCGATTGACAAAAGGTTCTAAGTCAAATTGGAAGGTAACGTGTTCAGCGGGATCCAATCCGCCCCCGCTTTGTTCGAAGTGGTGCAATGCCTCTTCACAAATAGCGTCGTCGCTGTCCGACATCTCTTCAGTTGAAATCAAACGTCCCACACAGGAATGGCTGTTGTCTTCGGAGTCACTTAAGACTAAGTCGAGTAAGGACAGGATCTCATGGTGGGCGAGACCACTTGGCCCCGCCGCCTCGTCATCTTGAGAGGACATGATCAGATAAACTGACTGGCGATCGGGGTTCGTTTTTTATAGAGAACCAAAATGTCACGTGGGAGGGGAAGGAGCCAATCACTAAAGAGGGGTGCCCCCTAGAGAGGGGGTGCCCTAGGGAGGGGTGGGACGAGGAGGGGGGACCCCCCTCCCCCCTCTCTAATGAGGGTCCATGGGGCATCATGGGAAGGAATAAGCCCCTATAAAAGAAATCGAATCGCCGGCGGAGTCATCTCAAAATGGAGGTTGCTCATAATGAGTTGTTAGAAGTCTTTGAAACGTTTGAAGTGGATTTGAAAGTGAACGAGATTTTGAAGCAAGTCAAGGCGGACTTGGCGGTGTTCGGCAACGACGAAGACATCCGGGAGTTTGGGGAAGCGCTGCTGGAGGAAAGGAGGCAGAGGCGGCAGCTCGCCCAAGCAGCCCAAGCAGCACGCCACACGTACGTGCAACAGCACTGGAACCCGGGCTGCTACCCCCAACTCAACACCGAGTGGTACATCCGGGGTCTCGACTTCTGTTGTCCATACTGGCGGTATGAGTTTAAGCGGCCAGCCACCCCTCCGCCAGCACCGCCCCCCTCGCCCGAGGTCACCCGTAAGCGAGGGCCTCCGTCGCAGCAACCGACAACGCACGACGACGTACCGACCAAACAACGACGACGATGACTCTGACCCAGACGACGTTGACGACAAGAAGGACGAGGACTATGTCCCTGACGACAACGACGACTCTGACCCAGACGAGGACTTGAACGACTATGTTACCGACCCTGACGACCTTAACGACTCTGAACCAGACGAGGACTTGAACGACTATGTTCCCGACCCTGACGACGACGACGACGAAACGACAGAGTTACTGACAAAAGACGAACGACGACGGAGACGGAACGCCATCAAAAAAGCTAGGTACAATGCCCGCTACCCAGAGAAAGCCCGAGCGAGGAATATTGTGAAAAAAGCCAACTACCGACACAAGTACCCTGAGAAAGTGCGTGCTTACAAAAAACGATACGTAGAACAATATCCGGATCGAGTGCAGGAGTCCAGAAGGCGTTATGAGGAGACGCATAAGGAGGAACGGCGTGCCGCCAAAAGACAATGGGCCCGAATCAACCGAGCACGTTGCACCGAAAGCGATCGACGGTATAAAGAGAAAAACAAGGAACGTATCAGACTCCGAGATCGAGAGTATCGTCAAAAGAATCGTGCACGAATATTGGCGTACATGAGGATGTACAACAACAACAACAACAAAAGGAAGAGGAAGGTGCCTCGTCCCAAACCACTGCGGGTGGTATTGACTAATTGTAGGACGCAACCTTCTCTGGAAAGGTATTTGAATGACTTTTGTGCCTCCTTACCTTCTGTAGAAAGACAGAAAACGGAAGAGAAAATCAAAGCATTGGGGCCCTTGAAATTGACCATTCCCTTGGAGGACTTTATAAAATCCATACCAAAATCGTTTGAGAACTTGTCTTTTTGTGAATCATTTCTGGAGGATTATACTCTCACGGATATGGATTCGGGGGATGCGCAAGTCATGGACCCCTCTGACTTGGAGGACCTTTCGTTTTTGGAGGATTTATTGTCACCCTCGGAGACCATACAAGGCAGCGAACCCTCTGACTTGGAGGACGTTTCCTCTTTGTTGCAGGACCTATCGCCTGACGAGTGGACCGAGTTACTGAAGGATGTGGAGGACTCTTGTTCCTTTGATCTGGAGGCATTGGTGCCCCCCGAAGACCTCGTTCATGACATGTCACCCGACGAGGGGGTGGATTTAATGTATGATTTAGTCACGTAAAACATGTTCGTTTCCTTATTTTGGCAGAACATTCGTTTCCGTATTTGGCAGAACATTCCATCGTGACATTGTGGTAGAACGATCAAAGAGACAGTGACACCAATCAGACATTTTCATTTTTTATTGACACAACATGTAACTTGGGGGGTGTCATTATTAAAGTGTTTTTTACAATTTTAAACGTTTCTTGGCTTGCATGATTTTCTTAACCACCCGTTCCGTCTTGGTTTTCTTGCCGGGTAATTTATCAATGGCTTGGATCATCTTGGTATCGGCTTTCCATTTGTCTTGCAAATTCTTGGCACGGCTGTAATCAATGTCGTGTTGTTTGGCAATCCGGTCCAAGCGATTTTTGCCGGGATCCCCACGTTTTAGACGTTTGGTTAAATGCGTCCCAGGGCCCATGTATTGATAGCCAGGCCAATGAAATTCTTTGCCGGTTTTAGCAATCCATTTTTGGACATCCAAGGCCCCTCCGCGTTGGGTGCGTTTCATACCCCTTCTCCTCCTCCTCCTCCTGTGGGCGGGCATCGTTTACTCACTGTCGTAATCCAATCGACGTCGTAACTTTTTGCCTCGGTGCCAATCTTCCCAACCGGGTAAGGGTTTTAATGCTTGCACTTCACGGGAGATGCCTTTGCCTTTGCCTTTGCCTTTGCCTTTGCCCCAAGGACTCTCAGCTATCTTTTTTTCCAAGGTCTTGCGGCGTTCTCGAATGGTTTCTAAACGCGATTGTAGATCCCCTCGACTAGTGGATGGGCTCCCTTTCTTGACAATCTTACTAGTGGTGGTGGCTGCTCCTTTGCCTTTCTTGGTTGCAGGGGTAATGGGTGGTTTGGGCGTCGACGGGCTGCCTTTTATCATGCGCTTCAACCATTGTTCCACGGGTCCCGTTACCAAATCCCCGGCCTCTTCTTCTTCGTCTTCGCCAGGAGGTGCACCCGGAGCCCCCACTCCCACACCTCCGGGAAATTGACGAATGCGTTTGGTTAACTTGATTAATTCTTGACTCAACGGTTTGGTTTGAGCATTGACCACGGCCGGGGGTAATTGAGGGTTGGCTAACAAGACATGTTTTTGAGCGGCGAGCTTGGCGGCTTTGTTCAACAAGGCATTTTCGGTGAGTTCTCCTTTGTAATATTGAACGAGTTGTTCCAAGTCCTTGTGGGGAATCATGTAGACTGCATCCATGGGGGTTGACTACACTCGGAGCAAAGTTCCCCGTCTTCTATTTGACGACAGCTCTCACAAAGACGGGTCTTTAAGATGTGCCTGTACTCTCGATACAACAGGTGATATTTATGCTTCCAATAATGACACTCGTCTTTCCACCGGTCGGTGGCCCGATTGGCCTCTTGTAACAGGGTGATCCATGTGGCCAGGGTTAACGGGTCGGTCGAGCACATTGACATAACACCTCGTGAAGTCCTTGAAACAAACCGCGTCCTTTTTGTTGAACCAACCACGCCCGACGTTTTTTGACGGAATGTCGACGACGTCCCAAATCGCGTAGCACCCTTTTATAGGGTTGAAGTTTAGCCAGCATGGGGGGTGTGACGGGAATCTTGTTTTTTAAAAAGTTCAAGACCAGTTCACTCACGGCATTGATTTGATCGGCATTGGCATGTTGTAACAACTCTTGACGTTTGGAACCATTGGCTTCTTGTAACATGGAGCGTAAAAACGGCAATTGACGTCGAAGACGTTGCATCGTTTATCGGTGACGGCGACGATAGCGTTGATTGGCTTTTTGGATCGTGCGTTTTATACGTTTATCCGTTTCCAAGGCCACGGCTTTCCCCAATCCCGTCAGGGCAGGGACCAATAGATTTACAAAACCACCGCGTTGACGTCGTCGTCGTCGTCGGCGTCTTCTCTTCAAGGATACCATGAGTGCGACAAGACACGTTGAAGGGCTTTGTTTTGTTTGATGAGGTCTTGCGTCTCTTTATAGCCTTGACGGGTATTGCGTTTCAAATCGGACCACCAACCCCCACCTCGTTGTCGTCGTCGGTAATGTTGTACATTATCGGTAATGCCTTTTAAGGCTTGCCCACCTAATTTGCCTAAAGCCAGTCCAAACCCAGGCGCGGGACCTGAGAGAAACATACTCATGCCATGGGCAATTTTATCCACCAAACGGGGTTTGCGACGCATTAAAGCTCCTCCTCGTTGTTTCCTTTTTCTGCGTCGTTGTCGTCGTCGTCGGACGGCCATGGTTCTAAGAGTGTCGGGCTGGGAGGGAGCGGCTTTTTATGGATCCAGTAGTCTTTGGGTTTCAAGGGACGAGGACATCCGTCTACATAGCAGAGGGCTTCCACGGGATGGTACACAAAATGACGATGGTACTCTTGCACGCATCGTTTGGGTAACGGAGGAGTGAAATCCACAATGGTGTCATCCAACGTTTGCATCTTGATTAAAAATCCTTCCAGGTCCTCCAAGGGGACACCTCTCACATAGGTTTTCAATTCGGTCAAGGCTTTGGCATAGGTGGTAAACGCAAATCGACTCATGGTCACTTTAAATCGGTATTGTTTAAAATCATTCCATCCTTTAACCACGGTGCCCACTGCCGCCAAACACGCTACCAACGTGCTGTTGTCCAACAGGGGGCCGGCAATCATGCCCGCGGCCATCAGGAGTAACGCCAGGCCATTGAACAAGGCATTGATCCACTTGTAATGATTCAACATTTTTCGATAACACCACCATTGTTGATGGTAAAAGGCATACAAGGAATCCATCCGTTGTAACAATTCCGGTGGGAAGGGGATGCCAGGACGTCGAGATCCATTCAATAACGACACGGGGGTTTTCATCCTCACGGCGAGACCCGGGACGACGAGGTTTGTACGCTGGGGGCTCCTCCTTGTTTATAACTGGTCACAATGCTATTGGTCATGGTCACATTAGCAATGTCCCGTCCTTGGGCCAATTGTTCTTGATCTTGTAATAGCATGCGTAAACGGCGTTGTAAATCGGCTTGACGCAAGGTACGTGGGGGTGTACTCCCACTCCAAGATCCTCGAAAGCTGGCTGGATTGGAGGCAGGGGTTAAAGGCGACGTGGGGGTATTTCGTCGTCGTCCTCGTATGCGTCTAGGACGTCGTCCCCGACGACCCCCACCGCCACCACCGCCACCACCACCACCACCACCACCACCACCACCAGCACCACCAGCACCTCCACCACCACCACCACCAGCACCACCAGCACCTCCACCACCACCAGCACCACCACCAGCACCACCACCACCACCACCACCTCCACCACCACGTCCAGGACCCCCACCACCACGTCCACCGCCACGTCCACCACGTCCGCCACCACGTCCACCCCCATTACCCCCAGCCCCCGCGGCTGTTCGAGCACCCGCCGCCCGGGGTACGCTAGGAGGCGTCGCAGGCGTTCGAGCTCCAGAAGACTCCGGGGTGGTCTGGGGGCTATGGAATGAGGGTGAATGGGATGCTCGACTTCCTACCCCCGCGGGGGAAGAGGCCTGTGCAGGGGGTACATCAGTCACATCGGGCCAACTCGCGATGACGTCGGCAGGGGGGAGGGATTGCATAAACTCATAGAGGGGATCAGGGGGCATTTCCTCCATGGCCACGTCGAGAAGGCCTTGGTCTCCCGAGATATACAAATCTTGCCAAGCCCTTGGGGACATGACATTGCTGCTGGACGCCCCGACCCCCGCGGGGGACACGGTATCGTACGATTGCGGAGGTTGACGGTCCTCCTCATCCGCCATGGTTGCTCTTTTTTCCGGTTCCAAAAGCGGTGTTGTCCCTTTATAGGCGCTTTTGATAGGTGCGCGTCCATCCTTCGTCTTTTAACAGGTGACTCAACACCCGTTGTTGATCGGAGGAGGCGGGATGTAAATCTAACATCAAATAGCCATACGGGCGCGTGGTGGCTTGATGAAACGTCTCCAAGGTGTCTTTCCAAGTGGTGGGAAACGATTGCAGCATGACATTGCGTACCCCTAATTGATCCCGGGGATTCTTGAACGCCACAATGTAATGCGCATTGCGGGATATACTTTTGGCATAGCGCCCCGTGGGAAACATGTCTTGGCACAAGTAGAGCACCGTTACTCCTTGATGATGTGAATGTTTGGTGAATAAATCCAACACGCGTTTATCGTGACTCCCTTCATCCATTAAATCATCCAAGACCAGCACCCCCTGTCCTTGAGGAAACCATTGCACCAAGGCGTCATGATCGGGAATCCCTTCGTGAAACACTACCCCATGATCTTGCATGCCTCGAAATCGATCTTGCCACGCCCCATAACAATAATGCACCTGCGTTGGGGGACTTTCAAACAACTCGGGGTTGTCTACCAAGAGTTTTTCCGTAAACACCGTTTTGCCACATCCCGACGGTCCTACCACCAAGATAGAGGAGGGAGTATGAAAACGAAACGGTTTCCCCGTTTGCATGATGATGATACTACCCATTGAGAAAAAAAAAGGCACCTTTTTATTGGAATCGGTGGGACTCGAACCCACGCACGACCCTCCTCATGTATTCGAGGGGATCCAAAGGCTCTACCGACTGAGCTACGACTCCGACACTGTGTTCCAACAAACTTTTTTATTTAATCATTCCTTTGATGATACGGATGACAACAGAGTTGATACCATCGGGCTTCTTGGCCTACAATCAATTGTTGAACGCGTTGACCGGCTTGATGGTCATTGCTTACATAATCATGATCGGAAAACTCATTTAAAAAGTCTTGCAAGGTCCGTCCACGGGCTTTGGCTTTCAAGTACAACAAGGCGTAATCCCCACAACTCTTGCTTGAAATGGCTTGGAGGGACTTGCCATTGGTTACCACATACTTCCAATGTTTCACCATCCAGTCTTGGAACGGGGCGGCTTGCACGTACGTGTCCATGGGCAAAGCATAACTGTCGAGGATTTCACACACGTTTCCCTCGGTCCACACCCCTAACCAATGTTGTCCGGGTTGATCGTGCGGGTCGGTGTTCACAATGTACCCTTGGGGTGGGGTCTTGACAGGTTTCTTGGGTAAACGATCACAGGCCACCGTCCCGTAAAAGACAGGTTTCAAGTGGGGGTCGTCGCGAGCTAAATAATCCAATTGCACATTATTCAAGGCCACGTGTTCCATTTCTTCAGTGCTGGTAAATGTTGTACAACACGGCTCCGTTGCGGTCAATCTCCAGCAAGTTCTCAAATTCTCCATAGACGAGCACGGTTATATTGACCCCGGGGGCGGCTCCAAATTCCAAGACCAATTGTAAATCCCCGGTTTGCTTGGGGTTGAGGTTTTGACTGTCGGCACATCCATTGGCCACATTGTCAAACATGAACAAGGTACAATTTTTCAGATGGCCCCAATCTCCTAGTTCTACCATATTGCCTTTCTTTTTACACCAAGCCCCACTGGCTTGCAGAAAACGGAAGTAGCCCAAGTTATCTCGGGTGCCATTGTTGTGCACTAACTGTAGGGTTTCATAAGGGTACTCTTCGCCTTTGACAATCTGTTTAATGGACGTCAGTCCAAATTTCTGGAAGCAGAACGGATCTCGGGTGACATCTCCATTGAAGGCACGGCTGTCCAACAACCCCACAATCAATCGGTCCGGTATTCTGTTTTGAAACAGGTTGGGAATGTCAAAGCGGACCAGGTTGTTTTGCATGCTGAAAGTCCGGATTTCACTGCGGACGGTGGGGTAAGCCGCCACTTGGCCTTCATTGTGTCTTTTTTCAGATAAACTCTGGTAGATGGCGTCATTCAAACGCAGTTGGCAGAGATGAAACCGCAGTTTGACATCGCCTTCCATCAATCGACCTGCCAGAGCCACCCCATTGAAAAACAGGGCCGGGCTATTAAAATGAAATTTCATCTTGATTTCGATGCCAGGCACTAACAGTTTGCCGGTATGAAACACTTCCAAGTGGGGGGTAAACACCAAACTGTGGGTGACACCACCTGCATACTTGGCGGTTTCGGCGACCATGGCGGCCAAGGCTCCTTTGTGATTGGCACTGAGATTGGTCCAGGCTGCATTAGGGGTACCAAAGTCTACGTTGGCAGCAGTCCATTGGGGTGGGAAATCCACTTGATTGAACCATCCTTGGGGTCCTAACACGGTCTTGCCATCTTCTCGGTCAAAATTCAGCAAGTTTTCCAGGTACGCTTTGTAATGATAGGTGTCGGATTGAGGGCTGATCAACGTGCCATTCAATTGCAAGTCAATTTGTTTGATGATGGAATGGGCTAAATTGTTGACGGGCCACAAGGTCTCATTGGCCACCAAGTTCCCGCCAGCCGCCTTTTTCAAACTCAATTCCATGGTAAAGTAACTGCGTCCCAAATCCACAAAATCGTCTAATCCCGGAATGATGAATTCCATGGGATTGATACCCGTGGTGGTGGGTTGAACGGTAACCATGCGATAGGCATTGATGCTAATGTCGGTCGGGGGCACCTTGAAAATCCGTAACGCCGGGTTGACGGTCCCTTCGGAACGCTCGTGAGCCGGGGCGGTTTGTGTACTCACGTCAGGCATGTTTAACGTCGTCGAGTGGTGGTACGTCGTCGCCGTGAGGGGTTTTTATACCGTCGTCGTCGTGCTAAATGTTGTCTCAAATCAAACCCGGGCAGTCTCATCACCTCGGGACTCAACCAACCGCCACGTTGTCGCCGCATCAGTTTCCAAAACGGATACAGGCCACCCCATTGAGTCAACCCTCGATTACTGCGAATCCGTCGAGGTCGTGAATGCACGGGATCCATGTTCACACGCCCAAAATATCACGCGCCCGTTTGGTTTGTTTGGGAAATAAGGCACTGGCAACCCGCACGGCGTCTTTCACGCTCTTATGACTCAACGCTTTCTTGGCTTGTTTGGTAATTTCCTTTTTAAGGGCGTCTTCGGCTTTGCGTTTGATCCCACGTGTCAAACCCGTTGTCAAGCCTCTCTTGATATTACTAGGCAGTTTTAAAGGATTTCGTGTCCTTATAAGACCTTGCAACCCCCCACGCATCAGGTCCGTCGCCAACCCTTTGCCTTGTTGATCATACCACTCGTCGGTCCGAAATCGTGTCAAACTTCCCCCACGCATGGTGTCTTCTTCTTCTTCACCAGGGATGCCTTTGGTTGTTTTTCACAGGGGGTTCGTCTCTTTTTATACTCACATGAGGCTGCACGTAAACGATTCCCCCGCATAGCGTTTTCGTTTTCCTTGTCGGATTTCCTCCATGCGTTTCAAATGCGATTTTCTGGCATTCTTTTTCGCCAACTTTTCTAGCCCTTTGGTGATGGACCAGGCCGTTTTAGGAATTCCCGCAATCACGGCATTGATCCCTTCCCCCGCTTGGGGACGTCGGCGTCGTTGTCGTCGTCGTCGTCGTTTCGGAGGCATGATGATTGACTGGGGGTTCCTTCTCGACTCTCTTTTTTATGTCTTTTTGAAGTGTAACGTGACAATGGTATGACCGTCACCAAACTTGACCAAGTCGCCTCCGGCACCAATCGTTTCAGCCACTTGAACGTGAATCATTTCCACCACCTCGTTACGAAGAGACATGTATTGAATGTGCAACGGTTCAAAGTACAGGGTGCCACGTGCTTGTCGCTTGTACTGGATTTCACGCAACAAATCGGTCACGCGATTGCCCACCACCGTGCTGCCTGCCACGTCCGAGTACACGTGCAACGATCGTGTGGGTTCCCCCACCACCGCCCGAAACGCCACATTCAAGTTGGTGAAACGCCAACCACAACTCATACTCAATTCCATGTAGTCTTGCACTCGACTGGTGGTCCAAAACACCGGGTTCCCATCCTTATCGGTGATATCCTTCCAATCGCTGTTCTTGGTCATGTCGGGGATTTGATCCCCCAGGAAGTCTTGCTGTAAGTTCGGGCCCAAAATCCATCCGCTGGTGATTTTACGTAACCATCCCATCTTGGCAGCTAACTTGGTATGAACGGCAAACGAGGGCGTGCGAACGGATCCATCATGAGAGACATTCGTGTTGTCAATGAGCAGATCCTCCCCTTCCCAACGAAACTTGACGTACGTGTGTTTGCCTTGCTCGTCCAAAAACGTACCCCCTTGGATCACCGATTCCCGTCGTTTCTGTTCCACATGAGTAATGGCGGCTTTCATAAAACTCACCCGTCCACCACCCAATCCCAGTCGTTAATATCGTCAATTTTGGTCACGGCCGCTCCATATTTGTTATAGGTCCCTCCGTCTTGACTGGGGGCTTTTAGGTGCCATTTGATGCCTAAGACGTGTTGTCCTTTCATCACCAACTCGTACAAATTGACGCGCGCATCCGGTAAGGAAATGGCACTCAACCCCACTTGCCATCCACCCCCTGTGAGTTGTAACGGTTTCGGTAGACGAATCTTGAAGTTATTGGCTTGGTTGTTGGGAAATTCCCGTCGGTTGGAATGACTGGGTAACGTCACGTAGAACGACATCTTTGTCTGCTTCACACCACCACCTCCCTTTTAAAGTGGAGGGTCAGGAGGGTATGCCCTTCGCCAAATTGGGCGAGATCCCCATTGATTTCGGCCATTTGCGTTTCCACGATTTCCATCACTTCGTTGCGTACCGGGACATATTGAATATGACGCGGTTCAAAGTGCGTGGTTTCTTTGGGCTGGTACTTGATTTCTCGTAAGAGATCCGTGATGCGACCCCCTACCATACTACTGGTCCCTACATCACAATACACGTGCAAAGGACGCACCGAGGGAAATTCCAACGAGGGCCGAAAGGTCGCGTTCACATTCACAAACCGCCAATTACAGGTCATACTCAAGTTCATATAATCCCCATCCACTTTCCAAAAGGCGGGTTTATTGCTGCCATCCACGACATCCGACGGGGTAGGAATCGTGTCCGAATGAAATTCTTGTAGGATATTGGGGCCCAATCGATAGACTCCCGTCGACACTTGTTCAATCCATCCCATTCTCAAGGCCAAGGTTCTACCCCATTCCACGCGGGCCACTTGTCGTGTGTAATCCACATTGACGGTATTCAACACCAAATCCCCGTCGGAGGTCCATTCAAAGGTCGGGTACAATTTGACGCCATTGTTCTCGGCCCATTTGTTGAGGGGTTGGGTTTGTTTGGCACGGCTTTGCTCGTACCGGTACACCAGTTGATGAAACAAGTGCGATCCCGTCGACGAGGCCAATTCCTCTTTCATATCCCGGCCGTAGGTAAAGAGTTCGCGACGTTGATGCCACCAGACATCGTTCCCCAAATCGTCTTTGTCGTGCACGCGTTCGTGCCATCGTACATACAACAAAGGATGGGATTCGCCCACGCCTCCTTCTTCCGCCACCACCGGAATGGTGGGTAAGGATAAACTCGCCATGCCCACCATCCATCCGCGTCCCATAAATCGAATGGGTTTCGGCAACCGGTTTCGGAACTGATGGGCTTTGTTGCCCGGAAACTCCTTGGTACTGGCATGACTCATCAACGTCACGTAAAACGACGAATTGGGGACGAACGTCATCGTCGTCGGCGTCGTTTGCGCGGTCGAAGGGATGTCACGTCACCACGAGCAATCCAACTATTGTACTTGTCGGGCCACCCTTTCCACTTGACCAACCAACGATCTTTTTGACGCTTAAGTACCTTTTCGATGCGAAATACATCGGACACCTGGACTTTTTGTAAATCCTCTTCATAAAACGTGCCTTGGATGGGGGTGTCATCCCATTCGTGAATCTTATAGGTGGGCACGGGGCCCGGGATCACACGATGCACCACAAACACTTCTTCGGTCCAACCGGGGAGATAACCTTTTTCAAAGGTCCGATGAATCGTGTTGAGACGAACCCGATCCCCCACTTTGAATTGGGGTTTTTTGTAGCCTTTCAATCGTTTGCTGTACAATCGTTTCCACACGGCTTCTTCGTTGTCCCACGTCACGTCTTCGGGGGGCATGCCAATACTTCGATGACGGGTGGCATTGTACCCTTGCACCAACTGGGGTAAGACATTGTCAAAGCGTAAGGTGTTGGCCGTGGTCAAATAACGGTACAACCGTTCTTTCAAGGTGCGGTTAAATCGTTCCACCACACTGGCTTTGGCATCCCCTTCGGTGGAAAAATGGTGAATGTCTTGCTCCTCCACCCATCGTTGAAAGGTCCGATTGTAAAATTCTTTCCCTCGATCCGTTTGCAATCGATTGGGGTGTCGTCGTCCTTGTCTCACAATCTTCTCAAAGGCTTTGACGAGGGCCACCCCGGTTTTGGTTTTCAACGGTTGGACCCACGCGTACTTGGACAAGACATCCACGACGGTCAATAAGTAGCGTATACCCCGATTATGTTTAGCCAACCGTTGCACTTCCACTAAATCCGCGGCCCATTGATCGTCTAACCCCCCTACGATCACGGGGATGGTAGCAAAACGACGACGTCGTGGTTTATGCAAGGTGTAGCCCACATCCTGTTCCAAGAATCGTTGGGCTTTTTTCAACGGGAGGCCCTGGGCTTTGGCAAACCGTTGCACCCCACCTAAACTCCCCGGGGCGCTAGGATCGTGGTAACGGCTTAACCATTGTTGCGAGACCTTGCTTTTCTTCTTCGTGGACGAGATAGGGCGTTTGGTTCTCTTCAACTTGGTTGTTGTTGTTGACCAGCGTTGAGTTTTCTTTCGAGGGGCCATACGTTCTGGCATTCATCCCATAAGGTCGGTATGGAAGGGATGGTGTGGGGATGCGCCTTTTGAATGATTCGATACCATCGCCAGGCGTCCGGATGCGCTTTTAACCATAACACAAACACCACCCATCGATACAGGTTACGATCCACGTGGGTTTCTTCAAAGATGTGGAGAGGGTGCGTGTCCTCGGGACAGGGAGGAATCGGGATTTGGGTGCCGGGTTGGTGATCATATAACACTTGGCACAGGGTTTGATGGCATTGCCAATCCACCAGGGACAACAGACCCTCCCACGCGTAAGACATCCACACAGCAGACTCCATGGACTCAAATAAAAAATTTTATTCCTACTCCTTTTTTAAACCATTAAAAGAGACCTAGACGATGACGACCACAGGCGACGGTCTCGAGATCTTTCTGCCAGTTCTCTACACTGTCACTGTACTTGGGGGGTGGTGGTGCTGGGGCCACCATCATTTCTTGACGGTTCTTGAGCTCTTGAATTTCTCGCAACAATTGTTTCTCATAATCTGTCAGGGGGCGATCCTCTTTCCTGGGGGCACGAGGAGGTGGGCCTGGGATGTCATAGCCCCGCTTGGGATATCCTTGCGCATCCCGGGTAGACAAAGGAGATTCCGCTTGTTGATCGGCTTTCTTGGGCGGGTTGTCATGAAACCAACTCCAGTACTTGGGACCCAAGGGTTGATCGGCCCATCGGAAGAAGCCACACGTTTTCTTGGAACAATTCAGAAACAAACGATCGGGGTTCTGGGTCGAATGGCTCTGTTGCAGCGTGGCGGGTTCCCGGCAAAAGCACTGTAAACAAGTCCACATGTCCAACACTTCTGTATGAGGCTGGCTATACACGGCTTTCATATACTCCAGAGCTTGATCTTGGCCACAAAACAGCAAACAGGGTTGCATGGGACATTTCACATACTTCCACCCCTTTTGAGATTCTCGGGCCTCCAAACGCACGTCATGGCAAGGGCATACCATAGTGTCCACCTTTTCCTTGTTGTCTTTGATTGGATAATGGCCCACCTCATTGTCATACACGGTCATCAGAGTGAATTGGGGGGTAGATTGCTCCGCCATGTCATTCAATTCTTTCATCATCTCTTCCACCGCCGCTCGGGTATCTTCCACCACCTCCCCTACCACCGGATCACAGTCCACGGGCGTCATCGTTTGAATCGTCTTCTTCTTCTTCTTCCCCTCTGGGGGATGCGTTGTCTTTCTCTTCCGATCGTCTGACATCGTGCTCACGATTTTTTTCACCTACCCCTGCCTTTTTATACCCATACCCCTACGCTGTCATTGGTCAGCTTGTTATGACCTTATAAGGGCATCTCCTCGTCCCATTGGTCAGCTTGTTATGACCTTATAAGGACCTCTTGTCTTCCCATTGGTCAGGTGTTCCTATTTAAGAGGGTCCCTTGCTCCCTACATCGTCATTCTCCCAAGCCATGCCACCAGACATCATGATCGGAGAACAAGATCTCGGTGCCTTGGAACTGCAAGTGGGTCATGGACACGTGGTCTACACCGGGGGAGCCAAAGGTACGGATGCCCTCGTCGAAGAACAGGCCAAACACTTTGGGATGCAACTCGAAGTCCTGGTCCCACCGAACCATCCTCGAGCCACGTTCATCACCCCTTCTACGGTGGAAGTGCTGATGCTGGCCAATCCTCATCTTCACCAGGCAGCAGAGAAACTAGGCAAAAAAATGCCCAGTCATTTTTACACCCTGCAATTGCTGCAGCGCAATTATCAATTGGCCAAGAAAGCCCATACCATCTATGCCTTTGGCATCTTGGAACCGGATCATAAACGCGTGAAAGGAGGCACTGGTTGGACTGTGCAATTGGCCATGGATTTAGGCAAACCCGTCTATCTCTTTGACATTCCCAGTCAAACGTGGTACCGTTCGGACCATTACTACCAAGTCAACGAGAATGCCGCCACCCTGGTCACTGGCAGTCAATTTGTTCCTTGGGGCCCCAAAAAACCCACCCTTCATCAAAGCAGTGCCGTGGTAGGATCCCGGGACCTGGACGACAAAACCCGAGCCGAAATTCAAGCCTTGTTCAACCGCACCTTCTGTCTCCCCGAGAACATTGATCAATTACGTATGGAACTGGAAGACTTTCATTTGTAATGGTTTTAGTTTTTACTTTTGGAATTTGTACATAGACCCTTTTTTAGTTTTTATTTTTCCAATTGTAGTTTTTTTTTTCCAATTGTACATAGGAACGCCTGCGTGGCAACAACACCAACAACCATTTGTAAAAAACATGAACTCTTTTTAATTAAAAAATTTTAAAAAACTGACAACACTGGTTTTGCACTTGGTCATAAATAGTGGATCTTGACTCACATGCGTCTTGACTCACAATAAACTCAACAGGAATAAAAAAATGTTCAACTGTTCAAACAACGTCGTACACTCTCCGTGGCCTCCCTCTCCAACTGCCCCAACCGTTTATACTCCTCCCGCTGTCTCACCACTTCCTCGTAAAAATACCGAATGGCATCCCATGCGTCGTCCTTGTGGATCCGCGGCAGGTGGTCCGCCAAGTAGCCATTCACTTCTCTAAACTGCCCCAAGGTAATGGGCCACCACCTCTCCTCCATGGTGTAAACCAAACGAAAATGGATCCATGGGATGATGTCCTTCACGAGAGCTTTCTTTAACATCCCATAGGTGATAGGGTGGAGTGGCAAGCCATTTTCAAGTTCCACGAAACACATCAAAAACATACGCAGAAAGGCGGCCACGCGCTCCCGGGTCAGTCCCCGCCAAACTTGCTGCTGTTGTTCATGCATGCGTCTCGCATGACGGTCCAATGGGGTCTCCTCTGGTCGCACTCGTCTCCTCAAGTAGTCTGCTCCTCCTACATTCATCTCGCTACCCAGGCACCCCAATACTCTTCTCGTTTCCGACATTTCTGCTTTCCTCAACTGGCATAAGTCACAGAGACTGAACTCAAAGCTAGGAATGGCGTCCTGGGGCCTCCCTTGACTTATATACCCCCATTCGCGCAATGCCTGATGGTCTATCTAAGGAGAGGGGGGAGGGGGGTCCCCCCTCCTCGTCCCCGTCCCCCTCCCAAAGTATCATGGGACCTCCTTCTCATTGGTCCCTTCCCTCCCATGGGACCCTTTTGTTTCTCTATAAAAAACCACCGTCCCATTTCATGTTTTCACACTCATCGATGATCTGATTATTCCTTCATCTCTAGTCCAATCCGAGCAAGGACAGGATCTCACCTCTGGCGACGTGGGGATTACGGACAGGGGAATGGCGTCGACAGGAATGGGTGTCGTCGTCGTCTTCACTTAAGTCCAAGCCGAGCAAGGACAGGATCTCACGTCTGGTCACGTGATCCCTCTCTTGCCAACTCTCGTCACTTGCAGGGGAAGTTCCTCTGGTCACTTGATCGCACTCCACCGATGCGGAACTCGTATTATTAAATAGGAACTCATATTATCAAAAAGGAACTCATCAAAAAGGAACACTCATATTATGAAATAGGAACTCAAAAAGGAACACTCGTATTATCAAAAGGAACACTCGTATTATCAAAAGGAACACTCATATTATTAAATAGGAACTCATTAATAGGAACACTCATATAAACATCAGCGGTTTGGAGGAGACTTTATTGAAAGGAAATCTTTACCACAGAAACCCACATGCGAGCAACATGGATTTCTACAATGGATCCTGATCGCTCTCGAGTCAAGGAGATGACGACCCCCGCACCTTCAAGACATACCCATATGGTTACCAGTGAGAGATACTTGGGGATGAACATTAAGGAACACTCAGGAAAACGTTCTTTGTAAAAACAAATTAATAAAAAATTTATTTTTTTATTCGTGTTGTTTTTCAAAAGGACCACCCCCTCTTCACCCACTTGGACTTTGGACTTTTGAGCCCGCGTTTTCTCCGCGGTTTTTACCCACCTTGAGCCCACCATCCATTTTTTCCACTGGTCAGCGGTTTTCACCCACCTTGAGCCCACCATCCATTTTTTTTTCCACTGGGCAGCGGTTTTTACCCATCTTGAGCCCACGATCGATTTTTTCCACTGGTCAGCGGTTTCCCCTCTCAAATCACGTGACTTCCGGTTGTATGAGCCCGCGATCCTTTTTATCCACTGGTCAGCGGTTTCCCTCACCGGAAATGCTATGACGTCATCACTTTGCTCTCGACCAATCAGAAGCCAGCATTAGGACCCAAACGAGCCGACCTTACTACTGTCACGTGATCGATTTGGACCAATGGGAGCACGCCAAAATTTAGCGTTGTGCTATAGTGTGCTGTATAAGACAAGTAGTGTCAAGTAGTGCCAACGCTAAATGGAAGCTATTGAGCTATCATAATTAGGTTCCTCTGTTAAAGGATGCTGACAAGTTGCAATTGGCATTCAGTATCGATATTGCTGAAATTCAGGTCACATTGTCACACGTGAACCGAACAACTGGCCTAGACTGCCACGAATCTCTTTGCAGCCGTTCAGTGGTTAGAGCACCCGACGGGTGAACGGAGGGTCACAGGAGATTGAACTCCGGTCGGAAACTCAGTCTTTGTGGTCACATACTAGTAACAAACTGACTACAATTCACTTCGACATACATGTTAGTCCTAAGAATTTGCTATTGAAAGACAAAGGCTTTTGGTGTGTTTTGTTTCTGGTATCATGATGCATGAAACTGTACAGAGAAATAAGAACGTGATCACTAGTAGGGCTTACTTGGGGTGTTTCATTTCCACTTCAAGTACGATCTCCGGAGGAATCTCAAACCATTCAGGATCTCCGCCATGAGCTTGAAGAACTAAAGGCAGAACATCAAAATTGCCACCCTTGCCTTCCCAACCAAGTTGTTCACATATCTGTAAAAAAAAAGAAACAAATAAAACTTCCTGCTGCGGCATTTGCGTAAGGCGCATGCGTCACAACGACATCGTCTCCGGGTTTCTCTTCCGTTAGCACTATCCGGGTTGAATTTCCATCGGGCTGAAACTTTCTTAACGCAATTGCAAAGGGGCTGCTCAAAAAACTAGGATGATTTTTTCAGCCCCGGCAGGAATTCTTCATATGATAATACCCTTAAATTGTTTTCCTGTACCCTTAAATTGTTTTCCGGAGTCTGATAAAACAAAGTTTTTTAAGAAAATATGCAAAGTACAAAATGTAAAAAACGTTCTTTAAAAAAAGAACGTGCACTTCGAAGACGTGCACTTGGCTACCCCAGCCTAATTTACCAATTCAACTCAAACAAATAACAAATAACAGGCTAAAAATCTCAAAACGCCAGGATTCAAACTCGGCCGTATGGACAAACTAGACCAGCCTGAGCTCAGAGCGGGACTTGTACCCGCGACCTCCGGATCTCTAGTCCACCGCCCTGATGGCGTGTCGACGAACTCCCTTTCAAATTGTGTGAAAAAGAGACCCTACACAAAGTACTGACCCTCGGTGAGACCCACCAGGTGTTCTATATCAGCCTATATTTCCAATCTAGAGATGAGTGTTTACCTCAGTGAACTCTACGTTGCCGCGGTCTCCGATGACAGAGCCATCCGGTTGTTTGTAACCAGCGTAACGGATCAGCTGAGGGTTCCACACACGGAAGTCTTTGAAAGGAGCTTTCCTTTGAGGAAAGATGGTTATAGTGGACCTGCGAAAAAAAACGTTTGAAAAAGGTTTAATATGGTTTCAGCAGACTATGCCGTCATGTGAGTGGTCCACGTATTTGCATGTATCCCATGTAAAGTGTTTTAGATAAAGACCTTTACTGAACAATATTCATTACCATAGTTTCACGAAATACGAAACTCTAACAGGTTTATTTCAAATGGAATCAGATACACAAAACCTGCTTTTAGGTTTTCCTACCACCGGAGTCTGAAATGAGTAAATTATAGAGAATTGAGATAAAGGAGTCCACAGTTTAAGCCAAAAGGATCGACTGCTGCCTGACTCTTTGGTAAAGAATAAAAATTACACGACCTGGCAAAAATGGACGGAAGGGGTTCCAGATGCCTTGTTCCTCTTCAGTGGATTACGATAGTTGTGTGACTGTGTTTGAGTTATTAGAAACCGATAAATCCATGTATGTAAGCACTGAGGTAAGTACAACATAAGGGTACCTGAGGTTGCCTTTGTTTGTGCCGTACTTTATGTGTTTAACAAGGGCCTCAAACATTTCTGAGGGAGTGTTCACATCTCGGGCATCAAAAACCTGAAAGTGAAAAGTTGTTTGAGATCATGGAGTTGGCAGGCTCTTCATTATGTTGATTACCTGAGCTTTCTCTCGGACTTGCAGGTTTCGATGTTACCATGCTGGCTCGGATATGCCGTCGCTGAAGAGCTAGACCATCCCCCTACGTCTCCTCCTCCTCCTCCTTCTTTCTTCTCCTTCTCTTTCTTCCTTCTCTTCCTCCTCCTCCTCCTCATCATCATCCTTCTCATCATCATCATCATCATCATCATCATCATCATCATCATCATCATCATCATCACCGTCATCACATGAAGACGAGCTTAGTGGGTGGGGGGCGGGGGGTATTAACGATCTACCGTATCATGAGGTGCCTGGGGCCCCGTTAGCTGCGGTATACATGACCTACCGGTGTGTGGATTTGCTCTGATATTCAGCAACCCAGTCTCACAGTGGCTATCACTTGTTAATCTCGCAGCGCTCCAGACGAGTGTTAGCTGGGTGAAGGAAGTTTGGTCAAGGAGATGGCTACTCTAAACTTAAACCAGTTTATGGCAGTGTATAAGGAGGCATCTTTGGGTGTCATCCCCTTTGTTATTGAAATGACGAAGTGACCAGGAAGATTAAAACTTTTTAAGACTGATCGTGAGGCATCTTTGTTAATGTTTTCGAAGTGTCCTTTTCCTTTCCACCGTTAGGCGAAACATAAATTAAAGATTATGGCCATTCAAATGAAAGCTATAAATTAATACTTTCCAGTGGTGCTTTTTGTTTGTTTCTTTCAAATTTCATAGGTGGAAATTTGGACGACATTTACTGAATTTGTACATAAGTAGTACTCTGACCATCTAAAGGGTTATCAAAACAGATCTGTTAACTAAGTCTTCTTTCTATGTCACCAGTGCCCAGGAAGCGCAATAATCAAGCTTACATGTAATTTATTCCACTGTATTCGTCCTATGCACCTTGGCGCGTTCCTCCAAGCCAATCGACTTCCAAATATCAGCTCCTTCTCTGTCAGGTCATAGGTTCCAGTCTCTTCAATCTCTTTCATTACCTCGGCCACACGCTGCTGATGGGCCGGACTGTTCTCGCTGAAAACAAGAGAAAAAAATTATGGGCGAGGGAAGTGTAGAAAAAACATTACAAATCGAAATTGAAGTACTCTACCGCAGAAATATCACTTGCTTTCCTGTTCAACAACTGTTTGGGGTTTTTCATCTTGCTAGGGGGAAAGGGATTACAAAGAAAAGCCCTTGTTACCAGCAAGTCAGTCAGTCAGTCAGTCAGTCAGTCAGTCAGTCAGTCAGTCAGTCAGTCAGTCAGTCAGTCAGTCAGTCAGTCAGTCAGTCAGTTGGTCAGTCAGTTGGTCAGTCAGTCAGTCAGCCAAAACGTTAGTCAAGTGTCTAGCTAATTGGCGACACAAACAATAAAAGATAAGAATCTATTAGGGTGGGCCATTTCTGACTTCCCTGTTACAGCCTCTCCATCAAAGGAAGGCCTGGTACACAACCACCCATGTGTAAAACGAGTTTTATTGAAAGAGACTAAAGGCATTTCGGATGTGGCCGAATAGTTATTAGGTATAGCTATAAATTTATTTTCAGACGGTTAACATGGTTCGCATAGGGCAATATGGTTGTTAGTGCCATGCACTATTTAAACAATAGAGCTCTTCTGTGGAAGGCACTATCGTGTGATAGGTTGCCCGAGGAAATTTGATGTTTACAACAAATATTAGCCTGAGAACGTAGTTCGAGGGCTTATGTGAAGTTTGAACATCAAATTTCCGAGGGAACCTATCACACATAGGGCCTGAGACAGAAGGACTCTATTGTTTTTATTGTACAACGCTAAATTTTAAGAGAAAATTGCCAAAAACGGGCACTATGCGCTGATAGTCGCCCGCTGAGGAGAGACACTATTGCGTCACGTGATCGATTTCAACCAATGGGAACACCCCAAAACTTCTGCATTGTACTATAATTAGACTATATAGTATTACCCTCTTTGGACAAAGTTTCATTGAATGATGGACCTATTGATCTGTGTATTGATTGATTTGATCGATAGATCAATTGATTAGTAGAGCTGCTACCACACTTACAGCTTCATGGATCCATAATACTGCTGTAAGAAGTCCTCGGCATGCACCTTGACCTCTTCTGCTTCCCTAGGTACCCCATAGTGCCTCTTAGGGAACCCGCCATAAGGGTTCATCAAGGAGCCTAAACAACGGCCCGCAGAGCAGTGTAAAGGCTGTAGAGAGAAACAGTAGCGTTGGCTCATGTTACAAATGCAACAGATCTAGGGCGCATTTTGAGACTACTTTGGCAAGGTAGTTCTAGCTTTTGAGCCTGTGGATGAAGTGTGGCCATTCAAATGAAAACTATATTGAGCAATATCTACCTAGCTCCAGTGCTGTTTATTATGTTGTCGAGGTGGTTCTAACTTTGAGAATGTGGATAAAATCCTTAGTCTGACCATTCAAAGGAAAGCTACTGATCGAGTATTACTTTTCTTTGGTGCTGTACAAGGTCCTTTTAAGTTTTGAGTATGTGGATAAAACCCTAAAAAAACATTTAATTGCAACTTCTTTACACATCCGACATCACACATCTTTTCTTTACAAAAGGAATCAAACGTCAAGTGTCCAATTTCACCAATTTGAATAACTAACATGTGTATAACCCATCTTTAACTAGAAGCTACATTTCACTAATTAATTTTAATCAACTTCCTCATCTTTGGAATCAATCCCTTAATTAATTGCATCATTATTACAAAAATAAACAGCATTTTGGTAGGTTTTCTTGATTTAATCAACGGTGTGGGTACCCATTGTTAAATCTGGATCATTAAAATGTGTAGCAAAGTTTCTCAAATTGTCTATAGGAAACAACACGTTGACAGAAATCAGGCTTGAACCGCCGACTTTCAGATCTAAAGTCAGCGGGCTTTCAAGCGCGCCTCTATACTAAAAAACAATAACAGAACAGTACATCTTCTCAACTTACCTCTATCGCCTTTTGGTGAAGAGTATCCGTGGTGAACGTTTGATCCATGACGTGTTGTAGCTTGATAAACTTTGGCTGTTGGTAATTCGACGTAGCATTGGTAACTGGGCATTTATGGACGCCAGTTGTTTCGCTGCGGACCTCATTTTTGTTGTCTGAGTGATCAACCTGTCGTTCCTTTTCTGCACTTCCATTTAAAGCCGGCTTCTCTTTCTCCGATTTTTTGGCCTCTTGTTTTTCTCCATTCACCTTTTCGTCTACGCTCGAAGAACCATCTGCAGGCGTTTCTGATTTCGTACTTGGCACTGCCTCTACCAGTTCTCTTTCCTTCGATGCCAAATTCTCTTTCTCTGATTTTTTCGGTTCCTGCTTTTCTCCATTCATCTTTTCGTCCATGCCCGTGGTACCATCCACACGGATTTTTGGTTTCGTACTTCGCACCGTCTTCACAACTCCTTCCTTGTCGAACGCCGTCTCCAGATAAGCTTGAAACCCGTCTCCGGCGCGAATTTTTAACGCCACCGTCTCGCCAGCTGGAACTTTGTCAAGAATTTCCAAAGCCTTTACATATGGCACTTTTTCTAAAGACTTGCCATTAACTTCGAGAATAACGTCTCCTTCTTCAATGAAA
Source organism: Siderastrea radians (assembly GCA_964017195.1). Classification (NCBI taxonomy): domain Eukaryota; kingdom Metazoa; phylum Cnidaria; class Anthozoa; order Scleractinia; family Rhizangiidae; genus Siderastrea; species Siderastrea radians. Next base: position 7,792,911 of record OZ024897.1, on the reverse strand, counting down.
CCCGTCTCATGTGCCATGCTACCTTTCACAACGTGCGACACAGCGAGATACGGACTCGCGTTCCTGGCCAAAAAGCCCACTCCCCCTTGCTTGCGTTTGACAAGACTCACTGTTATTGTGCCTTCGTTTGAATCGCCGTCCATTTTGTCGAACTTTTTCACCGTTGATCGTACCTGAGAAAGACAAGAACAGACATTCGTCGAGAAAAAGCCAGGTCACGTTATTTTAGCTGCAATGTTTCCGAAACCAGAGCGCGTAATTCATATTGATATCAAAACATCGAGCGTTGCGTTTTAGAAATATTTTCTCGTCGCCTAGCCTGACCATCACATGTCAAACAAAGCTCTCCACATTTCACAGTTAATTAGCGCGATTTTGTTTAGTTGAATTTTTATCGGCCAAGACAAGCATCTCAGTTATGATCGCTTTTTGTCCGCAGACATTTTTCAGAGTGTGATAAACACATTTTCATTATGACGGAGGTGATGATCTGGTAAGTCGTTTCTTGGACGAACGTTAAGTTCATGAACATTGAACATTTTGCGAGAATGGCGGCTGCAACTGAAAGTCAAAGATACCGGTCTTGGCACCAAGCAGGCAAGCCCTACTAAGAATGATGCTGCCCTGAAGGGTCTGTTTCTCTAGCACCAATTACAGTGCTGCTCAAGTTTACTCCGTTCATTCTGCTGTCGGAAGCGAAATAAAGAAATAGTCCAGGGTGACACCTAGACCCTCATCTAGTTGGTTGTACACCCGAGGGTCAGTGGCAGACTGCCTGTCACCGGCTGTTTAAGCCAATTATTTTTAAATCCACTTGTCAAGAACAAACTCAGTAACGAAACCACAATACATGTGACAATTATTTTTAGAAGATCAATAAACTCACTTATTTAGTGATCGTCGTAAAACAGTCTTGTGCACTCCGTGATATGAAATAACATTTTACATGTGAAAGGAAATTCAGTTGTTAAATTAGCAATCTATAAAATTTTGTGTCTGCTGCTAATGTGCAATGCTTGTAATTACTATATATTTTGACTGGTCTGTCCTTCCGACGTCTGAAATCACGAGATTCACCAAATTTGAAACCACAGCTCGGACCAACACAAAGTGACTACCACCAGGATTAAACAACCGCAAAGAAAAACTTGTCTACGCCGAGAACATGGCAAAATAGCTTATTTCAAATGGCGTCGCACGATTGTGACTTAGACTTGGTGTTGTGCTGTTGTCTGTCGTGAAATGCAATTTTTTACTTGCACAAGCTTGAAGTTGACTCACTAAAACATGAAATAAAAGGAATAACAGCTTTTGGATATGGTTTCTCTAGGTTTAGGACCACCTATCAATGTAAATGTTTCGTCATCAGTCTCCCTCTTTTAATTTTGACTTTGTATAAGGTGATGGATTTTCAATTAGAGTGGACCCGATATAACCAAGTCCCCGTTATAGCCAACGATAAACTTCAGCTTGGCCAAAGTTACAGCAAAATCCCTAACATAAAGAACACAATCAAAAAGCCCAAACGTAAAATTTACGATTAAACCGAAAGCTGAGTGGTGCGGCATAACACTGTTTAATTTTAAGGCAAAATAATTATCAGCCGAACCCTGATATGACGAAGAATTTGGTGGTTTTCCCACAAATTCATTTTAACGCGATTTCGTTAACAATGAACCCCCGTTGTAACGAACACATTTTCCCAGTCACTCGACGCTTCGTTTGTCGGGGTTCCACTGTATTCAATTATACTGAACACGGTAAAAATTATCCTCATCTAGTGGTCCCCCTATTCCCGCAACGCGAATGGATAAAAAAATTGTCAATACAAACTGGACAGACGAATAACAAAAATTAAAGCAGATGCAAAGCTTCGCGCATGTGCATTAACGATTTCGCGTCACCTTTACGTTACATCTAGAGCTGCCAACTAAAAAGAACGAGCTAGGGACCAAAAAGCCTTTCTAGGGGAGGCAGGGGATAAACGCGTACATGACGACGTTGACGAAGTGTCAATGGGTAACGTTTGAACCAAGCTTCGCTGGCCTGGTGCATGTACGTGGCATTCTCTTATTTATTTATTTATTTATTTATTTAATTAATTAATTATTTATTTATTTTGCCAGGAGCGACCAGGATGACCAATATGGCCAGGAGCTTCCTTCACGTATGCTTTGATATTTTGGAATGCAAAGGCAAATTCTCAAAAGCGCTGAAAGCAAAGATAACTCAGTTTAAGAGACAAATTAGCAGATAAACACCCAACGTTCCTAGCGAAAGGTGACTTTGATGTCTGCACCATCTGCCCAACGTAACCAAAATTCCACTTCCGTCCTCGTAATCCTGCACCTTATCCCCAAACTACCTGTTTTGTTCTATTCTGCGGAATATTTTTATCCAATTTAGTTGTATATTTGGTGGCCTTTTGATATATAACAACTTGAGGAAGGAAGTAAGCAAAATTTCGATGTTTTGCAGGTGGTACCCCTTTAACTAAAAAAAATTATTGCGCTCTGTCTCCAGCTTTCTGTGTATCTTCCGGTCGTTCATTCTATGCTATCCCATGAGACCTTTTCATTTTCATGTCCATCGGTGCTTAGATGTTTGCTTTTCACTGAATTTAAACTTAGATTTTTTCCGATTCTCTTTCATTTGTATTCAAACTATATTTCAGTTAAGAAAGATGGAATATTCAGTTTGTCACGAGCGTGGGACAAAGAAAAAATCTGAGTCCCAGACGGGAATCGAACCCACGGCCTCCCGTTTACCCGTCGGGCGCTCTAGCCACTGAGCTACTGGGAGACTCGTGGCGAGCGAGGTCATATTTACTGAGTTCGTTGTGACACGCGTCCTGCATACTGGTCAACTCAAGAATGGGTTATTTGTGTAACTTTTTGATCGTTCAGTAATTTCAACAGCTGAGCCGAGCTCTCTCATATTCTAATAATCTACATTTTTTATTGGTTTGGGAAAAGTAGCAAAATAAGAAAAATCAAGAGCGTACACATGAAACGAACAAAGTACAAAGAAATGTTTCATAACTCGAGATATTTTGTAGAAGCCGCTTTTCATCTTTAAACTGAATCGATTTGTCTTTCGAATTAAAATACGTCTGAAAGACCTGCATTTTCTCCTCAACTAATTGAAATAAGACAAAACAAAAAACTTTTAATCAATCGAAAAACTATCATTATACACTTCCATATTTGGTAATTTTTTAATTGTCCATTAATTAGACCAATAATGTTATGAGACAAAGGAATTTTACCCTCAAAATTAGAAAATAAAGTATTTAAAAACGTATATTCCATACGAGTAAATTAAGAGAAGAAATGAAAATATCAAAACAAAAAACGTTAAAAGTTTTCAAGACTAACCGTTTTTATTCTTTCAGTGAAATAACAGTAAATAAGTTTTATTTCCTTATTGTGGTATTTCTTGATTATCCAGTAATTACAAAACCGAAGTAATTGGCGTTCTTCGTTGTCCCGAGCATTGAAATTAAAATAAAACAAGCGACGATTAAAAAGAGAAAGTTATTCGAACTAGGCAAAATATAGCACTTGCATAACTTGAACATATCTATAGAATTATCCCTTTGTGAGACTTTCGTGGAAGGTCTTTTGGGTTAAAATAAGTGATCATAATTAAAGTGTTGCAAACCAACCAAGCAGGTTTTTTGGCTAGTTACAACATATGACCACACATAACATAAAGATTCCCAATAAGTAGGCTAAAGTTTTTGAGGCTCGCATGTAAATAAAATCACGTTAATCTTTTTTTTTTGATCACGTTTAGCAGGAATTACAATGAAAATAACGAGGCCGACAAAGTCCTCCGTTGCTCTGGGCACTGAAAGTATGTAAAATAAAACAACCGTCGATTAAAACGAGGAAGTGTCCCAAACCAGAGGATGTACAACACTGCCATGACTTCCATATCTATTGAAACAGCCGTTTGTTCTGCTTTCATGAATGATCATGCTAAGCCTACCACCAGTTCCAGTTTCTTTTGGCTAATTTCAACGTAAGACCGCACAGAACATAAAGCCTTCAATTAGGCAAGCAACAATTTTTGAGATTCGCATGCACCTAAGATCACATTTTCTTTAAAGAACCTTTAGCAGACCTTGCAGCTTATTGGTGCATAATATGATCACCAACATCGATCTTGGAGCAGGAGAAAACAAAAGTTATGTCTTATTCGTTACTCATAAGCGTTAAACGTTTCACCGATCACAACCCAAAATGTTAAATTGCAGAAACGAAAGAAGTAAATATTAAGAAGTGTGCACCTTACAGAAACTTAGCATTTTTTCAGAATGATATTAGAAAATCAAATTCCGAATTGTGGCTAAAACTAAAAGTAATGATGCCAGATCTTCAGAAATCCCACTCCTAAATCGAATATTTATTTTAATAAATAATGAGCTGAAGTCCTCAAAATAAGTAATGCACGAAATTGGTTCGATTATCGACGATTAACACCGACAATACGCAGACATAGTAGATTTTCATGCATACAACTATAAAAACACACTACTCGTTTAACCCTTTCCCTAAAAGTGCTCAAACTGGAAATAAATTAAATTAAATCTTAGTTTGTAAGATCTCAAGAAACAAACAGTGACCACATTGACCAGAAAGTAAGCAAGAAAGTACGTTTCATTTAAAGCAGAAGATTAAGGCAGAAGATAAAGCAGCTGGTGAGGCTAGTCTGTAGGAGTAGAAAAGGCGGAAGACGTTTTTTCTTCAACTCTGTTGTTCTTAACCCTATCCAGACCAGTGAACAGGCCCCAAGGGACTTCAAACGTTTATGTCCTTTTGCTAAATATTTAAGAAAATACTCCAAATCAGGCGATTTCTCCTAAAATTTATCAGGCAACAATTCAAGATGACACGTCATTGTTGACGGGATATGATTTTCCATAGCAACCACATTGTGACGGGCAAGTTTTTTTCAAACCTTTTATTTATTTATTTTTGCTTTAATTGGAAATTTTAAACTTTTTTGTTGCGACTTTTAAATTTTTATATCACATAAGCATTTATAATTGGTCTTGATTATGTTGTAGTCAACTTTGACGGTTTTCTGAAGTTTCGAAGAAAAAGGGTGAAATCCAAGATGGCGGCTGTTCCGTAATCATGACGTATTTCTACGTCATATGAGGTCATCATCTCCTTTTTCGCGAGCCAAAGAGAGCACCTTTGACCGTGCTATACACCCTCTAAGTTTCTTTGTCAGAGTTTTAATTCTCTTAAAGTTTTAGAGGGGTACGCGAATTAGTTGGTTAGCATTCACGACATTCGTTAGCACAGCGTCAATTTTGAAAGAACTTTTGTTTCGCAGAACATCTCCATCGAGAATTTTATTTTCACCGGAGATACATTGCAAGATCGGTAGGACAACCGCCATCTTGGATTTTGTGGAATTTTCTTTTCTTTCTTTCTTTCTTTCTTTCTTTCTTTCTTTCTTTCTTTCTTTCTTTCTTTCTTTCTTTCTTTCTTTCTTTCTTTCTTTCTTTCTTTCTTTCCTTCTTTCTTTCTTTCTTTCTTTCTTTCTGTCTTTCTTTCTTTTTTTTTTGATAAGACATACACTACGAGATCGGTCGCACATCGCCAACTTGCATTTTTTTAAACTGAGACAAAACGAATCGGCATATATGATGTACTGAAGTGCTCAAAATGCTTCACAGTGCGATTTCAAATAACATTTACGGCAAACAACATCAACGCCAATAACAACAACAATAACAACAAAGACGGCGCATGTGACTTCCTAGTTTCAATATTTTTAGGCAAAAAACGTGCTCGGTTATCAAGATCTCCAAGGTAAAAAGCTCATTCACTTTTGTGCACGGGTTCCTTCCAAAACTTAAAGCAATATTTAGAAGCGAAAGAAAGTAACCTTATTACGAATCCTACCATAATTCAAACAAAGTGGAATCCCCAGCGAGCGAGGTCAGCAAAGTAATTTATATCATTATTTAATACGGATCTATATTTACCACTTGTAGAGTAATACAATAAATAATAATTCTTTTAAGAGGACCGTGTTTTTCTAATAAGTTTACAACGACGTAAAGTTAACCTTTTCAGTCTCAGAGCCAGACGCGATTGCAACGTTTTATATATTGACCATTTAAATGAAAGCTATTCAGTAGTACCTTCCTGTGGTACTGTCTACTATACTGTACAAGATGGTTCTGATTCCTGAGTCTGTGTTTCAAAATAATAAAAGCAAATAAAAGCAGTATTTTCCCGTAGTACTATCAATTATGCTGTACAAGGTTATTGTATAAAGAGCAGTGTCTTCCAGAGATCTTATTCGTTTATAGATTTTACCATAGCTTCTGATTTTCGCCAAGTATTAATTTAACCCTTTAATCCCTGATATAAAAATGCATATTCTCCTTACTTTTCTCATACATTTCTTATGGAACTAGACAGGAGAATTTGTCTAAATATCAAGACATCTTAATTATCATTAGTGACCACTTTCTTTACTCTTATGACTTGAATGTTTGAACAAGTATTGATAATGATAAGAGAAATTTCATTTTCGTCACTGTTAGGGCTTAAAGGGTTAAAGAAAAGTTTAACTTTGGTGGCATTCGTACAAGGAAAGGGTTAAACAAAAGATGAAATAAAATTATATCTTGGTCAGCTAAAGGGCTTATCCCTTTAAGCCCGAACAGTGACGAAAATGAAATTTCTCTTTGCTTTATCACTACCTGTTCAAACATTCAAGTGATGAGAATAAAGAAAGTGATCAGCAAGGATAAGATGTCTTGATATTTACACAAATTCTCCTCACTAGTTCCATAAGAAATGTATGGAAAACAGTAAGGAGAATATGCATTTTTATATCAGGGCTTAAACGGTTAAGGGACAATGAGATGGCGAACAGGTGTAATAGTCTTGACGTGACCCATGGCACGACCCGGTCGCTAAACTGAAATACTGAAAACCCTAAACCCCTGAATTCTTAAGAGCGCTCAAAAGTTCAGTTTAACCAAAGTCACACATTTAAATGACGAAAAACAAACCGCGCCGCTAGAAGAAAACAAAGCTCTTACTTGAATGGCCCAACCTGCAGGATTTTGATTCCTCCACAGATTTAAAAGTAGAAAGCACAAAAATAGAACAAGGTTTGGTTCTAAGAGGATTAAAGGCTTACAATAAAATTACTATAAGGAACTAAAAAAATAAAAGGGTCGGGGTGAACATTTGCTTCAACTATTCACCATAGAGTCAAGGCCTCTTTCAAGTAGCTAGCATGGTTTTAACTCTTGAATCTGTGGACGAAATCCTCAAAGGTGTAGCCATTCAAATGAAAGCGTCTGAGCAGTAATTTCCTTCGGTTTTGTTTGTTTCTCAATGTTTTGCAAAATGAAATTTCCTTGTTGTTTTCGTTGTTTTCATCTTTAATCCAAAAGACGTTGATTTACATGGGTAAAATGATACGGAAAAAGTGAAAACAGAAATCAAGTTATTTCCCCGTAGCAGCTGCCTATTTCGGTGACAGTTTTTCGATACTTTGACGCATATAAAACCAAAAATTGAGATGGCATATTTAAAAATCAACTTTTTGTTTTCTTTACATGACACACAATAAAACTCAAAAGAGAACAAATGAAACAGAAATGGACGTCTCACTTACCAGTTTAACGGACTATCTAAAGCGAAAATTTGACGCGGGTTTTTCGTGTTTAGAATTCACAATGTACCACTGCTTTTCCGACACCTTTATTTGACAGCAGTGAAATAAGACAGACTCAGATTTATAGAAGCATCACGACTCGGTGACACGATTTACACAAAGCTAATTAAATTTTAACACTAGCTTTCGCGGGGGAAAAGGAAAACAAATCGCGGTTAACCTGCCAAATAAATAAACCATCACAGAACTTATCACTTATGACAAATGATAACGATTCTACAAGAGAAAAGGTTTCTTCGCTTTAACTTTTCCCCGAAGGTGTTTTGAATTTTGGCGGTGCGAAGACGGAAAGCAAGAATTATTATTCCATGATTGTATTATTACCATCGTAAAAGTCTCGTTCCTTAGAACCTTAACTTTGAGAAAACGACTTAAAGAAGCCTTATTGCGTATTTCATTATTCTAAAACCCTACAGCTATTACATTATTTCACGGTCCCACAATTTTCATTATTCTTTCGTACTACGTCCTAGGAATAGAATTCCTGGAATTTTTCGATTTTTCTTGAGTTTAGACTTTTAGAACTCGCCAAAGTCTTATTTTTTCATTCTTTTTTTTAAAACCAATTTATTTAACACAGGGCATAATGGCTGCTATGCTCTGCCAAAATAATGTTTGTACAGTGGAATTAAGGGGTCGATTTTATTTAAAAGGAAGCGCTTTCTTTGTAATTCATCACTTAACCTTTCACTCTAATGTGTATTCCTTTCTGTGGTACTGTTTATTATGATCTACAGGGTTTGTAGATGAGATCCTAAAGTGTGACCACACGAAAGCTATTGAGCAGTACTTTCTTGCGGTTTTGTTTTTTGTACTGAACAGTGTGATTCTTAATTTTGTCTGTGGGTGTCCATTCAAATAAGATATATTGAACAGTGCTTTCTCGCTCGGAGGTCGGTTAATTTTTGGTAATCTCTAATTTGGTAATTTGGCTTCAGGTGTAACAAGGGAACTTTTACCACCATTTTTTCACCTTGACTGATTAAACACACGAATGAAATACTACTGGCGGAAGATGAAACCACAAAAGTAGAGCGATAAGAATTTCCATCTAACAGTTGATCTCTTTCCCGGCTGCTTAACCCAGATTTACATCTGCAAGTTTTATTATCTCTGTTATTTATGCAATATTTACTTTTAAGCCAGAAATGGCAACAATTCAATACTCTTTCGGAAGAGATTCACTACGCATTTGACTGAAACTGCAAATATTTGTTGAGGTGAAAATCTACTGATTACAAAACTCTTTGTATAGTGTATTGCACGATTTTGCTTGATGGTCATTAAATCGACGCCCGAAACCGGAGAGAAATCTGATAAGCAATCAAGATAATTCATAACAGTGCCCTTGGAAAACACAGACACACAATACGTGTAGAAGCGATTACGTTTCATCCTTTTTGTCATCCTTCTTTTTGGACTTTGTCTAAGTTATAAATTCAAAACAAATCGGACATGGTTTGAGACTCGTGGCGAGTAATGTGTCAGAATTTTTGTTTCGTGTCAAAACGATTACCAGTCAAAACTGATAAAATGTGCTGGCCTGTTAATGATAGAAATTATGGAAGACATTTATAGATATAGTAGATATACCTTGAATGGAGCGTTTTCTTTCATCTCGTGTTCCCTTGTCATAATTAGTTATCTGTTCTCCTTGCTTTCTTGAAAACCTGTTAGTTTGACTACAACCGATAATCCAGTATTTTGTTTTTAAGTAGCCAAAATTGATCGTGGAACAGAAAATCTGCTAGCCAGACCTAAGTTGTCACTAGTCTTTCGCTAGTTGGCTACCGTTACTGTCGATCCCTGACTTGTCAAATTTTGTTTATTGGTTTTATTAATGCTCGTAACACTGTAAATAGATCTTTTCCAATCGTATTTCTCTGCAGAGTGAATACATTATCCAATGTTTATCAAGCAATGACTTTGATCGAGTTGCCGGCCGAACAGCTGCGCCCTAGATCAAAGATGGCTTGACCCTCAGGATAGACGTATCAAGGTACAGATATCAAGTTCCCACAAGACAATACTTCATTGTTCCTTCCTCATAATATTCAGAAATCATTCATTCAATCATTCTTGTTTGCGTGCTTCCATTCTTCTGCGTGCTGTTGCGTGCTTGCGTTCTTCGGCGTTCTCATGCGTGCTTTCCAAGCAACGCGGCGTGCTTGCGTTCTTCGGCGTTCTCTTGCGTGCTTTCCAAGCAACGTGAATTACTTGCGTGATTGAGTTCTCGCGTGCTTCTCAAGCACATGGTGTACTCGCGTGCTTGCGAGCTTGCTTGCCTTCTTCATTGATTGCTTAGTTAAGGGGCGGACACACGATGCATCATTGCACGCAACATTGCACATCACGAAGTTGCAAGCAATGTTGCAGATGATGGACACACGGTGAAACAGTTGCGCATGATGTTGCAGAAGTAGGAGCCGATTCTACTTCTGCAACAGTTGCACGCAACGTTGCGCGCAACAATTTCAAGGGTGGACACACGGTGCAACATTGCGTGTGTCCAGGCCTTTACTCCTTTGCTTGCTCGCTTCCTTCCTTGGCTGCTGGCTTGTCTGCTTACTTTTTTACCACAAGGATTGGAACATTCTAGACAAATCGTCCTAAATTATCCTTAAAATATTAAAAGGGAAAAACATTTTTCATTGCGGGGTACTTTTAAGTTTTTTATTTCAACAAAAATTGTCTGAGCTTTATGCACTCCCACACAAGACCTAACAACAATTTCTTTTAGATGCAAAAGCTACCTATTAAAAAGTTAATTTAAAAAAAGAACTAATCCTTTAAAAACCAGATAATAAGGAATCTCAAACTGACAAGAGAAAGCTTAACTTTAAAAAACTTCAGTATCAAAAACGTGAACTTGCTAATTCACAGCTTCAAACCCTATCACATGCTATCTCCACTCCACATTAATACATTAATAAATTTCGGCTCAATGCAGATTGTTGGCCATTGCCTACACAGTCAAGTGTAGACCTTAATAATCGCCATTTTCGCTTAATTTCAACTCATACTTCATTATTGATACTGGAAATAAGGTTCGGTGTTCAGCCGTGGAGACCCAGAACTCTAGCATGTCGGAGGACCATCTAGAGAACGTACTGCCAATTTAATGTCCCCTGGTAAATTGAATTTGACAACAGCTAGAATATACTCGCGAAAAAAAGCTAGTAATTGTATGTAAAAGATGCATTTTTCAGTGAGTCAAACAGACGTACTCGAAAACAAAAAGAAATCCGAGTTCTCTTAACGCACGTCGAACCTATGGCCTTCCCGATTACTAGTCTCGATGCCCTACCGCTGAGCTATAGGAGACTCGTGGGAGCTAGGCTTTCAAACTTTGTGATATCCTGTCTCTAAGTACTGTTTCGAATGGTTATACCAGTAAGAATATTTACAAAACTTCGAGCCAGGTCTGGCGCCTTGTACTGCTTTGTATGTCAGCAAAAACTCTAATAAGGAAAGCATTTTAGCCTTTTCCAAAATTTTGTAATCAACAGATTTTCACTGTGGCATTAAGTGATTTCGTCATGGACGTAATCGCTTAAAACTGTTGTACCCTTCTATTGTAACTTTTAATTGATATGTCTGCTTTAATCATAATTTAACGATGCTTATTGTGTAATGTAAAAAAAGTGGGAAACAGGCAAGAAATACGTCGACCAATGATATATGGTTACCTCAAATTGTGGAATGCCCTGCTCAAAACCATGAAGGGTGCAACCTACTCTAGTACCTTTAAACCAATGATTGTGAAAACATCTTTTCACTGGATTCTAGCATTACTGTCAAATCAACTCAGTTAGCTTTGTGTACCAAAACTACAGCGTAGACATTTCTGAATTTCAATGGCTCGATCAATGTCAATCCCTTTGTGCACACTTGCGTCGTTTGTTGTGGATACAAGAAACGTGGGTACGCAAACAGGAAAACCAACAAATAACCCCTGCACTAGTTACACTTCAGTGTCCTCGTTTGCCGGGGTTGCTAGCGTTCCCTTAAATGTTTTGGCTCACTTGTGGTTCAGCTGGGATGGCATGCGCCATTTCACATACTTAAACTTTTTGGGTCGTTAGTGATTCAACTAGGGTGGTATGGTGAATGCATGTCTCGCATGACACGTCGAGTTCGGTAGAGTTCGTAGGTTCATTCTATACTTCTTTTATTGAGGATAGTTATGCTCGGTTTTAGCTAGACTTGGACAAGGAAAGAGCATCAGGGGCCCGTTTCTCGAAAGTCCCGGTAACTTTTCGGGCCCGGAACCATCCTCGGAGACCCAGGGGCAGATAGTCGGGGTGAGAGTCAGATAAAACGGGCGAAATAGGTGCGAGCAGGGGCCTGGTGTGAGCGAAAGTTTACAAGACGGGCGGGAACAGCCCCTGGGAGGATACCTTTAACGGACTAGTTCAAGAGCCTATGTGCGTTCTTGCTTCTGATTGAGCACAAATTTTGAGGCATTGTATTTTTTGTGCCCAATCAGCGATCAGCTTATTTCACCGTTCCTTTCGTCACGTCTTATACAGAGTGTAATGTAATTTAATGTAATAATTTTATGTTTTCTTGTGAATTTTGTTGTGAATAAATTGTGAATTGTGAAATTGGGAAAAGTGTAACTTTGCTAAATCTCGTGCCCAGATCTCATGCACTCGTGCGTACTGAAATAAGCTTTCTGTCTCGTTCGTTCGATAGTTCTACCATCGAAGAAAGTTTCAGTAAAGTGGAACCCACAAAGCCGAGAAATCGAGAATTTTGGAAGGGTACTCAAGGAAAAAGAAAACAAGGAGGATGAAAATCAGTTCGAGGTAGTGCGAAAAGTTCACACCTTACATGTGAACTTTTCATAATACCTCAACCTGATTTTCGGGCTTGTTTTCTTTTTCCTTGATCACCCTTGCCAAATTTCTCGATTTCTCGACTTTTTGGGTTCGCATATCACTAAAGCTTTCTTCGAGGGTAGGCTTATCGAACGAGCGACACAAAAAGTTGATTTCAGCACGCACGAGTGCATGAGATCTGGGTGTAATATTTACGGTAGCAAGACGTCACGAAAGGAACGGGGAAATAAGCTGATCGCTGATTGGGCACAAAAAAATACAAGCAATGCCTCAAAATTTGAGCTCAATGAGAAGCAAGAACGCACATAGGCTCTTGACTAGTCCGTTAAAGGTATCCTCCCAGGGGCTGTTCCCTCCCGTCTTGTAAACGTTCGCTCGCACCAGGCTTCTGCTCGCACCGATTTTGTCCGTTTTATCTGCCTCTCGCCCCGACTATCTGTCCCTGAGTCTCCGAGGACGGTCCGGAACTAATCAAAATCTATAGAATGGCTGGTGTGGATTTTAGCCCGCAAACCAGCTCGACTCGTTTCGTGAACTTCCAATTTTACTGCTTAGCTTTAAAAACTACCAAAATTTGAATCTTTAAGGTAAACCATGCGCTCATAAAATAGCTTTCCGGGCCCGAAAAGTTATCGGGACTTTCGATAAACAGGCCCCAGGACTCGGTTCTCCGGCGTATCGGTTTCGGTTTTTAGGGAGGCTTGCAACAATTTTCTGGCCTTGGGCTGTACCTTTTGAAATTAAAATTTCGCATAGAAGACAAACTTCGATTTTCTTGATACTATACCATCTTTTTAACATACGACCAAAGTTTATTTTTCATTGGTTTCCTAGAAACAGCTGTCACCATAGCAACTGTAATGAACAGCCCCGCGTTTTAAAGAATGTCGACTATCTCGAAATCTAGTCAGACACTTCATGACGAAATTTGAAGTATTTAAACTATCCAACCTTCACAACTTGAATGCGAAATTAGAGAAAAATCTGTAAGACCGTTTTTATGTAAATCATGATTCATTTTTTACGGGCTGATTTTGGTCATTCCTCTTTTCAGTTCAAAGATCTTTTATGATAGCAAAACATTCTCAATGTACATTGAGCTTCCTAGGTGGCTGCAATTTTAAAATATTGATATTTAAAAACTGCTAAAATGAAGCACAAATAAGTCAAAAAGTTCGTAATTTGCATAAATACAGATATTTCTGAAGTGCCCTTACAGATTTTTCTTTTAAATTGCGAGCCGTTAGAACGTTTTTCTTCTGTGGTGAAGGAAAGTAGATAAGGATTGGCCAATCAGAAATAATAGAATCACCCTTAGTGTTTATAAAAAAGCTAATTTTGACTCCAATCTTCAAAGAGGTGTTGAAAATCATCACAAAACAACTACAGCTAAAACTACTGTGAATCATTAGGTTTCTTAGACAAGCAAGAAATCCTTAAAAAGTAAAGAGAATGAAAATAAAATACAATGCCGCATCAGTGCTTCTAATTAGTTCCCTACGATACAAATCAAATTTAATCGGCTTTCTTACCTTTGATTTCTTCTGTCAAAAAGCCTTTCCTCTAGTCTAGCCAATGTTGCTTGTTTTGGCAATTTAGAAATCCGCTTCAAACAATTCAGTCTTTTGTCAAGCTGACGATTTCCAACAAATTGCATTGTTTAAGTTCGACAGGGTAATGCAATATTTAGTTACCTTGTATTCTAAAACAAAACACCTTTAACAGGTCAACACAGTAATCTTAATTTATGCAATAACACTTATTAATGTCGACCCAAATTTGCTGAATAGAAAATATATAGAAAAATTCGCTTACAGAGAACACACATTGAAGGACTCTTGTTCATTTTTAGGACTGTTTGAGTTTCTAGTAATTGAAATGCTACTGTTGGACTTGTTTAACTATTTGACAACGAAAATTGTCCAAGATCAAAATTAAAAAATCACCAAGTCCATTCTAATATAGTCACTCATACTCATCTATATCGCTTAGAACTTGGATCCGTATTATAAAACTCATCTTAATATAGAAAATACAAAAGAAATGAATGCTAAATAAATATCTGTATATAGGGTACAGATTTAGACCTGATTCAAAAAACGTTTCTTTCGATTAACTTGCCTAAAATGATCAGTTAAAGCGCCCGTCAATCAATAAACATGACCATCTGGATGCGCCGAAAGCACTCGGCTCGAGTTTGTAATCGGATGCTACCAGCCTGTCCTTAATTCTGTGAATATCACTAACAATTCCCAAAACTCCGACACCACTAGTGAAACGTTTGCATACAAAATGCTCCTTTACTTTTAGACGTTTTATCGGGCCTAATCTTGCTTCAAACCCCTCTTTGCACTGAGAAACGTGGAAACGAATACCCTATAATAATTGAATATCTGAGGAGTATTATTATAATTATAAAAACTCCAACATTAACTTAGTGAATGTATTTTTCAAATCCCATTGACTTTTATGGACTACTAAGTTAGAACTAAGGTTTTATACTTTAAAATATCAAAAATGCTTTTGCGGTTAACTGAACCAGAAAGAATACAAAGATATTATATCCAATGAAAATCTGAATATAGTCGAACCGTCACCCCTACCCCACCCAATACATAAAAACATAGTTCTCTTTAAAAAAAAGAAAAGAAATCCGCTAACCTGTTTATCTGGGATATTTATCTTTGAGTTTTGTCAGTGTTAAAACACGTTCGAGGCTTTTTCTCATGCGCTGAATAATGGCGACGAGAAGAACGGCTGTAAAAACAGACTGAATCATGTTATTTGTCATATTTGAGTAAGATCAGAGGTTGATCAGGTCGAATTCAGTGGCTGAAAAACGTCAAATCGCAACTGAAAGTTATTGGAAGCGGATTCATAACGCCCGAATCACCAAGCTGTATCCAACCTTAGAATCCTCCCACATGTCCCTTATAGTTTCCTCAATTTGCAGTAATAAACAGCGCAGGGATTATAAAATTGCGTTACTTGTAGATTAACGTGACTGCTTTCATGTTATGACATCGTGAACTAAATATACAGCTCTATTTTTTCCATTCAGTCCAAAATTGCCTCCGTAAACCTGCTAATGATTATCGAAAATTGGTAGGTTTTCAAGCTTGTTTCTAACTATTTGTCTCAAATTCTCGCAACCCGTTTTTCGAATAGCGGACAGATAAACATTTTAGAACATGTTTACACAACTCCCTTGAAAAAAATGCAATAGCCCCACCTTCCATCTCAAGTGGCTGTAGTACATGACAAAGCTAACAAAGTCCAACAAAATGCAATGACCTCGGATGAACCCTCTCTGATCCCCAGGAAAAAACAAGGTAAAACATATAGCACAGGAGAACATGAAAAAGCGCCCTTCAGGCTTGCGGCCTGGGCCAGTCTAATAAAGGTTTAATCATATAGTGACATTAAATTTCAAAGAAACTGAAATATATATCCATCATCGAAGTAGGGATAGGTTTGGCTTTTTTTCACGTTACATTGAGTCGTATTTTAATTACATCAAGAGTTAACCCTTTAAGCCTTGAAATGAAAATACATATTCTCCTTAATGTTCTCCTTACATTTCTCATGGAACTAGTAAGGAGAATTTGTCATATCCTTAGTCATCACTTTTTTCACTTTAATCTCTTAAATTTTTAAAGAAGTAGTGAAAATGTAAAGAGAAATTTCATTTTCAAGACTCAAAGGGTGGAATTATTTGTAGCATACGCGTATAGCTGTCGCTTTAGCGCGTGGGAATTTTCTTTTGTTGTTGTTTTTTTTTGCCAAAAAACAATAGAAAATTCGCACTTGCCAAAGCGACAGCTATACGCGTATGCTGCAAACGATTCCACCCAAAGTTTTACTCCGGTGCACGGGTGGAAAAGGAGATCTTTTTCGTGATATGTTATGACATCAGCTTAAAACCTGGGTACACAATAACAATCTTGCTTTAAGTTATGAATCATGATAATAAATAAAGGAAAAGAAAATGGGCGGTTTCCCTAAGGACAATGTTAAAGTACCACCAGCGATATTAATCTGCAACAAAGTAATTTTAAAAAGAAACTATCTAACCTATGTAAAAAAAAACCAAACAAACAAACAAACACAATAAGAATGGAATATAACAAATGAATAGCCTTTTAAGAACGCAAAACCGGCATTATTATTTCGCATTGATTTTAATGAGGTCACATCCAGGTTAGAGACGGTTGAAAATTCAAAGCTGCCCAATTTCATATCCTCGATACACTTAAAAATAAATTGGCTAGTTTAATCAGTATTGATCGATAGATTACGTGCAGTCATGTTCACTTTGTGTCAAAAGAGTTTGAGAATTGGTATTTAATCGCAATTAAATGTTTGTGGTATTTTGTCAGAAGAAGTAATCTGACACGTAAAAATCACTGACACTAAACTTGCTTCACTGACGGAGATCAAAATCAAAGAACGGAGCAATTTGGGCTGAAGCAAAAGTCAACTTTCTTATGTTTTTTGATCCCGTTGAAACAAAAACAGGCCGCAGAACTGCAATTTTGTTTCGCAAAAAGACAGATTTCAATGCCTACACAGACCACAATACTGAGCTTGAAAACGCTAAACAAGAAGGAGTGGCTCAGCAATAATTCTATCATTCTCATTCTCAAGCGATTCTTTGTTCAAAACTGAAAAGAAAAAAATCGCATTTGATCAAAATTGAAACACCCATTATATGAGAGTACTGTTAAAAGCTTTTAACTGAAGGGCCGAACGTAAGGTTTTATGCCCACTTTTTGAAAGTTAAAAGCCCCTTGAGAAAAATATTGAAACGAGGACCAAAGGAAAATACTATTAAAAGCTTTTAACTCACTTGTCGAACTTTCAGGATTTTACACACACTCTTGATAGTTGAACAACCTTTTAAAGTAAAGAAAACAGCACCGCAAGAAAGTATTGCTCAATAGCCTCATTCATTAGTATGGCCATAGGATTTCTTCATCAAATTCAAATGTTAAAGCCAGCAGTGATTAATTAAGGAAAGCTTTTAACTAAATGGTCAAACGTAAGGATTATATCTGCAGACTCGAAAGGTCAGAACCACCTCTTCAAGCAAAATAATGGATACATTCATTTGTACGCTGTGTGGCCACAATTCATTTTAGGATTTCGTGAAAAAAAATTTAAAGGTTAAACCCACAATAGATGAATTACGGAAAGGCTGCTATGGGGTGTGGATGGGGAAGGGACAAGCTCTAATATCATGGTGGAAGAAGTGTACAGTGACGATCAGTTTCTTCATAGTCACGCCTCAGTAGTTTTCTATTTTGTTATCTTAAGTGACACATTAACGCTGCTGATAAAGGCAAAAAGCGTTGGCTCAATTTCGCTTTTGCAACGAAAACTGATCGATAACCTGATTAAAAGCTGCTCTAATCACTGCAACGGTTATTGAAACCTTCACCTTCCAAAGCGTTCCAAATTTGCAAGATTTTTATCGAATTTTCTTCTACAAAGATAAAATAAAACCAAAGAGAATGACAGGAATATTCTGCTCGAGGGCTTTTATTTGAAAGGTTACACTTAAGGGTTCTAATTATCCACACACTCAAAAGCTAGAACCTCCTTTTACAGCATTGTAAACAGTACCATAAGAAAGTACTCTTTAATGAGTTTCATTTGAATGTTCAGACTTTACGCTTTACACCCAGACCCAAAAGTTAGAATCCCTTCCTGTAGCATATTATAAAAAAAAAGAAGAAAAAAAAAAACAGGACCAAAGGAAAGCCCAACTTATAACAATTGCTTTCATTTTTCATCCACGGAAAAAAAAAAGCATAATGAACAGCACTACAGCAAAGTAAGTTATTACCTAATTCGTTTCCACAGACTCAAGAGTGCCCTTTTGTAAATCATAACAAACCATACCACAATAAAATACTCCTTAAAATCTCATTTCGATGCTATGGATGGTCAATTTTAAGGATTTAATCCACAGACTAAAAAGAAAGCCGCCACTATAATTAACAGCACTTCAGTAAAGAACTGCTTTTAAATTATCTTTCATTTGAATGGACAGACATAAGGAATTGACCCACACACTCCAACGTTGCCACATTCCGATTTGTCCCTATTCTGTTAAGGTTAAAGTCCTAGTTAGATTCGTTTGTAAGTCAACAGTTCTATCTGCGTAAAGAAATCACATGAAATGTCTCGAACTAAATGCAGGTTTTATTCATAGCTTATCTGTATCGTTAATTAAACAAAACCAAGAAGGCCTTCAGCGAACTATGGAAAAAAGCATTGTGCGCGGCTGATTTCCAATATATTTCAGACCCCCGAAGTAAGTCACGCTTTTTCAGCTTTTCCGGCCAACAAAAAGATCCTATTATCAATGTATTAGAGGCAGATGCAACGCAATCTTGAGATGTAGCTAGTAGACCAGAAAAACGGTGCACTAATGAGAAAAATCGGATAAAAGACAACTTTAAAAGGTTTGAAATATTTTCGGGCGTCTCTGCGGGTGTATCAGTTTGATCAAACGGACTGAGTTGAAAAATATATTTTTATTGCTCGTTGTTTTTATTTCATTTTATTTGCTATGTCTGAAAAAAATATAAATCAGTACCACCTGCGGACAAAAAAAAACTTTTAATCCTCAAGTTGACATAAGCCAATCGTGTGACAAATTTCATTATATTACAAACAAGCGTTTACCCTTTCCTATAAAATTTGCTGGCAAAATTTTTTAGATGATTCCAAGTTTTGACCTGTTAATACTCCTTAACTAAAATGGCAAGTTTTTAAAGATTTAAAACCACTGGATTTTTTCAAAATACAAGTGATTTTCCTGATTATTTGTTGGCAAAAGCAGTGTGCTATTGTTATGTTTAAACCCAAAGTGATATCACATTTTGCCATTTTCGTTTACGGCAAACCTCAGAAAAACCTCTTGTATACAACACCTTTGAAATCATACTCTTGAGCTTTGTCGGAACCCTTTTAATTTCTACTATGCCCTTATGAAAACGACGAAACCCAAAGGAAACAAATCACTTAAACTACAGTTACTGATAAAAAAAAATACATTACCTTTCCTCCAAAGCGGAAAAACGGAGGACCTGTCTTGATCGCCGCTAATAAAGGAGGTTCTTGGCTCTCTTCAGGATTGTTCGCCTCTGAACTCAGCGTCCTGGTCTTAAAATTCTCTTCGGATGCACCTGCAAAAATTTTCCAAACCAAGATTTCTTTTCATCCTATCAGAAATGGTCAGTTTTAATCAGATTTTAGCCTTCCGACCGAGAAAATGAAATATTCTAACCACTATGTTGATCAACCTTTTAGCGATGATCAACTCTAAAAGGGAGAAAAAAATGAACCGACTCAAACAAAGCTTACAACTGAATTTGGTTCCGATACAAGATAGTTATGATAGAGTTCAAAATTTTTTCCTCCCAAAAGATATTAAAACCCACTTTACAGCAATTTTTACTACTTCTAAGCTTTTTGGTAGGAAGGGCTAATCAAATAACCAATTGCAAGTTAACTAAGTTTTTTAACATAGAATGAAAATGATGTGAACTGCGGAAATACAAATGAAATGAAGATGTCACCATTGCCGCTGTAATCGCAATTTAAGCAATTGAAAAAGATTTTGGGGGCTTCAACGGGATTCGTACCCGTGGTCTCTGCGTTCGCGCTGCAGTGCTCTACCAACTGAGCTACTAAGACCCATACATTTGGAGCAGGCCAATTTATTGAGTTCATCTTAACCCGTGAAAGGAATGAAACATAGAATGAAAATGATGTGAACTGCGGCAATACAAATGAAATGAAGATGTCACCATCGCAGCTGTATTCGCAATTTAAGCAACTGTGAATTTATTTTCGGGCTTCAACGGGATTCTTGAGAACGGTTGCTAGTAGACCAGAAAAACGGTGCACTAATGAGAAAAATCGGCCTGAAGACAACTTTAATAGGTTTGAAATATTTTCAGGCGTTTCGGCGGGTGTATTAGTTTGAACAAACGGAGTAAGTTGAAAAATATATTTTTTACTACTGGTTGTTTTAATTTTATTTCATTTGCTATGTCTGAAAACAAAAACAAAAAAAAAACATCACTACCACCTGCCTAAAAAGACAAAAAAAACTTCTACCCTTGAGTTGACATAAACCAATCGTGCAAGTTAACTAAGTTTTTTAACATAGAATGTGAACTGCGGAAACCATTGCAGCTGTGATTGCAATTTAAGGTGATTCCATTCAATTGCGTTGCGCATCCTTTCTGCGCATCCTTTTTTGCGTGATTAGCGCGCGGACAAGCGGGCGCACGTTCGGAACTTGGTATGTTTGCTTTGAAAACTGAGCTGTTCAGAGAAAGAAATGGTCGTTTTCTCCTAAGCGAGGACGGTGACCCCCATTTTTTAGTGCATGGATTTAAATGGAATACGGTTACGGCCTGAGCAATTTTAGTTAGATCTTAAAACTACGTTTTATTGGTTTTTAGTATAATTGCTCAGGCCCCAGTTGTTCAAAAGTTGGATAGCGCTATCCATCGGATAAATCACTATCCAGTGGATAAGTGTTAGGGAAACCAATTGCGTTATCCACTGTATAGTGATTTATCCGGTGGATAGTGTTATCCAACTTTTGAACAACTGGGAGCAGGTGATTATAGAGAAGCGCGCGCACTGATTGGTCGAGGATTACGTCATATGTTGCTATAATCACCCCGCGCGAGGTAATTATAATACTGAAGCACTAATTTTCAAAATGGCCGCCGCGCGATTTTTGATGTTTCTGGAGAAAGAAAAAAGAAAATGCATTTGCTCTGATAATCACCTGAGCAATTATACTAAAACAATTATTCTCCTCAGGCTCAGCGAATATTGTGGAGTAATCCCCTCGATATCGTCTCGGAGATTATTCCACAATATTCACTTCGCCTTCGGCGAATAATTGTTAAATAACAGCATTTGTAACATTGTAATATATTCCGGTCCTAAGTATCGTTTTAGTATCATTATACTATAGCTCTGTAATTCAGCTAGGTCAGCTGCAAACGGGTTTAATAAACGGTCTTTATTAATTATGTTAACTATCATATATCGCGATTTTAAGAAAAGTTAAAAGTTCTGCTTTGAGATATTTTTATTTCAATACCAAAAAGAACACATCTTTAGGTACAGCAAGGTATGTGCGCACGGAGCGAATCTTTAATTAACAAATAAAAAAGCCAAAGCCGTGCTTTGTTCTGTGATAAAGCACGCAAGGGAGTGACAAGAGCACGAAAGAAGTGTAGGGTGAACACGAGCCGCAGGCGAGTGCTTCTCCCTTCTTCTTAAGTGCTCTCGTCACTTCCTTGTGTGCTTTATCACAGAACAAAGCACGGTTTTGGCTTTTTTTTAATTTGTTTTATAATATAGCTTTGCTCACATTTGTAAAGAAATTGGCTTTAATTTGCAAGAAAACAAGTTTTAAATGTAAAGAAGATCCTCGCAGTTATTAACGCAACTTATGCAGTTGCGAAAAGAAAGCCTGAAAAAAATCAGGCTTGCCGGGATTTGAACCCTGAAATCTGCGATACCGGTGCAGCGCTCTAACCAATTGAGCTAACAAGCCAACTGGGAGCCTGATTTTTTCAGGATTTCTTTTCGCAACTGCATAAGTTGCGTTAATAACTCCGAGGATCTTCTTTACATTTAATTGTTCATTCCGCAGTTCAAATATATGAATTTCATATATTCATAATTTCATCTTCACCTTTCCCGGGTATATTACGAACCAATTTAATGACCAGCTCCCAGTTGGCTTGTTAGCTCAATTGGTTAGAGCGCTGCACAGGTATTGCAGAGGTCAGGGTTCGAATCCCGGCAAGCCTGATTTTTTCAGGCTTTCTTTTCGCAACTGCGTAAGTTGCGTTAATAACTGCGAGGATCTTCTTTACATTTAATTCTTCATTCCGCAGTTCAAATATATGAATTTCATATATTCATAATTTCAAAACAAGTTTTATTCATAGTTTGCAAGCGCGCGCAAGAAAGGTTTTCAGCTTGGCAGCGCGCCCAGAATGGCGACACCAGGGCGACACGGGTTACTCCGTGCATCTGTACTCTGATAAAGCATGCTGTTTCAACCAATCAGAGCGCACGTTATATCGAAACTTTATTAAAATTTATTTTATAATCTTCATTCCTGTTCAACTAAAATAGTACACAATGCAAGATGAATGTCTATTTTGTTGAACTGCTCCAATATTTCAATGCAAGAAATGACATTTTAAAGAAATTATAGTTCTCATTTCTGATTGCTAGGGTTTCTCAGGAAAACCTTGCGGGTCGAATAGTTGCCGTTAATAGCTATCCATGTTGTGCGAAAACGAGCACGGTGACCCTATTTTTTATTGCATTTTTGAAATGTTATGATTACCATTTGGACCAAGTCTTAGAAAATTTTAAATATTCCTTCTATTTCGATGGAATCACCTCAAACTATTGCGAATTAAGCCCGAAAAAAAGATTTTCGGGGTTTGGCTTTAACAGGATTCTTTTCTTTGGGCTAACAATTACAGCTGCGATGGACACATCTTCATTTCATTAATTTTTACTTGTTTACCTGTTTACATCAACTTCTTGTATTGTAAATTGAATACAAAAAATAATAATAAACCATAGGGAAAAAAGTAAATTCGTAGCCTGGTTCGCTTTCTTTAATTAACTGCTTATTAATTAAGAGACAGAAAGAGAAAAAGTGAAAGAAACTTAATATTTTAAGAATAAAAGCACCATGTTTACGACGCACCATTCAACTATCTTTCTTATTCTTTACGAGATTAAGCCTAACATTCCCAGACATAAACCTTACATAATGTAATGCTTACCTTTGAAGCCGCGAACGAAATCCAAAAGTGTGAGCATTCAAGTGAAAGCCATTGAGTAATACTTTCCAAAGGCGCTTTTCATTATTCTGTTGAAGGTGGTTCTAACTTTTGAGTGTGTGGATGAAATCCCAAAGTGTGACTATTCAAATGAAAGCTACTGAATAGTACGGTCCCGAGGAGGGGGAAGGGGGGGGGGAGGCGGGTAGTGGCTTATATGACCTATACGCGGACGTGCCTCTGGATAGGGTATGTTTTCTTTTTTGGCCTCTCAGGGTATGAAATTTTGTGTGAGTCTGTTCTAAACAGGGTCTGAACTTGTCCCAAACAGGGTATGGTTACAGGATTGCTTTCGTCAATAATGGCTCACACAATATTTTACAATCCTAGATCAGAGACGTTTGCTGGTCTTTAAAACACTTTAAAAATGTGTAAAATAGTGTGGATTTTGTCATTTATCCTATTTTAGGTAATTTTGTCGTAAACAGGGTAGGGGTTTCAGACCCTCAGTGGCCCCCTACACCCAAACTTGGGTCAAGTGCCCCCCCCCCCACCCGGGAACACGGAACAGTGGTGTTGTTTATTATGTTGTACAAGGTGGTTCTAACGTTTGAGTCTGTGGATGAAATTCTAAAGTGTGACCATTCAAATGAAAGCTACTGAGCAGTACTTTCCTGTGGTACTGTTTATTACGCTGTACGAGGTGGTTCTAACTTTTGAGTCTGTGGATGAAATTCTAAAGTGTGACCATTCAAATGAAAGCTACTGAGCAGTACTTTCCTGTGGTGCTGTTTATTATGCTGTACAAGGTGGTTCTAACTTCTGAGTCTGTGGATGAAATCCTAAAGTGTGACCATTCAAATGAAAGCTACTGAGCAGTACTTTTCTGTGGTGCTGTTTATTATGCTGTACAAGGTGGTTCTAACTTTTGAGTCTGTGGATGAAATTCTAAAGTGTGACCATTCAAATGAAAGCTACTGAGCAGTACTTTCCTGTGGTGCTGTTTATTATGCTGTACAAGGTGGCTCTAACTTTTGAGACGGTTAAAGAAATTCTAAAGTGTGACCATTCAAATGAAAGCTACTGAGCAATACTTTCCTGTGGTGCTGTTTATTATGCCGTACAAGATGGTTCTAACTGTTAATTCTGTGGATGAAATCCTTAAGTGTGACCGTTCAAATGAAAGCTATTGAGCAGTGCTTTTCCAAAGTGATGTTTATAAAGCTGTACAAGGTGGCTCTAACTCTTAATTCTGTCGATAAAATCCTAACGTGTGACCATTCAAATGAAAGTTATTAAGCAGTACTCTTCGGTGGCACCACTTATCATGCTGTACAGGGTAGATGGAAATTTTGCGTCCGTGGATCATCATACATATAGTGTCATAAAATCTGATGAGAACTTAAGGCAGGCGTAAACTTTCAAACAGTGAAAGCTACTGAGCGGTACCCTACACTTATATGTCCTTACTATTGAGTCTGCGGACTAAGGCCCAAAATGTAATCATTCAACGTGTTCAAATGAAAGCTGCAAAGCAGTCCCTTGCTGTGATACTGTTTATTATGGTGTACGAGGTCGCTCCAACTTTGCGTCTGTAGATGAAATCCTAAAGTGTGACCATTCAAATGAAAGCTACCGAGCAGTACTTTCCTGTGGTGCTGTTTATTATGCTGTGCAAGATGGTTCTAATTTTTGAGTCTATAGATGAAATCCTAAAGTGTGAACACTCAAATGAAAGCTACTGGGCAATTCAACAAAGTGGTTTAAACTTTTAAGTCTTAAATGAAATTCTACAGTGCGACTAGTGTTCAAGTTAATGCTTTTGAGCAGTCCTTGCCAGTGGTGCTGTTATTTATGTCTTACAAAGTAGTTTTAACTTTTGAGCCTGTAAATGAACTCCTACAGCGTGAACACAGCGTCCACACAATGAGAGCGCGTGAAAATTAATAGGTGGGCTTTAAGCAATCACCTTCTACTTCGTTTTTTTTTTCAAGGGGAATATTGAACGGGATCACATCTCAATCAATAGCATTTCAAAGTTACTTGAATCATAACAGCGCTTACCTTTCTCGGGACTGAAGCAGTTACCCTGTTGACTTAATGCGGCCTTTTGAAGACAGTACTTCAACTTCCAGTCGTCCTCTCTTGGTACTTTTACTTTTCATCTTGCTTATATTACTTTTTTCAGTATAGTTCTGAACAGCTTGCTCGTCTTCATAGTACTTCACCAATAAAACCCTAGAAAAAAATATTGGTGAGTCACTATCACAATCTTTCCACAGCGGAACGTTGCCGTCTTCTGAGTGTTTAATGAAGAGTGAAAGAGTGTAAACTGAAAAAAGGCAACAACGACAACAAGGAAAAAACTGCGATATCAAAAGCAACAACGCAAGCAACGGCTAACAAACCTTGCATTAGTACGAAATTGCCACAACTGACCAGCTTAAAGGGGTTGTATCACGGGGATTTTGCTCGCGTCTCGTCATAACTTTGCTAAAATTATGATTAAATGCCTTCGCTCACACCCAGGGGGGGGGGGGGGGGCAAACAACAAAGTTTTATACGGGGAGGCTCCGCCCCGATGTCCGACCCCTTACCCTTTTAGATACCATGTTTGACAGAAAAGATACCCCTTTCATATACCTTGGCAAATGGTACCCCTTTCACATACCTACTTAAGAACACTGCATCCCTTTTCTAAACCCTTGGAATGCAGTAATGAAGGATATTAGGGGAGAACAGTACTACCGAAGAGATGTTAACCAAAAAACAATATTATTATCTACTCGATAATTAAAGGCCCTTTTAGATACCTAAATGACAGATTTTCCTGCCCTTTCATATAATTCAGCTCGTGAAATCCTACCCTTTTATATACCTGAAGCCTGAAAAGGGTACCCCTTTCGGGCGGAGCCTCCCCGTATAAGCCATTATAGGGAGTATCCCCCCCGGGGGGCTCACACTCAAAATGCTCCTGGAACACCAAGAGGAAGATATCAAGTGAATTTTTGCAAGGAATGCAAACCATAATAAGTTTTCAATGATTTTTGCAAGATACAAACACAGAACTTGAAAACGTTCGCCGAACGTTTTCAAGTTCTAATCCGTTTCCATCCTGGCCATCCGTGGCCAAAGAAACTAATTAATAGTTTCATTGAATTTTAGTATGGTGTCTTAACAAGAAATGGGCCACTATTTTTCGGTTTTCATTGATGTAAATGTGATTATTGGCTTTTACAGGGCTACATACGCGAGCAAAATCCTCGTGATACTGCCACTTTAAGTTTTTTTCTTTTTGGATTATCATTACTGTGCGGTAACGTTATTTGGTTCTCACTTGTGCGACACGCACAAGCATAAGCACAAACTCAAGAAAAATGCATTCACTGCAGTGCTTACGCTTATTCTTGAAGCTGCTTCCCACTTGTGAGATACGAATAAGAGAAAGGCTCGCCGCTCGCCGCTCGCCGCTCGCCGCTCGCCGCCCGCCGCTCGCCGCTCGAAAATCTCGCTCGCTCACGCTCGCTATTTTCGCTTCGTTCAGCACGGATTTTAGAGCAAAAGAGAGACTGCTCGCAGTCTAGTGTAGCCCACACAGCCGGAGCTTATCCCGGTTTCTGTAGCATGAAGCAACTGGGAGTATTGCTATCAGGGGCGCCCAACGGTTCGTTGCGGGGAATATCTGTTCGGAAGGCCTAAGATCACCTGAGATTTTCGGACTTAATTCCAGTGAAAGCTAAAGATTTCTTTGGCGAAACATCACGTTGGACTTTCGTAGACAAGAGGACTTATTAGTTCCTATTGTTTTCGGAGGGAAAAATATGTCCTTTAGAGTGCAAAATAAGGTCAGCTAGCATTTTCGGGGAGCCATCAGCTGCTTAGAAATTTGACGTCTAGGATTCTTTTTCCTGAAATTTTCTGTGGCCTAAATTTTTAGCTAGAAACGCCGAACAGATCAATCTGTATTGGCTTACACAAATACGCCTTTAAGAAGCTCTGAAACAATCCAAGAAAGCAGAAAATGAAATTACAAGTATTTTGCTAAAATTTTCTCGTTGGGTGCCCCAGTGCTATTCCCCCCTGGATGGGATGCTAGTCCATCACAAGGTTATCCCCAGCCGTATGTCGCCGGTACCCATTTATACACCTGGTTAGAGAGAGACAATGTGGAGCAAAGTTTCTTAACTGAGGACTTCAGTAAACCATCACACATGTGCACATAGACCCTATTACATAAAAGATAATTAATAGTATACTGATTTGCAATGTAGCGAAATGAAATGTTGAAAAGTATTCAAAAGATTACAGGTCCTAATACAAATTATAGAACAACAACAAGACTGCCCGCGAACGTGGGTGTGAGCGCAAAAAAAAGTAAAACTGATTACTGGTGTAGAAAGCAAAGGCTAATGATGTTCGTATTTAAGGATATTTGCAGAGTTACAGCTTGCCATGCCTCATTGATTATCCGAAGGTACTTAAATTAGTAGGTACCTGATATGGCTATTGGAAATCTTGTGACTAACAGCTACATAACTGAGCAGCTAAGTCATAGACATGTGACCATTAAAGGGGCATAGCTTTAGGATGCTTTGTCATGGAACTTTACCTCCAGACTTCACGTGCGCCCGTCGACAGAAGGTGGTCTAGATTTATATTGTTATAAACAATCAATAAATCAATCATTTTATTTTCCCTTTCCAGACTGACTGCAAGGAGTATTTTATATGTAATAAAGGTTAAAATAAGTTCCATCAGAAGATCCCGGCAAACCCTTTTTGCCTTCCACCCCAGAAACTACCGACACCGAGATCTTCCGACCGAACGGTCGCAGGAAAGTCCGATGCGCTTTTTTAATTAAAACACGCCTCCACAAGATGAAGAAAAACGTATAAGCACCACAGAAATATAAGACACCAGCACAAAAAACGGGTTAAAGTTTCTTTTCCTTTGCTCATCTCACGCAGGCGCTGGTTCTTGCTGAATTTTTCCTGTGCCTGTGCTTATAGCATGAGAGGAAACCAAGTTTTACGATTGTTTCATAAAATCGCGAAATGACACTCGGCAGCTGAGTTCGTGCGTATCTCGCTATGTGCTTATTCTTGCAGCTGAGCTTTTGCTTATATCACAGCTTGAACCAGGCTCAGTTTTTTGGCTGAAAAGGTGCGTTTTTCTGCGATTGGACAAAACCGCCTCACTAGGGGAGGGTGAAAGATGCCGAGTCATGTCCATTGGCCCCGGCGTGCCCTGGTAACGACATCAGATGAGCAAGGTCGCTTGACGTAACGATTACAAAAGATGTCAAAGCCACTCTCCAAAGCAATTTACTTCACTTGTCTGAGGGGAAGGAAAGATCTCTGCTGGCGATGGATTTCTTAAAGTCTCGCGTGAGAAGGATATTTTATCCACCTGGAACAACTCCACTGAAATGGAAACTCTTTTTAAATCTATTTTTCTCTCTGGTAAGTAGGATTCTGTCTTTGTTTTGTCCCCGGGTTTTGTCTCGTCGGCCTGTGCGCGCTTTCAAGTCCCATCTATAAATTTAGCTCAGTGATGTTTTGCCTTGTTTGGGTTTGGGTTTGGGTAGACTAAAACTTAAAAGAAAAAATCAAAAGTGCCTACTGCTAACCCTTTAAGCCCTGATATGAAAATGCATATTCTCCTTACTGTTCTCTAAGCATTTCTTATGGAACTAGAAAGGCGAATTTGGCTAAATATCAAGACATGTTATCCTTGGTGATCATTTCCTTTATTCTCATCACTTGAATGTTTGAACAAGTAGTGATGATGTAAAGAGAAATTTCAATTCCATCACTGATAGGGCTTAAAGGGCTAAACAGATATATGTTTTGAGTGCTTATTGAAAAGAATATTAGTTAGGTCTGGTTTTAGTCTTAAGGTACAGTCTTTGTTTTACACAAGGCCACATTTTGCCATATGAAAGTTTGTTGTCTTGAGTTTAAATAATATTGATGGCTTATTATCAGATTTTTATAAGTTATTCTGTATTTTTTATTCCAAAAGTGTTCACAGTTTGTAATTTACTTTAAACAACTTAATTATAGCCCCAATCTTCTAGCCGTGCACAAGTGCACTGCTAATTGGGGAGACTGAAATCCAGATCAAATTGGAATTTGGAAATGTTGGTTTTTGAGGAGAGGGGAAAACTGGAGTACCCGGAGGAAAACCTCTCATAGCAAGGATGAGAACCAACAACAAACACAACCCACATATATATGACACTGAGTCTGAGAATCGAACCCAGGCCATCTAAGTTAGCTCAGGGCTGAAAAAATATTTGAGTGATCAAATATGAGATCTATTTCGCAGAGGAACACCACTAACATGACTAATGCTAGTGGGCTTCCAGCTGAAATATTGTTTATCATTATGATGTAATTTTTTTCAAATCATTAATCAGAATGATTTTACTTATAACACAAAATAAATAAACAGTTTATCTCTATTACATTCTACATGTAATCCCATACACACTAGTTAATGACGGGCAAAAAAAGTATACATATCTACTATTAGATGGTAGCTGTTGGATATTGTTTTGTGGGTTAAGTAAAACCATTTTATTTTGCAGTTTTGCAGTGCAATTTCCATTACCATTTTATTTCCATTCTTACCCGCGATGGTGAAGGTAAGGTTTTTCACTTCAGTCTTTCTATCCTCGGTGAATGCCCTATTTTATTCAAGGGAAAAATGTAAATAATCAAAATGATCTTCTAGATCCAAAAAATTTGGTAATTGAGAAGCACTAACCAATTTGCTATAAACTTTCATTCTACTTTTAAACTGTCATCTAATTTTCATCGCTGTTAAGTATACAGCCCTCTCAAAATGATTTGTAGTGACAGGCAAGTAATAGAAGTAGTAGGCTGTAAGGATTGTGTCTCCTAATGCCTGCTAGGAGATCTCTACGGACGTCCATAGGGAAGAAAATGGCAAATAATAAAATTATTAGCTGTAGGCAGCAAAATTGCAAGCTGCCAGCAGTGTTACACTGGGCTGACTATATATAAACATACAGATAGATAGATGTAGCTTTATTAAGAAGAAAAATCATTGCAGTCCCTGGGCTGGCAAACTTGTTTAATTTAAAAATTTTTTTTCCAGGATGTCAAGGAAGTGTTGACAATCAGTTATTTAATTAATAATAGTTAATTATACGTTGTTGATCAGTCTAAACGCAACATTAACATGAATTATTTTCTATTCAATTCAGTCACTGATGTGCTATGTAACTATATATATTATTTTTTAAATAAATTTTTCATGGTTATTTTATGGCAGAGTTTTGGGATATCAGATGAAGACACAGGTGAGAGGAATATTCTGCTTACAGCTTTTATTTTAAAATATTATTTATTTAAGTAGCGCTTCACCTATAAAGATTGAAAGTGAAAACAATAGGCCCGCGGCACCGGGAACCGTTGCAACGTTGCCCGCTGTTAACTACTAATTTAATTAGTAACAAAGTTTTCATTGGCCAAAGGAGCATTAGCGCGAAATTCAGACTTTCTCAGAAAAAAATCTTTATATTGTGATTGCCGAGCCTAATTTAACACACGATATATGTTTTGAGGCAACAAGTAATACAGCGTAATTTCAGCAAAATTGTATGTGAGGAAAGCTACATCTTTGAATTCAACTCTTTGTATGTTCAAAATATCTATTGTTTTCCGTATTCGCGATGACAGAAATATCACTTACGTGTAAGACCATTGGTTCAAATGTTTGCAGAAAATCAGTCACCCGAATAGCGCGCGACTCCTCCTGCGCAAAACAAAACAATAACATACAACAGAATAAAAATGAAAATACAAGGTTTTCGATGACTTGTGGCGTTGTATGCACAAACGTTTGTCGTGTATTTTATGATATATTTACAAACTGTAAATGTTCATCAAAAATCTTCAAAACATAAATCAGAAATCGCGTCCAGCGCATCAAAAAACTATCGCCTTCCAGTGTATCTGTTTGTCCATTTCCAAGCTGCAGGAAAGTCTTCACCAGAAATAATAGGTCTCTTTCTTCTAGCTTGAGTCTTCTTAAGCTTGCACGGACTCCACTTACAGAGCTGTAAGAGCATAAAAAGGCAACAGAAAGAACAATCAATTGTTCGTTGAAAGAAATGTTGATGCTTCACAAGCGATCAAGGTACACTTTCGCTTTGAATATTGCCAGGTCAGATATTTTCACACAACATTTGACGTTCAACAGCTGTACATGTAAATGTTTTGCTGTTGCGACAAGTTTAAGAAAATCCTCTGTGGAGATAAAAATCCTCTCTAAGTTTATCCCTGTTAACCATGCAAAGAATTTTAGCGTCACTTTCTGATACAGCTTCCCCGTGTCACCTAAATGCAGGTGTTCTCAGTGTCTCGTGGGCATGCAGTCGATTTGCGGCCTTGAAATACAATTTTCCACTAAGTTAGGCGTACAGATGCCACACTACGAGATCTTCCAGCTCAAGATACTGAAAAACAAGCGGCCAAAAACAGAGAAGAGCCTCACCATGCTTTCAAGACACTTTTTCGATTCCCCGATACAAATTACTTTCACTGCGTACGTCACCGCCGACATGCCCTAAAATTCGAGATACGACGGCAAAGCCCTCGTAACTTTTTTCGCGCACATACGAATTGACCGATAAACTGCCAAACAATAGATTGGCACATGATCGTTCCATACTTGGCTACGGGCGTGCAATCGACAATTTTCGTAGAAAATAAGAAGAGAAAGTAATTTCAACCAATCGAATCGTTGCATTTTAATTGAATAAGCCAATTATGATGCAGTCGCGTATGGCATTCTTTGCATTCCGATGCCGATTTCTCTTTCTGTCTTAGGTGAAGTACTACTTAATAATTATTTACTTGCATCAGAAAGTATTAGCGGACTCTTATATCACCCTACAGCTAATTGTATAAGCACTGAAAACATAATAGTTATTTTGACCTGCTCTTGAATAACTTTTAGTACGTTTTCTTTGGTTAGCCATTAATTCTAATTTTTTTCACAATGAAGAGTGTTAATTAATATGTAGTTCAACTATTTTCGCTGACAATTACTTCAGAATTACATGAAGTTTTGTTCCTACAGTGCTGCGCTTTGTACCATTGCCAAATGGACAAAGTTTTTCATTGGTTTTTGATGATGTCTTGACATGTTGAATATTCAACATGTCGCCAGCATGGAACAAAGACAAATCTGAGTCCCCAAGGGGAATAGAACCCATGACCTTCCGTACACCAGTCGGGTGCTTTAACCAATGAGCTACTGGAAGACTTGTGGTGAGCGTAGGCCATATTTACTGAGTACGTGGTGGCACATGTCCTACAGGTGATAAATGAAGAAAGATGGTGAATTTTAAGCTCGGAGAAGAAAAATTAATAAGAGAAGATGGAATATTCAACATGTCCTGAGCATGGGACAATCTCACCTGAAGGTGTTTGTGACAACTTTTTCACGCTTTCCATGTTAAATGGCCAACTGAAATGAAAAACTTGGGTAAGGGGGCAGAGTTATTAAGTTTCATGCTTGTGCTTCCAATTCCTTCTTTCTCTCTTGCATTAGATTGGCCACTGAAACAATCATTACATTGCCAAAAACTATAATCAAAACTTTGTCCAAGTGGCAGTAGTTTGGTGCCTATTAAGTTGTATTTGAGGTCATATTTTGTAGTCATTGAGATGGCTAAAAAGGTTATTACTAAGTTTTCTCAAGCCTTTTTGAAGCCCATGACTGCCTGATCATGAGCTAAGCACAATTTCTGTATTAGCATTTAGTGACTAGAAGAATAAGAGTATACTGCTCTCTTAACCCTATATGGCTTGCTAGTCTCTGCAGGGTGAATCCCCAGCATTTATGTTGACCTTCCCTAAAGGTCCACTTGACTCCTAATTTATCCAATAATACACAACAGTTTATAATATAAGTACAAGGTTTCTTGTCCAAGGAAACACGCCACCGTGCAGAGACCAGCCGTGAACTGCCCCCACCTCTTATAGGAGGGTGAAATTTTTGTTGCTAAATATTTAATTGTGTATAGCTAATAATTTGCACTTAGTTTATTTATTTACTTTTTCTATCTGTAGGTTACTATGCAGGTCTTGTGGCTTCCTCTATGTTTATTGGGCGTACTCTAGCATGGTTAGTGGGTGAATTATTTTTTTATTGTAGCTGTAAAAATTAATTAACCCCTCAAGCATAATTATTTTACCATTTTGGGATGTCCAGATTTCATACAACAACAAGCCTGTTGCCATTATGATTATGGGAGTCTCCCCTCCTGGGAGTGCCATTAATTGAGGGTACACTGTAAAGTGTAAGCAATCTAAGAAATGCCCACCCTCTGATTTAATAAACGCCTCTTATCCAGTACACTGTAGAAGCCCCCTTAAATAGGTTTTAATATGGGGATGTCCCTTTTTAATAAAATAATGCCCCTTATCTAGCAAATACCCCCTATCTAGTGATTGCCCCTTCCAAACAACCTCCTGCGTTAAGCAAACAATTCCAAGCAAACTGTTCTGGAGCTGAGCTGGTACCACTGAGTCTGATATTGACACAGCCATGCATGAATAAAGTGAAAAGTAAAGAACGAGGATTTGGTCAGTGTTATTGATATTGAGAGGTAATGCGTAATGTTTGATTTTTCACATTCATTGGGTAGCTCCCTTTAACTTTGGGAAGGTGGAAGTTTTGCTTTCTACTTGTATGGACAAATTAAGCAATATGAAAGGCTTTTCTCTAATCAGTGTTGCATAGCTAATAAGCTCCCCCGTAAAACCTACCAAATTTAACAAATGCCCTGGTTAGTTATTACATCACTTACTGTACCCATACAAATCATATCTCATCCAGGTTGAAGAACTAGTGCAATCATACTATCTTGATCTTGTCGGCTATCAGAACCTATTCTCCATCTCAGTCTCAATCCACCGCTTAAGTGTCCCAAGATTTTGCAACATTCTAATGTTGTGTGCCTCAGGTACATGTGGTCAAATGAATATTTAACAATGGTATACACCATTTAACTTTTCAGCTATTTCTGGGGATGGCTTGCAGACAAAGTTGGTCGGCGGCCTGTCATCTTACTTTCCCTGTCACTTGCTTTAGTTGGCATGCTTGCTTTTGGACTGTCATTCTCTTTATATATGGCCATCTTTACAAGATTTTTTGTTGGACTGGCAAATGGTAAGACCATAATGTATGAGTTAACAAATAAACTGCATAACTAGAGGGCAAAGGGTTAATGTGCTGTTTTGTATGTTTGTTACTGGAAAATTCAACATTGGCATGTATGAGTCAACTTTATAATTAAAAGGAATCTTTGTGTCTGAGTCTAGCAAAGCAAATGCAGACACATCAAATTGAAAGCTCGTAGCAGAAGAAAGGGGTGGTGAATGGTAAATTCAAGACTTTGCAAGAT
This sequence comes from Siderastrea radians, assembly GCA_964017195.1. Classification (NCBI taxonomy): domain Eukaryota; kingdom Metazoa; phylum Cnidaria; class Anthozoa; order Scleractinia; family Rhizangiidae; genus Siderastrea; species Siderastrea radians. Next base: position 7,758,046 of record OZ024897.1, on the reverse strand, counting down.
GGCAAGACAATTGTTTCCTTGTGCGAGCCCTAGACCTTTTCGCTTTTTAGAAGAACTTTTAAAGCTTTTTAGGTTAAACCTACTCCTCGAAGATTACAAATTGAGGTCTTGAAATTTATAATATAGAGTGATTTTACCAAAGCACATCGGAACTTTGAGGAGAAAGCTTCATAAAACAATTGAGATCCAGAGACGACTTGGGTAAGTAAATCGAGACTCCGAGACTGGCTTGTCGAAAAGTTGAGACGTAGAGAGTTGCTCAAAAAACAAGACTGCAAGATGCTTACAATTCAACCAAAATATTTTGCAAAATTTTGTGAGTATACTCCCTTCAGCACCATGGAAAGCTTTTGACCATTCAAATAAAAGTTTTCATGTCACTGATCTGATGATTCTAGATCAGATCAGATCTGTTGACAGACTCTCAAGTTCTTCCTTACAAAGCAAGGTCAATTTCCCTTTACCATATTATTAAAACAATATTAAAATTAAGTTTAAGAAATAATTTCTTAAACTCTTGATATTGATTTTTACATTTACTAAAAGGAAAATTATTTTCTTGTCCAGAATTTGGTGATTTGGTGATTATTCGTCTAGCCATTTAAAAGTTATGATTCGTTAACGTCAGCGTGGGCACAATGTGCCCCCCCCCCCTCCCAGGCAGAATAGGGTTAAGAATGTCTTTAGAGCTCACTTTTCTTTTACTGAAAGGTAAGAATGTCTTTAGAGCTTTCTGTTCTTTTAATAAGAGTTTTAAAAGATAAATAAGGTGTGATGTAGAGAAAGATGTTCAATTAATTGCAACATTCGGCTTTGTAAAAATTAACTTCAAACTTTGTCACAAGGGTATAACACAAAGCTTAAGAAAAAACACTCCTATTGAAGCAGAGTGTAAATTAATTGAGAGGTATTTGCTGGTTTGTTTCAGGGTTAGTTGGAACATGCAAAGCAGTTGCTTCAGAAGCTTGTGATAATACTAATCAGGTATTTTGTTTACACTTATTTTTAAAATTACTCGTGAAGCACAGAACATTGAAATTAAATAATGACTTGTGTTTTAAGATCAAATGAAACACCCTTTGTTTTGTTATCCTTCATTTAATTCATGGGATCCTTTGAGGATGGACTGACTTTACCAGGATGAGCATAACAAAATATAAGTAAGAACGTTATTAAGAGAGTTGAATTGAATAGGCCCATATTTTAGACTATCACAAAAGGTGGTGGATATGGCTGGATTTTTTACATGGAGGTTATTTGATTAAAGGAACTGACACACGAACCTAGTTGTAACAAAATTATGTTCACTTTTTAATTGTAAAAGCCAAATTGACCGTTCTTATTTTAAACCTTTTAAGGCTTTTGGGATGTCAGTGGTACTAACAGCATGGAATATGGGACTCATTGTGGGACCTGCCGTAGGAGGTAGGTTTTCCTGCAGCCAAGTTTAAAGAACCTTCTATTTTATGTTTTTGAAGGTTTCACTTACATTCATATGACTTGTACTGTTTGAAGTGTAAAACTTCAAATGTTGGAGCTTAAAAATTTTTTTTCAACTTATAATAAACATTTATTGACAAGTTTATTGTCAGCTTTAGTGTTATGTGTAAATAACCTGGCAGGAGGAAATAAATCCTCAATCTGGTTTATTGAATTTTTAGCTTTCTCTTTGGTTTGCCCTACATGGAGTGGGGTATCCACTTCACTCAAATTTTTTGCCATGAACCTTAAAGTTTGTCCACAAAGTATGGCAATATTACATCCACTGCTCGCTTAAACCTACTTTTATTAAAATTAAATATTTTTTCAGGATACCTGGCACAGCCTGCAGAAAAGTATCCCAATGTGTTTCCAAAAGGTTTGAATTTGTTTCTTATGAGTGTTGTGAGGGACATTTTGTTTGCATATAAAAATTTCACTCTTTCATCACAGCCAGTATTATAGAGTTCTTAGTATAAAGCAAGTGGACTATGCATGGTCAGCATAATGATGTCTCAGCATCTCAGCTGGATATAAAAAAGCAAGGGGCTGCAAGATTATTACTGTTAGTTAAATGTCCCCTGTTAGTGGGAGGATTTCCCCCTGCTAGACAAATTTGGCACGCTAATAAAGTTTATATTCTATTCTAGTTCTTTGTAGAACTTTACAGTAAGTTCAGTGATGTAAGTTATAATCAAACATTAAAATCTGACATCTTGCTTGTTTCACTTCAGGTTCCTTTTTTGACCAGTTTTCATTCTTGCTTCCGTGTCTGTTCAACTGTACAATAATGATCATTGCAATTGTGTTGGACTACTTCTACTTGCAAGAGACTCTTGTCAAAAGGTAGCTATTATAATAATTGAGGGGCCTGTTGCAAAAAGGGGTGTAAACAGAAGTTTGGCCATTAAACCCAGATTGTTCCGAGTTACCTCTTCTTAAAAGAATTGGCCTATAGTACCATTGTTACATCTAGCATGCCCAACATTTGAAAAAGGACCTTGTACATGGTTGCAAATTGGTTTTGTTTGTTTGGGTTTAAATACAAAACAAAAGAAATCATGCTTCTCTCTATGAGTATGATAAAATCCAGCATATATACAAACGATCTCACCTAGTTTCAGGCGTGTAGCCTCGACGAAATCCAATGAATTTGGCTCGTCAAGTTGGCTACTTCGCGTCTTCTATTTTAGAAAATGGATGAGACCCTCGTGTTCCTGTAAATTATTCAAACTTACCGCGTTGTGGTATTTATTTTACCACACGGGAATTTCGGTTCATGGAGAAATGAAATGACAATGCGCTTGAGTGTGGTTTCGTGTGCAATTTGTGTTGCAATGATTTATTGTTCCAACAATGATGAATGGTTAAAACCCGTGATTCCCAAATGGCAAATAAATCCCGGACCGCGGAAAGTTTGAATAATAAACAAGAACCCGAGGGTTTCAGAGCATTATAACATGGAAGACGTGAAGTAGCCAACTTGACGAGCTGAATTCATTGGATTTCGTCAAGGTTACACGCTTGAAACTAGGTGATGTCGTTTACAAGTATATATGCTGGATTTTATCATACTTAGAAATAAGTGAAAACAATTCGGTAGTTTTTTCACAAGTCAAATAAACTTGACTATCTTCAGATTCACACGATACACACTATTAACATGCTCTTCTTCATTTGCTTGTAGATTTTACTAGGAGTTTCCGATCGTTTCCGATTTTTCAGCAGTGTTTTAGGTGATATCAAGCTGTCAAAAAATATTTGCTATCCCAGCATTACGTTAGTGTTCTTGCATCAGCTAAGGCAATTACACAAACAAAATGTTTTGAAGCCAAAATTTAATAATCAACTGTACAGAAGTTTCTACCCAGCCGAATTTGTAGAAACTTGCTCACGGCATACCTTGAAGTCTAAGAAATTATCAAGCTTAATTAAAGAAAAATCTATCTTTGTTCAATGGAAATATTTGCGTTTTCCTGAAAAGTGTTGTCTTGGAATAGCGCTTGTTTCTCGTACTCGTTGAACTTGTTTGCCCTAAAAATAAAAGTTTTGTAAAATTCGAACATTCTTTGTTTAGAATACCAAAGATCACTGAAATCGGTTAACACTTACTGCCGAAAATTCGATCTACAAAATGGAACCTCTGCACTAATAAATAGTCGCGAGCCACCTTAAAAGTTTTACCCACTCTTTAGAGTGTTTTTTATTATTAAGAGTGCATAATGCCATACCTTGGTCAATAATTGAGAACATTCAAAACATGTCCATCACAAGGTCAAAATTGTGTCCCCTCCTATCTATAATCATCATCAACAGCCCTTACACTTCTCAACAGTTCTTTTTCTAAATTCTTGAATAAGTCTAAGAAGTTTAATCTTTGAAGCCCTGTAAGTATATATGAGATGTTAACAGTTAAGGTATACCTAAGGTATAGGAACAAATTTGATTTGAACTAAAAAGGCATTTCTTTATACCTTTCTCCATAAATGCTGTTCAGGTTATGAGTTTTGAAATACTCTAAGCAATGGGCAGAAAGTTTGTATATACTTTATTTGTTTATTTATTTATTTATTTATTTCAATTAATTAATATTTAAAAATTATATTTGCCTTTGAGTGGGGATCAAATCAAATCAAATTAGGCTAAACTGCATGATTTGAAGGTTAAACTCATTTGACAATGCAATAACTTTTTTTGTTACAGTGAACGCGAGTCGTCTGCAAGTGAGCTACCCATGCAAAGCACAGCTTCTTCAGACAACCAGGACGATTCCAATAAGCAACTGTTACAGGAGGGTTCTGAGAAAAGTTCTTGTATAGAAAATGCCAGTTCCCAAGAAAAGGAAGAGCTCGAAATAATTATCAGAGGTGATGAAGACAAAAAGGTGACAGAAAATTGGCAAAGCTGTTGTTGTTGTTGCTGCAGTAAAAGCTTCAGATGCTGTAAATTCCTTCGAAACAGCAAACTTGCAGTTTTACTCAGGTAATCCACAACTGGTGCTATTGGGAGTTTAACCCTTCTTATGGACAATAATTGTCCATAAGAAGGGTTTAATAACTCTCTACTATCATTTAGTAATACAGACATCTCTCTATTGCAAACACTTTTAATGAACAAATTTTTTTACCCTTTTTAGTTACCTAATTTTTACAAAAATTAATATGGACACTCATTAATTAGACTGTCCTAATTTATCATTATCATTAATGTTGTCACTATAATTATTAATTTAGTCCCACACTTGCTTAAGTTCAAATAAACCTTCCTGGTACCAAAACCAGGCTCCTTTTTTCATATAATAATTATTATTTTACTTTATTTGGGGTTTATCTTTGTTGTTACTCTTGTTTTCCCATACATTATTGATATATAAAATACCTTTTTTCTTATTTTCAATGAAGAGTCAAATAAATAATATGTAAAATTCACATGAGGTGCATTTTTTAGCCGATGACATCATGTCAGTGACATCATAGGCTAATGCTATAACCTGAAAAAATCGATGCTGGATATAGTGGATGCCTTTCTTCTGTGAGGTGGGGGGGTACGCTGTGAGATGTTGGGTAGTTGCCACCGGGACACTGAAACCCTTACCTTATCAGCACTTCCTCTGGGCTTTGAAGTGTTTGCATTGCTTCTCAGTCCAGGGGGGGAGACCCAATACATGTACAAACACATGAGCCTTTTTTGTTTCCCAAAATAGATTTTTATTGTGGGAGTTTACTACCAGCACACATGCATTTAGAAATGTAAACAAATAGCCATGCTTTGCGCTAAGCAAAAAGACAAAAATTATTATAGCCGACTTGGATACAAAGCAAGCAATTGCAGGAGAAATAAAAACAGAAATAAAATCTCAATCGTGTTTGTAAATGCTAGTTTTAAACGATTTCGAACAAAAATGTTGTGGATACAGGAACACGATACAGTTGATGCTGACTCTGAGAAATGTAAACAAAGTAATACGAGTTGCGTGTCATGCAAATCATGCAGAACATCAAAAAATCCTATCAAAAGTTGACCTTCATGAGCTCTGAAAACGTATTGGATGTTCACAGCTTTCATTTTATTTCTGAAGTAAAATTGTTAAAATTGTTCATCAGACCGCAAATTATAGCAATGCTTGTTTTTGTTATGTTGTCTTTGAAGTAATTTTAATGCCACGTAGTCACGCTGCTCGTTACCCGGTCTTATGTTGGTTAACCACAAGTTTATTCTTTGTGGGGAGGGGTGGGGAGGTTGATGGGTTAGGGTGGGACCAAATGGAGGTGTAAAACCCAGAGGTTGTCATGTTGAATTTCATCACATTGTGAAACAAAACATCATTGCGTGCCTAGTATGTTTGTTAATTAATCAGATGTTTCTTTTATTGGCAGGAGCCAATGTAAATGCCACTCTATGTTTGTCTGTAATTATGTTGTTGTTATCCAATTTTCAGAAGTCGTAGTGTGATTCTTGCCATTGCCACATACTGTATGCTCTCCCTTGTAATCATTGGTTATGATGAGCTTTTTTCACTGTGGGCTGCCACTGAACCTCACCTTGGTAAGCTTGGTGGTGCAGAAATGGAACTGTACAATTTAATGTCAATTTAGTTACAGTTTAAGATACAGTTGAAGATACTGTATCAGATGAAACTGAAAAAAAAATTCTAGAAACTTTTCAAAACATGCCAGCTTAAAACTCTCTGTGAATGACTAAGAATGAGTGAAATAATGAGTGAAATTTTAAGTTATGCAATTTGATGTGACTTCTAACATACTTCCTGGGCAGTTCATTTCAAAACCAATAATTATTATTTTCAATTAATTGATGAAAGTAAAATCTAGGTTTCCCCCTAACTGGGTTAAGAGTGAGCTGCATTCGTTATTGCAAGGAACAACTTCATTGATTCATACAATATATAAAGTCAGAAAATGCCTCTTAATCTTTTTGGTAAATTAATTTAACACTTCAGCCATCAAGCTTCCCCTTGCTTGGAAATTTCACATTTTCAAATAATTAGCCTCATCCTGTGTAATGTTCAGCCCGGGGGTGGGGGTACTCAGGTATATTATTGACAGAGAAGTGCATTGAAATTATAGCTTCCTAGGCCATTTTTTGGGTTAGAAATATTCCGGTGGACTTTTTTGGGGTAGAGAGATTTTGCCAGGACTTTTTTTAAGCCCAATAAAAAGCATGGGTACCTAAGGTTACTCAATTTTATGTCAAAGAATTGCATCAGTTTATTTTCAAACTCAGAGGAATTTTTTCAGTGTACATTCTGGGCCGTTGACTTTTTTGGGTTCATTTTTAGCCTGATGGAACTCTTCTGGGGAATAAAAATTTGGCTTCATTTGCACCTCCCCATCATTAATATGCCTGCATTCCCCCTCCCCCCCCCCAAACCTGGGTGTCCATGATCAGTTTTTTTACACCAACAAAAAGTGAGATAAAATACTGTTAGTTTCTCTTACCTGATGTCTTGTTTACAAATTTCAGGTGGGCTTGGATTTTCCACTGACCAAATAGGCACTGCATTACTGTGTGTTGCAGCTCCAATCCTTTTTCTCCAAGTATGGCTATACCCTAAGGTATAATTTGAAACGTCCTTGTATATAACTTTTAAAACTATATTTTAAAGGCTGGTTTTTGTGCTATGATTCGTTGGCCCAATTCATCTACCCAACAGTATCAGAGTGCACATTGTGCGTGTATTTTGCCACCCAATTCACCACCAATTTGTGGAAAAGAAAATCTGTCCGATTCAGAAAATCTGTTGCACTGCATCAGATATTTTTCAAGTCAGGCTAACATTCTCAAAGAAGCTGTCAAGTTGATCAAAAGTCATAGAGTCGGATGTCAAAATGTACGTATGATTCACGCTCCGATACTGCCGGGCCGATGAATTGGAAAGACCAGGAGCTGACAAATCGTAGCAGGTAAACAAGTGAGATTCACACCCCGATAATGTCAGGCCAACATACCGGACCAAAAAATCGTAGCATATAAACGAGCCTTTAGTTAAAGTAAGTAGCGGTAAGCTTGGATTGCTATCACTTCAGTGATGGGCATTACTAGCCACAGGAATGGAAACACAAAAATTTAGATTTATCAACTGAATTGATAAGGTAAACTAATTAGCCACTGTCACGTGTTGGCTGGTATGATTCACCCTGAGAAAGGGCTAATGCAGGAAACTGATCAACTTTTGAATTTCTTCCCCATGGTCATTTTACCTTATTAATTCAGTTGATAAATCCAATTTTTGTGTTTCAGTTCCCCACTGATGTATCACTACAGTTACTTTAGAAGCTAACCTCTTTATTCACAGGAATGGAAAGTACTAGAATGAACCATAATGGTACTGCAATGGGATGATAATTAAAGAATATACTGGAAAGACACTGTAATGAAATTCAACAGAATGGAACATTATGCCGAATGGGAAAGGTCGCATTCTAGTTCATTTGTACCATTCAATTTCTTTATTTCCAGTTCATACGAGTTCCAGTTCATTCTGTTTCATTCTGGTGTTTAGTAATGGGCAGGGGTGGGTGGGTACTCCCATATACAAGCTATGGGTGTGTGCCATGGTGAAGGGTATAGTTTTCAAGCAGTTTAGTCTGGGATTGGGTATGAAAATCAGAGAGTTAATTTGGTGTAGAACTGGGAATCACTTATTGGGAAACTTATCAAAATTTAGTCTAGAATAGGGATTGACACTTGGCAAGTCTGGGACATGGTAGGGATTTTTGGTGTCTACTCTAGAATAAGGTTGCACAATGTAGCTGAGCGTGGTCTAGTGTAGGGTAAGGGTCTCTGAGTTCCAGCGGCACAACCCCACCCAAAAATTTAGAGAGTACTATACCCTGCCCCCAGGAGTAATGCCCCCCTCAGGAATGCACTATAGGTAGCTTATACTTATGAAACTCCTGGATTCAGACCATTGACTATGTAAAATGTGTATTAAGAGATGTTTGAATTAATTTTGTTTTTTTAGTTTGAAAGAAGAGTTGGAGCCATAAGGGTAAGCTTATTGTGATATACATTACTTAATTGTGTGAAGTTCACATTCAATCAGCTTTAGTGAAACAAAGAGTTGAGAAAAAAAAAGTAACAATTTCTGAGTCGCAAATGTCATAATTATAGAGGCATCAAAGTCAAGTGATATGCCCTAATCTCTTGCATCATGGTGTTTCCTTAGCTGAGAAAGTTTATGTTCCACACTGTGTCCCTCCACCAAAGTGTAATACAATTGACCCTGCTGAATGAGTCCCTTTAACGGTAAACTACAATAAGTCACACCATGTTGCGAGAGGAAGATGAACGAAACAAACAAGACTACTTCCATGAAATTGTGGCAGGGAATTTTACTTTCAGTATGGTGTAGCGTCAAAAGTTTATAAAGTCAAGCAAAAAATTTTTCTATTAAGCAACCAAAGATCACTATGTAAAATGCCAATGGGGACATGTTTACCCCAGAAACTGAGACATCAACGTTTTGAAATTCAGATGGCAGACATGTATTCACTACCTAAAAGGGCCTTTCTGATGGCTACCCTGTTCACGTGGCCATTTTTATGACTGGGCACTTTATTTTGGTTGTAAAAAGAGCTCATGCAGTCAACTTCTCTAGTGAGACCTCATTACTCTTGTCACCCCATGCCCTATGCAACACTGGGTGCAAAAAGGATTTGTGATGATATATCTTGGTGGGGGTCCCACTGTATTACAAGCAAACTGTAAGTGAATCATAATGAAATGCTGGGAGTAAACCCTGCAAATGGACTAGCATCCTATCCAGCTGCAGGAAAGTAGGGGGCAGGGATGGGTGGGGAGTGATACTGCAAGTTGTCGAATGCCACAGAAACTGGGTGAATCACTGGCAGTTGTGAGTTACTTACAGATTGTATAATAAAACTAAAAGCTTTTGAAGGATTTAACTACATCCACCAGTTTTCATACAAGAATCCAAATGTCTCAAGCAAATAAATATTATATAATAAGTTACAATTTTTTAAATAAAAATAGAGCTGGTTTATATTTTCCAATGTTTGCATTATTGTTGTTCAATACAGGTCTTTCAATTTTCAAGTGTTGTTTTAGGAGTAACAATACTATCCTTGTCTGCAATTAACACCTTCTACAACAAGTAAGTTGTAAAATTTGGAGATTTGGTTCACTCTGTGAACATCTCTACCTTCCAGTCCCTGCTACTTAGATTATTTTTATCATTCTGTTCCAACATGGTATTGACTAACCAGTCATATTAAGATTGTATGGCACCGCATTATCCATTTTGGTCACAGTCACTTAGAGAAGTTCCAACTATAGTGATCTGACATACGGTAGGAAAATTTATAGGAGGTGGTCACCCAAGGAAAATAAGTAAACTGCCTTCTATTAAAGCTAACATTGATCTGCATGACTATAAATTAAATAAAATATTCTTGTTTCCAATATTCTAACCAATGTATAAATCTGGTATCTTTGTTTTCAGATCTACTATTCTTTGGCCGTTGTTAATAGGTATTCTTCTGCCTATGAAATTAAGCACTGGTTGTGCTTTTAGCTCGACAGCAATCTTTACTAACAATTCAGTGGCCATTGGCATGTTGGGCTCTGTTAATGGACTTGCAATGACAGCTGCTTCATTATCCAGGTATATAACTTCTTAACAATATTTTGGGCAATTCTTTTGCAAACAGGTAATTTTAAAAAAGTGAATGAAACCTTGCATTAACCTAAGAGCACAATGGCAATGACTGGAACACTTAGTGTTCCAGTCATTGCCAATGTGCTCTAAGGTTTTCCTATTAAGGGAACTGGTCAAAACTATTTTACATGCTAGGGACCCACTTTTCGGGGGACAGGGCAAGGAAGAGACCATGGGTCTCTCAAGCTGGGTGGGGGGATATATGAGAGAACATGGGTCTCTCAAGCTGGGTGGGGGGATATGTGAGAGAACATGGGTCTCTCAAGCTGGGTGGGGGGATATATGAGAGAACATGGGTCTCTCAAGCTGGGTGGGGGGATATATGAGAGAACATGGGTCTCTTAAGCTAGGTGGAGGGATATATGAGAGAACATGGGTCTCTCAAGCTGGGTGGGGGGATATATGAGAGAACATGGTTCTCTTAAGCTAGGTGGGGGATATAGGAGAGAACATGGGTCTCTCAAGCTAGGTGGGGGGATATATAAGAGAACATGGGTCTCTTAAGCTAGGTGGGGGGATATATGAGAGAACATGGGTCTCTCAAGCTGGGTGGGGGGGATATACAAGAGACCATGGGTTTCTCAAGCTGGGTGGGAGGATATATGAGAGAACATGGGTCTCTCAAGCTAGGTGGGGGATATACAAGAGACCATGGGTCTCTTAAGCTGGGTGGGAGAATATATGAGAGAACATGGGTCTCCAAAGCTAGGTGGGAGGATATATGAGAGAACATAGGTCTTCCAAGCTTGATTTATATCTTTCAATCTATCTACAAGAATACGTTTATCCAATTAAAGAAAGGAATGCGCACGTGAAGAATGCAATCTTCATTAAATGACCGTTCATGCGTGAAGCGCGTTGACTGTAAAGCTGTGGAAGTCCAAATTTAAAGGGGCATAGTCACGCTATTTTAGTTCACTTTAAAAATGAAAAATATGTCCTCACATCAATGAACGCTCACAAATAATGGTGTAGTTTTGTTACCAAAGACTATATTTCTTCACTGAAACTATTTTCTGTATTTAATTGCCCTTGCATAAAAAATGAAAGAGAATAATACTTCGAAATACTGTTTAGCCTAATTACTTTCTTTTTATGTTTTGCTTCGTACCTGCAAACGTAGGTGCTGGTTCTTTGGATATAAACAATTTAATTATTTAGCGAAATCGTTCGGTTTGATCTCAGTTTTAACCAAAGCGAACAGTGCGCTGGCTTTTAAGCTTATCTTCATTTAAGCTCACGACAGATGAAAAAGCAAAATTCCAGTTTAAGCCTGCACAATTTCTTGAATGAAAATATACCGAACCTCGTTAATTTAAGAGAAAAAACTGAAAAACGAAGTCATCAAAGTAAATATCGGAGTCAAAGGCATTGTGGCGATCGCAATTTAAAAACCAAAACTGCTGTGTTAAGTGAATTCAACAACAACTCACCAACCGCCATGCTAAGCTACACAAAATTAAAACGAGTACTTGCCTTTTGAACTTGCCATTTACAACACACACAAGAATTGTGACTTGCCAAAAAAGTCGCATCTTTGAGCCGTAAATAAAAAAATTCTCGAGTTCAACCGAGGTATGTTGTTTTTCAACTTTCATTCAATGGTCCATGACAAAACCGCTCCGGATAGGAAAAAACTGGACCGGCGGAACGCGCGTCAAGAGCCAATCAAATTCAAGGATTCCGGCGGACCAGTTTTTCCCTATCCGAAAAAAGGCAAGTACTCGTTTTAATTTTGTGTAGCTTAGCATGGCGGTTGGTGAGTTTGTTGTTGAATTCACTTAATTGTAGAACCGATGGTAGAAAGCAACTTCCCAAAAAGTTAAACAAATAACCAAAGAACTCTATCAGGGAAATTACATTGACGAAATGACTGTCGAGTGGTTATCACAGACTCCCAACCCACCATGAGTACCCGTTTTCTACACTCTCACAAAGATTCACAAACCAACACCTGTTGGTCGGCCTATTGTGGCAGGAAATGACGGACCCACCGAACGACTATCAGCATTTGTTGACAGCATACTTCAGTCTATAGCTTTGTCACAAAAGTCACATCTTAAAGATACGACTGACTTTGTAAATTTCATAGACAGGACAACCCTTCCCAGAGAGCACATTTCTAGTCTCTCTAGACGTTAATTACCAGCCTATACACAAATATCCCACAAAAGGAGGGAATAAACACAGTATGCAGAGCATACAAGAATTTCTACGGGGACAACACCCTCATCCCCACCAAGTCCCTCAGAGAAATTCTAAGTCTTATCCTTCAAGAAAATTCATTTGAATTCAACGATAAGAACTATTTCCAAATACACGGAACTGCAATGGGCACAAAGATGGCAGTCGCTTTCGCAAACATCTTTATGTCTTCGGTTGAGACGGAAATAATTAGCCAAAGCAATTCTAAACCACTTGAGTGGAAAAGATACATTGACGACACGGAGAAATCTCTAAATGGTGTGACAAAATTGTGGCAATTTAGGATTGAAGCACATCATGGGAGAGTGAATCACGTGACTTCCTCAAACCACGTGGTCTGTCCATTGGAACGCCTGGTTGATTTTTCGCAGAAAATTTGCCGAGGAAGACTTATCGCAGAAAATTTGTCAAAAGTAATTGCATGTTGATAAACCGGAAATCGGCAAAGTCAGCGTGATTTCGATCCCACCGGAGCAAGACGTGCGGCGCCAGTGATGCACTGCAAACAGAGCCTTATCAAGAGAATGTGTACTAAGAGTTTAGATATTTACAAAATGAATTTGCGTGCAAGGCGACTATCGTAGGGTGGCTCACAAACATCACACAGACAAACATTTCACAAGAAATTTTTAATGTAGTGATACTCTATTTACCTCAACAAACGCGCAAAAAGAAGTACTTTTTAGCAGGTAATGTCAAGATAAACTTCATTCACAATTACACATGCAGCAAGAGCTGCAACTAAAAAGTAATTGTAAGCGAAAAGACTTGTTTCGAAATTCAAACTGGAAAAAGAGCTGCAATTAGAAAGTAATTGCGCAAAAAGACTTGTTTCGAAATTCAAACTGGAAAAAGTATGTACATTGAATTTTGACCCTGATAACGCGCCATAGTTTTGGTCGTAACTTTGACAGTTTCATCAATCATTTACTCTTATTTCATTGTTTTGCGCAATATGCAGCATCTATTTTGGATCTGGTTCACACGCAAACCCACGCAATGAAATATGACAAACATCGTGACATTTTGACTACGCAGTTCGCAAATAAAGTCCGCTAGCTAGCTATTTCTTCGTTACCTGTTTTTATAATCTTAATGTTTGAACATTTTTCCCGACGCCAAAACATAAAGCTTGCACAAAAACGGTAATGTGAAAACCCCCGGAAAATCTTAACACGACACCGCAAGCAATGTTGAAGAATTACATATCGGTAGGTGACTTCATACTCAGTACACTAGGCCACAAAAGTTTCTGGTAATAAAATCCGTTTTACCTTATGTGACTGGTGCTATTAAATACTTAGAAATTACAGTCCCATTTACCCACTCTCCGAGATCACACGGGAAGGGATACGCGCCAAGGCACAGAAAGCCTAATTCACTTGACGGCGATCAACCGGCGAGCAAATAATCATCCTAAACGATCTCTAGAATCCAGGAAAAGTGACGAAAATACATAAGATACACAACAGACATGGTTTTTCAAATTTTATTTAGAAGTTCACGGCTTCGAAAAGGAGAACTGAGATTATTTAGACCTACCTTCAGAGCATTCGAACTCTCATATCACTCTTTGGTTTATACAGTTCATACCGGTGATCCAAATTAAAACAAAAGCTACTCACCTGTGCATTCGTTCGATATTTACGAGTTGAACCTTTAAATTCGATTCTGTAGGCACGCGCCACACAGAGATTTCGCCCCCAATCATTCTGTTTCCCACCACATTGCACAATCCCACAAAACGATAAGCCCAAATGGAACTCGATCGCTTCCTCAGCTTTCTACACGGTGGTATCGACTATCGGTATCCGGTCATTTCGTTCCATGGTCATTTTGTTCCAAGTCACTTTGTTCCACAGTATAGTCAGTTCGTTACACAAAATAGTCAATTCGTTCCACGAGATAGTTAGATTGTTCCACGAGATAGTTAGATCGTTCCACAAAGTATTAAAGTAGAAATAAACTTTTAACGCTTGAACAAACGCGGGAAAAAAGTTAGCCGTTCACAGCACAGGGCGCAGAGGAGTCATATTTGACCGTAATGCTGGCTAAATATTCATCGTGCAAATCGATCTTGTTGATTCAAAACAGTAAACGTGACTCAACAAAGCATCATGCTATCTGGTTACGCGTCTCGTGAAATTCCATCGGCATGACGAAAACCGCATACAGCAGTTGCTGTGGGCGTATCACCAGTTACTAACAGCCGATTAACGGTAAAAAAAGGAGACAAGGGACGAAATAGCCTGTTCCAGGCGTTCAGATAGTGGAGCGCGAGCGAAAAATAAAGCGTGCGAAAGAGCAGGAAAAAAACGAGGGGAGGCTGGTTCCCTCGTCCTCTTCCCCAGCCTCCCCTCGTTTTTTCCTGCTCTTTCGCTCGCTATATTCTTCGCTTGCGCTCCACTATCTGAACGCCTGGAACAGGCTAGGGACGAAAGCAATTTCGGTCCAATTTTCAATCCCCAATAAATCGCCACACTTCGAACAAAAAGGCCTCGTCTTTCTACCAAGGTGGACTAAAATTTTAATCAGAAAGTTCGTTAAATCTAACTTTTGGAGAGCGAATTTTTGGAGTTGAACGGCCCGCTTTCGTTCGATGTGAACTGGAGGATACCGGTGACGGAAATGCGTCATCAACTACATAACAAAGCATTATGCGCAGGATTGACAGGTCGGTCTTTCAGAACCTACGCAAAGCTTAGCAACGCTATCCCGTGACGCGTAACAAGATAGCATGACGCTTTGTTCAGTCACGTTCAGTTGTTTTGAATCAATAAGATCGATTTGCGCGATGAATTTAGCCAGCATTACGGACAAATCTGACTCCTCTGCGCCCTGTGATCGCATTTGATGTTGTTCAAAAGCCTTAAATAAAATACACTAAATATTTAGTCAAAGCTTCATGTTTACACCGATTGAGACTCGAAACATTTCACCAGAAAATCAGTTACGTCGCGAACTAAAATTTCTCACCAATTTTTGATAACGTCGCCCTTTGGGCGACCATTGTCGGCCTTTTGTCTTGCGGATAGAATTTCACCAGACGCGTAACTAGATAGCATGCTTTGTTCAGTCATGTTCATTGTTTTGAATTCAAAACAGATCGATTTGCGCGATGAATTTAGCCAGCATTACGGTCAAATATGACTCCTCTTGCGCCCTGTGTTCACAGTAACTCGCAAATGGTAGTAAGCGCGGAGAAAGAAGACACGATCTTTGCGCCATTGTTTCGAAAAGAGCGGTTCACCACTCGCATCCGGCAGACAATTCATATTTGGAAATGTACACGATTTGCATTTGCACTCGCCAAAATCAGTTCGCTACGGAATGCAAATGTTACAGAAGAATATATATAGTGACTGAGCAATTGGAAATCAATTCCATCCGTTGCAAGAGAATTAATTTATACCAGCGGTAATTTGTATTTTCTTGCGGTATACATAAAGCTGAAGCAAGCCGAAGTCCTGAGTCGTGATTGGAAAAAAGGCCCAGTCCATATTTCGCGCACGTTCGCTTTGTTCTTTTTCTTCCGTTTTTTTTTTTCCACCTTGTAACCTGCTAAAAAAGAACGCCTGATCGCAGGTTATTCAGCTTGTCACTCACTGACGCTTTAATATTCGTTATTTTTATGTATTCGACAAGCATTTTCATATTTTGTGGCAAACATCGAGCTCCGATTCCCCACACCCTGCCTGGTTTGTCATGTTTCTTTTTATAGCCTGCGGAACAGGCTTTTTATTTATTTATTTATTTATTTATTTATTTATTTATTTATTTTTTGTGTTTTTGGGGCAAGCAAGCGTTCGCCTGTCGCCCACGCCAGAAACGTTTTCCAAAAAATGACGCCTGTTCTGCAGGCTACGTTTCTTTGGGCAAGTCTTGATGAACCAAAATCTCGCGCGATATGTATCACATGATTGGAAAGGTGAGATATTTAAAACTAGTGAAATCATAACCAACATCCCCTGATTCTTCACACTTCACTGAGAGAGGCGCGGCTGGGATAACGGAAACAAACCATTTATGTTAGCCTATTAAAAGGCTAAATGCTCCTTAAATGTGTTGTGCTCGAATTGTTCTACAAGCTGTCCACGGACTGACTGAGTTCATCAATAGCACGGCTTCCCGGTGCCAACGTTTAACAGAGATACCCAGCTATATTCGATTTCAATTGCGAATCTTATCGAGGGCACACATTCGTCTAGAACGTTCGACGTGTTTTTTGTGGATGTGGATGTGAGACTTGACTAGAACGTCATCTTTTGATGAAGTAGACATGTCGTGGCATTCGTATTTATACCGAAATGTTCCACTCATTGACGGAAACCTAGGATTAAGTGTTCCAAGAATATCTTGTCAGAGTGTGAAGTTGCCCACTACTGTTGTGAACAGCAGTGCCGTTAAGCGTGTGCCTCCGTTAAGTTCCTGTCTGCAAGCCAGGGCTCAATTGCAGAGTTAAACAGCTTAACTCCAGTGAGATTGTGTAAGAGAGAAATCCAAGCGAAACTTAAAGGGGATAATAAGAATCGGGCGTGTAATGTTTGTTGGGAATGAGGAACACATTTCGATGAAATTTGCTTTCGATATAAATCCCGAATAGATTGATGTACCTGTGCTACGGAGTTTCCTAACGAACTAACGAAGTAGAGGATCAGAAATGTGATACGTGTTCTTATAACAAAACCGTGCGGAACTGAATACGTAATTAATTTTTTACGCAGAGAGAGGGGAAACCTAAAATCTTTTAAATTTCCAATTACGTTAAGGGGGTTCTGGTACGCTGTACGACTTGTATTAGGTCTGATAACGCACTTAAACGCACTTAAACGTTAACGTTGCGTATAAATCGTAAGATGAAAAGAAAGCGTACAGGGCAGCCCTTCACTTCCAATATGGAACCGCTAGCACAAAATCATCTATTGACGGTGAATTACTATCTCATCAGTTTCGTTTGTCGATATTATATATTATGATAATGTACAGCCTTAGGGTGAAGGCAACTATTAGTAATTAATGTGCAGATATATGATTGGACAATGATTGTTATTTGAGGGATTCATTTACCGTAAATCCTTTTTTAAGCTGTCCTCTTTAGAAGAAGAAATTTATTAAGCCCCCCACCTCTCTTTTTAGCCACCCACCCCTGCCCCTTCAGAAAAAAATACACTGCATGTGAACTAAAAGTACGGTACTATGACTTTGTCTCGTCTTGGAAGTTCAGTTTGTAACGTGATTGCATCAATTGATTGGGCGAATGATAAACATGTAATCATGTGTTACAAGACTGAAGGCATCGATTGTATGCAAAAATTACATTACATCCTGATAGTGTACATCGTGCTGCATTTTGCTAAATAAATAAGCCCCCCCCCCCCTCGAAAGTACCTTAAATAAATTTATAGCCACCCGGGTGGCTTAATAGAGGAATTACGGTGTATCAAACATTATTTTTATCTACAATTACTGTAAAGTCAGTAATAATAAAACCGATAATTTTATAGATATACACAAGGTTGTTTGTATGCGTTGTTATTTCTATCATAGTGTAAACTGTATGGCAGGCCAAATATTCATTCCCGAGGTAACTGTTATATTCAGTCGATAATGATCAGTTATCTGTCTGTTGCAGGAGTGGAGGAGGGGGGGTAATTGAAGATACCATGGGTCTCCTTACACAGGAGGTGGGGTCGTAGAAGATACCATGGGTCTCCTTTCAAGGGAAGAGGGGTCGTAGACGATACAATGGGTCTCCTTACACAGGCAGTGGGGTAGTAGAAGATACCATCGGCCTCCTTTCAAGGGAATCGGGGTCGTAGAAGATACCATGGGTCTCCTTTCAAGGGAAGTGGGGTCGTAGAAGATGCAATGGGTCTCCTTACACAGGCGGTGGGGTCGTAGAAGATACCATGGGTCTCCTTTCAAGGGAAGTGGGGTCGTAGAAGATACCATGGGTCTCCTTACGCAGGAGGTGGGGTCGTAGAAGATACCATGGGTCTCCATTCAAGAGACGTGGGGTTATAGAAGATACCATGGGTCTCCAGATTATGGAAGTGGGGACACTGTTAAAAGAGGGGAGGGGGGTTATGGAAGTTGCCATGGGTATCTGCATATGGGGAGGGGGCTATAGGAAGAGGCAGTCATCTTCACTCATTCTGGTGGGTCCCGAGCATGTATAATAGTTTTGACCACTTCCCTAAGTAAAACAAAATTACTCCACACTCTCTCTCTCCACCTAAGTATACAAATGGGGAACTTCTGACAACCACTTGGGACAACCTTAAAGCTAATAAAATGATGCTGGTGGCAACCCTGTTACGGACTAGCATCCCATCTTGAGGGTATAGGGGTAAGGGTAATAAGCTGCTGTTCTGTGGCTGCCCTGTGGCTTAAGTGTAAGGTAAAGTTGCACACAAGCCACAGGCACACATGGTTGCAGCTTAACCCAGTGTCTGTACCATGAAGCAAATGACAGTATTGTATAGTTCCAGAAAATATCATACTCCCCCAATGGAAGGTTTTTGTTTTACAACGACCCCCCCCCCCCTCCCTTTTGGCATTGTACTCTTCTAAAATTTTGGCTTTTAAAACCCCCTTCCCCTAGGAATTTCCGATGACCTATCATGGGGTGGGTATGGATTTTTTCTAGAACTACACATTGCCACACCCCCGAGGATGGGATGCTGGTGCACTGCAGGGTTACCCCGGCATTATGTCGCAAGTACACTTTACTCATTTATACACCTTGGTGATGCTGAGTAAAGCTTCTTGTCTAAGGAAACAATACAACTGATGCAGAGACCACACCTCAAACCATCAACCTTTAGATCTGAAGTCCAACATGCTAACCATTACACCACTGTGCCCCCATATAGCTTTTGAGTGTGACTTTTACCTCATTAATGGCTCTCCAAGTTTGAGTATCTAGCAAGTGATGGTCTCTTGTCCTGTACTTTGCTTTCAGGGCCTTGGCACCAGTGATTACTGGAAGTGCTTTTGCATGGTCAATCAGCGAGGGCTTCAAGCTTGGATTCCCATTAGATGAGCACTTTGCTTTTGTTATATTAACCTTTGTGTGTGTGCTGTGCATTCTCATGGCCTGTGCACTTCCTGAGGGACTGAACAGAAGACGTATAGAAGCAGCCAAGAGTATGGCTTCTGTACATGATCTGTGAACTGCATAAAAGCAACACAGAACAATTAACATACATGGTCAACAAGCTATGCCATGACAAAGGCACTGGTATCTGTGAAGTCCAACCTTCTGTAAGTGAACACCACTCTCGAGTGATGCATTATGAGAAAATTAGGATCTGAGGAAGTCAGGAGTGTTTGATCCTCCATAATTTGATGTTTTTCTATGAACATCATTTTGGTAATGCTAATAAGCTCTAAACCAGCTTTCATTCTCAGCACCCTGTGGCAGTTTATGTAGTTCAAACTTTGATTCCGCAGACGAATCCTTTAGAGTGACCATTCAAATGAAAGCTATTGCATGAGCTGTCATTTCCTGAGGTGCTGCTTATTATACTGTACAAGGTGGAAGTAACTTTTGAGTCTGCGGATGAAATCCCCAAGTGTGACCACATAAATGAAAGCCGTTGAGCAGTGCTTTGCTGTGGTCCTGTTTATGATACATGTAAAAAATTTCACTTGCTAAAAACAAAAAGGAAACCAGTACACCACAGGAATTTACCTTTCAACGGCTTTCACAGAAGGATTGACTTAACAAAGAAAAGGGTTATAGGAGACTGTCTACACATGAGACCAGAGTATTAACTCTGTTGCATGGTTCAGTTGTTGTCATGGTAACTAGCAAGCGCTCACATTTTACAGGAGGATGTAATTTTACTCCTAAGTGCACTGAGAGAAAATGTCAAAACAAACCTAGAATCGGGTGTCTGTACTGATTTAAGAGAGGTACCCACTAAAGGTGGCACAGTTCCACGCTTGATTTCAAAGGAATGTGTGCGGGAACCATGGTTCCAGAAAATATCCATAGCCCCACCACAGATGGTCACTGGAAATTCCGAGGAGGAGGGGGGCTTAAAGGCCAAAGTTTTTAAAGGAAAGCATGAGCTTTAAACTGGAATTTCCATAGGGGTAGGGAGTTCAAACCAAAAAATCCTCCATGGGGGAATATGGATATTTTCTGGAATAACACAATGGCCAGAATTATGATTCACCTGTCATGTTTTCTCATGGTCATAAAATAAACAGATGATACACTGTGTAATTGGGGCATAAAAGAATTATACAGAGGAATGACTAACTTCCCAACATATAAACAGTTACAAACGACTGGAAGATCTGCAAATTTCCAGTGCCGTTTAGTTAATATTATGTGTGAATCATGGCAGGCAAATTATATACCCCACACATAGCAGTGAAATCAGCTGTAACTGTCTTGTTTTTTGAAAAGGTGTGTAAGAGAAAACTGATTATTAAGTAAGAACCTTTTCAATATGTCTAGCCTACAATTTTGGCAGAGCTTAAAACAAAAACAAAAAAAAGGACATTTTTATGCGTGTTTGCAGATAAGCTACTGATGAACTATGCTATTTTCATATTTATTTAAATTTCAATTATTATATAAAATTATTGTTATGCTAATGGTGATTAATACTAAACATATTTTAATACTAATTAAATGATGTTTAATACCAATTATATGCAGACCAGACCTAAAAGATGACCTAAATTATGATACATAATTAGCCTCTTACACTATCTTATACATCTATTTAGGGTAGAAAGAGGTATTTTTGTAAGCGGTTTTGATACATGTTTGCAAGAGAGCATCTGGAATGCTGCTAAACTATTTTTGGCAAATATTTCTTGTAAGTGTTGATGTTTTAAGCAAGAAAAATGGTCAATCAACCAAGAATTATCATTGGCAATGAGTTTTAAAATTATAATTTATTGGTATTTATTGGGGACCTAATGGATTGTATTTTGATTCATTCTAAGAAAAATAAAAAGCTCGTAAAAAAATGCTGTAATTTTGAGTCAATTTCTGCTCTTTCTTTGAACTCAAATGACAATTGTGTTTTATTCTGCTGTCATAGTTACAGTGGCTTCTAGCAGACCCTCGGAAAATAGAAACAGACAAACTGGATTGAAATCCATCAATCTCTAGAATGCATCCTTTTGATCCCATTGAACTAAAGTTCCTGGTTCCTAGCCTGACACCTGCTATAAGCCAATTGATAACCAAAGAGAAAAATTCAACCTTTGGATGTTGAAGGGAAGGGGCGGGGCATACAAACCAAAGTTTCTGCATCCCATACCCTTTTATCCCAGTTCCCACCCCTTTTTGTTTTCTGCCTCTTTGCCCTTTTTCAATTGCAAAATGTTATGCAGTGTTGTGTAATTTTTCCTATTTTCCCCACTGCCCACCTTGACGATCCCACTTTCTGCCATCCCTTTCCCTGCTTCCCCTCCCACTTGGTAGACGGTACCTCACAGTTCAGCATGTCATTGAAAGGCATGTAGTTAAGATACATCTTATGATCCTGTGGCACTCATTGGATATGTTGGAGTACACCCAGGAGAGGGGTGGGGGGCATTTTCTGTAGTGGGCTTCATGGGGAGGCTCCACCCCAAAGAGGTGCCTTTTTTGGGCCTGCAACAAGGGCTTGTAATATACAAAAGGGTAGGGAAATTTGCTGTTTTAAGATGTTCAAGGGTCATCAAAATTCATTTCAAATGGAAGGAGATAGCAGCTTATTCTAAGTGCCAAAAAATGTTTCCAAAGTTTTGAGAGAAATCGCAACGCAAAATATACAAAAGCTTGGATCCCTTGAGCAATTTAAACTCCACAGTGATCCTCTGTTTTGGCTTATTTTTCAGGCATGAAAAGGTGCACTTTTTTCGAACCTCGGGAAGAAGTCTTCCAGTATAACTCTTTATTGAGTATCCCCACTCCCCAGATTACTGTATCAAATTTTAAGTCAAACTACCTCAACAAATTCCTATCTGTATCACCTAAACCAGACCTCCACAGCCATTGTATTATCTTGTGCAAAGAGAAATTCTAGGCAAATTCTAGTTAGTGTCTTCCATAACCCACCAGGGGTTGGCTGAGTAAATCCCAGTTAGTATCTACCATTATCCTTTCAGGAAAATTTAAGAGTTTTTTTTTTTTTTTTAATTTTTTTTATTGAAGAAAATAAGACTTTACAATATTGAATGTTGGAAAAAAAAAAAGACGTACAAAAAACAGATACAATATTGATAATACAGAGAAAAAAATTACACCGTTTCACTACATATAAGTACAAGTACAGAGTTAGTTTACAACAGATTAATTTAATTACAATTTTAACGAAAACAAGAAAAAAAAGAAATAGGAAAAAAAAAAAAAAAAAAAAGCAGGTGCCACATTCTATGTGGAAACATTTTGAGGGGCTAAAGCGCATAATGTTGTCCATTTTGATCTAAATTTCGACAAGGTGTTGTTTTTAAAAGCGATTCTGCTTTCACAAAGGATCTTGTCTTTGAGAACGAGATGAAACATTTCAAAGCTTGGGGGGCTGTTATCCAACCAAGCCTGGAAAATGTGATATTTTGCGATGATTAGAACATGGTTTAAGGCGTAAAACTTAGTACAGTCTGGTTTATAGCCGTACGTATTGGTGTCGAGCATTACCGCGTGGGGAAGTCCTGGGGAAATGCAAATTAATTTATAATTAGTTACTCTTTGCCATAACCCTCTTGGGTAGTTCTGGGAGATCCTCAAATTCTGAACAAAAGTTATCAATGCCATATTTGACGATTACGAGGGAATGATGGAATAGCAGCATGGTTCCTCATGTTTCCTGTCGTCCGTTTCCCAAGGAATGCGCCTAGTACGTTGGACGCCATCTTGTTTTCGTAGAATGTAAACAAGCAAGAAAATGCAGTTTTCGTTTGGGAATCGAACGTGAAGTGATCTGAAATATCCCCCTAAAGAACGCAATTTCTTTGCGATTTTTATTCACGAAATCAAACTATAAGCTTAGCTTTAAGTAGGGAATAATAATGAATCTAGGATCGGAAGAAAGCTCAAACTGTCTCAGATCGTCGCTCTTCTGACAAGTAGTTTGGCAGGAATCCTATAAACACTTTTCAGCGGCCGAAATTGGTAGGCAGTAATGAAAACATAATAATTGCGCTGTTTCCAACCAATATCAAGCATATCAACAAACAACAGCTAAAAATAATGTAAGCTTACCGTACGATCGAGTGGCTCCCCAGAAAACCATGTGCGCGCGAGGGTTCGCGTGACGCACGCAAATTTCCCGCCATTTGAAAAATACGAGCCCGCAATAACCAATTCACCAGGCGGATGCGTACAGGAAGATGCGCAATGTTACGTTACGCAATTTTGAAAAAGAAGGTAGCGCGAAATAATTTTTCTTCGTCAAGGATTTGTAAGCCGGCTCGTTGAATCTTGTCATATCTCGACCATCTTGTCGCGAAGAGTACACAATGAGCAACGAAACGGTACTTTTGTGTTTAGCGCGTATCTCTGTATTTTTATTTTTAATTTCTGCAGGCTTGATGCTCAATAATTTTATCTGCTAAACAGGCACCCGACGATGCAGATCATCCCGCCAGTCCTGAAATTCATTTTGAACCGATCGTCAACCTTCCGAAAGTGGAAGTAAAATCACTTGAGGAGAACGAGGAGGCAGTCTTGAAATTGTAAGTTAATTTTCTTTCCAACTTTTAATAGTCCGTCCACTTTGCTATCAGTTTTCGTTGTGAGCTAATTGCCATCGCCATTTGTCAAATTATTCCTGACAGGCGTGCAAAGCTTTTCCGATTTGAAACCAGCGGCGAAGAAAACGAGTGGAAAGAAAGAGGAGTTGGAGAAGTAAAGATCTTAAAAAATAGCGATAAAGGGAAATACAGAGTTCTTATGAGAAGAGACAAGACGTTCAAGATCTGTGCAAACCATTACAGTAAGTTTTCATAATAGTATTGAAATTGACAAAATATTATGCTGACTAATGTTCTTCGTCGTCATTATCGACTCTGATTTTGAATTTAAAACTTAATCTATAGTATACTTCCTTCCCAGAGGGATGCAATAGGTTTCCGTATGCTCAAAATTTCTCGAGTGGTGGCACAGTGTTCGGATTGAGCCATCCGAGGTTTTGTTTATTTATTTATTTTTGGTTTGCGCTTTGAACATTTTTCAGCGTTCGTGAGAGAACTCTCAGAACATTCTGTTACAAACTTCTCCATCTCTTTGCTCTCAAACTGGAGGAGCACGTTGTTATTAGTATAGCAACCTGGCCTTTATGGTCTTCGTGGAAGAACTGGGCAGTGAAAACAGTGAAAAATGGCAATAGAAACAGAAACGCAGAGGGACAAAACTCACTGCATGTCCACAAGATGACCTTTATTGTACTTTAAAATGTTTCAGAAATCACTAGCAAGGGTAAAAATCCAATAGGTATCATTTATTTGCACACACACTAACTCGTCAGTCAAAAGCTAAGGCACGGCGGGCTTCTTCGAAAAATAAAACACTTGCCCGGTCATTTTTTCAGGAAGTCCCGGGCGTCCGGGCTGCCTATTTGTCGGACCCTGGATAGGAGCATTCCATTATTTTATGTTTCGACCAAAATGTCCGGAAATTTTAGCATATGGGAAAGCACCCTTTAGCAGACAAGGGTGCTTCAAAAATGCATCGCTGTGTATCCTGCGCTGAAAGAGGAACTGATAGGTAAATGGACTGGAAAATTACATCCATGTTTGCAAAACAGATCCAAGGTTCAACATGATAATTCTTGTGTGCTAGAGAAGCACAAACATCTCACTTGGAGTGTCATCTGCTAACTTGGTATATCTAATGTGTCAGCCTTCGTAGTTAAAGTTTGACCCTCTTTCAATGCAGATCTCATTGGGACTAGAATTAAGCTCTTTGGAAGCTGAAATTTTCATCTGGATGAGATCTTGATGTTTATTTTGAATTTTTATTTTGAAAAATCAAGAAAAGTACAGTTTTTGAGTGAGCTTCTCTGTTAAGGGTTCCACTATTGTGGCTGTGTTACTTGCAGTTGTTACATGTAGAACTCTGATGGTAACACTAAAAAACTTTGTTTGAAATGTAACACAAATTTTTCCCTCATTGTAGTCACGAAAGACATGAATTTGCAGCCAAACTGTGGAAGTGACAGAGCGTGGGTTTGGAAGGCGGCCGACTTTGCTGATGAAGCAATCAAAACAGAGACCCTGGCTATCAGATTTGCAAATGCAGAAAGTGAGTATTTAATTATCTGAACTTATTAATTTCTGAAGGGTTATTTTGAACTTGTAGAATGGCACGAGCAAAGGCATTCACACAAACATATTATTGCTACTGCTGCAGGTGCATTTTATGTCTAACAGGTCCAAATAATGACATTGTAAAATTGACATATTCTTGATTGCTTTTGTTACTGAAAGCAGATTTTTGTTCCTCTTCATCCCATAGGGGACAAAGGGAGCCCATAATAGATTGTTAACCCTTTAAACCCTAAGCCCCGATGAAAATGAAATTTCTCTTTACATGATCACTACTTGTTTGAATACTCAAGTGACAAGGAAGGAAGTGATCACTGAGGATGGGATGTCTTGATGTTTAGACAAATTCTCCTTACTAGTGTCATAAGAAATGTCATGAGATCAGTAATGAGAATATGCATTTTTATATCAGGGCTTAAAGGGTTAATATAGCCCTTGTTCCTTCTTTCTCCCTGATACTGATCTTCTAGTTTTGAAAGGCAGTCTGTCTGCCAGGTGGTTTGTGGTCTATCACGCTTCTCTATCTCTGGGGATTTCAAAGTAATACATGACAGGCTAAGTTCCCCTCATTCTTTCTTAAGGTGATTCCCGGGAAAAAGAATCTGTGAGTCATAGATTTGTAGTGAAACTTGGCACAAATATTCAAAACGTCATGTAGGTTCTAAAATTGTGTACATGTACAATGTCGCAACAAACAGTTACATAATCCTAACAAAATAATACTGGGGGGTAACCCTGTCATGAACGAGCTTCCCATTCAGGGCCTCAGGAGTGATAATGCTCCTAGTCCCGGCAGGGGTATTTTGCTAAATGCCGAATCCATACAATTCTTATAATGGTCAACTGCCCAGCCACAACAGTAACTAAAAGCTAACCATCGTAGAATCAGTGCTTATCCCTAGATAATCTAGATGAGTTCTTAGGCCTAATCACTATTGATCAGTGCTTAACCCTAAATACTGTAGATGAGTCTTTAACCATTAGTACTATATTGGGCATTCAGCATTCAGCAAAACACCCCTGGAGTCCTAGTCCCTTGATGCAGAGGAGACCATATCTATCATATCTAATCAGTGGCCTTGATACTCATGGTACTCGAGCTTACTACAGGTTCTTCTCCATATCTGGTGAACTTACACAGGCAAAAATTGATGTTTTCAATCTCCAACTTCTTACAGTCGCTGAACTGATAAAGAATTTTTGACCTTACCATTTACAGATGCGAAGAAATTTAAAGATGCATTTGTGGAGTGCCAAGGAAAGATAGACGAGACAACAGAGGAACAGGAGAGCAACAAGCTTGCAAAAGAACTCGAGGGGCTTAAGGTCAAGGAAAGTAGTGAGGAAGATTCAAAAGAGAACGAGCCCGAAAACAAAGATAATGAAACCAGTAGCAAGGATAGTGAAGCAAAGGAGTCAGAGCCTACAAAAACAGCTGAGTCTGAAGATAAAGAGGAACCAAATTCAGAAGATACACCAGAAAAATAAATGTTAAGTATAGAGGACTGTTAGTACTGTAGGCGGCAACCAGCGAAATACACTTTTACACTGCAACTTTAACATCTTAGCAATCTGTGACATGTTTGCCAAAGCTCTTTTATAAAAGTCATTTTTTGGAACTCCTGCACAAAGACCTGATTCTACTATGCTGCGAAACTACTATGAACTGTGACAGCTAATATGATTGGTATTCTGTAAGTGTTTAGAATCACTCAGACCAGCAGGTGTACTTGACAGTGGAAAGATATGTTACCTTGATTGCTGTGAAATCAAACTACCCCTTAAGGAATTGAATGTGAACAAGATTTAATTTCTCCCTCATATGAATAACTATTAGTATCAGCTAATAGACGATGTAAAGTGCAACCACATTACAGTTTAACCCTTTAAGCCCTAACAGTGACGAAAACATGATCGCTACTTGTTCAAACCTTCAAGTGGTGAGAATAAAGGAAGTGATCACCAAGAATAAGATGTCTTGATATTTAGACAAATTCTTCTTACTAGTTTCCTAAGAAATGTATGGGGAACAGTAAGGAGAATATGCATTTTTACATCGGGGCTTAAAGGGTTAAGAGCCATCGTCTTCGTCATCACCAAGACTGTAGAACCAACATCAAAAATATGACATGTGAACTTTGAACTTGAAAACCTGACTAACAAATGGATTTTTTCGGTAATTAGCACTAAACGGGTGGTGCAAGCAAAGTGAGTCAAACATTACCAATCAGAACACACAAACACCACCCTTTTTATATGTTGAAATGAAGGTTTTTTTAACTAAACTTTTCTGTTTTCTTGGGCTTAGCTACAGTGATTGACATTAGGGAAAGTCGCAACCGTAAGTTGGGTCATCAAACTTCAAAGTTCGCATGTTATTGGACATGCAGTAGAAAGAAAAAACTTTGTTATGCTTGCAGAAACAGGCTGTTTTCTCTCTTTTTCTTTTCTTTTTTTTTTTTTTTTGAATTGACGACCTCTGGCCAAGATAGGCCTTTGTGACTCAAGCATTTCGCTGAAGTTTTTTTGTACCAAAAAGATTTTTTCAACCTTAGAACTCATTTGGACTCAAACCAAATTTGTACCTTTTCACTGGATTTGAAATTTAAGGAGTATCATTATTTTTACTAACAATACTTATTTACTAGGTATCAGTATTTACTATTAGTAATAGTATTTGTAATATTTAGTACTATCATTGCCAGTATGAAAATTTTTCTCGACAACGTTTTTGTCATCAAGAATAGAAAGTTAAGAAATGCAACCAATGGCTTAAATACAGAGATGGAAAAGAGAAGACGCCAAGGTGTAATTTTTCATCCTTATGTACACTACACTGTCCAAACTAAATTTAGCTGCCTTTCATTTCTTCACGTGTACAGTTCTGTAATATGTAATTTGTTTTGTTCAAGTTCTGTAAATTGTAGCTTGGTAGGAGGATTTTTAACTTTTTCATTTTTCTTCAAAAATTAGTCATATTTTTGGGATTCAACAGTCAATTATTTGAAAAGTTTAATTTTATTGTCATTGTCTGGCTTAATTTTTAAGGTATGGACATTATGCCAAACACTGATATTTAATATGCAAAATAAAATTTAGCAGTTAGAATTGTTTGTTGTCAAGAGTGGCTCTGTGTTGTGTACTAAGGCCTGCTGTGCATACAAGGCAGGTTTGCATATAAAGCCAGTGTGATACAAGCTTAAGCACAAGTACACATGTAGTCTCCTAAGTAGCCATAAGTTCGATGACAACTCAATAACAGCTGTGTGGGAGACTCGCACACATGCACTCAACTGATTTTGCAACAAAAGTCACCCTCAGGACTTGCTCTAACTAGGACGTGAAGTGTGCACTAACATGAAATGAAGCCAGGGAACCATCGTCACCGTGGAGTGGTGTCTGCATTACAGAGAGAGCAGTGCACTGTACAAGTAAAAGAAAGGACATCTTAACTATTCCTAGCCTCCCCTGCTTTCAACTCAAAAGAGCAGAAGCCCGCAAGAGACAGGTTGTCCAAAGAGCCAGAAAGACTGGAAGGGGTGTGGGGAGAGGGTGTACAAAAAAATTTTGGAGCTTGGCCAGCCTTTCCTCAATTTCTCCTTCCCACCCCGAGGGGGGCATTGGGGCCTATCTGAAACCGAAAAACCGGCCAAAATTTTCACCAAAACCGAAAAAACTCCGAGACACCCTTGGGACCCTCGCTTGAGTCCGCTTAATACAGGGTGTCCTTTTCATGCAGGTTCCGATAAATCGCAAAGCAATAGTTAATTATTGACCTCTCATATCTCCACCTTTATTTACCCGCGAACTTGACATGCTTCATCGCAAACCTTTCGCAACTGGCCGTTCCAGGTAGAATTACAGACTAAATTACCTGGAAAACGCACTCTCCGGAGCAGGAAGCAATGCCATAATCTCACAAAAATACCTTATGGAAACACTTTAAATGTCCACTTAATAGAGGTTTCTCATAACAAAATGGCCTGATTTTGGTGTCTGCGTCCACTTAATAGAGTTGTTCGCTGAATACAGGTTTGTTTAATAGTAAACTATTATAACTTAAAATTTAGGGACTTAAGCTGACATCTGCTTAATAAAGGGTGTCCGCTTAATAACGGGTCCGCTTCATACAGGTTTCACTGTAAAACATTCCCAAACACCAACAGGTAAATGATGGATCTTATAACAATGCACAAAGTTGTAAATTAAGTTGTGAATATTTTTTCTTCAGACAAAAGGCTAAACCTGTAAAATTATATTTGTTTATTTCATTTCTCTTTATAAGGATGTTGGACATTTTATTGAGCATGAATTTGCTTAGAGATGTGTGCAAAGCTGACTCCAAAATCTCCTGGAACCTTTGAGCCAATACTGACACATACTGTCTTGTTTAACAAAAAGGCCTATCACAACCAATGAAACTGAAAAAAAAGTTTTTTATTTCTTCCATTGTAGGTCCAGTTTGTTGTGCCACTTGGTAAAGACATCAGTAGACAGTTGTCTGATCTCACTTCACTTCATTGAGAGTAGTAGCTCCTTCTGGTATTTATACTCTGCAAGGAAAATAAATATAATATTGAAACTGTATTCTACAAAGTGGATTCTACAGAAGGTTACTTGTCACTGCTAATAATGCTTTGACTTGAGGTGCTGTAACGTAACGTAACTTTCCTTGCAACTTACAACACAATGCTACAGGTAATGAGAGCATTGCAGACAAGTTCTGAAATATATTACACGCCCAGGGAGGTACTCAGTAAAGGGGAGAGGTTCTGCTTCAAGGTTAAAACCCACACCCTTACATAATTATTGTTAAATAATTTTTCTACCTACATACCTAGAACAAAAATATTGTCACAAAACTCACTCTATCACCGAGCTTGTGTCAGCTTGCCTCTCTGTACTGTAACATGGTAGGCTATTTTGCAACTTGTCTCATAGGGCTCTCAGCAGCATTGCATTGTAAGTTGAAAGGTATTAAGACGGAATCCATTAGGAAACTGAGTAATTGTAATTTTCAGTGGACAAAAATCTTGTACCAGAATAATTTAAAGCATACCGCATTCTTTTTTACATTTTTTGAGAGCTATGGATGTAATTTGTTATCTGTAATAACCCCAAAGACAATTTCTTATGGGAGCCTGAGAAAATAAATTTCAAATTTCACAAAATGAAATCTTACGCATAAAAATTTATCTATTTTACCTGCGTTTACACAATTCCTGTGAAATTTGAATTTGAATTTCACGGGCTCCCATAAGAAATTGTCTTTGGGGTTATTACAGATAACAAATTACATCCATAGCTCTCAAAAAATGTAAAAAAGAATGCGATATACTTTAAATTATTCTGGTACAAGATTTTTGTCCACCTTAAATATTTCCATGTTTATAGATTTTATTCACTTAAATTCTTCTGATACTTTAAATTGTGCACCCAAAATTTTTAGCTGTGTGTCTAACATTACAGCTATGCACTGCCCAGAAATTGCAAAATAGTCACTCAAATGCCTCCAAAGATAAAAAAGAACTTTGAGCCCTAATTCAGCACTAGTACTCCAATGCTAAAAGGTTAGCAATGATCAGAACTGATTTTAAACATTCTACCTACTTTTTAACTACTTGAACAACATCTTCATCTTGCAAGAAGTGTTCTTTGCCGACTTTCTGTGGGCTGAATTTTACTGACGAGCCCCAGACTAATGCACTGTGAACAAAAAATAAAAATCAACCAATAACACAAAAAACATGTGACAGTTCTAATCTGATGAGTAAAGGTAAAAAAGTAAAGGTTTTATTTATACTCGAAATTATGGAGCTTATTAGGCTCCTAGCTTAGATAGCTAATGAATCGAGTAACAAACAAACGAAACAAATATTGTAAATGAAACATTACAATGTTTTAAAAATCCCAACTGGTGGGAGGCAAACCAGTTGGCTATATACAAGCGCAGCCGAAGGATTTATAACTCGGGACTGCCGAGAAACAAATCCATGAAGTGCTCAGAGTGGGATTCGAACCCGGGACCCACGGACTCGAAGTCCAACACCCTAACCACTCGGCCACCCTGCCACCCATAGTAGTGGAGTATCCATGAGTAGTGGAAATCCTTACTGCTTGAATTCCTTCATGATGCTCTTATGGAGAGAGTTGCAGAAGTCCTCCACAGTTGATTGCCCATTTTTTAGTACAACTGGTGCCTCGTAATCTGGTAGCTGGCCTTTTGGTTTTGTGTATCTAACAAAGAAAATAAAATTGTTAAACTCAGGCCTCCTTTAAGCAATAGGCCATTTCCGAATCATCTTGTGTCTCTTTTTCAAAGCGAGGCCTCGTGCAAAACCTTTCATATGAAAATGAGTTTTATCTGCATGTGAATGAAAACTCATTTTCATATGAAAGACTATGTACCAAGATTCGCTTTGAAAAAGAGGTACAAGACAACTCGGAAATGGCCTATTTTCATAATTTCTACACTGCTTGCAGACACTAGAGTTTTACAAGCATTATAACATAGAGGGCAAAATTACTGATTGCTGATTGGTTGAGACAGGGGGCATTTTTTTCTTAATTTTCTTTCCAACGAGGGCAAAATTACTGACGCCTGATTGGGCAAGCGCCAAAAATACTCGCATTTGATTGGCTAAGCGCGAGAGCGCGCCATTTGCATTTTGTAAGCGTCTTGAAACGAAAGCAGATTTTGAATTGGATTTGAGTTGTTCAACTCAAGAATATAGTTTCAGAGTTTAAATTTAGCCGAGTTGGCTGGCAAAAATGTCATGGTAATCGGCTGATAGTTCGAAGAGAAATTCCAGAAAGTGAACCTGAACGTTTTACGGGAAACAGCAAATGGTTAAATTTGTTCTAAAACTACCGAAAACCTTGGTTAATTCAGCGAGCGAGAGGTCGCTTCGCAACTCAGGTAAGCTTAAATAAATTACTTAGTTTGAGTTTTGAGTGTGAGTTTGTCAACGAACTAGAATTGTAATTATCTCAAAAGATGAACATATGCATAAAAGACAGTTTCTTTTTTTGTTCTGGACGCTGAGTAGCAGTTTAATAAACTGCTTGTGTGGAGAATTGTTTATTCTGAGTGCCGGCGGCGGATTGTGTTTCGACGTGCAATGAAAAGTTTTCAGAAAATTTTGCCCTCTATGTTATAAACAAGTAATCGCATTGAGCCCTCGTAGAATTAAGGATAAATTTTCACTTGTATTTTCAAAGTTTTCACAAATTGCCCTCGTCGCTACGCGACTCGGGCAATTTTGTGAAAACTTTGAAAATACGCGTGAAAATTTATCCTTAATTCAACTCGGCCTCATGCGATTACATATACTTAATGGAAAATAACTGGTAATAATGTTCTCTTGCAACTCTGTGATTGCCAAGTTCTATCATCAAGCAGCTGATGCCTAACCCTGCCCCATCCCTGAACAACAGTTTGAGTTCTGAATACTACACTTTGATTTATTGCAGTAAGTTTCTCTAAAACGTTTGACCAAAAATACCCATTTGTTGTCAACAAATCAATAAAAATTCATTTTAATGTAAACAGACACTTAGGCTACACTACACTACATATCAACAATCAATTCCTGTAACTCACATTCTGACAAGATTGAGGTATTCCCACATCTTTTCCAACAAGTCATCAAAGTTCCATTTGTGATGAGCTGATAAAGGAACTGCATGTGGGATTTTGTACACTAAATCTAATTCTTCAATTGATATTTGATCGATTTTGTTCAGGATGTAGATGCACGGAATGTAGACCCTGTGTTGTAAAAGAAAAAGGTTCAGCGTTCAGTCAAAAATAGATCAAGAACTGATAGATAGCCCATCAAGTTTCTGAATCAGAGTGTGTTTACATGCAGGAACTTGACTCAGGTGGGTGGCTTACCAGCTCAAATGAAGACAACCCAGCTTTATGACAGCCACAGAAAAGTATCATGTGTGGGAAAATCAACACTTACATGTTAATTAATCTGCTCACAAAAGATTCATCTGTACTCTATTCTGCAGGAAATAACTCTTGACAATGTAAATATCTGACAGATTTTTCCAAACCATTTACCTGTTTCCTTCAATAACATCAATGAGGTCATCTGCATTAGCGTCATATCTCAGGGTGATATCAGCATTAGCAATGCGGTATTCGCTTAAGATGGACCTCACTGAATCAATGTCCAACTCTGATTGGGTACACTACAACAAACAAGAGTAAGTACTGTGAGTGAATACTGGTCTGACTTGTAGTGAGGTGAAGTCTCTACAAGCCTTGTGACTGACAGCTGCTAGAGACAAAATGACAAAGAGCATAAAAGTTCTACTCCCCACAGAATCACAGGGTTCTCCACCCCCCTCCTTTTATGAGGTTTCCCTAACAGTTCCCATGTATAAACCTGGGTAACGAGAGACAACATGAAGTGAAGTCTCTTGTCTAAGGAAACAAAACAACTAGTCATGCAGAGAACTGCCTTGAACAACTGATTATCCAATATGCTAATCACTACACCACTGCCACCCTCCCCTGACTTGTAATAGTCTTGTTTAATCTCTTTGCACTGAGCACTTTGTTATAGTAGTCCAAGTCCTTCTGGTCTCACTAAGTAGCTCAGATGATTACCAGAAAAATGGTTAAGTTCAGTCAAACTTAACACTTATCATCTTTATCACTATACTATATGCTATTGACATTACTGATTGTAGCAGCATACACAACTTTATGTCCCACATGAACCTAGAAAATGACCTAACATGCCACGAGTCGCCTGTAGTTCAGTGCTCAAAGCATCCGACGGGTGTGCAGAAGGTCATGGGCTCAACTCCCATTGCTACTGACTCAAATTCTTTTCTTTCTAGTCCCATGCTCATGACAAACTGAATACAGCTAGCTGACAAATGACAAGATAGATACTGAACAAGAGAGATGGCATATTCAGTTTGTAACGACCATGGGAGAAAGAAAGAATCTGAGTCCTCAATGGGGATTGAACCCATGACCTCCCGTACACCAGTCAGGCACTCTAACTACTGAGCTACTAGGAGACTATTGGTGCATGAGCATAGGTCATATTTACTAGGTTTGTTCTGACACGAGTCCTGCATACTGCTGGGATCAGCAATGTTAAAAGCACCGTGTGTGATAATAAAAAAAGAAAGATGGCAAATTTTAAGCTTGGAAAGATGGAATATTCAGTTTATTATGAGTGTAGGACAAAGAAAAAATCTGAGTCCCTGATGGGAATCCTATCCATGACCTCCCGTACACTGGTTGAGTGCTCTAACCATTGAGCTAATGGGAGACTTGTGGCCAGCGAGGTCATATCTACTTGGCTTGAAACAGTTGTGAACATAATCACCATATACATGCACTTACTGTAGTTTGGAGATTAATGCCTCCTTTCTCTTTCTTTCTGAATGTTATATTAGGTGGTTCCTTGTTAAGCCTGATAAAAGAGTGAATAATTTGTTTTAAAGAATGTTCATATTTATCAAACACAAAGAACAACACTCTCTGATACATTAAAAACACTAAGGCAATACAAAACACACCCTAGTGCCATTCAGAAATTTTAGAACTGAAAAGTCTACCTGACATTACAAACGATGAAATTAAATGTATGCAATCACAAACGCATAACCTACTATAACTTACCTTATTCCAAACCCTTCCAGTTCATGTTCAATGAGTCTCTTGTGCCCCAGAGGCTTCAGAACATCAAGTACTATGAAGATCAAACTGCAGGTCCTTGCAACTAGTTTAAAAAAGACAAAACAGAAATGTATATTAATCAGATGGACTACAGAGAGCTGAGTTCCAGTCATGCAGGCTGTGTTTGATTTTAACCTTTACCTTTATTTGGCCGAGGCTACTCAGAGAACATTTTGAGATAGGAATGTACAATGTGCTCATAAAAATTTGTCTCAAATTTTGTCTTAACTGAAAGATCTTAAAAATCTTGACACCTGCAAGACTAAATGTTGTAGCATAATTTATGATCAACAGTGAAAGTGACACATGTGGTACCTAGCTGCCAGGTTTCAACCTACTGTAGCCAACCACTGACTCTAGTATCACAGAAAGCAAACCATCAAATCAGGCTTAATTGACACACCTGCGATCACCTGTCGTCCTCTTCCTTTTCCATCTTTGGCACCCTCAATAATCCCTGGTAAATCAAGCAGTTGTACTTTGGCTCCTTTGTAGCGGATCACTCCAGGTACTGTAGTCAGTGTGGTGAATTCATATGCGGCTACCTCAGAGTACACACCAGCAAGGTTGGTCAATAGTGTTGACTTTCCAACAGAGGGAAATCCTGTCCAAAGAAACATGGTGCTTAGTATGTACTGAATTGTCCACCGTATACTTCACAATTTAATATTTGCCTCTTAAAAATAGGTGGGGAGGAGAGGGGAGGTGTACACCCACTCCCCTGAAATAAACTGTATAGCAAGGTTCACTGTTGACAAACAGTCTTTTTGTTATTCAAATGTGCCAACCATTGAAACAAAAGAACTCTTTGTTTTAGCAGCCAATAGACCTCTAGTTGGCACATCAATATGAACAGGTGATGTAACGAGGAACATCGCTATTTTAAGTAGTTTCAATTACTTCTAAAGTACAAGTCGGAGCTAGTCAAAAAGATGTCTCTCTGAGAAAAGCTTTATACACGTTATCAGCCAATCCTACTGCTCTGTACAAACCCAGGTTTTTAAAACATGATTTGTCAGATATAATTTGTCCATCATAATTTGGCTATAATCAAACAATAATGAGGGAAATTTGTCTATAAATGAGTTCAGAGTAAATACCTAAGGTTGAATCTTACTTACCAACAAAACCAATTCGTGCATCACCAGTCTTTGCAACATCAAAACCTGTGAAACAGTGCTACTCATATGAGAAATGTACAGTTATTAACAACCACCTAAAAGGCTTTATCCAAGCAAGTCCCATCTTTTCTGGCTTACAGGGGTTTCAATAACTTTTGAAATAGGCATCAGAGCTAGCCACAGTAGGGGGTGTTTTGAGACAATTCTCATAAGCATTAAAGTGAAAATCAGACAAAGCAGTTGGTAGTTTGAGTTGACATACATCCCTCTACACCGCCGGTAGCTGCCTTCTAATGAAACCACTAAGCTTAGCCTCAAGTACCACTATTTTTTCTGCATTGTTGTCACTATTAGTTACAGTTTAATTTAGTTATAGACCCATTTATCCCAAATTATTCATAAGAATTAATCAACTACCCATTTATTTATTAATTTACATCGGTTGTAATGCAATTTAGCTTTACTGATTCAATATACAGATACAGAGATCCATGCATAAGAACAGAGCACAGCTCAGTGATAATCATTTTATTGTTTCATAACAAGTTAACTACTGGTACTTTTTTATTATGCTTCTTACATATCAATAAAAGTCAATAACAGTCAATACCGTCATTTTCATCTAAGCGTGGACACGTGACGGAAAAACATGTTCTAACTTGGTGTCAAAGTGGCATGTTTGGCCACCAAATCTTTGAAGTTTGAAGGCTATTAGAGCATGTTTCGCTAACATGGTGGGAGTCAAGAAAAGGAAGAATACCTAGAAAATGTAGATTTTAGATTTGTTTCTTCGATATTCAGGAATGTTAACCAGCACATGAGAAAACATGTTGACCTTTTCGAATAGTTATGCAAATTTTGGCATTAAAACCCGATCACGCACGTAGGAATGCAAGTTTAACGGCTGTCAAACTTCAAATGTTTGGTGGCCAAACATGCCACGTTTGATGTCTAATTAAAACATGTTTTTTCTTCACATGTCCACGCTTAGATGAAAACAACGGTAATAAACAATTTGAAACAAGTGATCATGAGCCTCAGATCAAGAACACAAACATTTTATTTCCTCGATTAGTCATCGATTTTATTAACAGCCCTTTTTACAGTTACCTTTTCTTATTTGCATCACAGTGTTTTTGAACGTGGATGTGAGGCAATTTCGGGCAACTTTTCACTTTGTGCCCAAAATTGCCTCACATCCACGTTCAAATACATTGTATTGCAAATGAGTCACGTTAACTACGAAAAGGTCTATTGACATCTATTGTATAAACTACTCTGATCGATTTTTATCGATCTTTCACTGATTGCCTGCTAATTTAGTTTTTATAAAGCAGGCTAGGGAAGTTTACGTTTACTATATGTACATTACGCCACCCCATACCAAATTAGGTATAACGCCTCAAAGACGACCACAAACGTTAGATCCTTTCACTAACCCTCTCCTTGCACTCCTCCTCCGCCTTTTGGTGTGATTAGTTCTCGTCGTAACTTCGCCAACCGTGCTTTTAACAATCCAAGATGGTGTGCTGTAGCCTTGTTCTTCTGCGTTCGGGCCATCTAAAGACAAGCAAATTTCTCCGATAAGGCCACTTAGCCGACAGAAATTGGTAGTAAAACGAAGAATACATACCTCGCCTTCGATTTCGGCGATCTTTTCGAGGATACCCATGATGAAAAAAGGAAAAATTGAAGAGAAAATACGACGACTACGTCGAAATACAAGTGGACTTTCTTCACACTTGAGCCTGTTGCATAACCCGCTGACCAAAATTGTTAGAGTTCAGTCCTAGCCCTCGCTCCCTCGCTATTTCGCGATTCCCGCGCAAATCGCGCGGGAAAAGGGGCACCACAATTTGGGCAATATATATATATATATTTTTTTAATTTTACGTAGTAAATGGAAAATAAATTCGTATAGTCATTTCTCAATCACAAATTCAGTGACCCTTCCGAATTATTTTTTAAAAAATTGCAAGCTAAAAAAGATGACCTAATTTAGTATCATCACGAGCCTTGCTTTGTCACGGAACATTTGCAGTATGAATCACCGTTCCCCTTTCTTCCATTTACAGACATGATTCCCAATGAGTTAGCTATGGCCATATAAAACAATTATATTCAAAAAAGAGAATAACGAGCGTAAATATGCCATGTTTAATACCAATTTAGGTCGTCTTTTATCGGGACGTGACCGCTTAAATAAAGACGACCGTAACAATTTCAGCGTAAAATTATTTTCGCTAATTCAGCAAATTCCTAAGAAATATATTACGTCCATATAAAAAGAATTATATTAAAAAAGAAAAGAAATTATGTTAAAAAAGAAAAATAAAATATCTTTTGGGTCTAGATAAGCCTTTACCATCCATAAAGGAGATTAAAGAACGTAAAGTTCTATTTGACTCAGATTTGCACAAATTTGCAAGAAACTACCCGTTCACTTGTCCCTGGATACATGTTTCTTCGTGTTCTGAACTGAAAAAATCGCCTATTATTTCGTGTTCCAGTGGCTAAACGTCGTGTAACAAACCATTTTCCTATGCTATGCTTGAAATCACTTTTTTCCTTTTTTTCCCTTTCTTAGTATGGGGAAGATTCTCTAGTTATTTATAAATAGTTATTATTTTAGTTAAAACATCCTTAATCGGTCCCACAGTTCGCAAAGGAGTAGCAGTTTCCTGCTGATCTCACGGGTAAATTCGTTTCTAGGAAGTAGCTTTAAGTTTAGGCCACGCATTACGTTTCGGCAACGCCCTAGATGCACGTACCGTTTGTAATAAAAGAGGACGCCTAGCAAACGTGGACAAGAAGTCGCTTCTGCTGCGTACCTTGCTACGATCGAAGGATCCGCTACCCGCTATGTTCAATACCTACATCAGTTACTTTTGATCCCGGTCGTCAACCAAAGTAAGTCTAAATTTTCTTTCGGTACTAGCTATTTTAAGGAAGGATTAAGTTAGATTGTAGGCTGAGCGCCCTCTGGTTTTCCACAAAAATACCGTTAATCAGAGTATTTTTTGTAGTAATTGAGTAGTTTTTACCTTTTAAACTATTATTGTGAAGCTCCTTAGAACTTTAAGACAGGGTGCTATAGAAATGTTTACTGCAAAACATAGTGAAAGTGTTTTATTGTTTTTGGTGCGTTCCAAAAGGCAAATTAACTGAAACGGTAATTGAAATTATGAAAGTGTTCAACTTTTTGACGTATTTCTTTGCAGAAATTTTCGGAAGAATACTATCTGATGAATGTGAGTTATGTTTGCTACTTTGCTACGGTCACAGGATCTGCTGCCTGTTGTGTTTGTCATCAACATCTGTTACTTTTAGTGTAAGTTGTCAACCAAGGTAAGTTAGTGATATTTTCTTTTATTTCTGGTTATTTTACGAAATTATAGGATTAGATTGGAAGCCAGCGAGCTCTGATTGTGTAAAAAGCCATACAACTATTCTGATTTGTTCATTCGGGAAAAGTAATAGGTTCCAAAAGATCACAATAACCATCTATTTCGATTCTTTTCTAGTCCAGGTGATGCCACCAAAATGCGGATTCAGTATCATAACTAGTTTTAACTAAAATGGTATGTAGATGAGTTTGATGCCGCGAGTAACTTTGATCCTACACTGATGAGTCTATAGTCAGTATGAATTGACAAAACTTTTTTTTCGCGATTGGCCGTTCCAGATGCATTTTCAGTTATTTCAGTAGACATCAATTTTGATTTTTTTACCCGTACAACCTTTTCTTTGAACTTAGATCGAATGAGCCTCCCTCCTTCTAACTTTAAAATATGTTCCAAGATCCTCGGATACATAATTTCCTTTTAATTCTGAGCTGAACAGATCGCATGGTGTGTTATTCGTGTTACAGTAGTTACCTTCCTGTAGTCAACAACAAGGCCTGGTAGTTAATTTATTCTAACTTGGACGCAGGAAGTGTCTAATTTCATAACTTTGGAAATCACAGCAAATGTAACATTATCTTCCAAAACTTTTCAGTAATTTGACGTTTATGTCTGACACCACGCTGGATCCAAGTAGTAATATTCTGGTAATGGAAAGAGGAAAACCTGTGAACGAGCCGTTTCACTGTTTGCGCGCGCTGTCCAATAAACTCCAATTTTGACGTCAAACAATCACTTCGCTTTTTTCGCGAAAAGAACAAGTTAGGAAATTCTTGCGAGCAGAAAAAAGTTGTCTTACTTGATGAGCATCAAAAGATTCCTTCGCAGATTGGCCTTTCAGTGTTTTGATTAACACTGGTTTTTCCGCTAAGTACTCAATAGAAAGGTAAGACATGCTCCAATAACACGAAAATTTTAGCTTTTCTTAACACTCCAAAAGTGTCAAAGAGAGATAATTTCCTCTTCATTCTTTCTCTTTTGACATCAAAAGCAAACCTTTAAAACCTTTCGACTTTTCTATCGTTACTAGTAAAAGTAACATGCGTCCAAGAATTTCTTTCAGCGATGGCATGTTTTACAAGCTTTGTTTATTTTAGGATAGACTAAACAACATAACGTTGGCATGGTTACCTCGAAAGAAGTTCCGTGCGTGCGAGTTTCACTAGGAGCACGGGCGCTTCCCTATTCCGGATGCATTTTCAGCCATTTCAGCTGATAATATTTTCTTCCAAAACTTGTCAATACTTTGACGTGTATTGACACCATGCCTGGATTCTTGGGAGACTACAGGTAGTAATATTTTGGGAATGGAAAGAGGAGACCTGGGAACGAGTCGCCTGCCTCTTCGCGCGCGCTGTGTAATAAATTCCAATTTTGACGTCAAACAATCACTTGGCTCTTGTTCGCAAAAAGAACTGGTCGGGTGCTTCTTGCAACAGGAAAAAGTCGCGTTTTGAGCTAAAACTGACTTTCACTCTAAGTACTCAACGGCAAGGTAAGTTACGTTCGACTTATAAGAAAATTTAAGCTTTTTCTAAAAATCGTGAAAGTTTCAAACAAGCATTACGGAGGAAATTACTTTTTCTGTCTTTTTTTCCGCGATCAAAAGTAAGCGTTTTTTGTAACTATATACTTTTCCATCATTACTAGCGAAAGTAGCAAAAAATGAATTTAATGCGTCGAAAAATTTTTTAGCAATGACATTTTTTACAAACTTAGTTAAATTTTTAATTATGAAAACCAAAATAACATTTGGTTGGCATGGTTACTTTAAAAACAGTTTCGCGCG
The DNA here is from genome assembly GCA_964017195.1 of Siderastrea radians. Lineage (NCBI taxonomy): Eukaryota > Metazoa > Cnidaria > Anthozoa > Scleractinia > Rhizangiidae > Siderastrea > Siderastrea radians. The sequence continues at coordinate 7,716,360 of OZ024897.1, read as the reverse complement.
AGCGTTTCATTAGGAACACGCACACTTCAACGGTCGATTATGGGCAAAGTGTCGGATATTATCCATCGAACATTTAAATTTGGATTGAGGGTGCCCCGTGGTCATGTTTTCCGAATGTTTTGAACACTAAAAAGGTTTAACTCAAGAGGGCCGAATGAAGAACGTTATTAATGGGCCATTTTTTCCATTTTATATCTTATCAGTAAACCACCTACAGAGTCGTCTTGAAATTTGCAAGTCACAAATTTAATGACGTTTGCGAAATCTAGTGCCTCTTTGTAATCTAAACCGGCGCAAATAATTGATAACGCTCGTTCTAGTTCACGCTGCAAGTACATGGGCGGTGCGTAATGGAAAACGGGCACTGCATAAGGTAAGATAGATCTAATGCATGTGATATAAAAAAGAACTAGATCTTTGCAAGGGAGCTTTGCCCTTTTTAACTGCACAAGAAAATACAACCGTTTGGAAGCCTTCTTAACTATATCATTAATGTGTTCGTTCCATGATAAGTTACGGGTTACTGTTACACCAAGCAGTTTCGCGCTTTGGACAACTTCTAGTTCTTGTCCATTTTCAAGGATGAGCTGAAATTCCTGCTGGTTTCTAGCGAATGAGATTCTTAGTTCCTTGCACTTGTCACTATTCAGCTTTACTCGGTTGTCAGAGGACCACTGAGCTACGCGATCTGCCAACTGCTGTGCGTATCATCTGTGAGTATCATCAACATACTTCCATAGCTGGGCATTTAAGTTATGGCTAAGATTTAAGGTGATTCCATTCAATTGCATTGTGCATCCTTTCTGCGCATCAATTTTTGCGTGATTGGCGCGCGCACGAGCGCGCGCGCCTTCGACTTTTATTAGGTTTTCTATGAAAACTGGGCTGTCGAGAGAAATGAGTTGTCGTTTTCTCCAAAACGAACTCGGCGACCTCTCTTTTTTATTCCATTTATTTGAAGTAAACACGACTCTGCGTGATATATCCAAATTTTAAGAATTTTTCATTATTCAATTTTCAAATATTCTGATTAATTCATTATTACAATCGGAGTTTAGGCATTTCACTGGAAGCGTACATGTGCTCGATTTGCTTATTATTTCATTACTTTTATTTTTAAGGCAACTTTAAGGCCTTTTACTGTAACATTGTTTTGCTATCACAAGAATAATGCTTAAATTTATTGCTAGTGATAACTTTCTTAAAGTCCGGTAGTGGGTGTCTCTGGTACAAGGAAAGGCTTTTTAATATTGCTGTCGATAGCTAGCAAGGTACCTATATACTACAGCCCTGTAGCGTGAAATCAGACACGGTGACCCACTCTTTTTATTTTGTTTTTTCGATGTACTAGATGTAATTAATAACTGTGCGAAGTTTCAACAAATTCTCGTTACAACTTCTTTTTCGATGGAATCACCTTAAATAATTTATATTGAAACAAGGAAAAGCCACGGTCCCAGCCTTTTTCCCTGGTGCACTCCTGAGGGCACTGAGCCCCACTCACAAAAACACCCATCAGCAAGTTTGATTCGCTGTGAACGATCGGTCAAAAAAATCAATGATCCAATTAATTATATTAGTTGGCAAAACTAGCTTACAAAGCTTGTCTAGGAGAATTTTGTGATCAATTAAGTCAAATGCTTTGCGGTAGTCAAATAGAATAGTTCTCTCAGTGGCGCCGTTGCCATCCGTTTCTTTTGCCCAGCAGTGAACCATGTGTAATAAGGCTTGTGTAGTCGATGACTTGGGAACCGCGCCGTACTGTTGAGGATCAAGAACTTTGAGAACCGCCGGTTTGACATAATCAGACACAACACAGTGCGCGGCGACTTTGGACAAACAAGCTGTTAAGGAGATGCGCCTGAGATCTTTTTTAAGGCCCTTCACTGGTTTCTTCTTCGGTAATGGTGATACATTTGCCAGCTTCCATATACGAAGAAGACGCTGTTCGTGGAAGGAGGCGTTGATGATCTTGCTTAATGGAAAAGCGGGAAGTTCGGCATACTCCTTCAGCAGCCAGTTCGGGATCTCATCGGTACCGCATGTCTTAGATGGATTTAGCTTCACCAGTATCTTATAAATGTGCATCTCAGGTACTTCAATGAGTTCCGGGGAATCCTCGTCCACGGTTAGCTGAGCCAGTGGTTGGGGTAGCCTTTACTCCTCCAAGGGCTCTAGGAAGGCCTCATTGATCACATCAGCCAGCTCTTTCGCGGAAAGATTTTCAACGCCATCTGCTTGTATTTGACTGGTCACATTCCCTGAGAAGCACTGCGCACCACACAGCCGCTTCATTCTTTCCACCGCACCTTCGGGTTCTCTTCTTTCATATGCTCAACTTTAGACTTGTAAAATGTAGCTTTACATGCCTTTCTTTCACGGTTTACAACGTTCCTGTAAAACTTGTACTGCGGGGACTCAGCGCCGTTCCTGTGGAAAGCCTTTTGTCTTTTCAGAATTAGTGATTTGAGATGTTGTGTCATCCAAGGAACATCGGATGTATTAATACGAATTTTTCTAACTGGCATCAGCAGGTCCAGACCTGTGCGTATAAACTCATGGAAAACGTTTAACAGATCCTCGCAGTTTTCAATAGAGGAAAACAGCATGGACCAGTCCACATCGCTGAGATACCTTCCCAGTTCAGCTCTACGACTCGCCCGCCTGTCACGTTTCAGCACAACCTTTGTGGAACAGCGGCTGTTCTCCCTCACCTTTTTTGGTTCAGCTGTAACAGTGTTATGCAGATGCAGATCAGTCAAAATCAAGTCAAGGATTGCATTTCCCCTGGTTGGTTTCTTCACGATTTGTTTAACACGAAAATGTTTCTTGATTGATTTGACGTCCAGACGATTGAAATCCCCTGCCACAATAAGGGCGCAATTAGGGTATCTTGACTCAGCCAGTAAGAGGGATTGAAATAGATGATCTCGCATAGAATCGTTTTCAGCCCCTGTCCAGTGAGGGTGGTAAACTACTGCAACAATAAGGGAAGAGAAACCCCTTGGCAGGCGTTTCGGTTGCAGCTGCACCCAGAGGATTTCGTGGTCGGCGCAACACGAAAGTTCTTCAACCTGTTTATATCTAAAACTGTCATCATGGATATAAAGACACACCCCGCCGTGATCCAGCTCAGTTCCATTTATCAGTTCAAAGGACAGCGTCGTCCCGGTCAATTGCAGCTTGAGATACGTTTGGTAACGCAGAAGGTCCAACTAAAAATTGAACTAGAGTGCTTCTGAAAGTATTGTAGAAAGTCAGTTTTATATCGTTAGAAATCGCGCCATTCGTTTGTAAGCGCGGCGTGACTGAATCCACACATCGGTTGGGAAACTTAACAGAATAAGCGCGCGAAACCTACGGCAAGAGAAATTGTATTCAAGCCGGAAATGAACTCTTTTATTGTGATTTGTAAAAAGCATTTCAAACTCGCACTACTTTTTCAGATGTGCAACATAAAAATCGCAAATAAGTGATAACTTAATTGCAAAAGTGCTATTACTATTAGTTTGGAAACGCTTTTTTCCCTTTTCTCACATTGAAAGAGTTGGGAGGATTTTCTTGTACGTAGTTACATATAGTTGTAATTATTTTAGTCAAAACATGCTTATTCAGTATTACAGTTCGCATAGGAATTTGATGTTTCATGTGTATCTCACGGATAATTTACCACAAGGAAGTATTTTATGGCGTGGCTCAATATACCTGCAGCGTTTTTTGACCAATTTTTTCCGTAGAGTTTTTGGTCGAACTCGACGTTACCTCGACTGGCCTGTCTAGTACATGTGGCGATTTTTAATTCCTGTTTTGTTGTGTTGAGGTGAGTTGTGTTGTGTTGTGTTGTGTTGTGTTGTGTTGTGTTGTGTTGTGTTGTGTTGTGTTGTGTTGTGTTGTGTTGCATTATGTTGCGATCCGTTGTGTTGTGTCTGTTGTGTTGCGTTGTGTTGCGTTGTGATCCGTGGTGTTGTGTTGCGATCCGTTGCGTTGTGTTGCGTCTGCGTTCTGTTGCGATTCATTGTGTTGTGTCTGCTGTGTTGAGTTGCGTTGCGTTGTGATCCGTTGTGTTGCGTTGCGTTGCATTGTGTTGTCTACAAGTTCAGCAGTTCTAATATTCCGTCTATGTTGAAGTTGTTCAAGTAGACAAACTCGACCAACCCCACTCACTGGCAGACAATCTCCACACCAGAGAACTAGACAAACTCAACCACCCTTGACAAATTTGATAAACTCAACAATCTTCACTTACATTAAGACAGTACGAATCCCACAACGCGACCAACTCGACAAACTTAACAAACCTCACTTATTTTAAGACAGTACAAACTCGACAACTCGACCAACTCGACAAAATCGACAATTCTTCACGCGCTGAGGCAGACTAAAACTTTGCATCTCGACTCTAGTCAACGTAGCTCCTTACCAAATAGACAAACTCAATAATGCTCACTTTCTTTAAGACAGTAAGAATCACACAACCCGACATACCCAACAAACTGCACTCACTGGCAGACCAAATCTCCCCACCTCGACAAAACTCGACAAACACAAAAAGCCTTACTATATCGATCAGCAATCCTTATATACTATAAGACAGTACGAACCCCACAACGCGAACCAACTAGACAAACTCGACCGACCGGTAAAGCATCTCGACGAATTGACGAAGTCGACAAATTTCACCGAACACTGTGAACTCAGCGAAACAATCAACTCAAAAAAATCCACCGACTCTACTAGCAATTTTTTTCAGACGATCTTAACTCTTTCACCATTTTTTTTTAATCTGCGAAGTCAGCCAACTCAACAGTATATTCTTCCGAAACATTATATTTTCAACCCTGTAAACTTTGTTGGCTTTACTCAAAAAGTAGCCCAATTTTTTTGCAATTGAACTATACAGTATTTATTAACTTTTTGGGTTAAGGGGTGCCTTGTTAAAGCTCGCAGTATACTTAGAGGGGATCTGTCACCGTTATTTTCACGTCCAGTTTTCGGTTGAAGAATGTTGTGAAACATCTGTCATATACCTTTTCTCGTATACTGAAATTCTCCTGGAACGTTATTAACAGAAAGGTTTTTCAAAGGGAGAACAAACCATACTCAGTTTCTGGCGATTTTTTCCCAAGAAACTAAGGAGAAACTTGAAAACATTCGCCTAATGTTTAGAAGTTGCAATCCCTTTCCATTCCAGCGATCTGCTGCCAAACGCACTTACCGTAATTATAGTTTCATTAACATTAAAGATTCAGAGTACTGCTAGGGTAATTTTAAACTAAACTGAACCAATACTTTGGGGTTTTCTCAGGTTGCAAGTCGTCGAGTTGGTCGAGCCGTTGTCGAATTGGTCGAGCTGATCGAACCGTTGTACGTCCTTCTAGTAGTTGCGTCGAGTCGTGCAACGAAGGTATAAGAAAACTGAGAAATTTTAAGCTAAAAAACTAAACTAACAAATAAGAGACAGATCACAACACAACACAAGACGACGCGAGTACAAGAAACACAACAAAACGCAACACAACCAGTCGAGGTAACGTTGAGCTCGACTAAAAACTCCAAGAAAAATTGGTCAAAAAACGCTGCATATTTGTGGCTCAAGTGTAGAATTCCCGAAACAAGAAAAGTTATATAGTGGTGGAATGTATCTATCATCGCCTGCCTTACGCAATCTACATATCGTCACCGCAAGGAAAGTTGTTTTAAGTTAAAAGTTGCGGAAATGTATATATATCACTCAGTGTTCCTCACAAGGGAAGTTGTTCTAGAGTTGCCGTAAGGTAGATTCTTAAGTTATTTCGTGTTGTGTTGAATACTATAAAAGTTAGACCTCCTCCTTTTTTACGACACGAATTGAGGCCCAAGCCTTAATTCTCCTGCACGCGGAATGTATATATCAACAAGTGTTTATCACAAAGAAAGTTGCTTTAAAGTTGTGGAAGTTATATATCATGCTTTCATCACAAAGAAAAGTTTCCATATAGCTGCCCAACGTATATAAAATCAAGTGTACATTGCAAAAGAAAGTTATTTTGAGGTTGCGCAATGTATATATCATCATGTGCTCATCACAAGCAGAGTTGTTTTAGAGTTGCGGAATGTATACATCATCATGTGTTCACCAAAAAGAAAGTTGTTTTAAACTTGCAGAATAAATATCATCATGTTTTCATCACAAGGAAAGTTGTTTAAAAGTTGCGGAATATATATAAATCATCATGTGTTTATCACAAGGAAAGTCGTTTTAGAGTTGCGCAATGTATATATTATCATGTGTTCACCAAAAGGAAAGTTGTTTTAGAGTTCGGAATATATATGCCATCATGTGTTTATCACAAGCAGAGTTGTTTTAAAGTTGCGGAAAGTACATATCATCAGTGTTCATTACAAGGGAAGTTGTTTTAAAGTTGCGGAATGTATATATCGTCATGTTTTTGTCACAAGGAAAGATGTCTTAAAGTTGTGCAAGGTATATATCATCATGTGCTCATCACAAGGAAAGATGTCTTAAAGTTGTGCAATGTATATATTATCAAGTGTTCATCACAAGGAAAGATGTCTTAAAGTTGTGCAATGTATATATCATCATGTGCTCATCACAAGGAAAGATGTCTTAAAGTTGTGCAATGTATATATTATCATGTGCTCATCACAAGGAAAGATGTTTTAAAGTTGCGCAATGTATATATCATCATGTGCTCATCACAAGGAAAGATGTTTTAAAGTTGTGCAATGTATATATTATCAAGTGTTCATCACAAGGAAAGATGTTTTAAAGTTGCGCAATGTATATATCATCATGTGCTCATCACAAGGAAAGATGTCTTAAAGTTGTGCAATGTATATATTATCATGTGCTCATCACAAAGAAAGATGTTTTAAAGTTGTGCAATGTATATATCATCATGTGCTCATCACAAGGAAAGATGTTTTAAAGTTGTGCAATGTATATATCATCATGTGCTCATCACAAGGAAAGATGTCTTAAAGTTGTGCAATGTATATATTATCATGTGCTCATCACAAGGAAAGATGTTTTAAAGTTGCGCAATGTATATATCATCATGTGCTCATCACAAGGAAAGATGTTTTAAAGTTGTGCAATGTATATATTATCAAGTGTTCATCACAAGGAAAGATGTTTTAAAGTTGCGCAATGTATATATCATCATGTGCTCATCACAAGGAAAGATGTTTTAAAGTTGCGCAATGTATATATCATCATGTGCTCATCACAAGGAAAGATGTCTTAAAGTTGTGCAATGTATATATTATCATGTGCTCATCACAAAGAAAGATGTTTTAAAGTTGTGCAATGTATATATCATCATGTGCTCATCACAAGGAAAGATGTTTTAAAGTTGTGCAATGTATATATCATCATGTGCTCATCACAAGGAAAGATGTCTTAAAGTTGTGCAATGTATATATTATCATGTGCTCATCACAAGGAAAGATGTTTTAAAGTTGCGCAATGTATATATCATCATGTGCTCATCACAAGGAAAGATGTTTTAAAGTTGTGCAATGTATATATTATCAAGTGTTCATCACAAGGAAAGATGTTTTAAAGTTGCGCAATGTATATATCATCATGTGCTCATCACAAGGAAAGATGTTTTAAAGTTGTGCAATGTATATATCATCTTGTGCTCATCACAAGGAAAGATGTTTTAAAGTTGCGCAATGTATATATCATCATGTGCTCATCACAAGGAAAGATGTTTTAAAGTTGCGCAATGTATATATCATCTTGTGCTCATCACAAGGAAAGATGTTTTAAAGTTGTGCAATGTATATATCATCATGTGCTCATCACAAGGAAAGATGTCTTAAAGTTGTGCAATGTATATATTATCATGTGCTCATCACAAGGAAAGATGTTTTAAAGTTGCGCAATGTATATATCATCATGTGCTCATCACAAGGAAAGATGTTTTAAAGTTGCGCAATGTATATATCATCATGTGCTCATCACAAGGAAAGATGTTTTAAAGTTGCGCAATGTATATATCATCTTGTGCTCATCACAAGGAAAGATGTTTTAAAGTTGTGCAATGTATATATTATCAAGTGTTCATCACAAGGAAAGATGTTTCAAAGTTACGCAATGTATATATCTTTATGTGCTTATAAGAAGGAAGGATGTTTTAAGGCTGCGCGATGTATATATCATCAAGTGTTAATCACAAGGAGAGATGTTTTAAAGTTGCAAAATGTATATATCATCACGTGTTCATCACAAGGAAAGATGTTTTAAAGCTGCGCAATGTATATATCACCATGTGTTCATCACAAGGAAAGTTGTTTAAATGTTGCGGAATGTATATATATCAACATGTGCTGGTCACAACGAAAGTCGTCTTAAAGTTGCGGAATATATATCATCAAGTGTTGGTCACAAGGAAAGATGTTAGAAAGTTGCGCAATGCTTTTATCATCAAGTGTTTATCACAATGAAAGATATTTTAAAGTTGCGGAATGTATATTTCATCATGTGCTCATCACAAGGAAAGATTTTTTAAAGTTTCGCAATGTATATCTCATCATGTGTTCATCACAAAGAAAGATGTTTTAAAGTTGCGGAATGTAAATATCATCAAGTGTTCTTCACAAGGAAAGTTGTTTCAAGTTGCGCAACATATAAATCATCAAGTCTTCCTCGTGACGAAGGTTGTCTTATAGTTGTGAAATGTAGATATCATCACATGCTAATCACAAAGAAAGGTGGTTAAAAGTTGAGGAATGTATATATCGTCATGTGTTCCTCACAAAAAATTCGATTTTTTGTGAGTGTCTTTCGATTCTCGATATTCTCAGAAAATGGCTCTTAAAGTTGCAGAATGTATTATTATATATCATCAAGTGTTCATCACAAGGAAAAATGTTTCAAGTTGTGCAATGCATATGGCATCATGTGTTCATCACAAGGAAATATGTTTCGATCAAAGCTGTGCAATGTATATATCATTATGTGCTTATGAAGAGGAGAAATTTTTTGGAGCTGCGCAATGTATATATCATAAAGTGTTCATCACAAGGAGAGATGTTTTAAAGTTGCGCAATGTATATATTATCATGTGTTCATCACAAGGAAAGTTGTTTAAAGTTGTGCAATGTATAAATCATCAAGTTTTCCTCGCAAGGAAAGTTGTTTTAAAGTTGTGGAATGTAGATATCATCACGTGGTAATCGCAAGGAAAGTTATTTCGTGTTGCGCAATGCCTAAATCATCAAGTGTTCCTCGCAGGGAAAGTTGTTTTAAAGTTGTGGAATGTATATATCATCAAGTATTCATCTCAAGGAAAGTTGTTTTTAAGTTGTGGAATGTATATATCATCATGTATTCATTACAAGGAAAGTTATTACGTGTTGCGCAATGCCTAAATCATCAAGTGTTCCTCGCAGGGAAAGTTGTTTTGAAGTTGCGGGATGTATATATTATCAAGTGTTCCTCGCAAGAAAAGCTGTTTTTAAGTTGTGGAATGTATATATCATCAAGTGTTCATCGCAAGGAAAATTTTTTTAAAAATTGCGGAATGTATGAGTCATCAATCAAGTGTTCACCGCAAGGAAAGTCGTTTTAAAGTTGTAGAATGTATACTGATATTATCAATGATCAAGTGTTCTTCGTAAGGGAAGTTGCTCTAGAGTTGCTCAATGTATAAATTATCATGTGTTCATCGCAAGGAAAGTTGTTAAAAGCTGCGGAATGAAGCGTTCATTGCAAGGAAAGTTGTTTTAAAGTTGCGCAATGTATATATCATCAAGTGTTTCTCACAAGGAAAGTTGTTTAAAGTTGTGCAATGTATATATCATCAAGTGTTTCTCACAAGGAAAGTTGTTTAACGTTGCGCAATGTATAAATCATCATGTGTTTTCACAAGGAAAGTTGCTTAAAGTTGCGCAAAAGTATAAATCATGAAGTGTTCTTATATATGATCAAGTGTTTTTCGCAGGCAAAGTTGTCTAAAGTTGCGCAATGTATTAGTAAAGTTGCGGAATGGATAAGTCTTTAAGTGTTCATCGCAAGGAAAGTTGTTATAAAGTTGCGGAATGTATAAATCATGAAGTGTTCCTCGCAAAGAAACTTGTTTTAAGGCTGCAGAAGGTATGTATCATGATGTGCTCATCGCAAGGAAAGTTGTTATTAAGTTGCGGAATGTATATATCATCATGTTTGTTTGACAAGGAAAGGTGTTTTAAAGTTGTGTAATGTATATATTATCAAGTGTTCATCGCAAGGGAAGTTGTTTTAAAGTGGCGTAATGTATTTGTCATCAAGTGTTCATCACAAGGAATGTGGTTTTAAAGTTGGGGAATGTATGTATCCTCTCTTCATCGCAAAGAAAGTTGTTTTAAAGTTGCGTGTTGTGATGTGGTCGCTTGAGTTGTAGATCGCGACGTTTCGACTGCTGAGGTTGACTGGTTACGCATCACCATATATATCACGATGGTCGGCTGTGATAGGTGGGATCCTCATTGAGGATCGAAACCCACCAATCACAGCTGACCATCGTGTTTGTCTCAAGAGAAAGTTGTTTTAGAGTTGCGAAATGAATATATCATCATGTGTTCATCGTAAGAAAAGTTGTTTTAAGGCTAGGGAATGCAAAGATCATCAAGCGTCCATCATAAGGTATGTTTTCTTAGAGCTGTGGAATGTATATATCGTCATAGGCTTATCGCAAGGAATTTGGTTTTAAGTTTAAGAATGCATAGGTGATCAAGGACTCGTTTAAAAAATGCCCTATGCCTCAACGAGTGTTTTAAAAATTTGCCATGAACACATGTGATATCTGACCAGCATATTTTTGGTGCAAGCAAAATGGTGACCTACAGACATTGGGATTTATCAACTGAGTGTGCAAGGCAAACTGGCCGCCGTAATGAGATTTAAAAGCTTTCGTTTCGAGCGTTGGCCAATCGTCAAGGAAAGATGTTTCAAAGTTGCGGAATGTATATATCATCATGTGCTTATCACAAGGAAAGATTTTTTAAAGTTGCGGCATGTATATTTCATCATGTGCTCATCACAAGGAAAGAGTTTTTAAAGTTTCGCAATGTATATATCATCATGTGTTCATTGCAATAAAAGTTGTTTAAAAGTTGCGGAATATATATATATTATCATGTGTTTATTACAAGGAAAGTAGTTTTAAAGTTGCGGAATGTATATATCATCATGTGTTTATCACAAGGAAAGTTGTTTAAATGTTGCGGAATGTATATATATCATCATGTGCTGGTCACAACGAAAGTCGTCTTAAAGTTGCGGAATATATATCATCAAGTGTTGGTCACAAAGAAAGATGTTAGAAAGTTGCGCAATGTATATATCATCAAGTGTTCATCACAAGGAAAGATGTCTTAATGCTGCGGAATGTATATATATCATCATTTGTTCATCACAAGGAATGTCGTTTTCAAGTTGCGGAATGTATATATCATCATGTGTTTCTCAGAAGGAAAGTTGTTTAAAGTTGTGCAATGTATAAATCATCAAGTTTTCCTCGCAAGGAAAGTTGTTTTAAGTTACGCAATGTATAGATCATCAAGTCTTCTTCGCAAGGGAAGTTGTTTTAAAGTTGTGGAATGTAGATATCATCACGTGGTAATCGCAAGGAAAGTTATTTCGTGTTGCGCAACGCCTAAATCATCAAGTGTTCCTCGCAGGAAATGTTGTTTTAAAGTTGTGGAATGTATATATCATCAAGTATTCATCTCAAGAAAAGTTGTTTTAAAGTTCCGAAATGTATATATCATCATGTATTCATTTCAAGGGAAGTTGTTTTCAAGTTGCAGAATGTATATATTGTCAAGTGTTCCTCCAAGGAAAGTTGTTTTAAAGTTGCGGAATGTATATATCATCATGGGTGTATCAGAAGAGAAGTTGTTTTGAAGTTGCAAGATGTATGTATTATCAAGTGTTCCTCGAAAGAAAGTTTGTTTTTAAGTTACGGGATGTATATATCATCAAGTGTTCATCGCAAGGAAACTTTTTTAAATTTGCGGAATGTATGAGTCATCAATTAAGTGTTCAACGTAAGGAAAATTGTGTTAAAGTTGTAAAATGTATAGTGACATCATCAAGTGTTCTTCGCAAGGGAAGTTGCTTTAGAGTTGCTCAATGTATAAACCATCATGTGTTCATCGCAAGGAAAGTTGTTAAAAGCTGCGCAATGAGGTGTTCATTGCAAGGAAAGTTGTTTTAAAGTTGCGGAATGTCTATCATCATGTGCTCATCACAAAGAAAGATGTTTTAAAGTTGCGCAATGTATATATCTTCATTTGCTCATCACAAGGAAAGATGTTTTAAGGTTGCGCAATGTATATATAATAAGTGTTCATCACAAGGAAAGTTGTTTTAAAGTTGGGGAATGTTTATATCATCAAGTGTTTATCACACGGAAAGTTGTCTTAAAGTTGCACAATGTATATATCATCATGTGCTAATCACAAGGGAAGATGTTTTAACGTTGCGGAATGTATATATCATCAAGTGATCATCACAAGGATAGACGTTTTAAAGCTGCGCAATGTATATATCATCATTTGCTTATCACAAGAAAAGATGTTTTAAAGTTGTGCAATGTATATATCATCATGTGCTCATCACAAGGAAAGATGTTTTAAAGTTGCGCAATGTATATATATCAATTGTTCATCACAAGGAAAGTTGTTTTAGAGTTGCAGAATGTATATATTATCAAGTGTTCATCACACGGAAAGTTGTCTTAAATTTGCACAATGTATATATCATCATATGCTCATCACAAGGGAAGATGTTTTAAAGTTGCGGAATGTATATATCATCAAGAGTTCACGGCAAGGAAAGTTGTTTTAAAGGTGTAGAATGTATACTGATATCATCAGGTGTTTTTTGCAAGGGAAGTTGCTTTAGAGTTGCTCAATGTATAAGTCATCATGTGTTTATCGCAAGGAAAGTTGTTGAAAGCTGCGCAATGAAGTGTTTATTGCAAGAAAAGTTGTTCAAAGTTGGGCAATGTATATATTATTAAGTGTTTTCGCATGGAAAGTTGTTTAAAGTTTTGCAATGTATAAGTAAAGTTGCGGAATGTATACTGAAGTCATGCAGTGTTCCTTGCAAAGAAACTTGTTTCAAGGTTGCGGAAGGTATGTATCATCATGTGTGCATCGCAAGGAAAGATGTTATTAAGTTGCGGAATGTATATATCATCAAGTTTGTTTGACAAGGAAAGGTGTTTTAAAGTTGTGCAATGTATATATTATCAAGTGTTCATCACAAAGTTTAAAGTTGCGGAATGTATATGTCATCATGGCTTCATCATGATGTGATGTGGTTGCTTGAGTTGTAGACGCGACGTTTCGACTGCTGAGGTTGACTGGTTACGCACCACCATATATATCACGATGGTCGGCTGTGATAGGTGGGATTCAATCCTCATTGAGGATTGAAACCCACCAGTCACAGCCGACCATCGTGTTCGTTTCAAGGGAAAGTTGTTTTAGAGTTGCAAAATGTATATATATCATGTGTTCATCATAAGAAAAGTTGTTTTAAGGTTAAGGAATGCAAAGATCATCAAGCGTCCATCACAAGGTATGTTTTCTTAGAGCTGTGGAATGAATATATCGTCATAGGTTTATCGCAAGGAAATTTGTTTTTTAGTTTAAGAATGCATATATGATCATGTGTTTATCATAAGGAGTCGTTTAAAAACCGCCCTGTGCCCCAACGAGTATTTTAAAAATTTACCATTAGCACGTGATATCTGACCAGCACATTTTTTGGTGCAAGCAAAATGGGGGAACTACAAACATTGGGATTTATCAACTGAGTGCGTAAGGCAAATTGGCCGCCACAATGAGATGTAAAAGCTTTCGTTTCGATGGTTGGCCAATCGCGAGACGAATCACCCGTCAGAGCAAATGAATTGGTACTCTAATGCTCGAAATGTCAGCTTTTGAATTTCTTTTTTGCGGCCATTTTACATTAGGAACTCAGTGTACGGATTTTTTTTACACTTCGCTCCTGGCACCGACGAAACACCACACTTTCTAGAAAAACCAACACCTTTATTTAAAATGTTTCCTTTGTCGTACACACGTCCTTACCGGGAAGGGAAGAAAAATACTATAATCCGGTAACTATTGATTTAGTTGTTTTTCTAGCCTTGAAATAATTTTGGTAGTGTAATTGTTGATCTAAGTGTAATGCCTTCCCTCGTAAAAGTTTTCCTGTTTGTCTACGTAACTAAGGGCGTGCTGTAGACAGGTTTGCGATTTCCTGCAAGCTTTGCCAAGGCCTTCTTGAACATTGAGTTCAAGGGCAATTTCTTCGCAAACACTTACGTTTTTCTCGTAGTGGATTGGCCAATCTTTATCTACTTCCTTGCGCAAAATGGTTCCCTTGTCTCAGCTGTTCTTCTTTTGAATTCTTTCAACTCTATCTTCTTCTGGCACCATCTGGTCTTTCTTAAGTTGGGGTCGCAAACATGTTTACAGAACAGCATAAAAGAAGCTTGATTGTAGCTAGTACAGTGGAAGTCAGTGTAGTCGATTACAATCAGTGGAGAAGTTATAGAAGCTGACAGTCGCTGCAATAAAGAAGCTTTCCTCTAGCTGAGTCTCGGTACATCTCGTCAAGCTAAGCGAGTGCTCAACACTATGTACAAAAGCAGAATTACGTTTGGAAAGTTCGTACTTCTTTTCAAGGAATTCAGTCTATTCTGGAAATTACAGTTTGCGCAAATCAAAGTGGTCGAACGGACCTCCAACCGAAATTTCCGGAATGTCCAGGTGTCTCCTTTAATCGCTGTTAACATGAGATACTCTCACATCAAAGTGTAGGAATGCAATTATTGAAACAAAAAGTAGAAAGACCTATTTACAACTAAATCGATATCTATTTACAAATGAGTGCTTACGTTGTAAAACGCTCTCTCTTTACTCTTCATTTGGAAGATACACAACGGTGTCCTCGCTTGCGTAAATGTCCTCGCTTGCGTAAACAAAGAGAAATAATGGGAAAACGGAAGTTGGTCAACTAGTCCTTGTCGCGTGGATGACACAATAAGTATGAAATATTATAAGACGCAAGTAGGACTACCGTTTCTCGAAAGCCCTGAGACTTTTCAGTTCGATTTCGGGCACGATAATTCACACTGTACTTGGAAACAAAGTTTCTAAGCATCAACCTTTGCTAGCTTTCTTTTCTACGTTTCTAATATTTCTTATCTTGAAGGCATGTTACAATAACCGTTTTGTAGGATGAGTCATTCATATTTTTATAAACGGGCTTTTCGGGGATTTCGAGAAACCGCACCTTCTCCAGAAAAATCGTTGACTGGGGTTTGACCTTTGACCTGGGTCAACGGGTTGAGCAAGTGGTGATGTGACTCATTGCCAGACCCTTCCGACTATGAGGGACAAGTGGCCCTGGGGACAAGAATGGCACTGGTCGGTGCTTGGCTGCATATTTCATGTGGCCAAAAGAATTAGCACGTATGTAGAAATATTGATGCCAATTTAGTGTTCACTGAAAAGCACGATTTCGTTATAATAAGATTTTTGTGGGTTATCTTCTAGAAATAACTACGTAGCAATTACACCTTACTTCTTTTCCAATGTTGTAAGTAATATTGAAGGCAACCATTATCCAATACATTTCTCTTATATACATGAATATTTATCTTTTTACTGCTGTAACGAATTTTAAGGTAGTTGAACATGTAATTCAATTCGCATTTCTCTTCTGCGCTGTGCAAAAAAGGTCGTGGAACTACTGTTCAATCGATGCCATTTTTAACAGATGACATTTTTGTCCAGTTTCTCCATAGACACCGTTAATCTGTCATTTCAGATCGAGTCCACGTGTCCTGAGGCGAGGGCCTCCCCTTTCCAACGTCGGTGACCACTTCGCTCTTTGCCTGCGGGCTCACAACTTTTCCCGGGCGTGTTTCGCTCATTTTCTCTGTGTGCTCGATTAGTGACAAGCAGACAAAAGCCCAGTTGAACAGGTATTGAGCAGGTAATGAGCCGTGCTTAGCCACCGCTCCTTGAGGCACATCTGCAAAATACAAACACGACAACAGTCAGTACAGTGGCATATCCAGCGCTTTGTGTAAGTTGGGGCCTTGGTCCGGTTTTTCTTGAAATTCCGGATAACCAACTGGGCACGAAAGACGCGCGCGAAAACTATTTCACATGCCCAAAATTCTTCCATAGAGACTCGATTTTTCTTGATTTGAAATCTAAATTTAAAAAATTTTTATAATTATATTCTCGCCAATGACTACCACCAATTGCAAAAAAAAAAAGATGGATTGAAAAACACTCCTCGGGCCCGAGAAGTTATTGGAAGTTTCGAGAAAACGGGTTCCTAGAGTGAGATAAAGGGGAGGGGGAGGGAAAAATTGAAGAAGTTATATTTCCGGACAGAAGGGGAGTTGTCCTCTGCAGTATATAGATGTTTCTTGTGGTGCTGTTTGTTACATGTATGCTGTACAAAGTGGTTCTAACTTTGAGACTGTGGATGAAGTCCTAAATTGTGACCATTCACAAAAACAAGGCATTGCATTTCTGTGGTACTGTTTGGACTTCATAAATAACTGTCTAAGTTGCAATTTTTTTCTGTTTTGAACGTGGTAGCTCTCAGGGTTAAAAGAGAACATTTCGAATACTTACTTTGAAGTTTTGCTGCCAATGATTTTGCGTCAACTTTTCGTGCATTACTCTTAGCCGTGGGATCATAGGATGTCATTAGCCGCACTAAATCAGCATTCACCAGCTGTTTGCACGTGCTCCACTCGTTAAATCGCTCATTATTTAGCTGACCCGCGTAGAATATTCCAAGCACAGCCTTCAGAATGTCGTGGATCACTTTAGGCGGGTCTTTGTAGCTCTTGATCTCAGCAAAGGCTCTGCAGATTGCAATCAGTGACGATTAATGTAGAACTAAATGAATCAATTGTACTAAAAGCAAAATTTTTATCAACCCAGATGAAAAGACACCAAAGTGACAAGCTGAGTGACTGAATCATTAGCCATGGTTACACCACCCTAAGTGAACATGATTTCCCCAGTATAATTTTAAAATAGCTGGGTTTTCATTTACCTGGGTAATTAAGGTGACATGTACCCAGGGAACTCAATGGGGGGGGGGGATTTTTAGCTGGGTAACTAGCGGGAGAAAAAATGGACAACCGAGACATCTTTTTCTTTGAGAATAGAATAAGAAGATTAGGATACCGCCCCAGCGGATACGTTGCCAAATCCTTGGTCTCTTGCATTTGCATACTGAAACTTTTATTTACTTTATCTCGAATTAACAGAGTAGCTTAAGAAAGCTAATTTCTCCGAGAACAAAAACAAAACTGTAACACAAAACAATATTAAAACGCATAACTAAAAAAAATTACTGCATCAAAACGTGGAATGCTCTAATTTTAAGACATTGTGCACGATAATTCAAGTTCATTTTTGCCCTCAGAACTGTCTATCAACGGTTTAGTGTATTTCAGACAAAATACCTGTGGAACGATAAACATACTCTAACTCGATAGAGTAAGAGACCTCACCCTCTCGTTAATTTCCTTCGTTTGTAAAATTTAACTTCTCTTTCGCATTAATTTCCTTTACTCTTAACGATGTTTCTCTGTAATTTCGTTAAATTAATGTCAAATACCTTAACAAACACAATCGTTCATTTTATAATAAGGCAACAAGTACCTGGCGTCGAGTCTCCCCACATTCTCTCTTAGATCCAATAGCATCAGTCGGTCAAACAGCACGTCAATGCGAGCGTCTTCATACTCCTTTTCAACCTCTAAAGAGTCAAACAATGAAGCAGAGATTAATTACAAAACAAGGGAACACAGGTTAAGTCTTTCATGGTTATAAGACCTGCACCTCTCTCATCAGCTGTCAACGCTGTCTTATTTTGGTTCAAAAGGCTTCGGGATTGAAAGATTTATTGACTAAGCTTTTCTACCATGAAAGTACAGATTGGAAATAACAGATTAGAAAGTTGTCTTCGAGCCTACTAGCATACAGTGGAATCCCGATATAACGAAGAGTTTCATTAAGGACATACGGCCATTGAAAGCTTATTATTTTAATCCAAGTTAAGTTTCTGGGTTGTGCTCGTCATTCCAGAGTTTCTGTTCCATAAATTTTACTGGTAACTTTGGACGGGCTGACCAGGTACCTCCGTTATAATTGGGACTTCGTTACAACTCATCCAGAGAGTATTCTAGCGTTCCATTTAGTGGGCAGTAGTACAGCTTGAGTACTTTTACCCCTTGGCTGTAGAGATGCACCATGACGTCTTGTGGGTTAAGCTTGCGCAATCTGCGCTAAACCTTCTCTTTCCTTGGTTGCTTTGAAACATGAGTCTTAACAGTAAACATGCGACTTCAAGTGACTCTATGAATCTTAAGAGTGTCTATAGTTTCTACATCGCAGTAATCTGGCTTAAAATCGTATTCGTGTTTATACCGGGAAAAGAACTCTAACTCACCCAACACAATGTTTTTCTCGGCTGCACCTGTGGTGATCTCTCTTGCTACCTCCCTGTGTGCAATGGCCAGTAGTCTAAGCATGCGCTGTATTTCCCTGTTCTCATGCGGCGGAAGCTCCTTGAGTTCACCAATACTAATGTCCACTACAGCAACAGCTCTTCCCTCCCCATCCCTGAGGGGAAAGGCCATGTGCCGCTCCCCGTAAGCATCTGCCGTGATGGTTTCTGAACTCTCTACACACTTGAACAAATAGTCCCTGAAATAACAGTAAACGCTCGCTTGATGGATGGACACATGCATTCAGTACATGTTTGTACTGATTTCGTAAACTTGTGGACACAATTTCCGTAGCCTGCATAGCAGGCACTTGAGCATTATGGGGCATACGGTGTTGGGGAACGCGAGATCGAAGGCTCGAGGATACCGCAAGCTCCTCGCGCCTCCGGTCGCGCGTTCCCCAACATCGCGCGCCCCATAATACTGAAGCGCCTGGCACGCAGGCTAAATTTTCGATGAAAACTAAACCGGAAAAAAGGCATCTTAAATCTAATATTTAGATTACATCAATACAAAAAGGAAGGAGAATCATTATTCGTAATCTATTTAGATTTAAGATGCATTTTTTTCGTTTTAGTTTTCATGGTATATTTTCTCTAGTTTTCGGCTGGTAAAGGTTTTTGTGGACAATGCCTTATTATAGGAAGTTAACGCTCCATGAGATTAACGCTAACTTTTTTAAAAAGGATAATCTATTTAAGTCGCTTTAATCGTGTTATTTTCTGCGATCTTAATCAAGTGGAGCGTTTATTTGCGTGACGTTAATTTCTATCACTTGGACCCCCAATTCTGAGAATTCTGTCCTTACGTTTGCTTGGTGTATTAAAATTTTCTAACAAAATGAGTATAATATTTCAAGTTCATTTTCGCCTTCAGAATTGTCTCTCAACGCACGGTTTAGTGTATTTCTGACAAAATTCGTTTGCAACGATCCATATACACTTGCAGGGTTCGACATCTCCACTCGCCCGGTCGCCCGAGGCGAGTAAAAATCAAGCGGGGCTAGTAAACATTGTGCGTTCGGTAGTCCGTGGGCGAGTAGAATCTTGCGGAATTTTTTTTTTAATATACCCTAGAAACTCACTGGAACACACTGGAACCACATTATGAAGTTGTTATTATTCTTGCTGGAAACTGTTCTAAAACAAAACAACCTCAGAACCATGGTGTACTTCACTTAGTAGTTCGCACATCCATCGCGAGTGTTTCACTGCACGTACTTGAAATGGTAACCACACAACCTCCGGCTTTTATCACCAGGTTACTAAGTTAGGCAGGATAGTGCGTGTCTTGCAAGCTGTGTTGTCATTTATGTTCGTCGCTTTTAACTAAATTGGGATTTAAGTTGGCACAAAAAGCCTCTAAAAGTATCCTTAAAGCTACAAGGTTGTTAAAATTCAAACATTTCGAAAGCTAAGTTTCAGACCTGTTTTACGTAACTCTCGTAAACGTTACATTTCTCACTCGATCGTTGAGATAAATATGATCAGAATTTTGTTCCTTCAACTTGTTTTACAACAATGGGCTTAAAGCTTGCAGCAAATACACAGCTGTCGCTCAGCTATTAAGGTCCTTCACAGTCTTTAGCTCTATTGC
The DNA here is from genome assembly GCA_964017195.1 of Siderastrea radians. Taxonomy (NCBI): domain Eukaryota; kingdom Metazoa; phylum Cnidaria; class Anthozoa; order Scleractinia; family Rhizangiidae; genus Siderastrea; species Siderastrea radians. The sequence goes on along the minus strand of OZ024897.1, from coordinate 7,696,207 downwards.
CAGGGTCTAGATGATATGGGTAAAGAAAGACATTGGTAAGAAACCTCGGCGACTGAATTGTGCCTTGGGCTAGTAGATTTTTGAAGCTCACTTGCCCGGTGGCTAGTGACTCAACTTAACAGATGTCGAACCCTGCACTTGCTCGATATAATACGAGACCTCTCACTCGGGACATTTTCCTTCATTAGGAAATTTTTCTATTTCGCATTAATTTTCTTTATTCTAAACTATTTCCCCTTTCAATTCACGTTAATTTAAAGTCATGCTAATATTTTTTATAGACACCAGGATTAGTTTCACGTAATTAGGTAGTCTGAATAACTAAGTAGAGATAGGTGATTTGAAATAGGATCACATGTGTGAACGTACCCTATAGGTTGACAACTTTTTAGAGTAATGTTACCTGCACTCTTTTTTTTCTTTGGGGGGGGGGGGGGTGGGGAACAAAATTCCATGTGATGAGTAGGCTCTACTCTCATCAAAAATAAGCAAAGAGCTTCTTTCACAAATTTTTAGTAGATTATTGTGGGGGCAGGAACAGAGGGTGGAGATGGGGACGGGAGGCGGGATTCCCAAGGTGGCCGGGAAAGCGGGAGAAATAAGAAAAAAAATACAAAAGCATTGTGTAAGATTTTGTAATGGAAAGGCGCAAAGAGGAGGGAACCGGGATTAGGGTATGAGAGAAGGGAAGTTTGCACCTCTGTGCCCCCCACCCGCCCGCAAAATAGAAGCTGTCCTGAATGTGTTCTCACCTGAACAGGTTGTCTCTTCTGTCCAGTCTCGGTGGGTTTGTGTAGTGCTGACTCACCCCCTTATGAGCCAAGGTCATCATTCGACGAAGAACTAAACTGTCAGTTGGCTAAGAACAAACAGTTTGGTCAGATAAATAGTAAACAATACAAAAAGTAAACTACATCAGCAACCTCAAGGAATCATTCAGTCGGATATCAATGATCTTGTGCAAAATACTCTGAATTTCCAATACGTCTTTTTAGCGTAGTAAGGTAATAGTGAAAATAGGTGAACCCTTTGAGTCCTGGTATCACTATACAAATTCTCCTTACCGGGCTCCATACATTTCATTGAGTAGTTAATTAGAAAACGACTCGTTTGTGGTGATCATTTCTTTAATTCTCATGACCTGTAAGTGCTATAATGCACTGATAAGACGAGGAGAAATTGGATGCTGATCTCTGTACTACCAGTCCCTCTCACCTTCAATCCAGGTTCCACCAGGTACACATTAACATTCTGTACATTAGGACTGCGACGAAGAATCCATGAAACCGCTGACTCAGCGACTCTAAGGGTCTTGCGGCGGATATCCACAAACTGGATAGCCTGACTAAGAGCCTTGGCCACGCCTTGGAAGAAACTAATCTCATGTGTGATAAACACTGCTTTGTGCGGATCTGCTACCGTGTCTATTCCAAGGATTCCAATAACTCGTCGCTCGTGATCTTTGAGAGGCAGAGCAATGAATGAACCGTCCCCACCCTGAAAATGATGAATTCATCCCTTCAGTTTTGACATTAAGTCTGGCGAACCAGACTCGAACCCAGTCGCTTCTCTTGTCCGCGCTGTGGTTTATGGGTAGGATTTTATGAGTTTGCGGTGCATCAAGGGAAGGATGGAAGAAAATTGCAAAAGGTTTTTCGGCATTGATCGCCTTCCCATATTCCAATACAAAAGGAATAAATAAGTGGCGACTGGGTACGAGTCTGCTGGCGAACATCAAGGCGGTATTTTCCCAAATGAAACTCAAACAGTGTTTTCTGTACTGAGGTTGCTTGCTCGGTTGTTTTCGTATCAGTACATGGAAGTAAACAGCTCAAGTATGGTGATCAATGGTGTATAAGAAAGGGCAGTTTCAAAATAGAATGGGTATAGCTAATCTAGATAAAACAGTTAAACTGAAAAGAGGTGAAAAATGAAACTTATAAGACGTGACAAGTGCACAAAAACAGGATAAAAACACAACAGCGCAGTTGAGGGATAAACTGTAACAAGTACTCATGCACGCACACATGGAAATTATCACTGGAGCCAAACGACGATTGGTTTTGTTTTTAAATCTGATTGGCTGAGAAGCTCATTGGAAATTCTGAGGGGAGGGGGTCCCAAAAGTCAAATTTTTTTAAAGGAAAGCATGGCGCCAAACTGGAATTTCTTGATTAATGGGGGAAAGATCAAACCATAGTTAGTTAGCTAACTATGACCAAACCAAACAACATTCCATGGGGGGGGGGGGGGGATGCCATTTTCAAAAACAGCACATGACATTTAAAGTTTACTCTGGTTGAATAGAGCTTTTTTCAGCATTAAACCGTGAAAGCCACTACATCATTACCTCCTCTCTCCGGTAGGGATTCCACATCATTGTACCTGCGTGAGTTGATACTTTAGGCACATGAATTGGTTTGCCAGTGTCTAAAACATTCCAGCTAATTGCCTTCATGTCCCTGTACAACACTTTACCCAGCACATGCGGAATGTCATCCATAGTACACGACACATAGCGTAGTATTGTTTCCCCGCGGTAGAGTAGGCCTGGGTCATCATTGTTTTCAAGCATGCTAACTGAAGAACTTATAATCTTTCCTTTCCCATGCTCCTCTGCGTCTTTGTTAAGGACATGGTACACCGCGCGGTAGACTGGATCGAGCTGTGCACCACCAGTCTGGGCGGCGGCATCAATCATTGTCATCCATCGTTTTCGTGCATCACCACGCTTGCGCTCTTCAAAAGACCGCTGAAAAAATGATCATAAAGACCGAGTCAGGAAAATGACTCCAGCTTCCTACTTCAATTCGTCTTGTAGTGGAGAAACGAGTAATAGAATATATAGACTGCTTGCAGTCCGTTTCTCTCTCGTTTGTCTTTTGAACAAACGCTTGACGACACGCTGGAGACGAAATTAGACGAGAACGGCGAGAAGGATTAGGACAAGAAGAGACCAGTCGCCCTAGTCTCCGCTCGTTTGGCCGCCACTTTTTGCGAACCCGCTTGCTTGGGATTAAATACTCGACGGACATTTAAAGAAAAGACGGACTGCAAGCAGTCTATACAATATAAGGTCTTCTTCATTGTCATACCACGGGAGAAATCGCTCATTACAGGGAACCAAGTTTCGTCTTCTTGTTTTACCCAATGCTCAGTTTTTCCTAATTTTTGGAAGAGGTAGATACCTCCCTTGACGTTTTCAGATTTGTCTGAATTTGACTTGTAACTACCCCGTGATTTTCCGACATGCTCATTCTTCTCTTTGTGAAAGAAAATGACACTGTATTTAAGTACAAATATTTCACCATTCCGCTGGTAAATTTCACATCGTATGATACCTTACATGTAATATAGGAAAGAAAGCTTGTTTTTACTCAGGTATTTGAAATTAATGCGACTTAAATTAGTGTGAATTGAAGGAACAAAAGTAGTTTAGAATAAAGGAAATCAACGCGAAAGGAAAGATAAAATTTCAAATTTAAGGAAATTAACGTAAGTGTGCAGGTCACGTATGTTTTATCGAGGAAGAGTATGTTGATTATTGCAAGGCATTTTGTCTGAAACACACTAAACTGTATATCGAGAGACTATTTTGGGAGCGAGAATGAACTTGAATTGTCGTACATAACGTGTTAAAAGAATGGAATATGGCAAGAAAGAAAACTCTTGGGATTATTATGCGTTTCTGGGAAACTCCCCACCTACTCCTCCCTTAACCCAACATTAATGGGTCCTGCATGACCAGCTAAGGACAGAATTTGGGGTCAAATGATAGATAACTAAACTTGCCTCAAACAATCTCCTAAGAAGGCAGGAAAAGTTAGTAACGTTCATTTTAACCCTTTTACTCCAAGAGTGCCTAAAATAAAAATCCAAGACAAATCCCCAATTTCATTTTGCAAAATACTTAGATATATTTAGTACCATGTGAAAGTACATGCTGAAAAGGTTTCATTTGAGTGGTCACACCATAGGGTTTCATCCACAGACTCAAAAGTTAGAACCACCTTGAATGTCTCCATAACTGACTCTGGGATTGGAAGGGTTCAAAAATCCTCACCTCAACACTTTTCGTAAGGAAGTCGATGAGTGACTCAAACATGTCCTCATCAGAAAAGGTCTTGACAATGGCGTCAATACACTCACGGAACGTGCGCTTGTTAAGGGTGTTGTCCACTCGACCGAATACTTCCAGAGCTGAAAGAGAAGGAAATTAAATGAAAACAGAAGGTCACATTGAGATAACTAGTACATCTCATAGTACAATGCTAAATTTTGGCGTGCTCCCATTGGTGGAAATCGATCGAGTGATGCGATAATGTCTCTCCTCAGCGGGCGCCTATCAGCGCATAGTGCCCGTTTTTGGCAATTTTCCTTTTTGCGCTCAAAATTTCGAGCTGTACAATAAAAACGATAGAGTCCTTCTGTCTCATGCCCTATGTGTGATAGGTTCCCTCGGGAATTTGATGTTCAAACTTCATGTTAGCCCTCGGACTACGTTCTCGGGCTAATATTTGTTGTGAACATCAAATTTCCTCGAGCAACCTATCAAACGACAGTGCCTTCGACAGAGGAACTCTTCTGGGTTTTCAATTGAGTGTCGACGGGAATTCTCCTTTGCTTTTAGTTTTGCTTTAATTTGTTCTGTGATTGGTTTAAAAAACTCGCCCCCTTTTCTCAATCAATTTGAAGTAAAACCAATTATATCTTTGCTGCACGCGTCTTCCCGCGCTTAGCGCTGGTCACCTGTTTTTGCTTCGAGGTCTGATTGGCTTATTGTGTTGTTTAAGCCTGCTGTGATTGGCCGGAGTGTTTTACGACACTCAAAAGAAGAGTTAGCTTGCCACCAGTCTCCCTGTTTAGCTCACTGGTTAGAACAACAGACTAGCATCCGAAGGGTCAATGGTTCTCCTCTTGTCGAGACTGTGTACAATTCATTTACTACATGACCAAAAATGGATACTATTTACTAATTATTCGATTCGATGTAACTTGTGTCGATTGTTGTTTTATTCCTGAATTTGACAAGAATCGACACAAGAAGTGCGGAATAGTCCATGTGACATTTCAATAGCTAGGAATTATTCCTGGTGATCACTCGCTAAGGATTTTGAGCAAGTTGACAGCATAAAAGAGGGCCCAAAAGCTAAGTTTCTTGCAATTAACTTTTGGGCCACCCTACCATACCACGAAATAATCACAACTTTCTTCTGCTTTGGCGCATTGTGAAGGGACTGGCATGTTATACTCCCTGCTATGGTTTCGTCAATCTGCATCTGGTATCCTTCCATCCTTCCTTATCCTCGCACCTTCTTCAGTTTCAAGACCCATCCCACCCGTCAAAACTAGTCTGGGATTTCAAACAATAAACTTCAACAAACACCAAAAGCCATTATTGTTTAATCGCATTTGAACTTAGTTGTATCGCCTCGCTCATTACGAGTCCCCCATAGCTTAGCATAGGAGACGTCTGCACGCAGGGCTACCATAGCTCAGTGGTTAGAGCATCCAACTGGCACCAGGAAGGTCATAGATTCGACTCCCGTTGGGAGGATTCCCGTTGAGTATTTGACTTGAGAGCGCAATTTCATTTGTTTGCAGTTTTATCTATTACCTGCTTTGAAGGTGTCAATTCCATCAGAGCGCCACTTGTTCAACACAACTTGTATCTCATCGAGCTCAAGGTACCCGGAAGCATTCACATCCCACAGCTCATACAACACATCCACCTGATGCCGCCTCTTGGCAGAACGAGCATCCCTACGAGCCTAAAATGTAATAGAGAGGCTTGTTACAGTTTCTAAAGAGACTTCTGTGCTCTTAGAGCAGTTTTCAATTGAGTGTCAAAAGCAATGTTTTGTTTGCTTTGGTTTTGCTTTATAACGCTCTCTAATTGGTTGAAAAAACTCGCGCCACTTTCTTAACCAATCAAACGTAAAAACCCAAACTAATCGTGACTTGCTCGCACGCGTTTTCCCGCGCTAAACGCTAATTACTTTGTATTTGTAGCGGAGCCAGCGCGCTAGCGCGTCAGCGGAGCTCCATTGCTAAGGAAATTTGGTAATCTATCAAGCCAAAAAATTTTGGTAGTGACGTGGTAGTCACGTGACCGTCCGTCCGTACATCCGTCCGTCCGTACATCCGTACGTCCGTCCGTCCGCACCACAGGGCTACCAGTACACTTCCTACACTGGATAGAACCTGTGCTGAATCCCGTGTGTTTTCGGCGCGAAATCGCATGTTAACCCGCGTTGTAGCAAAACAAGCAAAGACAACAAAAGTCAAAAAAAAATTTGTTAGTGGAAAAAAAAAAGTTCAAAAGAACACTCAGTTGTCTTTTTGGTGGAAGGGGAAAAGTTCAATCTAGGCGAAAGAAATTCGGCGATAAAGTTCAGGCAAAAAGTTCAAATTTGCCTCGTCGGTTCTGTTCAAACTCGGTCGGCACACCGCTTGAGTTCGCAGCTTTTCGCAGCGGTTTCGACGCCAAATATAGCAGAGCTAGTGCTTTTTGGTTTTTTCTGTCCACAGCCATGGTTTTTACGGCATTTCGAACACATTTTGCCAGGAAAAACACCAGCATTTTCATGCTGATAGGCAGCTTGTCACGAAGAAAGAAATAGGTATTAAAATTAAATACAATTACAATGTCAAACGCCCATGGCCTAGTGGACTAGTTACCGGCATCTCACGCCGACGAGCCGGCTTCGACACTCAGCGGGAGCAAGAATTTTTTTTCTTTTTTTTCTTTGTTTTTTTTTTTTGAATAAAACGACTTGGATGAGAGTATTTTCACAAATTAATAACTGCCAGCAAAAACAAAACAAAACAAAAGCAAAAAACAGACAAAACAAAAAGGGGGGCTCCGCCTTTAGGCTTGGCTAAATCTATATATTATCGATTTCTGATTGGTTCATTTGTGTTTGGTTGCTGTTGTGATTGGTAAGAGTAACTACTTTGGTTCTGGCTTTACGACACTCATTTTGAAAACCGCTCTATACAGTCAAACGTCGATTACTGGAACCCTGATTATTCGAACTTTTCTCTGTGATCCCAATTTACGTGTGAACTTTTATAAGTGACGCGATCAATGGTGGCAACATCCTTAAGCAGAAAAACGCACAAATTTGTTATTTGAAACAAGCTTTCTTTACAAGCTTTTACTCCTTGTTCTCAAGTGAAAACGGACTGAGAACCAAAAGATGAAATCTTGAAATCATATGGTTATTTTTGCTGACGTTTGCAAATGCATTTTCATCTAAAAGTAATGAGATACAGTGCTGGAAATAATTTTTCTTACTTAGCAGGACATGTGTCCTTTCAAGTCTTCATTTTGGTCGGTCATATTATAAATTTGGTCGGACACTAATTAGCATAATGTAATTTGCATACAAAAAAAAAAAGAAAATTGTGTCGATCTGAATTACCTGATTTACAACGTAATTTTAAACACTATAACCTGTTTACCTATTCGACACAAAATGTCAACATTTATTTTACAGTCATTATTGTTCAGATGATACTAATAATGACTTCTGATAACAAGCCTTAATTTCTTTTTCTTTTTACCGCTATTTGAATTCAGTTTCTCACTGGTCTACTGTGTTATCATTGAAGTATTTGATTGAAGCTCATCAAAGCAGATTACCAAACCGACTGATGTCATCTCTTCGTGCTTCAAAACAACTCCGATTTTTTATGGACAAGTTCATGACAGCAGATCTAGAGCTAAAACATGCTGATACAGCGTGCAAATACATAACAGTGACGTCTTGAAATGTCTTGTCGAAGTAATGATTAAGTGTTAAAACCAATGTAGGGCTAATTCCAAAAATGGCTATTTTATCTACTGTTAGCCTGACTAAAAGTCAGGGAAGTCGAAACTGAGTTGGGCGGGTAGAATATCTTACGTATCTTTTAAGTTTTTACAGCAATGTTCTGAAATAAAAAAAAAATTCGATTCAGGTGATTATCCCTGCCAGTTTTGAAAATTACGTATGTGACATTTCGCCACATTGACTAAAATGAAAGAATTGAACTCTGTAGAATATAAATGCCTCGAGCAACAATGTAACTTTTACTTCTTGCATCTGTAATGTGAGAAGACAAGTCTAAGATTACGTAGAAAATATTATGTATTACATATATGATAACACCGAGTAATAACGTACTAACGTATGAAGAAATGCCGAGAAGACAAAACTAAAAACGTTCGAACGTAATTACGTGTGGAGAAAAGGGGAGACGACAAGGTGCATTTCATATGGAAAAACTACCGTACGGAAAGAAGGCGAGATTAACGCCAAACGTATGAAGTAACATACGAATAAACGTTAAACGACAAGACTGGTACTGTATGCACGTACTTTACAGTTACGTACTTTACAGTCGTAGGGTGAAACATTGAGACGATAAGACTAATACTGTGCAAACGAATTAACGTACGGAGAAACGTTGAGAAGGTAAGACTGATACCTTACAAACGAGCTAACGTTGAGACGATAAGACTAACACTGTACAAACGAAGCAGAGAAACGTTGAGAAGATATAAGACTAATACTGTTCGAACGAACTGACGCACGGAGAAATGTTGAGAAGATAATACTAATACTGTACAAAGGAAGTAACGCACGGAGAAGCTTTGAGAAGTTAAAACTAATACTGTACAAGCCAACTAATGCACGGAGAAACGATGAGAAGATAACACTATAATACTGTGCAAACGAACTAACGCACGGAGAAACGTTGAGAAGATAACACTAATACTGTACAAACGAACTAATGACGGAGAGACGTTGAGAAGATATGACTAATACTCTACAAACGAAGTATCGCACGGAGAAACGTTAAGAAGTTAAAACTAATACTGTGCAAACGAACTAACGCACGGAGAAACCTTGAGGAGATAAGACTAATACTTGCAAACGAACTAACGTACCAAGAAACGTTGAGAAGATAAGAAACGTTGAGACGAGATTAATACCATAAGAACGGACTAACGTAAGGAGAAACGTCTAAAAGACAAGACTAATATGGCGCGAACAAATTCACATACGCAAAAAAAGTTTGGGAAGACAAGATTAATACGTTATAAGAGAACCAACGTATGGAGAAGCGTTGAAAAGACAACACTACTGTACGAACTAACGTACAGAGAAACGTTGAGAAAGTAGAGCTGTATTAAATAGGCAACTAATTTATCACATTTCACAGGTAACAAAGAACTTTGCCTTCAAAATTGTAGTAGCTTTCTCGTGTTCGGACATCATGTCCGACCATATGGTGAAATTGGTCGGACAATTTCGAAATTTGGTCGGACAATGTCCGATGACCGACTGTTATTTCCAGCACTGAGATAATTGCTGATCTAAATAAATCTTGGGTAATGATGAATTCAGTTTGCAGTTGGAGTTATCTCAAAAAAATAGTCGTTCTTCTCGATTATGCGGCGAATTTTTGGTGGTAAAAACTTGTCTGAAACGATGTTTCACTGTAGTGAGAACCCTTAGATTACTAAAAGCAACTTTGTTGGCGCTCTCCACCAAAAATGAAGCTAATCACATTCGAACATTTAAGTCCCACGCCAAGAGGAAAACCATGGATAGTGGGAATGTTTGTTGTGATTTGCAAAATCCATCATGGAGAGAAAAATTGTTCCTTCCTTTAACCCTTTAAACCCCAAGAGTGACAAGCAGCTAATTTCTCCTTACAATATCGCTAGTTGATTAACTATACAGGTCATGAGAATAAGGGAAATGATCACCAGACATGAAATGTGTTGATGTTTAATCAAATTCTCCCAACCAGTATCACAAGAAATATATGGAGAACAGTGAGGAGAATATGCATGTGGATATTGGGGCTTAAAGGGTTAACACACCTTGTTCATCCTTGCTATTCGTTCTTCGTCTGTTTCCACATACGCTGCTCTTACAAAACGCACAAGGTTGTCAAACACTTGCCTGCAATAAAATAAACATTTCAATCATTAAAAGAAGTTAAAAGCATGCATGGTTTGGCTGAGGACGTTAGAAAGTGTATAAATGTGTGTGCTTTAGTCTTGTGTATGTTAATCTGTCAAGAATCAAACAGTAAGCCTGGAACAAAGCCCATGCAAATCTTAACCTTGCTTATGTGTAAACCCTTTGGTTGTAGGATTTCATCCGACTATCCTGATAGAAATACTGCCACGTAACCAGTCGACTTTACCCCTGACGAAGGCAAGTGGTAAGCAGTCAAAACGTAACAATTGACATGATTTTATTGAGTACTCTGTACGCCCAATGACTATACATACATCTTATTCAATAGTTTAACATATAATATGCACGGATACTTTGCGAGTTGTGTATTATTTTTCCGAGCCCCGAATAGGATCGGAAAAATACGAGCAATGAGGAAAATGTCCGCGCATACATTATGTTAAGCCAGTCCTTCGGCCAGAAAGCCTGGATATTGCAGTGCAATACATAATTTTACTGTGTAATACCGTGGCATACATGTATTTTGCATGTTCTCTTGACCTTATATGGTAAAATGGCGCAAGAGTGAAATAATAAAACTCATTACTAGGCAACTGAATCAAACAGTGTTCCAGTACTGTCCTTTTACACTGTAAGTTGATTCGTGGTTCACAACTTACTTGATGGGAGTATCTCCAAGAAATTTCTCAAGCAGATGAATAAACTGTGGCTGGTTCAGAGAATTCTCATCAAATGCCGATCCTTCAGTCACTGACTTGGGTCTCGGCAGAGTGCTGGCTGATGTTTCAGTGTCTTCTTGATCTGACGTCTGATCATCAACTACAAAGATAGCAAAAAAGAATCAAACAAGTGACACAGAGAGTAGCATTTGCCCCAGTTGATATTTAACTCTCAGTTAACCCTTTAAGCCCCAATAGTGACAAGCATCTAATTTCTCCTTACAGCATCATCACTTGATCAAACATACAGGTCATGAGAGTTCACGAAATGATCGCTAAAGCTGAGGTGTCTATATCTGTAAGCAATAGGACCACGAGAAAATAATATATGGAAAACAGTGAGGAGAACATTTGTCTTGGTACTGGGGCTTAAAGGGTTAAATCTGCTCCATGCCAAATCAGTGTTCCAGGGATATCTGTGTCACTAGTAATATGAGTGCCAATCCAGCTCAAACTGTCATGGGTGTGATAGGAACTATTCATTTTTTTCATGATCACTTTAGTTAAAAGTGGACAGGGCTCATGAGCTCTTTAGCTCTTTATTTGTGACAAAACCAATTAAAATGACAACATGTATCACATACTTTCATCAGGAATGGATTCCAACAGTTTTCTGTCTTCCTCTTCGTCGTCAATCAGTTGCTTCCTAATTTTCTCTTTCTCATCTTCTTTATCTTCTTTGTCTTCTTTCACTTCACCTTGTTCCAAACCTTTCTCATCTGAAATGAATTGCAATTCATAAATGAGTAGCTTTTTCCATGGAGGTGGGATGGTGATCATTGATTTAGTCCATTGTGCAGTTCCAAAAAATATCCATAACCACCCCATGGAAGGTCACTGCAAATTTTGGGGGGTGGGGGTCAGGGGTCTCAAAAGCCAACACTTTTAAAGGAAAGTGTGAAGCTAAACTAGAATTTCCAGAGGGGTAGGGTGGTGGTCTCAAACAAAGAGCCTTCCATGGGGAGGGGGGTATGGATATTTTCAAGAAAGCACATTGGAAAAATATGACTTGATATTCAGTGGATCAAAGCTGCAATCTTGTTCTGTTCTGGCAAACTGTTAAACCTCACAAAATGTTGGGGTTACCCCACGATGGAATAACATCCCACCTCAAGGGGGGAGGGGGGAGTAAGCCAGAGTAGTTACTTTGTGCTTTAGAACTTAGTGCCAGCACTGGGAACCCACCAGGCTTGTTTGGCTCACTGGATTGTAGATATTAGCTTTACCTCTAAATTTTCCCTCATTCTCCTATCAAGCTCTACACAAAATTTGTAGAGAACATGTCAAGTCTACAGATTTTGCACAAAATTTTGGATTTATCAACTGAGTTGATAAGAGATTGAAAGGTGATGTTTCTAGTGCTAGCCCTTCGCGTTTCTCTGAAAATGCTGGTCTTCGAATAGCACTCGCATCTCTTAATCATTGAATTTGTTTGCCTAAAATGAAAAGTTTTGTAAAATTTGAACATTCTTTGTTTAGAATGCCAAAAATCACTGAAATCGGTTAACGCTTACTTGCAGAAAATTTGATTCACAAAATGGAGCCTTTGCGCTAATAAATAGCCGCGAGCCACCTTAAGAAGTAGTAGTCTTTAAGAAATGTATCTTGTTGCGTGTCGACCTGCATGTTTACTAAGAATACAACACACACCTTCTTTCTTTTGATTGTCTTCTCCTTCTTCGGCTTGATTCTGAGCATCTTCCACATTTTCATCTTTCTCCCCTGATTTAGGTTCTTGTGGTATTTCTTCTCCTTCTGTTGGTTCTGGTGCAGTTCCTTCCTTTGTAGCTTTTTCTTCCTGTTCCCCAGCTGTTTCTTCCTGCGGTTTGTCCTCTGGTTTGGCTTGGTCTGCTTGTGTTTTCTGTGCAGCATCTGTCTCTGTTTCATCATCTTGCTTCAAATTCAGTTCTTCATCTTCCTCGCTGGTTTCTTCAATCTCCAAAACAGGCCCTATGCACAGAAACACGGAAAAATGTATCTGATTATTGAGTTTATTTAGGTAAAGTCAAAGTATTTTTTCATTTCCATTACAAAAGAATTCCATGACCAATAGCACCATGGCAAGAATTGCCCAGTAATTTTCATGAATATTAACCAACTCTGGAATCTCTGCAGATTCCAAACAGAGAACCATATTGAATAGTAGAGCATAAGAACCAGCACCACGGGAAAGCTGAAGTTGCTTTTCAGCTTTCATTTGAATGGTCACAATAGTTGGGACTGCAGGCTCAAAAGTCAGAACCACCTTGTACAGCATAATATGCAGTATCACAGATCGGACGGCTCAATAGCTATAGCTATTACTTGAATGGTCACAGTCTTAAGGATTTCATCCACTGAGTCTCAAAGTCAGAAACAACTTGTAGCACAGAAAAAACACCACCTCTGTTCAAAATGTTCTTCCCAATAGTTTTTTTAATGGCCACCTTAGCAGCTGGGTACATGTAGTTGGATCAGATTTATGAGACACCTCTAGACTCTCAAAATAAAAAAGTTCATTTGGTTTAAAGTCACACATTATTTTGTCTATTTGTTTATGGGACAAACAAGACATAAAAGGATTGCTTGTGTGGTTCTAACCTTGTGTTCAATGACTAAGTTAACATCTCTATATGCACTGTACGTTTTATGCCCTGGAAAATCTTTCAAATGGTTGACATGTCATTAGGGAACAAACCCACTGAAAAATGATTTTTCAAACACACTGGAATTTCATTTTCCCCAATCAAACATTGAAATAATTAATACTTGCTAATCCCAAAACTAATGAACATTAAACAGTTGATGCCAAGAAAACCTAGTCTATGGCTTTCAGGCCTGTGATTTCTCAGTACATATCACTTACACTTCCTTGGGTTCTTTAGAGCATTCCTTATAGCTTCAACTGCATTGTCGTAAAACGAGCAAAGAATATCCAAAATCCGTTTTCTGTCTAAGAGACCAGCCTAAAGTAAAGATCAATAAAGAAAGAATGGTTACCCACATCACAAACAGAAATTTGCAATTACATGAGAGTCATTTTACTTAACACATGAAACAATATCCAACAATTAGTGTTTAAAAGTCAAAGTCGAACAAACGAAAACAGTGGAATTAGTGTGTAATAGTGCATAATAGTTTAGTATCCATATTACGTGTTATATATAAAATCCCTCTAACAGAAGAGAGGACAGACAACTGAGTTTTAATGCTGTGACTGGCTGTAGTTTCTTATTATTAGGTAGGTGGATCAGGGAGGAATTTTGGTTGGCACTGTTGCACAAAAAAGCCCTTGTATTTCATAAAGATGACAAGTGCTTCAATGAACTTTGATAGTCATTTCCCAAGCAGACAGTTGGTGTTGACGAAAAGAGATTCTGCGACAAAACTGATTAATATAGAAATAAGTCAATCTCATGAAGGTAAGATTACCTTCATGAGATTGACTTATTTCTATAGCTGTCACTAGCTGGTACTTACATTCTTCATATCACAGCTCAAGAAAAGGTTCCTTAGGGTAAGTCTGCAAGAACAAACAATGCGTGTTACAAATTATTAGGGCTGATATAGCACATTTGAATAACATGTCAGCTTTAAAGTTCAAGACTTAAACAATGCTTACATTTCTCACTGCCATCATTTATCATAGAATATCTTGAGCCTTGAAGTTTAGAGATGATGCAAGTTCTTGAATGGTACATGTTTATTTTCTCCCTACAGATGGTTATTGGAAATTGCAAGGGGGAGGGGGTCTCAAATGCCAAAGTTTTAAATCAAAACTAAATTGAAAGTAAATCAGAATTTCTAGAGGGGTAGGGCAGTCCCAACCGAAAAAAAAAAATCTTCCTTGGGAGGGAGAGGGATATTTCCTTGAACCAGACAATAACTATACTGTCCTTTTACTGGGGGGGGGGGAGGAGGGGGGCGAACAGGGGGTTTAAACCTCCCGCTACCTGTGTACCCTTTAGTCCCGGTTTCCGCCCTGTATTTGTTGGCTTCCGCCTCTTTGCATTTTTTCAATTGCAAAATATTGTGCAATGTTGCATGATTTTTCCCTTTTTCTCCCCTCCCACTTCCCGCCCCCTTGGGAATCCCACTTCCCGCCCCCTCTTCTCCAACCTCCTGTACACCTCCCTTCCCCCTTTCTCCCAGTCTCCCGCCCCTGTGTCCCCCTCCACACTTCATATGCTTCATTCAAAGTACATTTTGTCAACCGCTTCTCACCTCATCGCTTCCTTGACAGTTGCAGTCCTATAATGTGCAGCACAACGTGACAAGTGTTCGACAAATGCATTGAAAGCTTCTTTGGACAGATTACCAGCATAAGGTCGAATATACTACAAACAACAGAGAAGTCCATACAGACACAACTCAAGAGTCAAAAGACAAAAACATACAGGGGCAGATCAGACTAATAACATGTAGGTCATCTTTAATTTCTCAGCAAAATAGAAGAGCACTGAATAGAGTTGCCAATAAAAGTAAGGCCCTCTAATGCCACATTTTCAGGCCTTCAGAGGGGGAACATCGTGTTCCTCTCTGCTGTCTGAATTTCAAAACTTGTTATGTCTCAATTTTGAGCACTTAGTCTGTCCCTGTCACAATTTCTCAGCAACAGTCTTGTTTTTCATCACCATAATTTCATTTCCTTCCCATCGCCATGTCAATGCTGTGTTGCTTGAAATAGTTTACCATGACAGGGCCTCCACTGTAGATTTGCTGTCTACTTTTTTTCAAACTGATAACAATATAGGAAGAATTGCATGGACTTAAAATCCAATTGGAAGAGCTTTGAAACCTTTTCTTTGTGTTTCATGTTGTTATGGTACAACACACTTGAACAGTGTATGTTCAGGGAACATTTACTTGCAGTTTGAAGTAGCACAAATACTTATGTAGATGACAAATTAGCCTCAAAAACATCTCCCTGATAAATCAAACTGAAAGAAATGATGAAATAAATCTAAAGATAAAAGAGCCATCACTCGTCTCAAGTTCTTACTTCTTTAAACTGCTGCATATTGACCATTTTGCCAGAGGAATCTGTTGGCTCAAGGGGAATGAGGAAGGCTGCACCTGTTCATATAAAGAAATAGCAGATGACTTTGCTCAACAATTGCCTGGTATTAACACACAGATATTGATAATGTCAACCAGTAAACATAATAGCTAGATCGTCAGCATAGAAAAGAAACAACTACACCATCTTTGTGTTCTACTACAACCTCGAATGAAACTTTTGATTCACCTCAAAATGAGTGAGAACTTTGAACATGAAAATCACTTACAACCACCATGCCATCTACCCCTTACCAAACCGCACGCTACGAACGCTAACGTGACACCTGTCACTACTGCAACCATACCTTACATCAAACTATTGCACGAATCCTACAACCCTACAACATCTCTACTCACAAACCTATCACTACTTTACGACAGCTATTGACGAATGTTAAAGACTAAGACAAACCAAGCGACAGACAGGGAGCAGTTTATAAGATCAAATGCTGCGACTGCCAGGCCACTTATGTTGGTGAGACCGGCAGGAATTTGAATGTCCAACTGACTGAACAGAAACGAGCGACTAGAAATGGTGATATCAACAATCACATTACTGAGCACCATTTAAAAACAAACCACAGAATTGACTGGGACACTGCATGCGTTACCTACAGCACGGACTACTATCAACGAATCACTCTGGAAAGCTGGTTTACTAACTTACAGTAGAACAAACACCACTGACTCGTTGCCAAGAGCTACCTGCACGTTACAAACAACTGATTGCTGACAATAATAAGACAGACAAACAATAGACAAATCGCCTTATTTGACCATTACAATAGACCAACCGACATTTGACTAACAAAAGACGGATCGAAACGCACCAATCACGTTTAACAGTCTTCACAGCCAATAACATCATGGCTTAACTGACAGACGACCAATAACATCACGAGATTATCGACCAATCAGGACAACGACCAGAGACTTATAACATCTACTGACGATTCACAGTTCACTTGACTCTGATGATGACTTCCGCTCAGGTTGTCGAAACGTCAGTCAATGTCACCTCAAACAGTCCTTCTCAGGACTACACTCACTCAGATGATCACAATTTACCGAATTATGATATGATTCCTGGGCTCAAACCATTTACAGTTGTGTTTGTCTCAAGTAATTCTGTCTGCTCCAACAAACTGACTGAACAACAGGGTTTCAGTCCCTTGAGCTAATGATGCTTCCAACCACCCATGGCTGGAAGTTTTGACAGTTCACTCACTGGCTTAAATTAAGTTTAGTTCCCATGATTAAACAGCTAAGAACTGACCTACAATATTAAATTTTACGAAAAACAATTAAGACATGCATCTAATTCCAAAATTTGTTTTATACCACCAGAGTGCCATTTGACCAGTCCAAAACATATTGAAAATCCACATACCTTTGCTGATTTCTTCTGGAAGATTGGCAACAACTTCTTCTTCAAATGATCTAAGTACATTTTGAACCTGAATAAGAAAACAATCAATTACAAAATAGAAAGTGTGTCAGTGTGTATAGCTAATAATAAATCTGTTGTTTGTCTGAAATTGTTGAGGCCTCACCCCATTAGGGGGTGGGGGGGGGTGGGGTGTGCATGTCCCCCGTAAATTTGCTCATTTTAGCCTCATAAATTTGTGACCCTTGGATTCAAGTCAGCTTGGAACCAGGGGTAGGGGTACTAGCACATACAAGTTATGCTGCTGTATAGGTACCATTGTTTACCTTCCTGGTTTGTGATTGTTTCTTAGTCTGAGATGGGGTACACTAGCCACTCTAAAAGCTGCAATAACAGACTTTTTTTTTTCTTTTAAATAATGTGCAGAAAACAAGTGGTACTCTCCCCCCCTCCCCCTCCAGATTTGAATTTGTTGTCTTAATTGATGACATTGATTAAATTAGTCACATTTAGCACAATAATCATTAGCTGTACACTGCAAGCAGAGTCAAGTCATATCAATCTTCTTCATCCTCGTGATTTTCTAGGAAGATTGAAGGGATGGGCATTCATCTTGCAGGGTAAATTTTCTGGGATGAACACTTACAACTGACAGTGGAAGCACTCCATTCCAATCAGCCGTCCACTCAGGAAACTGCTCCTCTACTGCAATGGAACGGCGACGGTTCTCCATGTTCTTTTGATGTTCCTCCTTCTCTCTCGCTTCCCTTCTTTTCTTAGCATCAGCCTTGAGCTTAGCCAATTTATTATCCTCCATAGAAAATACCTCCTTTTTGAGGTCCTCTACCACTTTGCGGATGCCTTTTGCATAAGGTGACGCTTCTGCAAAATTACTATACTTTGGATTGTTCCTCATTAAAAATTGAGCAAGGTAGTTGACGGGATTGAAAGTTGGACAGAACCCCTCAGAATCAGCTAGTCCTCTTTTCTCAACTTCATTCAGCAATTTCTCAACGCCCAAAATTAAAGTTGGCATAAGATTTTCCACCAAATATATTCGCACATCTGTAGTTATGCTGTTATCGTTGAGCCAGTCCTTAGCCAGAACGTCCAGAGGTACTGTTCTAGCAACAAGCCGTGTAAGTTCTTTAGACTCAGCATCGCGCTTCTTTCTCTCAGCTTTCACTTCCATAAGTCTCTTAGTGATATTTTTCTCCACGTTTCCGCGCCATCGGTTTATAGCGCTTCGTGTGAAAGCTCTTACGATTGGAGATGCCATTCCATTCCTTTCGATCATTTGATGATAAGTAACATCAGAAATTGATAAACTTCTCGACCTCCCTCTTTCCATCTGATCGGGGGACATGCTGTCTGGACGAATAGCATCTAACACCTCTTGATCGAGAGCGGGATCATCTTGGACCTGATCCACAGATCCGAGATCTTCCACTTCAAATTCGATTTCTGTCGCATTAAACGGCTCTTTTGATAATGCTACCGTCGCAGCCATAATTTCCAACCGAGCCTTAATTGGAATCTAATTGAAACTCCTTATAAAGTTTTAGAACAGCGGGTATATTAGTAGAGTTTCTACAGCGCGCGATTGTTATGACTTCAAACATGGCGGAAAAAGAACAGTAGTTGTCAGTTTCTATGACAACGACTTTACTAATTACCATGCCACCTGCTGCTTGATTTGTAAAATATCTCCTGGGATATTTTTGCACCAAGTCACGAAAATTAACATGTAGACATTTGCGTGGTCATTGCTGAGGGTGTTTTTATTCAGTTTCGCTTTAAAGACAAGGATATGTGATTTGCAAAGGACTTTTAATTCATCACAAGCTATCACAGATCGTATCGCAGTGTGAATACCACAAGCTGGGGGATTCAGTGTACGTTTTTGAAACTTTGCGGTTTGTTGTGTCGAGTTGGGCGTACAGCAATCGAAGGTTCGGTTTGTTATTTTTTGGGATTATTCGAGTTTCGCAAAGAAGGTGCGATCAATTACAGTAAGTGTTAAACAATGTCGTCCGCGGATTGTTGTTGTGCGATGTGGCAGTCACCTATTCAGGGGGCTCTTAGACCAGCCGTTTGGCTTCCAGGAATAAGGAATCTTCACAGTAAAAAGGAGACGTGAGTATCAAAACTTTTTACACCTTATTAAGTGTAATCAAATACGAATTCTCGTAATTGTCCATCTGGACCTGAAAAGGCACAGTACTACAGGAAAGCACCTATCAGTATAGTGGCAGTCACTCGTTTAATTTCATCTACACGTCCTATAGGAGTTTTGCATGGTTTACTTGAAGTTTTTCATTGCCAGGGAAATGTTTGATATGTCTTATATTTATTTAGCTATCTATATTGAAAAGAAGGAGGGTCTGTTTTTGTAATTTCCCTTTTTCAGATCCTTTAGGAAATCTAGAACATCAGACGTTAAATCCAGAAGAATTATATATACCATTCATATACAGCTGTAGAGTCAGTTTATCTTGAAAGTTTTCCTAAGTAACATAAGTTTCTTTTAATGTACACTTATTTAAGACTTATAGGAAAGGTTTAACCTTGTTGTTACAAATTCTAAAATTGATCCCTGCAACATTTACTCTCAAAATTATAGAATTCATAAAAGACCAATTTACATTTGAATATTGTATTAACATTGACGTGTCATTTGAATTTTCTAGAATTAAAATTTCATTCAAGCTGATTGAATCATGGAGCAAAATTGTAGTTTTTTTCTTACAAACGAAAGGTTATTGAGCTAATATGTTTATAAACCTTTAAATTCGTGTCATTCAGTTGAATTGATAGCAACAGGATTAAATTTGAAATAATTTTTAAAAAATCATACATATTTTTATATTTTGCAGGATTAAACCATTAGCTCAATCTCATATCATATGATTTCCAGCCAGACATTTTTGACAGGGAAATGGGAAAAATTGTTTCAACAATGAATTATTGATCTCAAATTGTTGGCACCTACATCAGAATCTTTAGAAAAACCAGGAATTATTCATCCATTTAGACATAATTTAATTTAATGCTGACACAGCTTAGATGATCCATGATTTATTGAGGTTTTAAAAACCATTGAACCTTTAAATACATAATATCTTATGCCACAAGTAGACTATGGCTTGACTGACTATAAAGATGAGCAGATCAATATTATATTTATATTGATTAGAATAAAAATGACTAAATATCTTTCAATAAAATATATTGAATACATTTATAAAACAGATGTCAATATTTTAAAAAATACCATAGTTTTTTTAAGGATATCATTTTCATGAAACACAAACTCATTGGCTGACGTAAGAGTACTACAGTAAATTAAAAAGTTGGGAAGCAAAACATTTATTTAATAATTAATCACTTAAATCACTTTTAGTGATTTGATTACAAATAAATTATTTACAAATGTGTGACAAAAATAGTGTACAAAATTAATTAAATTATCAGACTGAGTATAGCATACTAATGTATGAACAAATGAATGTGCCTGCCACTAGCTATTATTGCCCAAGCGAAACTTTTTTTTTTAATGCTATAATGCTATAATTATGATGACTTCAATTTCATTCCTTACCAATATTCTATTTGGTCCACAGTTGGATTATACCAGAAGCCACTCCTGACGTTTGTTTAGAAAACCTGATAGCAGCTGTAGCTAAACTAAGCAAAACTGAGAAAATGCACATCAACAAGGTGGGTCTGCCTTCATACACCCATTTTTTCATTGATCTAACTATCCCAGTGCTATTTAATTATAAAGTTAAACTGTTCTCACCAGCACCAACTTGGCATATGTTATGCTTGTGACTTCAGAGAAAATATTTGACTTCCTTATGCAGGGCTTCTGATAATTCGCGGGAAAAAAAGTGAAATTTCACGGGATTTGAAGAGACAAATTCGCGGAGAAAACGGCCGATTTCGCGGGATTTTCGCGGGAATTTTCGGTGCAAATTTTCGTTGAAAAGCAAACAAGAAAGCAAAAAAGAAAGATTCCTGACAAAAATATTGGAAGGATGTCAAATTCAGGGCAAGAAAGGAACACAAAAGTTCATCCAACACAGTTCTGAAGGCAACTGTACTTGTTTCGAGCGACAAGAAAAACATATAAAGCTTTACCGAAACGCTTGGCCGGTTAAACTCCTTTTTCAGCTGCAATTTAGAGCCGAAAACAGCAACGCAATAAACTTCTTTCCCTCATCGCTCTCTTGTGTTGCTTTGCAGTTTAGAAGGCAAGATTGTTCTAGATCAAAGGTTTAAATCCATCTGTGAAGTCAAAACATTCTTGTGTCTTCATTCGTGTACGATTAAACGTGTGCCTGCATTACTACAGACAGCAGTTTCCTTTCATACTCCGTATAGTGTCAACGAAAAGTCTTCTCTTTTATTGTATCTTTCGTACTTGCCAAGAAAAGAACTCTATTTGTCTGACCACGAGGTTTTTTTAACAGAGATCATCATTTGCTATTTCAACAACAATACGCTCCAGAAATGCGCCAATGGCAAAGCTTTTTACATTGCGGCCAGTCCCCAGGTTTTCGCAACATTAATCTAAGAACGCCTGGTAGTTTTGGTACGATGTTTACTCGTGGCAGTGACGACATTTCAAGATAAATTAGCAAGTTTACGGCAAGTAAACAGCTCCAATAGCCAAGATAAGTTTCAAATATGTTGTACCGACATGTATTTGGTAGAATTTCTAGCGAATTTCGCGGCATTTCACGTGTTTTTGTCAATTTCGCGGGATTTCGCGGATATACCTGAATTTCGCGGCTCCGCGACCGCGCGAAATTTCAGAAGCCCTGCTTATGGTGGTCAATTTACCCATGAACTCCTCAAATGTGTGGTTCCAGAAAATATCCATACCTCCCCCACGGATGGTTTTTTTACTTTGAAGCCCCTGCCCCACCCCCCCCAACTCCTTTAGGAAATTGCAGTTTAGGCTCATACTTTTCTTTTAAGAATTTGGCCTTTGAGACCCCCTGACCCTCTTGGAATTTCCATTGACCATCCGTGGGGAGGGTAGGGATATTTTCTGGAACAACACAATATTGCCTAACATTTTATGCAATTATGCTCACAAATATGGGGAGTTCCAATCACTTTTTCCTGAGTTTTGGAATGTGCAATGGCTTTTGTTGTAGGAAATCAAAGGGAGATTTATGTTATAATTTGCCATCTTTTTTTCTTTTTAAAGGTTCGACCCAATAAAAATTTTGTTCAGATCTTTAGTTTTACCCAAGCTGACTGGCTGGATGTTGTGGAAATAGAATTTCAACCAGGACAGGAGAGGGGCACACTCGGAAAGGTAATGACAGCTAGAAGCATGAAACTGTCAAACCTAATAAAAGCTCTTTAAATGTGGATTTCTGTAATGTTAGTTATTCTGGTTTATTCGTATTATGATTTAAATAATGTGTCCTCCTTCTAATAGTTGAAGTGACCCCCCTTTTTTACCCAAAAAAATAAATTATTATTGCTTTTGCAGGCATATTCATTTTCTACTGGACTTTTACCTCTGATGATTCCATTTGCCTTTCTACTAAACATGGTAAGAGCATACTTTCGGTTCAAATATTCAGAATTTCTTTTTTTAAGATAAGCTTTTAACCAAAACCTATCCTTATCACCAACATGGTTAAGTTTCTATAATCTCCCTAAAATTTTCTGCAGCTTAGAGCTTCAGCTAAAGAACTTGAACAAAGCAACTTACCTTATGTATATATTAAACCTTACTCAAATATTCTGTCAAAAGGACCTTATCATGATCATACTGAAACAAAACAACCTTAGGAAACAAAAAATAACAGATTTCCTTGTTGGTTGTCCCTATTCTCCGGCCCCTAGGAGGAAGGGGGTTACTCATTTTGACAACATTTTTAGTACTTAGACTTAGCTGATATATCTCTTTTAGTATCTCTAAATTTGTGACCATTTAGCATACTAAAAGAACAAATCTCCCTACCCTAAGCTTTAAAATAATGCAAGGTCAAAAAAGGCACCCCTTTTGGGCGGAGCCTTCCCCTATAGCCCACCAAAAGGAGTACCCTCCTTAAACCCCACACTCCTGCTTCCTTGTCCCACGGCTTATCTGTTTATTGTTTCTCTTTCAACTGATGACATGAATAACTCTTGACTTATTTACAGGTCTTTTTCTTTGTTCCATTCTATGATAATGGTTTCAACAAGATGAGATTGAAGAGGATACGGGACGATATGAAGCTCAATATTGAAGTAGTGAATTTGGATTAGTTATAAAATTGTTAATAAAACTTAACTTTATTTTAGTCTAAACTTAAGTTAAGTCTAGTAGCTGTAGCATAGGATATATATATGTTGGTTAGCCAGTGCGGATAAAATTTAAATGAGCTGAGATTAATAGTTAACCGTAAAGTGTTGCTGCTCATATGGTTTTCATTTTATGGTTAGACTAGCAGTGATCGTAGGTTACTGCAACAGATTTCAGGCAGAGAACAAAGTTCCTTTGCTCACAATGAGTGTTGATCTCTGATCAATACTTGAAGGCTTTGATGTACTATTTTTAAGCAAGTAAGTTAAAAAACAGACAGAAAATTAATTGCAAGATATTCTCCAGGGTGGTACTCTGTAAGTTTTTGTGTGGGGCATACATCTGCTGCTGGGCCTCTTAGATCGTGACCACTGTACTAGAAATAGAAATTCAGCCCAGTTCTAATACTCATGGAGGTTGACTGGGCAAAAGTGACTAGGATTTTCCTTGACATAGTTAGAAGAGGTTTTACTGACGCTTGTCCTGACCAATAGTTTGAAAACATGGAAAGCAAATAGTTATCGGTTGTAATAAGAGCCAAGTTGCCATGGTAGCTACATGTCTCTGAGTGTTTTTATGTAATGCCTTAAAAGAGTGTGTGAGCTATTTGAAGTTGTCAGTGCTAAATATTTCACAGGATAAATGAATTGCAGACGATGATTAACCTGTGAAACAGGAATTAGACCATTGATGAACAGTAGTAGTTTAACTCGGATGAGTTGACAGAAAATAAAAATTTCCGTGTGTTCTGTGTAGAGACGTGCATAAATACAGGTGATTTGTGAGGCGTTCTTTGGTTAAATTCACGGGCACATGAATACGTCGGGTACGAATTTCAGAGTAAATTCTCTCGATTTAAAACAAAACTCTACCTGTCTTCTGCGCCTCAAGATATTGATTGCTCTGGCAGATCTCGACCTATGCGTAGCAAGCACTTATTTCATGCAGCTAATGGCACCTCAAGTCACTTAGCTGTCACAATAGTATTGTTATCTGTGCTCCGTTCTATGAAGAATGCCATCACAAGATGAAAATGTTAGTTAGAAGTGTCGGGTACATTGCCATTACGTGCTCTGGTTAACTTGTAGCCACTTGTGGGAACTATGGCCACGTTGGTAGCGAGCATTATCCGTTGATCTAACAAAGGGTTATGCCCACATCCCACAAGTGTTATACTTTGTATTCTGGAAGTACGGCGACCTGTTGTCCTAATACTTCTTGAAAACACGGCTTAAAGCTTTCCAGCGCTTCTGTTCTTCCTTTGCTCTCTTCTCTCCTTCTCTCTCTTTTAGTGTAACATCTGTGCGCGGCTCTTTTCCACAGCTACCCCCACCCCCATCCAAGGACTTGGCAAATTTTTCATACATCAGTACAGTCTCTGTTTTCTCTCCTAAAAAGTTTACTGTGGAGTGAAGTCTATGTAAGTCGACTAGGTAGTGTTTCGTGTACCTTGTGTCGCAATTACGTTGCTACTGTACGTACTCACTGGAGCATTTGAAAAATTCGATGCAGCGTTGAGAGGATCGTTTTGAAAAGAAAACAGACTTCTACTTATCGCAACGACTGCAGCAACAAAAAATTGCGAGAAACTTTGGGTTTATTTCGGGGCATGTTACACGAGGCAACAAATTGTGTGCGTGTCGCAACAAATTGCAAGACAACTTGCAAGGAAAACTGGTTGCCCGCCGCTGTATTACACAGCGCCTTGAAACTCGCGATAACAGGCATAAAAAGCGATGATTGCGGTGTCGCAGTGGCCGCCTAAGACGTTACTTGGGTTCAAAACGCAATCTTTCCCAACAGTCGGCTTGTCAAGCCTTTCAGTAAGAGCTTTAAGTTCTTCCAAGCCTGTAACTAAAAGAGACAATACCAACAATAAAGCGACATGTTCCTGAACGAAGTTGTGATCCACTTGACATAAAAGATCTCGGTTAGTAGCAGGGTACCTCTTGCGCAGCCACGAAACTCAACTCCCCACCCTGTGTTACAGAAACGCCACAAGTACGGAGAAAGACAAGGATTTAGGGGTATGGTGCAGTACTTAACTTCGAAAAATTTCAGTAGGACGTTCAATCTTTGGACAGAACTCAATGTCCGAAAATTGAAATGTTCGAAATAAATTAAGCATTGGTATATTGAATATTGAATATTCATCATCAAGTGAATGAAAACGACCGAAGTTGCTTCATGATGCGAAATCTTCCACATCACATCGTCTTCCGGTCGGACTAAAATAAAATTCACGATCTCGCTATTGTCGTCATTAACTGACTGGAATCATTTTCACTTGAGTAAACATTGGTTTAGTTGGGTGTTTGTTCACCAGATGTTTGTTAACCGCTGTTAAGGCTGGAGTATGATCGCTACGATTGCTGCGATCGCTGGAAAAAACGTTCAGCAATCCTTGCGATCATATGGAAACCACACTTCAGCCGAGATCGTAGTGATCACAGTATTTCATAACGATTGCGGAAGTGCGATTTCCATATGATTGCAACGATTGCTGAACGCTTTTTGCAGAGATCGCAGCGATCGTAACGATCGTAGTGATCATGTGGAATTGTCCCAGCCTTTAATTTTGCTGTGGATAATTGATAATTGGTAAAAAAAAAGGGTTCTTTGGTTGTTTACCATTTACAACAACTTTCCGGAAATTCCGGTTGGAAAGTAAATGGTACACGACTTTTCGGGTCGTTCTAGTGGAGAATTTCCGGGAGCAACGGAACGTCTGAAAAGGTAGTCCTGTTTTTCCGGACGGAATGTTCCAAACGGAAATTCGTGTACCATTTGTTCAAACCTAATCTTTGATACCAGTTTCAGGCTCTCGCAGCCATTTTCTGTTCCAACAACAATTAATTGGGGAGCTAATAACGGGAAGGAAAACGTCACTTTTGAAATGACTTCACAATCTTTGAAACTTCTTGGCGATTATTCCGACTCGTTTAACCTGTCTAATGCAGTCGAATTATCCAGGAGCTGAATTTGTAAGGACGACGTATCAGTTCAGGGAGAACTTATTTAGAAAATGAATTAGAAAATAGCTGTGTGCCCAATTAGAGCCCTGTCTTTACAGGGTGCTAGATCACTTGACACGTGAATAAAGTTATTACTATTATATTATTATCATTGTAAAAACGAAAATTCACCGTCGTGTGTTTGCGTTCTACACAAAACGTTGAATTTGGTCATTTCAAGTTGTAGTTGTGCACAGAACGGCAAAGAAATATGCCAAAAATAACGCACGTACAGAGTCGTTGTTTTGTTAATCAAAGCTCTTGTTTTGCGACCTTCTCGTTAGCCGTCGCTGTCATGCAAATTTTTTGGTAAATGGTAGGGATTTCTGCAAATGGTAAGCGCCAGTCCCGAATGGAATTTTCCCAATACGGAAATTTGCTTACTATTTGCCCAAACCGACCCAAACGGTAAACCGACCGGTTTGCCCTTGTAAATGGTAAACAACCTATATATCGCCCACGGGTAGAAATTTAGCCATCAGGTGGCTGTGAACGAGAAGAGCCTGGCACTAGTAATCGGCGCGATAGCGTGCGACGCGCGGGAAAAACTGTTCGATGGCATCCACATTGGTCGATTTGAGTCTTTTGGGACATCGATTTCGCCAAATTTCGCTACAAATGTAGCCTTTTTCTTCGGAATTAGGTCGCATTTTAACCAGCTCAATGCAAGATGGCGTATGTTGGTTAGAAGAACGGCAAGAAATACCGTAAATTCATTCTTTGAAGAGAAAACATGGCGGAGGCCAATGGCCAATTCCCGTACACCATCAATGGCGTCAAAGTTGTTTTCCCTTGCAAAGCTTATCCAACGCAGCTGTCAATGATGAATATGGTAGGTGAAATTAGACATTGTTATCCGTGTATTTTTCAAGGTGATGAGAATAGCACACGCGGGATTTCTACTACTTTGTTGGAATGAATTGGTTACTGTCGCAAATTTTGCTGAATCAGTGACAGTGTAGGTCTCACAGCTTATCACAGTAATCAATAATTGATTGGCTTTTAATATAATCAGCTATAAACCTCAAACAAACTAGACGAAGAAGCTTCTTTCTTGGAAGGCTGTATTACTAACTGTCATGGTAATAAATATTAGACTATAATAGTTAAAGTTGTAACACAGCTACCAGTTAACAATAAACAGTAAGGGTTTAAAATTTTTATTGAATTATGTATAATAAACTTAAATAATGAGGGGAGTTGCTTGGCCCTTTTAGGGGGTGTATGCATGGCTGCCACTGTACTGTGTCATATCGCATGCCTGCAAATGTACACTTGTGTGCTTATCGCAGGCATGCCAAATTGTTTAGAGCAAGACACCTACAAGTCAATTGCAAAATTGTTTGAGTCACTTTCCCTGGAAATAGGATCTGTCTAAAAACACACTCTTGAAAACAAATGGAAAATTTAAATACATTTCTGACCCTCTCTCCTCCTTTCAATGTTGTTACTTGTTTCTTTGAATGTCATTACTAAATCCATAACAATATTGATAGGGGGGGCAGGGGGGGGGGAGGAGGAAGATGTGTATTGACTATGAGAATGTCAAGAATGACCATCAATATAGCAAGTGTCTTGAGTCCTTTTGCAATTGCTTGTAAGCACCCTACTTGAGACAAAAGGATTAAACAAAAGCTAGAGTGACACATTTTGGTTCGCTTATTAAAATGGATATGCACATATTCCTGACAATATGACACTCATAGCCTGCATACGTGTTCACCTTTTTACCCACACTCCCTTGGAGAGTTATTATCATTGTCAGGTTTGGGAAGTATAAAGGTTTATAACGGATTTTGATGGGTCATTTATAGTAAACCCAATTTTAAGTCAAATTGAAATTAAATGGCTTATATGAACAAAATTGTGTAGTTCCAGAAAATATCCTTACCCCTCCCCCCTCACTAATGGTTTTCTGGTTTGAACCTCCTCCCACCTCTCTGGAAATTCCAGGTCTGTGCTTTCATTATTTTAAAAATTTTGGCTTTTGAGATCCCACCCCTGAAATTTCCAGTGACATTCCATTGGGTGAGTATGGATATTTTCCGGAACTGGTATGCCGTTGATTGTAAACGTAGAGAAAGGCTGGAGATATTCTGTTTTTAAACATGTCAAATTTGCGGATGTTAGTATGATCATTTGGCAAGAGATGCTGCTAAGCCATGTGAACACCTGTGAATGCTGCGTTTGAAAAAACTTTCAACTTATTTCCTTTCGAAGTTGGTACAATACTTGTTACATCTGTTTATTATTCCACTCTTGCGCCATTTTACCATATAAGGTCAAGAGAACGCGCAAAATGTGCAACCGTATTACACAGTAAAATTATGTATTGCACTGCAAAAGTCAGGTTTCACAGGTTTTCTGGCCGAAGGACTGGAAAAAACAAATCTTGACGTGGTTTTTTCCAAGTGGAATAATAAATCTCTTATTCGATGGTTTAAAATGTAATACGTACAGACATTTTGCTCATTGCTCACGTTGCTACGCAACTCACAAGATATCCGCGTGTATTATAATATAACATATTATGTTAAACCATCGAATAAGATGTATTTATTTACATGTATCAACTAAGTTTCTAAATGCAATATGTAAGTGGTCAACAAAGGTCACCCATTACTGCCTGCCTAGTATAACCTGTATTTTTTTTCGAGCGATTAACTCAGCTGAGTGTCTACATGATACATATTATGTAATCAAATGTCAAGTCACTTGTTTCAGTTCATTTTTCACACCATTTGATTTCTGCTGTGTTACTCCACAGATTATCAAAGGAATTGAAAGGCATCAGAATTCCCTCCTGGAGAGTCCAACAGGAAGTGGAAAGAGCTTGGCTTTGCTGTGTTCTTGTTTGGCTTGGCAGGCTGCAGAATATGGTAGGTGTACATAGTGTAAATCTACCAACTTATCCTAAAATCAAAATCGCAAGGGCTTTTATCTGCACCAGATTGAAGATGACCTAGAAATAAATCTTTTTACAAGTTTCCAGTCCTGTAGTTTCTTTCCTTTGAACATACAGCATTTTGAATTTCCCAATTTTCACCTTGCGTGACACTAAGATCGTGGCTGCGTCAAAGCTGTCCAGTTAAAAAAGGTCTCTCCTTATGATTTTCAGCAGTTCAAACATTTCAAGTATTAGGAGATGTGTTTATGTGCATATATACTAGCTCACAAGTGAAAAGAAGGCGCTTTCTTCACAAAATTGAATCCCTAGATGTTTTTGTTCATTTCCGGCCACCAATATGGCGTCTCCATGCAAAGCTCTACAAAGTTGCGTGAAACGTTTGGACAAATAACTCAGAAATGGTGTACCACACAGACCTGAGACTTGGAAAAGTTCTTTATGTATTAACTAGTCTTTTATATCATTTCATTTTCTTGGCTTCTTTCATTGAACGGTTTGAAATTTATTTTTCTTATGGTGTGACAGTGAAAACGATCTATAGGGTTAAGCTTTACAAGGGTTATACTTAAGAGATGTTTTTCCTTTAATTTACAAACAGAAAAGAAGGCAAAACTTGAAGAGCAAATGAATGGTAAGTCTAATTTTCCATGGTCTCTGTGGGGTATTAAAATCAGACCAATAGTTTTTCTCTCCACCCAGGTGTGTAAATGGGTATTGGCAAACCAGTAGATAAACAAACCTAAAGACATGCTGGGGTGACCTTGCAGTGTGCTGCTATTCCATTCAGGGAAGATGTGATACACTTTGTTGCTTCATGTTGTGGAAACAGTGCCTCCTTTTGTTACTGCACATACATTCTGGGCATCTCAAGATGTAGTGAAAATTCAGGTTTCTTTTGAACGGTACCTACAGGACAGTGTACTCACACACATTGATCAAAGCTTGCGTGGTTTGTGACTGTGAAAAACACTACTCTTTTTTGTGGTATATGATAGCAACAGTTATTTTCCTTTTTCTACCAGCAGCTGCAGCTGATGGATGTTGTGGCCAAGACTGTGGTGCTGAAGACAACACTCCTCCAACAGGTGTAGTAATAAAAAGTCTTAAATACTGTGCAACTTGGTTACTCCCTCTACCTACCCACCCACCCCCCACCTTTCCCCAAAGAAAACTAATTTTTTGAATTTTGTTTGTGTACCAACATGTAAACCTACCGGACATAATAATGTCAAAGTCAGTTTTCTAAAGAATGACAATTGGAGGTGGGGGGGGGGGGTGCGGGGTGCTCGGGGAGATTGGTTGTCACCAAACAGGAATTATTAGTACCGCATGTGAAGAGTTGATTACTAAATGAGTTGGAGGGGAAGCAATACTTCAAGAAAGACAAAATATTATGTCCTGGGCAAAAGTGTCCACTGGAGTATGAGCTCAGGAGAAGGTGATTCTGACAAAGAGGTGAGGTAAGTGATTATGTAAACGAGTCAATGCTACGAGATACGAGTTGTGTTTGAAACATGTACACAAGTCCCTGTTTCTTTCATTTTGTCTACATTTTCATGCGAGAAAAACAAGAAGTCTTAAGCAAACTAAGAACATCAAAGTAAAGACAATTTGCAGCTGTGTTTTTTTTGTTGCTTTGTTGGGAATAAATTTCATTTTTATTGCAACACTTTTCGAGCAACTTGACAGTGAAAGCTTATGTTTTCGAGATTAAACACTAAAGAAAATGCATCAAAGCTTGGTTTATAATAATCTCTTTGCAGCTGTCATGTAAATGGTTGGTTTATTAATTTTGTCTATCTGAGCATATGAACAGCAGATGGCAATATATAGCTACTGATAATAACAGATAGCAATCAACAGGAAAACACTTGGGTTGATCTAACATCATAGCCGTTCAATGCTTTTGGTTCCTCAGTCTCAGAACATGTCAGCAAAAGTGAATATTTCCAGCATAACACCAGTCATGCAGGTAGAAGTGATATTGAAGCACCACTGAAAACAGAAGCAGTAGCTACTCCAATGCAAACTTCAGGTCTGTTGAACAAAGCATTATCAGTTATTCCCATCCAGTAACCAACACACTGCAGCCTGCTTTCTTGCCCCCCCCCCCCCCCCCGACTTGTAGCTTTCGTTTTTTTACTTGAATTACTGCATTTCTTTGAATAAGCTCCCAGGTGCTGGTTTATAATTTTGTCCAAAAGGAGGGTGCTCATTCAAAGGAGAGTGCTTAATAATCAAGGGGGGTGCTTGTTTAGTTTTTCTTTCTTCCCATTTATTGGTGCAAGTGCACTTATTAGGGTGTGGGCATTTATTCAAGGAAATATGATATTTAAAAACAAAAAAAAAACATCTACTATTGGTACATGATTGTGTGGTTGTACCAAAATGACTTTCTCAATTCCATCTTCTTGCAATCTTTTCAAGATGCCTTCATAGTCCATTCATTCTATCTGGGAGGGGTAAACTCTCATAGGCTCTATGCTAGTTGATCATAAATCTTGTCGTCTCTCAGGCTTTCATACCTCTCAAAATTTCCTGGTTGCCCACACTTTTACTGTCTATAGCTGATTATTTTGTGCTAAACAAAACTGGACCCTCTTAGCCTGGAGAGGAACCTAACCATTGCTGCTCACTTCTTCTTCTAAAAGAGAAGATTTTAAGAGCGCTGTGCTTGTTCCATGATTGGTTTGTTTTCCTTACACAGAGCAAACTGGGTCACTTGTCAGGGACAATGAATCTGGAAGCCCGACAGATGAGGATTTTCAACCAGCTAAGAAACGCTTCAGAACTCCAGGACATCAGGTAGATATACTGGTCTTGAATGTTTACAGGTTATAGTTGGCAAAATCATGGAACAATGGTTGGTTGAGATAGAGAGACTTTCCCTACTCAAAGGAATACCATGTATAAACAAAGGTTTATATTAAGGTTATTATTATTATAGCAAAATTCAAGACTGTATGCTAAAGGCTAAACTAGCTACACAGGGGGCATAGCGTAACCTGTGAGCCTTGGAGTAAAAAAGTATACATAATAATATGTATAACTAAGAGGTACTTATGGAATAAAGAAATACTAAAACTGAAACCTAAAATCTCAACCATCCATAAACTAGATAAGATTACAGAGTTCTCTAGCTTTGTCCGTCCCTCAAGTTGCAACTTTGAAAGTTCGGGCAATGTTAAGTGTGCCCGACAGTACCGCCTTCTGCATCTTCCTCAGCACCTCTCTAATCCTGCTCCCTACGATCTCATCATGCATTGTAGTTTCCATTTCCTGTGACCGCCCCGCAAGGGCATCTATGATGATGTTGTGCTGTTGCACCTCGTAACCTCGGAACTGCTGTTATTATTGTTATTATTATTATTATTATTATTATTATTATTATTATTATTATTATCATCATCAAGGGATATAAGGTAGTCAAGAGAGGGCATGGTTATGCATCTAAGTGGAAACTTGGCAGCTCACAGTACTTCTCAGTATGACCACTAATTTGTGTGAATGTGCTCGGCCGACCTTTCCTCCATCTTGTAAAAGTATTATTAATAATGGTAGAGGGGGTTGTTGGGGAAGGAGGGGGGTTGGTAGAAAGATTGATAACCTGCAGTGTATTAGCAGTACTTCTTTACTTCCCATGTGTGGAGATTTAGCGATTAGCGCTTTGGACATTTGAAGGGCCCGGTGGAAAAAGGGCGTAAGTGACGATTTGAGGTTAAAATCGAAATTGCTCCTATTTAGCTGAACATTGGCACACAGGCTGGTTTTCATGTGAGGAACGCCGTTGCGCACTTATTTCTTGACCTGAGATCTAAAATTTGAAGAATTAGCGTATTACTTTTGCTTAAAACTGACACAAAGAAAACAACAGGACCGCGGATTCTAGGTTGAATTCCTTTGTTTTAGTTCAGGCAGAGAACAAAAGAAATCTTTCACGCATCACTTGAGCGAGTTCAGTTCAACAACACTTTTCACGCAAAAGTAATACGCTAATTCTTCAAATTTTAGATCTCAGGTCAAAAATAAGTGCACAGCGGCGTTCCTCACATGAAAACCAGCCTGTGTGCCAATGTTCAGCTAAATAGGAGCAATTTCGATTTTAACCTCAAATCGTCACTTATGCCCTTTTTCCACCGGGCCCTTCATTTGATCAGACCAGGTTTCAGCTGGACGATCAGAAGATCGATGCTTTGAAGCTGCATCATGTCATGTTGTTACTTCAGATTAACCAACTGCCTCACATACCATAAAAGCTGTTGGGTGCCCGGGATATCCAGGGGCCTCCACTGTGGTCAACCAGCCCCCAGATGGACTACTCCATTGCTGGCAAATCCCGGCAACCCAGCCATGAGTCCCACACACCCTGGTACCCGTCACAGTGACTTAGCCAGTAGAGAGTAAATAGATAAATAGATAAACAGATAATAAGAGGAAGGGAGGGCTTTATTAGAAAGAACACTTACTGAGCCTGAGCCTTACTGAGCCTGACAGCAACTGAACAGCTGCTGACCGCTAATGCTTGACAACCACATGCTCGTAGTTGGTTAACATTTTCCCTTTACCTACAAGGAGTGACAACATTAGTTGAGACACATGAAGATCACTTGGTACATTAATTTTTTTTTCTTACTGTGACTTCAAATCTCTCACAATTGTGACCACTACCCCTATTCATTGTTGTGCACCTGTAATGTTGATCATTTTTTGGAACTCGAGAAACAACATTGGCTGGGGTGGGGGAGGTTGATGTTTTGGTGCAGACATTTTATATAAATTATGGTGTCAGATACGGGAGAATACCTTCAAATTTTTATTGTTTCAATACTCTTTTAATGGCTCATTGCAGGTGTATAAATGGGGACCTATGCAACCAATAGAGTTCTTCTGTTGAAGGCACTATCGTGTGATAGGTTGCCCGAGGAAATTTGATATTCGCAACGAATATGAAGTCTGAATGTCAAATTTGTGAGGGAACCTATCACACATAGGGCCAAAGACAGAAGGACTCTATTGTTCTTATTGTACAACGCTAAATTTTGAGTGAAAATTGCCAAAAACAGGCACTATGTGCTGATAGGTGCCCACTGAGGAGAGACACTATCGCGTCATGTGATCGATTTCCACCAATGGGAGCATGCCAAAATTTTCCGTGGTACTTTAAAAGCCATTAGTGAAACTGAGCTCCTGCACCCTGTATGCACCTTCACCCTTGCCATGCTACTGTCGCCAGCTGGTTTATCCAGCTAGGAACACAATATCTAACAGGGTTTTATTTAACTCTAAAGGCAGTACCATCAGGTAAAAAGAGATGTGTTCAGATACCCTTTGGAGCCTCAGGTGAGGATGACGCAAGCTGTGAACCTCCAGAATGGAGAATGGAGCTGACTAGAGATGGATCAGGGGAGAACATTTCTCCAGATGCCACGGAAAGTAATGACAATAAAGAGAAGTGCTCTCCTGATGGTAGTGGCAAGAGTGACGGCAAATCAGGATCAATAAAGTGAGTATGATGTAGATGAAAGTGAAGTGCATTCAGCATAAAAGAAATTAAAGTATTCTCACAAAGAGCCAGTAGTGCTATCATTGAGTTTTGCATTGTATTTTAGGGAAGATGTTTTTGAGCCATGGATAGCAGTCACAAGTTGAACATTTTGCTTTATGTAACCCTTTAAGGTATTCCTGGAGGCTAATTTGGACATTTTTGCCACTTATTTTTATGTCCCAATTCTGTAGCAATATTTGTTGAAACTTGGTCATATTAACACAGATAGTACAACATTATGTGTAGATTTGCTAAAAAATAGTTTTATTCTGAAAGTATGTAAAGAATTCTTGTAATCTGATACTTTTGGGTGTGGTCAAAATATTGTTGGTTCTTCATTTTTTTAATATAGCTCAAAGAGAATTCATTCAACTTCAAAAAGCTTTTTCCGATCTATGTATGTTACCAAAACCTTAAAACTTGTGGCAGTACGTCACAGAAAAGGCAATTCGAAAAATGTTATGCCGCAAAATTCAATTTTGCTCGTTTATAGAATTCTCGAAGTCATCGCGGGACTGATATTTGACAACATTCGATGTACTGCCAAAGAAAACATCGTACACGCATCTAGTTGAAGTCCTGCAAGTTTCAAGTCTGTCCGATGAACCAAAGAATAAACATTGTAACACATAAATCCCCACCTTTAATGAAACTCGTATTTTTTAGCCCAAAATTGCACTGAAATCGAAAGAAAATCGGTCTACAGCTTTCCCCCGAAGTGTTTTCCATGGCAGCCATGTTGTCGAGCCCTTCAGTCATGTTTTCCCATACTTGTCCAATACTCCGACAAATTTATGCATAGCATTGTTAAATTTCTTATTGTTTTGCTTCATTCTTCATTGTTATGTTTTTGTACAGTATTGTTATGTGAAGTGAATACAATACAATGCCATGCATAAATTTGTCAGAGTATTGGACAACCCTCTGTTTTCCAGTGGAAAAACGCAAAATAGTGCCCTGTTTTTGGTCCCTCTTTCCTTTTAAGATGGGCTATTTTTCCCGCGAAACCAATCAGAAGCACCAGCATAAACAATGACACCTTTCCTTGGCAACCGATCTCATGGAGCGCGGCATTGACAGATTTATTCGTTCGTGTCGCAAATATCAGACTTATTCCACGAAGTACTAAAGAACCTCTGCTCTTTTTGATAAAATGAAGCTTCGACAGATATTTTTAAATACTGTGTTGTATTTTGCAAAGGGCAAGATTGCGATTTCAGCGACCTGGACTAAGAAGTTGTCTTCGATAACTCTGGCCGACGGCTAGTATTTCAATGTCACGAACAAAACTTGCGTTGTTCTATCTTCGTAGAAGAAAAATATACTTTAGTACACATCTACCGCCGAAATACTATTGTATTTCGTGAGAGAAAGGTAACTTGTAATATTCCATTTAAACTAGCGTGAATAAGGCGCATTAAGTGAAGAGTCTGTGACTTGTGACAATTTCGCAATCGAAACTCGAGATCGTAAACTGTCAAATTCGCGCGCCGTAGGGGATCTTTTCGAAACTGCAATTACATTTCTTAGCCGTCTGCTGTGGTAATTTTCCCGCAAAATTTTCCTTGGAGACGGAACTTCAGTTGCTTATATCTCGTCAACCGATTTGAAAAGGGCCACTTTAGCCTCCAGGAATACCTTAAGCCCCAATAGTGATCAGCATCAAATTTCTCCTCATCATATCAGTGCATTATAACACATAAAGGTCATGAGAATTGGGGAAATGATCACCTAAGATGAATCGTCTTAATGTCTTAACAAGTTCTCACAATTAGTAGTCAGTGAAATGTGTGGAGACCAGTAAGGAGAATTTGAATAATGATGACGGGGCTTAAAGGGTTAAAGTGTTCTGATCAGTGGTCCTCCAATTCCTGATGGCAAGTCACTTGTCACCTGCAAGAGCAAACACAAGCCAGAAAAATGGAATATTTGAGTTCCCTAGAAGGCCACCACACCGAGATCTTTCAAGTCTTTTGTCAAAACATTTTACTTAAAGGACTTAAAGAAGCATTTCAGTCTATGTTTTAATTTCTGCATTGTGCGACTGAGAATTTTCTGAATGTCGTGCTATAAAAATTTTAATTATTATTATTATTCCTATTAGTATAATCGTCTATTATCATCTTCATGATGATGATGTATTCATTCATTGTTGCTCTCTGTTACTGGTTATTGTAAGTAGTGGCTAAATAGATGTTCCTTTTTGCATGCTGCAAATTAAAAACTTGCTGCAAGATTGCTGAATAATCGTTAATTCTCTTTTGCAGAGTTCCAAAAATTTTCTTTGGAACTAGGACACACAAGCAAATAGCACAAATTTCAAGAGAGCTGCGAAAGACTGAGTACAAGAGAGTTAGGTATGGGTTAATAATGTTAACGATCCTTTGACTTCTACCAAATGCTTCTTCCTGGCATGTAATGTCTATGTACGACAAAACAACTGAAAAATGTTGATCAAAATATTTTACAAATCACTTCAAGATAGAATATAAATGTTACAACTGACATAGGAAATAAAATGGGATTGGCTGAAGGAAGAGACATCTGACGTTTGAACTGAGAAGTTAACATAAAGGGAAGACCATGCAGGAAAATCTAACAAGTACACTGCAAGCCTAAAAGCAACAAAAAGAGTAAAACCTTCAGTAATCTAATTTCTTGAATTGAGTAGCAGCAATACATGTACATGGCACATGGTGAGAATGTGGTAAAAGGGATGTACATAACTTTAAGGCACCAGTTATCTACTGCAAGATGTAGCCCTCTGCCATATCAAATCACTCTACCTTTGAAATCTTTTGCCATTCTTATAATGATAATGATAATAATAATACAAAGCTTATATAGCGCTTATCGCAATGTCTCTAAGCGCTTTACAATTCTAAGAACTAGGTAACAACTGAAACAAATGTTACAAATGAAACATAACATGTTTTTTAAGAAATCCAACTGGCAGGAGGCAAACCAGTTGGCTATTTACAGGCGCAGCCGAAGGATTTATAACTCGGGACTGCTGTGAAACAAATCCATGAAGTGCTCAGAGTGGGATTCGAACCCGGGACCCACGGACCAATCTTTTGATCTTTCAACCTTGTTCTTGGTTACCCACATGACTTTTTCCCCTTCTTCTAGCTGTTTGTTATCATACATCATTTGGTTATCATTCTTGCTACATTACCTACCTGACCCACATACAACTGTAAGGACGGTGCCTCTTTTTGTTACTGTGCATACATTCTGCGCATCTCAGGTGTGGTACGAGATATTTGGGTTTCTTAAGAAATTTGCCTGCTAATACAAAGGTATTTTTGCGCGGTTTATATGTCTACATGGAAAAAGCAGATCTTAGCAAGGGCTAATAATAATTGTTAATTGTCAATGCTGTAAACAGTGTGAAATAAAGTTGAAAGTTTAAAGTTGAAAGCTAACAGAATCCAAAAAGAAAATTGGGGGTAGCCACACATTTTTCAGGGATAATTGAGCTTAAATTTGGAAAGAAAAATGTCATGCATTCTTTATAATTTAAAGCTTTTTTAGAATTATGGTTGCTTAATTATCTCTGAAAAATGCATGCTTACCTACATTTTTCTTTTTAGATTCCAATAACCCTTGTTAAGATTCGCCTTTTCCCCATAGTCATAGCCTTTGCAAAAATACCTCTGTATTGGGAGGCACCATCCTTAAAACTATTTCGTTTGTGGTTACCTTATAGGGAGCCTTCCTCTCAATTCCTCTCCATGTTATATTCTTTTATCGTAGGATGACTATACTGTCCAGCAGAGAGCACTCCTGTGTACACCCTATAGTTTCAAAAGGAAAGAACAAGAATGAGGAGTGTAAAAAGTTACTGGACGGCTCAGTGGTTTGTAGAAATATTTTTGTCATGCTTGTGTTGCAATGCAAATCT
Source organism: Siderastrea radians (assembly GCA_964017195.1). NCBI lineage: Eukaryota > Metazoa > Cnidaria > Anthozoa > Scleractinia > Rhizangiidae > Siderastrea > Siderastrea radians. Next base: position 7,657,391 of record OZ024897.1, on the reverse strand, counting down.
TTGCTGTGTTATATTTTGTTGGTCACTCCCCAGAACACTTTTAGTCACACAATAATGAATGAAGGAACAAACGAACAAGCGAGCAAGCGAACGAACGAACGAACAACTTTATTAGTGTGTCTTGTCTTCTAGCTGGCTAGAATCTAGCCTACTAATCGGGGACACCTAATAGTTAAAATTAATAATCCAGGTGTCTGTGTAAAATAGTTGCCTTCTCTAACATTCATGTAAAGTGCCATGTTACAGAATACTTTGATTTGAATAGGTTTAGATGCCTATTTTTCATATAATGCCAATTTGATTTTGGCTTGTCACATAATTATTGTGAAGGCATTGTTAGTGTGTCAGCCTTTGCTTCAGTTATCTGCCATAATTTGAATCTGTAAGTCAGTGGAGAAATTGCAGGAAAAGGAAAGGCTGTTAACCATAACAAAACAGAAATGTTAGTTAACATGCAAAAGGCATTGGCTTTTTTTTTTAGACAAGCAGATTTGGCTTGTGGACCACCACATTCTTTCTGATGGTTGTCTACAGGACAAGTACATCACTAAATCTTTCTCTTAATCTGTTTCAGGGCACAACCTGCAACTATTACCAGAAGGTGCATACAATCAAGACCCAGACAAGCTTAAGATACCATGGGCTCAACCAAGCCTGGGATGTTGAAGACTTGGTCACTTTGGGAGGTCAAATCAAGGTAAAGTGAACTCTTAACCTGATTCTGAGAGTGCCAAGTGTCTCAAATTTTGTTAACTTGAAGTGCCACAATTGAATATCCTTGGGCAAATATTTATTATATATGCCTTAGATTTCACTGCTCAGACAAAAGCAAGTTTTCAGCCCTGAAAAAAAGTAGTTTTTTTTCGAAAAAGATCAAGGTTAGCTGGAGCGAGCATCTGATCTGATAAAGTGCAAACTAATAGTTTTCATTCACTATAATCACTGTAAGTTCAAAATGAAACAGTCCCTCCATCTTGTGAATTGCAGCCAACAACAGGTTTTATTAGATACACTGAGAAATGAACTGTTTATATTCCTCATCTAATTTAACCTTTACATTCTGTGATGTTCCATAAAAACTAATTATACAGTGTAGCATGCTTGCTGAAGTGTGCTTTTTCACTTGTTGTATAGGCCTGCCCATATTACGCTGCAAGAGAGCTTATGAAAGAAGCTGACATAATCTTCTGCCCTTACAACTATCTCATTGATCCTAAAATCAGAATGCAGGTGAGGGTTCACAAAGTCTGTGTTTGTCTGTTATTGTACATTTATGGTTCTACCATGTGAACTGAGATCATCCAGACAATTTTTTGAAACAATGATTATTTTATGGATATCGAAGGGTCTCAACATGTCAAGCATTTCATCATGTGAACTGGTCAAAAAGAATTTGTAGCTGTATTGTCAATTTCTGATTGACTAATTTAGAAATCGATTGGGAAATTTAATTTGCGTGGGTGGCCTTGTCTCATGAGGACTTGCACTGTAACAGTTATTCCATAAAATGAGTTTACATCAGCTCATAGCCAACAAGGTGTGCCTGGCAAGATTAAGTTGAATTATAATATTATTGTATTATTGTATGTATGACAGACCTTCAATTTATGATAAATATCTTTAACCTTGCAAAACAGACTTTGCTGTTAACAAACATTTTTGCCCATCTAGTTTGTGAGACTTCTCTACTTGTAGGATATTTAGTAAATAAATCTTTTGCGGCGGCGGCTGGTATATCATCCTCATGAATGTCCTCAAAATTTCACAGTGTTGCCCTTGAAGCTTTGCTTCTCGGCCAACTGTTCATTTTTTGGACAATTTTTGATCCTCAGGTATTGTACTCTAGTATGCTAGCAAGCCAAGAAGGTTTTTTATTCAAAACCCTCCGATTAATTTCTACAAGCACACGCTTTAATTCAGGGTCCGAAATTGTGACCAACTGGTCGCCAATGTGACTGAAAATTGAGTGTTGGCGACCAGAATTTCAAGGCTAGTCGCCAGGAGGCAACTAACTTTCAGCGCCTTGTTAATGTTTTGAACCGCCGCTCAAGGAATTAATTTCGTTTTAAATGGAAAAATTCACGTTTGATTTCCAGCAGAAACTTACCCCTTGTCTTTTCGAAGTCTTTAATCTCCATAGAAAATAATTTAGATCAAAAACGAAGGTAAGATTCCTGTTAAATGACCTCCACAACAGTTGTAATCCACGCAATGTAATCAACATTTAGTGGCCGCCATGTTTTCAGCAGTTTCATCTGACAACCATACCGTGGGCGCATCGCATAAACACAGGCTTTCCTTTCGCCATTGAATATTCAACGAAACGCTCTACAAATTTTCGATAACGCTTTACAGTCAGAAGAAGTGGCGTCATGTTCAGTCTTCAAACTAAGAGAGCTATCCATTGTTTTAACAAAAACTCCTTTTCAACTACAATGTAAGCTACACGATCGCCTTTTTTTTCATGGCAGTCTGACTCTTGCGATCGTTCACGAGTAAGATTATGTTTTGAGCGAAGAAATGTCTTTAAAAGCTTCGTTTTTCGCTGTGAAGCAACAATTTTACGGACACTTTTTGGCGACCAGAATTTTCCATCTGGCAACTGAAAAACAAATTTCAGTCGCCACTTGGGGCTCGGAAAAAAAGTTAATCTCGGACCCTGTTTATTGTGGTAAATTGAAAACATTCAGTGAAGGTCACAACACATTTGTGGCTAAACAAATTCAAGCTGGTTAGTTTACTTGATTTTATTACACTGGTACCATGTGATGTGTTTTGTCCAATGAGTGTGTGCAGAAATTAAGCAGTGGGTTGTAAATTATGTCTAATAGTCTCTTAGTAAGGAGCCAATCAGAGTGCATGCTTGCTCACATATAAGGACTGTAATACCTAAAAGAAGTCACATTTTAAATTTCTCCCTTACTTGACCGCAAGTAATTGGTCAGCAAGGCTGATGTCTGTTCTAAATTTAATTGTATCTATAACAAAATGCTCGATTGTGATTGGTTCTCCACGTGCCTATTTGTAATTGGATAGCCGTAATCGGACAACTACGTGCGCATCAATCAGGTGCACTGAAATGGGTCCACTCAGTCCAGTTACCATTACTAATATATTTTTAGAACCCCCTCTGTATTGTTCAGTTCAGTTGCAGTCTGAGATTAGACATCTCCCTAGAAATGTCCTCTTGGGTTGTCCCATCTTATTGTCTGATCCAGAATAAGTTAAGCAATCAGACTTTACCTAAAAGGATGTGTATGCATCAAATTATTTGCGATCCGTTTGACAGTTGGACATACATTTAGAAAAACAATTTTACACTTTTCATTGCTAAGGCACTGATCTCTTGAAAGGTCAAGATTTAAACAGAGTAGTTGACATAATTCGGTAAATTGTGATCGTCCGGGTGAGTGTAGTCCTAGCTTTGTGAGAAGTTGGGTTGTAAGATGATTGGTCGAGTAGTCTGTCAGTATGTGTCTCCAACCACTACTGCAACCATACCTTACATCAAAGGGACTTCTGAAACTATCGCACAAATCCTACAACCGTACAACATCCGCGTTGCTCACAAACCTATCACTACTTTACGACAGCTACTGACGAACGTTAAAGACAAAGACGAACCGAGCGACAGACGGGGAGCAGTTTATAAAATCAAATGCTGCGACTGCCAGGCCACTTATATTGGTGAGACCGGCAGAAATCTGAATGTCCGACTGACTGAACACAAACGAGCGACTAGAAATGCTGATATCAACAATCACATTGCTGAGCACCATTTAAAAACAAACCACAGAATCGACTGGGACTCTGCTGAATGCGTTACCTACAGTACGGACTACTATCAACAAATCACTCTGGAAAGCTGGTTTACTAACTTAGAACAAACACCACTGAACCATTGCCAACAGCTACCTGCACCTTACAAACGACTGATTGCCAACAATAACGACAGACAAACAATAGACAAACTGACTTATTTGACTAACAATAGACCAACGGACATTTGACTAACAAAAGACGGATCGAAACACACCAATCACATTTAACAGTCTTCACAGCCAATAACATCACGGCTTAACTAACAGACGACCAATAACATCACGAGATCATCGACCAATCAGGACAACGACCAGAGACTTATAACATCTACTGACGATTCACAGTTCACTTGACTCTGATGATGACTTCCGCTCAGGTTGTCGAAACGTCAGTCAATGTCACCTCGAACAGTCCTTCTCAGGACTACACTCACCCGGACGATCACAATTTACCGAATTATGATATGACTCCTGGGTTCAAACCATTTACAGAGTAGTTGACAGTTGAAGAGTTTGAGAAGTGAAGTGGGTAACAAAATGTGCATACAGGTGAAGAGGATTGTTTAGTGAAATATATTAATTTTTGTTTTGCCACAGTGTGTCAAAAGAGCACAAAGCCTTGATTAGTCTTAAAGAGCTGTTACACAAGGCAATTTTTCCTGCAACACAATGATGACACAAGCACTGTGAGAGAAGTTGTGGAATACACCTTACATGCTGCAACTATTTCACAATGTTGCGAAAAGTCAAAGACCAGTCCACTTTACCTGCAACTCGCAGTGTAATTTTTCATTGCAAGACAGGTTACAAAGAAGAAGTGTTACACTCAATTTTGTCCAAGACTTGCCAGTGTCTCCTCACAATGGTTTTGCATTGCAAGTTGCAGGAAAAATTGCCTCAAGTAACAGTGCCTTTATTCATGTTATTTACAGATGGAAATTAATCTCAAAGATCAGATTTTAGTCTTGGATGAAGCACACAACGTAGAGGACTCAGCTCGTGACTCAGCCAGCCTTACTCTAACAGCCGTGGATTTACAAAACACATTGGATGAGCTTGACAGGCTAGGTAGAGAATTCAATGATATGTACTTGTTGACTCAGTGGGAGGGTCAGAGGAAACTATTTGACTCACAGTCAGGGGAGGTCTAGACTACGAGCAGTCTCTCTTCCCGCTCAGGGATAGTTGAGCAAAATTAACAAGCGAGCGAGCACGCACGAAAATAGCTTGCCGCATTGTTATGTGACATGCATGTCAAGCCGAGTTTAGCGAGCCGCGAACTGCCTGCCGTGTTGATACGCAAGTATAGCGATTTCTGGCTCGCTACACTCACGTATCAACGTGGCAGGCAATTTCTGCACGTGTCACATAACAATTTGCATTTGCTTGTTTGTTCGTTTTGCTCGACTATCCTTGAGTGGAAAGAGAGACTGCTCGTAGTTTGGGGGATGTCCAAATAAGAATTATTTGGCTCTTGGTCATGGTGTATGGACATCCCCTGAGTTCTTCTGGACTGGCTGGAAAATAATTATTATTTTCCAGCCAGTCCAGAAGAACTCAGGTTATAAGCAACATTTTTTCATATGAACAATTTTAAATTGTTTGTGGATTCAGTTAGTCTGACTACAGTACTCAAACAAGTATTTGCCTTGTTTGAATGTTGTCAATCACAAGGAATGAAAGTGAGTTGATGAATCATTGCTTTGCCATGGCAGGTAATCAAATCTTCAATTTGCCGCTGAAAAAAGAGTAAAAAGGAAAACCTCTCAGAGTACAACACATGTGGCATCGGTCAGTACTTCATCAGAGGGCTTCATTGCCTCCTCCCCCCCCCCAATAGTCTTAAAGGCTGATGGTTGCCACACACTCGCTTTTTTGATGAATAACAGGATCAAGTTGTAATTCCACTCCTTACTTCTTCTCCAACAAACAACTGTTAGCATGTTTTATCACATGCATCACTGTTAGCATATGTTTTACCACATGCATTTGTGTAGTCCAGCTGGGGTTTGCCATATTACAGGATGGTTTCATGTGGTTACCGTGTCCAAAGTCAGATATAGGAAAATTCTGCCTGCCCCCAGAACCAGTCATATTACAGGACTAACAGAATACCACCTGGTCATGCTCTTAGAGTAGAATATGACAGTTATTTACTGAGTTTACTCCTCAAATGTCAGCTTTCAAATTCTCTACAGTAGCCAATTTACCTTATCAACTCAGTTGATAAATCGAACATTTTGTTTTTCACTTCCCCACTGATGCAGCACCACAGTTTCTTAAGAAACTAATCCCCTCATTTATTTACTGAGTACTTTGGACTGGATTTTGACCTTGGCACCCTCCCCAACCCCTTGCTAGCAAGAGCACCTACATGTAGGCTATCTTTGTAAACTACACTTGTAAGTTATTAGCAGTATTATATCTGATTTTTAGCTTTAAACGTTTGTTTGCTTGAAAGCATGACAAACAATCTGTAAAACTAATGAAATTTCTTAGTGTAAGGAAAGTTTTCAGTTGAGTTATAAGTGGTTCTCTTATGCTGCTAACTCCTTAAAAAACCAAGAGAGGGTTGCTTGATTTTTTGCACTGGGATCTGTTTGTGTTTTATTTATTGACGTAATTTTTTTACTTTCTCTGTAGTTCACTTGCAGGTGTTGACAGAGAATCACAAGGCCCTACATTTGATGGTAAATTAAATCCCTGTTAAATTTACACTGGTGCCTGTTTTCAGAAATGATGAGCCATTTATCACAGAAATGTAAAAAATTACTTTTTTAAGAATTTTTTTTAATAATTCACTTGGAGCCCTGCACCTTCTTTAACATAGATAACAATAGAACAGGAGTAATAATAATAATAATAGTAATACTAATACTAATAATAATAATAATAATAATAATAATAATAATAAGTCTTTATTTCATAAGATAAACACACATATGCTATGTTACAAAATTATGAGTGTAAAAAGCAAGCTACAGTACGTGAAATAAATACAGTATGTGAAGTGACTTTGCATTGATTTTTTGTACAGCCTACCCCTCATTTTGAGGATTCTTGGCTGGTTCAGCAAGTTTGCAGGACATGCCAGGCAATGTGCTTAAAAGTACAAGCAAAATAATCAAGAGGAGTTGTTTGGCACCACGAAACCCTACTGGTCATGAACTTTCTTTGTCAAAGACAGCATCCTGGTCACTTAATCCAGGACTAACTTGATTCTTATTATTTAGTAACAAGAAAGGAGTGGTTAACAGGGGGGCTTCTCATGCTGATCTGTGACATTACAAAAAAAAACTGATAAAGTGTTTTGTCATTCTTTTCTGCCAATAGATTGGGAGCTTTTTAAGGTGGATGCATGAGAGCTCCGCACATTTAAAAGAGAGAGGCTTTGAACAGTCATCTAAGGTCTGGTCGGGCAAGGAAATTGTGTCAGCAATGGAGAAGCATGGAATCACTCCTGCAACTTTCAACATTTATTTTGTAAGCTCTTATAACATCTCAGATGTTTTCTTGATCCCATGCTCACAATGTGCTGAATGCCTGGGGGCTACTCATTAAAGTTTTATCCGGGGAGGCTTCGCCCTGAGGCTCAATATCAGCATGCATACCGTATTCTCCTCCCCATTGCCCATATATTTTATATGGTACTACTTGAGAGAATTTGCTGAAACATCAAGATGTTTCATTTCCTTCATTTTCATGACCAGTATGTTTGATCAAGCTAGTGATGTTGTAAGGAGAAAATAGATGCTTGTCACTATTGGGGCTTAATGGGTTAATATGCTAATACTACGTAAATACGCCATCTCTTATACGTTAGGGGGAAGCCAAAACAACGTGGGCGAGTTGCATAAAACTTGACATCCGTCGTATCTTCTAACGTCAGAAATTCACTCCAAAGTCACTCTGACGCCCCGCGTTAGGTTTTATGCAACTCACCCCAAAACATCTTATGGCTGTTGCATTTTTCCATTTCCTTTCAGTTGCCCTGGTTCAGTTGTTTAAAGCTTCCAAGCACAGGGTTGTCCCTAACAGCTGGCAGCCAGCAGAATTAAGCGGCTACTTGGGTCGTTTGTGCCGGCTACTTTTGTGATATATACATATATGTTTTTTTAATGACAAATTATTCGTTCCTTTACTGGCGCAAATATATGAAAATGAAACTTATTTTGACTTAAAAATAATACATACAAGGTACTCTATTGTCTAACTCTATTGTATATTATATTGTTTATTATTAGTTCAATACGTTGAATTCTGGGAATTACTGTAGAAAACCACTGAAGGCATGATTTAATTCAAATAAAATTGAAAAGTTACGATTACGTTTGGAACTGACATTATTGGAAATTTGTGCTCAGAATCAAGGAAATTCCGTTTCTGGGGACTTAACATGTAAAAATTTCCTTTGGGGGTATGCGTTAATACAAATAAAATTGAAAAGCTACGATTACTTTTGGAACTGACATTATTGGAAATTTGTGCTCAGAATCAAGGAAATTCCGTTTCTGGGGACTTAAAATGTAAAAATTTCCTTTGGGGGCATGCCCCCAGACCCCCTAGAAGGGATTGCCTTTGGCACTTGATAATCACTATCTGGCTACTTACAAATTTTTGCCAGCTACTTGAAAAGTTGTGGACAACCCTGCAAGCATGAATTTTAATGTGTTAATCAAACCTCTGAACAACAGAAAAATTGGGGGTTATTGAACCAAAGTTGTGGTAAAATTCAGAAGTCAAGAGTTTCAAAAAATGATTATGCTTTAAAAGTATTTTCTTACATTGCATCTGTGTTTGCAATCGTAATGTGCAGCACAAATGGTAGCTGTTGAGCTGTATATATTGTGTTGCTTTTTATCATGTTGTTCAAGTTGTTTCTAACTTTTGAGTCTGTGGATAAAGTCCTAAACAAAAGCTCCTGATTGGTACTTTCAGTTCTTTTTAATTTCTGTCAAGTAGAAAACTGATTTAAAGTATACTTGGGCTCTTATCAGGAAGAAGAAGATTAGCACTGTTTGTACTTTACTTGAAATTGTCTTATTTGCATTTAATTTTCCTCTTTCCCCAGGAACATTTTCAGTTTGTAATGGCATCTGCAAAAGATCCAAAAAAGTAAGTTTGATCTAGGCTTGTAGATGAGATTTGAGCAATAGTTCCAAAATTTCCTTCGAGATTAAACTCATACCGAAAGTTGAGCTTGGTAAAAAAGCCTCATAGATTGGTGGCGTCATGCAGGCATCAAGGACAGCATTGATCGTACCATGACAACCTTGTGAATAGTCTTTTTTGGCCCACACAGCCGAAGCTTAACCCGGTTTCTGTAGCATGAAGCAACTGAGAGTATGGCTACTCCCTCTGGATGGGATGCTAGTCCATTGCAGGGTTGCCCCCAGCAGTATGTTGCCAGTACCCATTTTATACACCTGGGTAGAGAGAAACGATGTGGGGTAAAAATTCTTGTCTAAAGAGCAACATGATGACAGGGTCTGGGCTTTGAACCACTGAACTTCAGGTCTGAGGTCCAACATGCTAAAACTACATTACTGCGCCCCTTTTTGGAACTTGCTAATTGTCCTTCAGCCAAGTGCACCATGAAGTGTATGAGAAAAACTTCTGGCACCCATTATCTGGTTGTGTAAGGTGTCTACCTATCCTATCATTGCTTTCTGCGACCAGAACCAGATGCCTGTCTTGAGCTGGTTCAGTTAACCCTTTAAGCCCAATTATCCACCTGGATATTCTCCTCACTGTTCTCTACATACTTCTTATGTTTCTAGTTGGGAGAATATGATTAAACATCAAGACATTTCATGTCTGGGGATCATTTCCTTCATTCTCACGACCTGTGTATTTTATCAACTAGTGAAATAGTAAGCAGAAATTAGATGCTTGTCACTCTTGGGGCTTAAAGGGTTAAATGTTGTTGTGAATCCTTTTTGTACGTAATTTCTTGCAATGTTAGCATGCATGTGAGCATGGGCACATGCATAATGGTGGTGTCACTTTAAAAACCCACGTCACTTAACTAGAGGGCATTAAAGAGCAGTAAAAGAAAATGGCACGAAGTGCCTTAAAAGAACAACAGCTCTTACAGAAAAACAAGGGTCTTGACAAACTGCGAGCCAGCGAGCCATGTGAGTCATGCGAGGCAAATATTAGTTCCCAGTCCTGTTCTATTGCAAAATTCCGTTATTATTCTTTTTTGTCCATCTATTAAAAGTGACATTGTATTTCGACTAAGATTTAACGCAAGAACAGAGACTTAGCCTTGGAATAACCTGATTTAATACCACCTGTACTTCTTGATATATATATATATATTTCATTGCAGTTCATATTAACCTAATTCAGTGACCAACTGCATGTATTGAAAATTGAATAATTAATCAAAATTGAAAATTAATCCGCAAGTTCATATGTAATTAGTGAAGTTTCTAACAAAATAAAAGTTGACCAAAATGCCATGCAAACAACCTTGCCATGAAAGCAACGTTGGGGACGCTAATTTGTTTAACAAATTGTACGGCTGTTTTAACCCTTCAAGTCCCACCAGTCAGTATCAAATTTCTCCCCAGAGTATCAATACACTTGTTCATACCCATAAAAAGGTTGTGAGAATAAAGGAAGTGATCATGAAAGAGAAATTGTCTTGAATTTTAAACAAGTTCTCTAAAATAGTCATAGGCTACAGGAAACGTTTAGAGACGGGAAGGAGAATTTGTATATTGGCATCAGGACTTAAAAAAATCTACCATCAAGCTCTCAATGTAATCGAAATGTAATACCCTGCGTAGATGACGGTTTCTTCGGCGGGCAAAACTGTGAGAGCTTGCCACAAGGAAACTGACAATCATCGTTTGGAAAGGATGGTCGGTCAAGGGAAGACGTTAGGTTTCCAATTTATGATTTGAGGGAATAAATTAAACAACTAAACAAGGAACTCGAGAGAGATTATTGAGAGAGGATTTTGTCTGCCAGTTGTACTTTTATAAATAAATAAATAAATAATCGTAGAGAATCCGCTGACCAAAAGCACGGGAGTGATCCCACAGAGTCCACAGATTAGTTTCGTACTTTTCATCAAAAAAAAAATTTCAATTCGTGACATGACAGTTATTTTATATGACTCACATGGCTCGCAAGAATGGCTCGCATGCCTCGCACGTTGACTTGCATGGCTCGCATGCCTTGCTGGCTCGCATGTTGTACACACTCAAAAAGAACTGGGTACAGCTGTACATGAAAGTGTAATGAAAATACAATGCAGCACTCAAGCCTTGTTGGTTTGGCTTTCTAGAGGCAGGCATAATGTCCAAACTCCTTAATAGAATTTCACTGTCTTTACTTTTGCAGCCAGGGCATGCCATCACTGTCATCTCACGCTGCTGCTCTCTTCGAGGGAATATTTCTGATAGGCAAATTTATGCTGGGAAACAACATGCATTATATTAATGACTACAGGTTAGGTTAACATTATTGACTTAACTTCTTAACTTATTAACAAAATAATATACTTCTATAATTATATGCATGGGTTTTATCCAAAAACAGCATTGCAGGAATTACCATAAAGAACATATATAGGCGCATCAAATTTGCAGGGGTATGGGTGTGCCAGATGTGGCACACAAAATATCTCACACGGGAAGCCCAAAAGAGGTAGGGGTGAAGTTGCACACAAGCCACCGGATGCCCACATACCTGGAGCTTTCTATAGCATGAAGCAACTGAGAGTATTGCTACTCCCCCATGAATGGGATGCTAGTCCATCGCAGGGTTATCCCCAACAGTTTGTTGCCGGTATCCATTTATACATCTGGGTGGAGAGAGACAAAGTGGAGTAAAGTTTCTTGTCTAAGAAAACAATGTGATGACAGGGACTACCTGTTAAAAAAGGTTTCACATTTAAATAGTTGTTTGAAAACTAGTGTTTGTAATCACTTTGTAGTTGTGTCACTGCAAACTACAAAATAATCTACCAGTGGAGTGTTATTACAAAAGATTTGAATGTTTTTAGGCTGCTAACATTTTGGAATGTGATGAAATAAATATTTTTAACCTCATTTTGTGAAAAGACGCTTTCTGGATATTTCGAAGGCAGCCCACTGGGTCCTTAAAACTCTATTTCTAGAGTGACCCTTACATAAATGTAAGAATCAGAAATTAAAACAATACTTCTGAAAATTTTCAGATGTGCCATACTGAAAACGTCTGTTATGGTTCGAGATGTGCAGGTCTTGGTAAGTTGAATTTGATTTAACAACTGTTAAGTCAGTGAACATTTACTCATATAAATGATAATGAAGCAACTAGACTGTTTATTTCATTTGTTGGGTATTTTAATGCAAGCCCATTTGCCTAAAATCATGCTATTCTATGCAAAATCAACTCTCCTTAGTTATGCTTGTCCTTTTGAGCCTTTCAGTTGTGTTTAAACCCCTTCTTTAGTCAGAGCAGATGACTGGGAACAAATTTGTTTAAAACCAGTTGATTGGCTAGCACTATGTCAGTCATCTGATAAACAACTTTTAATGGTAATCCTGCCGAGGCTGGAACTAATCGTTTCACCCTTTAAGCCCCGATATAAAAATGCATATTCTCCTCAATGTTAGCCATACATGTCTTATGGAAATGGTAAGGAGAATTTATCCAAATATCAAGACAACTTATCCTTGGTGATCACTTCCTTTATTCTCATCACTTGAATGTTTGAACAAGTAGTGATAATGTAAAGAGAATTTTCATTTTTGTCACCGTTAGGGCTTAAAGGGTTAAAAAGAAACTGGATAAAACCTTAAGAAGTAGCTTCTAACTGGGTTCATATGAAGAAAATCAGACAATTGACAGAGTTTGTATGGTTAGAGGGGAGCACGCATTGTACTGCAGAGAAGTTTGTGAGGTTTTTCTTGGTTTTTGAAAACGTGTACCTTAGGGACGTTTTACTAATTAAAAGGCTTTCTCGAATTTTGACGTTTTTTTTTAATAGAAACTGAACAAAAGCTGAATAAATAGCTTCAAATTGGGTTGGTACGGAAAAAAAATCGGACAATAAACAGAATTTATATTGTTAGGGGGAACTTGCTTTTCACTATAGAGACGTTTTTACAGGATTTTTCGATTTCTGACAACTTTTGCTTGATTAGTGACTTTTCCTCCAAACTTCTCAAATTTTGCTGAGCTGCTAATAAATTCTGATATGCTCTTTGATATTGTGACAGACTGTTTCTTTGTTATCGACCTTATTACTGGGAAGTGGTAAATGGGAATGACAGGCACAATATTACAGACTCTTTCATTATAAATGTTCATACTATACTTGTTTATTTTCTTGTTTCCCTTTCTTTGCAAATCACTTTAGCCTGGTGGATGGAGAAGATCCCATCATGGAGGTGAGAGTAAGATGTTGTTTTTGGTTTTGTGCTGCATGACAAGTTAATGAGCACCTTTAAATCATTCTTAAGCTAATTGCAATTAGCTGTAAATACCCTTCTTGTATAGGGTTCTCAACAATACTTTCATCCACTCATAACAAAGCGATGCATAGCCGTAAAGGCAGGGTGGGGTGGGGCAGGGCCGGAAGAGGCACTCAGGGCTTATGTAGAAGTGCGAAAGTTATTTTTGGTTTGAAATTCACATTTTTTATGTTCCTTGAGGACAAGGTGTTAAGGTTTTTTCAAGAAAATGTCCAGTGCCTGGGGAAGCTGGGGGCTCTAAAGTTTGGGGTTACTTGCTGATTGGTTAGTTAAGTCATGATTTTGCAGACTTGAACAAGTGATTACCTCTGTCTAATTTTAAATTCTTCAGGAATGAGGAAGGAGTGGACACAATCATTAAACTTCTGGTGTTTGAACCCTGCTGTGGTAAGTCAGACTTGTAAGTGCGTAATCTGGTACGTAGCCGTTTACGTTACGATTTCTGAGTCAACTTGTTTACTTTTGCAAGGGATTTCCGGGTTAGCAAACCGGATTTAAACATCGCGTCATGAGATGTGCCTTAACGTACCCCAGACTCTGACGATCTGCTCGAGCTCGTGTTTATCAAGCGTTATATTTTGATTCCACTGCTATGTTCGCTGTTTGTATTCACGGTCTAGGCACAACAGTAAATATTTCGTCATCCCTTTGTAAGCGTGTTCAGTTGTGGGCAAATTTATACTGACATTCAACGTTTGAGTGAATTTGCGTTTTTCAGCAGAAATAAAAGCGATAAGAAAGATAAGCTGACTCATCAGAGTTTAAACATTACGTCATCCAGTAACGCTATAGTCAAAATATTGTGACACACAATCACACTTTTCATCACGCCGGTTCGTATAAATGCAGGATCGAGCTAACATTTGTGAAACCTAGGGGTGGGGAGGGTCAGAACGACCGGTTAAAATGCCCATTGGGCTTTCTTGTTTAAACTTCAGTATGAACTCATGAAGGCCTCGAATGGTCTTTTTTGTATGTTTTTTGCTTATTTTTATGGTTGCTTTTATCTTGAAATGTACTCTTATTGAAACTTTTCAACTTTATTAGATAAAACGAACATGAAGTAGTTTGGTAATAAAGTACAAAATTACAAGGTTGGGAGTGAATACAGTTCATCAAATTTGTTTTCATGACAGACAGTCCAGAATTTGGAATTGCCATTCTGAAGGAACTTTGTGTTTTTTAAGACTTTTCCCCCTTTGCTTTCATGCTTAAGAAAATGTGATATAACAGCCCCGCATCAGTGGGGGCTATAGGTATTTGTTAGAGGAAGTAAAGAGATTATAAAAGTTTGAATACATGTATGTCTCAACACTTTTGAGTAGAATCACAGGCTTCCTTACAGGTGCATAAATTTGGAGGTCTTAATTTGTTATTTTTTATTTGCTTACTTGTTTTCTGTTTTTGTTTGTTTTTCAAGGTTTTCTCTGAGCTTGGTTCCCAGACACGTTGTATTATTCTAACTTCTGGAACATTGTCACCCATGGCGTCTTTCTCATCTGAACTCGGAGTCAAATTCCCGATCCAGCTGGAGGCTAACCACGTCATCGCCAACTCACAGGTCTTTTTGTATTATTCAGAGTATTTTAATAACAATGAAACCCGTATTCGGTGGACCCAGTATTAAGCGGACACCCTTTATCAAGCGGACACTGCCCTCAATTTCCTTCCTAAGTTTACTTTAAAATGAACCTTTGTTCAGCGGACACCTATTAAGCGGACGTGGACACCAAAATCAAGCCATTTTGTCACGAAAAACCTGCATTAAGCGGACACTTCAATTGTCTCCAGAAGGTATTTTTAGGACATTACGACACTGCTATCTGCTTCGAAGAGCGTGTTTTCCAGGTAATTTAGTGATTCTTCCAGGAACGGCCAGTTGCGAGAGGTTTACGATAAACTAGGGATAAACCTTGTCAATTATGCAGGTAAATAAAGGTGGAGATATAAAAGGTCAATGATTAACTGTTGTTTCGCAATTTATTAGAACCTGTATTGAGAGGACACTCTGCATTAAGCAGACACTTGCAAGGGTCCCAAGGGTCCGTTTAATACAGGTTTTGACTATACATTTTATTATATGGCTGAACAAATCACCACCACCACCACCACCATCATCATCATCATCATCACCATCGTCGTCATCATTTAAAATGCGCCAAAAATTGGTTTTTTGTCAAGCAGGAACCTTTCACAGCTTTGTGTGACCTATAGTTCTGGCAGAACGTCTGCAAAAGAGGCATGAAAATTTGTTTGTGATTAACTTTGTTGCTTGTGTTTGGCAATACAGATATACTACCCTATTTGCAAAATTGCGAAAAAGAGATATCACGAAAACGTTAATCGAAATACTGAGTATTTTAGTTCTCACCCCAATATGGAGAACCGGGAGGGGGGTGGTGTTATTAGAGAAAGGGTATCGTTACAGAGTATGACTTCTAAAGGGGAGAGGGGTTCTTATTACAGAGGGGACGCCCAGGAGAGCTTTTACAGTATCACACGGAATTTTAGAAACAAATTCATTTAGTTATTTTGGTAAGGTGATAGTTTTCATCTAATTAACAAGTTACTTTTTAAAATTTAATAAATGATTAACTTTACGGTTACAAAAATGAAAATAGGATGATACGTGGAGAGAGGAAACTCAGAAAAAAATTCTGAGTTCCAGATGGGATTTGAACCCACGACCTTCCGTACACTAGTCGGATGCTCTAACCACTGAGCTACGAGAACTCAAGTGGTGAGCGATAGTCAATTGTGGGCTGACACAACGACTCATCGCGCAGTCACATTGTGCCAATGGTTACAAAAATGTCGTTTAATGGTTAGCACTGTGTGCATGAATTGAATTTCTCTTGAAATCAGGTTTGGGTTGCCACCCTGTCAACAGGACCAAGTGGATCAGCCATAAATGCTAGTTATCAAAGCTCTGAGGTATGCAATGGACGTTAACACTAAAATGACATCAACAATGTGTTTGTTACAGGATTCATGCTGGTTTGGAGATACCTAGCCTTATGTACATCCCATTTACAATTGCTGAAAAGAGTATCAGCTTTCGTTCTTAAAGTGGCTATCTTACCGAATGACCAGGATGCACAGTTTTGACACCAAAATAAAAAAAATAAAAAATAAAAATAAAAAAAAAGGATGACGAAATACGCATAACTTAGCCCCTTTAAGTAGTGAAAGTGAAATAAATACACATGACTTAGTGTTTTCACCGATAATACACGCGGATATTTTACGAGTTGCGTAGAAAAATGCGAGCAGTGACCAAAACACCGAATAAGAGGTTCATTATTCCACTGCATTTTGTTTTTGCTTCGTCCTCCTTCCGCAAAAAAAACCGGTCAAACCGGGATTGTACCAAAAAAAAAATTCTTGCAGCACAGTCACATTTTGAGAACGGATAAGAAGACCTTATCGATACTTTTGTTCCCAGGCTTACCCCACGAGAGAAAATTGGATTTTAAGTTATCCATATTTCAATTAATAGGGCGCTTCATGTCAAAAATGGCGCCCGTTTTTAGCATATTTTTACGAGATTGGACATCAATTTTCTCGAGAGTGCTTGAGAATTTTATCGCAGGGTCACTTGGAGAAGTGAATTAGAGTGAGATGTTTCAAATAGCGTTGAAAATGTTACCGTGCTATGAGTAGATTTTTAGTAAATAGTTGTTTGCACTTATTGCTCGAACGTTGAGCGGAATCCGTCTTAAACTACCTTTTATCAATATACCGTTACGACCTATGAATTGCTTCAATTAATTCATTGTTCATTATAGACGTTCACCTTTCAAGACGAAGTGGGCAAGGTGTTGCTTAATGTTTGCGAGGTAAGGACATCTTTGTTCTGCATCTCTTTATTGCGATATCCTGTTCAAGGCTAGACTACGAAACAATCTGTATTTTAGTGCGAGTTTGCTGGCTGAAACGTGGAGAACCGAATGGGGGTGGCACGACCGTAAAAATTAGAGACCGCCTCGTGGTCTAGTTCCAGGCCCCTTAAGGTTACGTTTTATGTTTAAACTGTTTAATTTTTATTTTATTTGTTTTGTTTTGTTTTGTTTTTTTGTTTTTGCTCCTATCCCACTTTTTTAGAGCCTAAAACACTCTCGCCTGCCTGCTTGACATCAATTATGGTAAAGAACGCCTACATATTCGGGTTGGCCGGATTGAAATCGATTTAGACCGCTGTCTTGTCAAACCATGTCTAACGTTTGGTTATTCAAACAAACGTTAGACATGGTTTGACAAGACAGCGGTCTAAATCGATTTCAATCCGGCCAACCCGAATATGTAGGCGTTCTTTACCATAATTGATGTCAAGCAGGCACATAGCACTGAAACGTGAAAGTTTAAATAACCCTCTAATACAAGCAAACACTTGTTTGACCTTCATTTGTTTTTGTGTTTTTAGACAGTTCCCCATGGAGTACTCTGTTTCTTTCCATCTTACAACATGTTGGACAAACTCAGCAAACGTTGGCAGGTATGAATTTCATTTATCTGTTGACAGTGCAAAGAGAGAATTTGACAAATTTCTGGCGATTCGGAAATGCACTGTAACAGAGGAAAGTACTGCTAAGTAGCTTTTATTTGAATGGTGACATTAAGGTATCAAACCACCTTGTACGGCATAATAAACAGTTACCACAGGAAAGTACTGCTCAGTAGCTTTCATTTGAATGGTCACACTTCGGGATTTCACCAACAGACTCAAAAGTTAGAACCACCTTGTACAGCATTATGGACAGCACAACAGGAAAATACAGTTCAGTAGCTTTCATTTGAATGGTCACACTTCGGGATTTCACCAACAGACTCAAAAGTTAGAACCACCTTGTACAGCATTATGGACAGCACAACAGGAAAATACAGTTCAGTAGCTTTCATTTGAATGGTCACACTTCGGGATTTCACCAACAGACTTTAAAGTTAGAACCACCTTGTACAGAGTAATAAACAGCACCACAGGAAAGAACTGTTCGGTAGCTCTGATATGATTGCGCTAAAGGGATGTTTTTATCCATTCACCTTCTACAGCATAATTATTAGTTTTCCCCATTCATACTGTAATCCAGTGCTTTTGATGATGTTCCCATTTCTTTATGCTGATTTTGGTGGTGTTGATACGTAAACCCAGGCTTAGCCCTTTCACTTCCAGAGTCAGTTATAGAGACAATTAAGGTGGTTCTAACTTCTGAGTCTGTGGATGAAATCATATGGTGTGACCATTCAAATGAAACCTCTTCAGCAGTACGTTCGCATGGTACTATGTGTTTAGTAGGATTTGAAAAAATGAAATTTAGGATTTTTCTTGAAGTTGTACTTTGGCCACTACTGGGAGTGAAAGGTTTAATAGTTTTTGTTTCTCCAGTCAACAGGTTTATGGTCGAAGCTCTTAGACAGAAAAACAATTGTCAGTGAACCACGCAGCGGCGATAAATTAGGTCGGTCTTGAGTTTTCAATTGTGTTTTCGTATTATCACGCGTTTCTGGGGAACTCCCTACCGACCCCTCCCCTAACCAAACATTTCTTTGCTTATTATCACTTACAGCAAAATGTTGGGTTAGGGGAGGGGTAGGTGGGGAGTTTCCCAGTTATGTTTTATATAGTAGTCCAGTTTCGTGTTCGCGAACGCCACTGAAGAAAAATGCTTAAGACGTATTTTCACAGGTTTAGTCTCAAACTGAGCAAAAATATGCACTCAGCACAAATACCAGCAGGAAAGTGTTGAATCCTAAAATAAATCAGTGAAGAGAGTTGTGAATAGTTCAGCTTGCTGGTAGTTGTGAATATTTTACCTGACATTGAGGCCCAGTCCACACAGAAAACCTCTGTTTTAGTGTCTCGAAAACTGATAGAAAGATCTGCGTCTTCTCTAGAGAATGAAAAACGGACATCGAAAGATGCGTTTGCGTTCCAGGCTATTTTCGGACCTTTTTTGCAGTCTTGTACGCATGCTTCAGTGGCACCCACGATACTGTCGGCGACTGCGTATTTAGTTGTGATATCAGCGTTTTCGGAAAGCTCCGTTTTTGACGTCAACACCAAAGCGATAGACCTGCATTTTCAAAAGTCTCCACTTTGGAGAACGTTTTCAAAAACCTCCGTTTTTGGTGCCATGGAAAATCTGCACGTCTGTGGCCGTTTTCTGCTGTGTTAGAAGTTCTGTTATTACCTGCCTCTTTGAGCAGGACGGATAGCTGACGACTTCTTTAACAAGCCTATAAGCTACACTAGCCTGCGTAATCGTGTGACATTAATTTTCACTTTTTAAAATGGAAAAATTACATTGTTTCTTTTAGAGTTTGATGACATCATGCATCAGTTCTACCATGCTGTGAGAGTCAGTGAGGGTGAAGAATGCTCCGAGCAAGGTAAACTAGTGCAGACGCGTGGCAAGCGAAATACAATGCAACAGAATCTCCAGTATTACTAGGAGTATTACGATGCGAAGACCAAGCCTCGGACTGCCGGTTTTCCGCGCCGATCTTGTGCTTGGAAGTTGTGGATTCACAGCCTCGTTCCCAGGGTCTCTCTTGTTCCCGTCTCTCTCTCGCTCCAGGGCACGGGAAGAAGAGAAACCCTGGGAACGAAGTTGGTGGATTCCTCATAATATTAAGTCAAACCTTAAACCAATTAATGACTAATTTTTGTCTCCGTTAATGGCATGGGTGACCTCCAAATTGACAGTGGGTTGTGCTGGCTCAAAGTTTGGAGTCTGTAAATGAAATACTTAAGTGTGACCATTGAGTTGAAAGCTATCGAGCAGTGTTGTCGATGGTAGTTCTAATCTGGATTTTGTAGAGCATGACCAGTCAGAGTGCCTAACGTGGTTGTAACTTGTAAGTCTGAGGATAAAATAACAAGGAATGAACATCCACATGAAAGCTTTTGAGCAGAGGGCTCTTGGTACTGCTTATTATGCTATAAACAGAGCCATGTGGATGAAATTCTTAAGTTTGGTCAATCGTCTAAAACTCTACTGAGTACACATTTAGGATGGAAACTAAACCAAAACGTGCATCTTAAATCTAATAGGTTGCAACTATGTAAAAAAGGAGATGAAATGAGTGCTAATATTTCCACCTCTTTTTGCAGCGATATAATGTGAATATTAGATTTAAGATGCATTTTGCTCGGTTTAGTTTTCATAATACGGTAAAGTATGATCGTCCGGGTGAGTATAGTCCGTTTTGACAACCCGAGCGGAAGTCTCAGGACTACACTCACCCGGACGATCATACTTTGCCGTCTTATGATATGATTCCTGGGTTTAAACCATTTACAGTGGTTTAGTTTTCATCGTATATTTTCTTAAGTTTTCGGTTAGCGAGGGTCTTTAGTACACATTTCACTGTCTGATTTCTAATAACATCTTATGTGTAAAAAGGGAGACTTGATGGAATCTATCTCTCTCTTACGTGTAGATTCGGATGATGAGTGTAGCATTGACGGAGGGTTGTTCCTGGCTGTGTGCAGAGGGAAAGTAAGCGAAGGACTCGACTTTGCTGATAATAATGCAAGGGCCGTCATCACGGTAAGTGGGTTTTACTGCGGCATTCTCTTTGTTTAAAAAATTTGCGTTAATGTTAAGACGGTGCCTCCTTTTGTTACTGCGCATCTCGTGTCTGGTCCGAGATATTTGGTTTTCTTAAGGAATTTGCCTACTAATACAAAGGTGTTTTTGTGCGCTATATAACGTTTATAACTATTTGGAAAAAGCAGATCTTAGCAACGGCTATCAGAATCTAAAAAGAAAATTGGGGGTAACCACGCATTTTTCAGAGATAATTGAGCTTAAATTTGGAAAGAAAATGTCATACATTCTTAGTATTTTAAAGCTTTTTTAGAATTATGGTCGCTTCATTACCTCTGAAAAATGCGTGGTTACCCACATTTTTCTTTTAAGATTTCAATAACCCTTGCTAAGATCTGCTTGTCCTCCAGGTTCTAAATCTGATTTTTTTTTAGTTCTTTGGTGTATAAAATTTGATGCTTGGTGTGTACGATGATTCAAGTGCTTTATTGCCTTGTGTTGTATTTCTCAACACACGGCTCCTTATTTCGGACAACGTTTATTAGTAGATTTTGTTTTGGGTGATAATCGCGATTTTGTTTTGGGTAATACTGAATAGCCTTTTGCGAGTATGAGAGCATTAATTCGAGGTCTGGTCTTCTGTTTTCGTTTTCCAGTTAAACTAATTGCAAGCTATGGGAGTAAACTACATTTTGATTTCATGACTAGTTCGGTCAAGCTTACTAGATTTGCAGTGATTCAACTCTATTTGTTAAGTGTGCAGTCAAGATACATCAACAGGATGGTCGCTTCGTGACTGTACTGTTATTCGGCTTAACCCTTTAAGTGTATACCACAGATTTTTTTATTTGCCCGACCGAATCTAAATGGCATCTTGATATGTATTGTAAAAAAAAAACTGTTTTCGATATCGATTTTCCTTCCCCGCGCTTTTGCCGTTTAAAAACGTGAAATTTTACTTCCGGTCACGTCAAAAACCACGTCAAGGGAGACTTGGGTGTAGTCAATTTGTGACGCCATTTCGGGAACGGAGTCGATGCCAAAACAAACTAAAAGGTCCGTATTGCGGAGATCTTTAGGCCCTATAGTCAACATGTTAAGTCTCTTTACTGGTGTCTGCACATTTGTTGTTGTTCAGGTTGGGAGGATTTGTTGAAAATGATGGTAGTTTCTCTTTGATGATTGTTTCCTCAATTGTCTACGTTTCGTTTCTTCTGATTATGTTTTCATACCACGAGGAGAAATCTAATACTTATTACTATGTGGGTAGTTTTGACAGTAGTTTTGACAGTAATCTATCTCAGGGGATTGATTGGGAAGTCTGCGTCGCTTAGCTTCAATTGCCTCTTCCAGGTCTCTGTTATCTTGGCGCTTAAAGTTCCAAGATGTAACACTCAATGTACTGAGTTTACAGTTCTCGTTACTTACTGCTTTGCACAGATAAGGCACTACTACAGCAGATATGCGGTTGCCAGTAAGCTCCAAATACCTGAGTTTACAGTGTTCGTTCTCCAATGCCTCACAAATGTATTTAACACCTTGATTGGTTATTTTTTGACAAGTAATTCTTAAGCACTTTAATCGACAGTTTGGCTGTTTAAGCGTCTGGCACAAGCCCAGCAATACCGTTTCGGTTCCCGCTTCCTCGCCGTTAAGCCTCATGCAAGTCAGTGTGCAGTTTGCATGTTCCATTACTTCACATAACTGTAATAAAACTTTCTCTGTTAACTGAGCTCCTCCAAGACGCAAACAAGTCAGCTCGCATCTTCCGCTCTTGAGGGACTCCCCAAGATGTAGAAACGCTTCTGGACCTATCTTGTCGTTCAAACTAATTTGCAAAGACTTGAGTTTACACTTGTCCGTGCTCATCGCTTCTGTTAATAAAATTAAACCCTGATCCTTGATGTTGTTTTCTGCGACCTGTAATTTTACAGGGCCTCCTTCTTTCAAAAGGTTGGCAAGCTCTTTGCATCCAACGTCTCCTATGAAATTGCCAGTCAGGTCGAGCTCATATTCTCCTGATTCGATGTACTTTAAGAAATACACGATTGCTGTGCAGTCAGTGGGTGTGACCTGGCATTTCCACAGAGGAATGTATTTTTGAAATTTGTTGTTTCTTTGTAGCTGCGATACCGCCCTTTTCACTGTGGCTTCATCGTTGTACTCGTACAAACACTTCATCATGAGTAAAGCCATGGTACGGTTGGCTTTTGTTAGGCTTGACAACAAAGAGTCGTGAAGACAGTTGACAAGGCTGTTGACTGCTTCATTTTGCTGACCATGAAGCAGTCCTGCGACGAATTGAATGACCAAGTGCCACTTTGGATCTTCAGCATTAACAGCTATGAAGTCCTTGAGTTTGTCGGGAGCCATTTTCACGATTTCTCTCGCGGCCAGAAATTCTTGTAGAGTTAAATGAATGAAGCAGAAACACTGTTTGAATTCGACCGGAGACAGTCTACTGTCGGGCATTTGGTTGAGCAAGCCGCAATTTTCCATCTCAGCTACTTCTTCGGAGTCGAATATCATTCTCCCTTCAGCAATTCCCTTCCTTGCCAGTTCTCCGAGATCGGCCAAATTCTGTTCAACCGTCTCTGAAAAGCGTTCATTTCCTCGAAATGGCTTATCTCGATATTCAGGGTGATGCTTAAAGATAAGCAGTCTCAAGGCTCCTTGGTATATGTCAGTTAATCTCGAAGGCAATGTTATGACATCCTGGCTGCTTACCAACGCGTGCAGTTTGATTAGCTCCTTCAGAAAGAAACAAAATATGCGGCAATTCACCGGGATGTAGCATAAAGACAACAGGTTCAAATTGCTGTTGATATGCTCCCAGATTATCGTTGAGGTCGTCTTGTCGTGACCTTGTTTGCAGTAGTTCTCCACGTATCTGTGAACCTTCTCTTCCGTGAATCCCATTATTTCAACGGTGCGGTCGAATGACGAGATTCCCAGGCTTCCCAGGACGGTGGGTCGACTTGTGGTTAGCACGGTAGCGCCAGATAGAAGATTTCCTTGGATTAATTTCACGTACAGTGCAGAGGCAGGAATTTGCTCTGTCGAGCTATTCCCAAATCGAGATGCATCATTCACCGTACAACGCTTGTGATCTTTGAATTCATCTAAACCGTCAAATACTAAAAGGATTTTCTCAGGATGATCTAACAGTTCTTGAAAAACATGATCGTCCAAGTCTCCGTCGAGATTTACCGCTCGATTC
This sequence comes from Siderastrea radians, assembly GCA_964017195.1. Taxonomy (NCBI): domain Eukaryota; kingdom Metazoa; phylum Cnidaria; class Anthozoa; order Scleractinia; family Rhizangiidae; genus Siderastrea; species Siderastrea radians. Next base: position 7,633,324 of record OZ024897.1, on the reverse strand, counting down.
ATTAACTGCTGAAGGGAAATCATTTCGGCCGACTGTGAGTAGAACGATCTTAGCTGGAACAAAAAGGCATATCTAAATCGTTTGGCATTGTCACTAAATAGTTGCCTTTCACTCCAGTCACGCATTAATCGTTGGCACAACAAAGACTTTCCGATCCCTGGTCGACCAATGACCAGAATTTTGCGAGGGTTTTGGGTGTCTTTGTTGGAAAGAAATAACTCTGTACGTGTGTTAATTGCCACTGATCCATGCTGACTTTCAGGCTTCAAATAAAAGTCATAAATCAGGTGCCTTTCGCATTCTTTCAAGAATTCTTCTTTTGCCCTTCCAGTATAAATGACGACATCGAGAAAAATGTCTTCTAAATGCATTCTTTCTTCCTCGCTTCCTCCACCGGCACAGTGGATAAGTGGCTCTAGCAGCTCCGTTTGTTGTAAAATTCGTTTTCTCATGTGTTTCCTAAAACCAACCAGAGTCACAGGACTCCCACTTTTGTGGAAGAAATAGTTTACACAAAATTCCGAATCGAAGGTGAAGTTGGCGTTTTTTGCTGCTCGCGCCAGGAGATAAATCATTTCGCCAAATACGAGAGACGCAAAAATAATGTGCGCTATCCATGCAGCTGTTGCTAAAGTGGCCTTTTCAGACGCGACGGGATTGTGACAAAGGGCTCTCGCTTCTTTTCCCGTGGTATTCGATTGTTGTGTTTTTGGCGAGAAACAAACGAACCCTACCGGAAAGCCAGATGAGTAGAAAGCGAGATTCTGTAAGGTCGTAAACGCAATCCCCAGAACCAAACGTGCTGCTAGATGAAGGAAGTAAAATATGAAAATTCGACGAGATCTTATTTGTGGCCGCGGGCGAGGATTTTCTGTGTCTGGTGTCATCGCTGCTTCAAGCTTATCAACCCGAGACTTCACACAGCACCAAGAATAAACGAGACATACGGCGAACGCAGATGCAAAACTCAAAAGAACAAATCCGTAAAACGGTACAGGAGAATTGTGTTGCTGTTCATACTCCTCAAAACATTGCGCTTGGTGGAAATTATCGCCTGACAAACTGTCTCGGAAATCGCAAAGAAATTTCCTTCTTTCGCTGACTCGCAACTTGCTTGTGATTCCCACAAAAACGACTCCTGTCGAAAGAAAAATCGCGGCGACAGTATAGCCAAATAAACTAAATCGACCGGGTGTTAAAAGATCTTTCAATCCTTCCATTTTCTTCCTGAGCGAACGGTGTTAAATTTGGTAAGGAAAGACGCGAGCGCTGATCAAACGACAAATCGATGCAGCTGCTGTCAACTTGAAATATGTTAATGTTCGTGAATTAAAAGCAGCAAAAACGTATTAATGAAGCAGACAATGTAACTTTAAGGGATAGATGTCATCAAAGTGTCATTTCACTTATCATCTTCACCCATATCATTTCGTTCCACACACTCGAAAAGATACCTTTCTGTTTCCTATTTACTTATTGATATTTTGTTTTTCGGAAATAGTTACCTTATTCTTTTATACCGTATAGCATAAGCAGTCGTTAATTTTCGTACGTGCTCTACTGTCCTTGAAGAACAATAGCTACTGCTCGCCTGACTGCTCACTGTTTATTTTGAAGTTTTCTTATCGCGAGAGTACGGAAATCATTATTGGCGACATTCACTTGGTATTTTATTTTGGGGTTAATCTTAATCTTTGCGGGATCTGTTCGTAAAAATATCTTAAGGTTACTATTTTTAGTGATTTTTCTTCTCTGGTAAATTAACGACTTCTAAGTTAAGTTCAACGGTTTCTGTTTAACAGTGTTTAACGCGTTTTGACCGTTTAAATTCGCTAAAACGAGTAGTCACATACTAACCTTAAGGTTACAAAAATGAAATCCAGAAAGTTTTACGGGGATATGCTTATTTGGTGATTCAAAAGAAAACGTGAAATTTTTATGGCATTATATATTTGCTTTTTTGACGATATGCTTAAGCAAAAGCACTAAAACTTAATGATTTATGACAGCACAACAGCACTTAAACGAACTGCCCAAAATTTCGGAAAGTATTGTTGCAAGACATTGTTTGTTCGTATCGTAAAAATAACTTAACGGCACTATTTTTAGCTACCGTGTGGCACTAAATGTTTGGGGGAGTTTAATTTTGCGGATTGGCGATTTTTTGTGTTTTGCGGGAACTAATTTTTGCGATTGGAAAAGACTGGTTTTCTTGCTGGGAATTAATTTTTGCGATTTTTTGGAAGTCGCGTTCAAATAGAACTAATAACATTTTCGTTTTTTATTTGAGCACATGCAAAAGAAAGACGGACAAAACAACATGCGAATGTAAAACATATTAATCAATGTCACTCTATTACAATGGATCAACAATAACTAGAGCCGAATACCACTTGATGTATTATCTACCGAGTTATCTATAGCAATTTCTCCTCCAAACCAGTATTTTTAACCGGCCGTCGCCATGATGGCGACCGCCGGTTTATAAAATGGACACGGTTTTTGGTGAAAGCAAGTTGGCTTAACATACGAAGAAAGTGCTGTAAGGCTTGTGGTACGGGTACTCAAGAGCGGTACTGTCTTATATAAGACGCATGCGCATGTTAGTCTTCTGAATGTTACCTTCCTATGTTTTTGTCTTTTAATTTACAGTATTTAAGATATGAACGGCGAAGGGTTGTTTAAGTTTGGGGTTTTTGTACAGTACAGCCCAAAAATAATGCACGCGCAAGAACTTATTTTTGCGTCCGCAAGCCGAGAACTTCTTGCGGCTACTTGCAGGATGCCTGCACTTGAATACTGCAAGCCGCAAGAACGTCTCTGCGTTTAGAAGTTAAAACCGCAAGAACTTCTTTGTGGTAAGATATCTGGACCGCAAGTAAGCGCAAGAACGTCTTTGCGCTAACATCTTAAAAACCCGGAACCCGAAGAAGGTAAAAAAGAGACCACATTGTAGCGCAACGCACGTTCGAAATTGGCTGCCTTTGTAACTTGCAATCAGTTGTTTATTTGGTCCCTTGTAAGTTTTTTTCTTCGGTTTTGAATTTTTTATCCGATAAAGAGTTCACTAGGTTCTGAATTTGACACTGGTGGCCTTCTATGTTATTTTTTAACGGCTAGGGAGAAACGAGACTCAAACGAAGCACGCGTATGTTATTGTTTATGTGTCCTGGAGTTCCAGACATACGGTACGCTTAGCGGCGCGAAAGATTTCGCTCGATTTATTTCACTTAAATGAGGAACAATGGCAAAGCACAGTCCATCAGTCACATTATTAAAGAACCGACATTCACCTGTTCAGTGTTGCTGTACTTCCACCAACATATTAAACTCGGACAAATACTTTTAATTAGTTGCGCTCACACGTGTGAGAAATGAACATGGTCACTCAGATGAGAAGAAATAATACCCGAACTTAATTGGAAAAACACATTATGTTTGTAAAAATAGTTCCACTCATTACGCTGAAGTCGATATCACATTTTAAATCTTCGAAGTAAACCAAACAAGTCTGAAGGAAACTAAAACTCCGCGACCTGAAATAAATTCGGCACGCCAATTCCAACCTGAGTAAACACAAATCTGCCGTATGCAAATTTGGTATGATTTGCTTGAATGACATTTTGTAACGCAATGCATGAGCAGTTCTCTAAGCCGTCAAGACAGCAAGCCCCGGGCAGCAAGCTGTGTCGAAAGGCGAATGTGTAGTTGAAATCATATGTCTATGCTATTTCTTCAAGTATCCCTTTTTTGCTGGGAAATTAAACTGGTAAAGATGCAGGGATTCTTGATGACTTCACTCACGCGATGGCATGACCTCCTGCATGTGTAAGTCTTGTCTTGCCTGTCAAAGAAGAGTTCGCGCAGTTTGCCACAATTATAGCTTTTGGACCTTTTTGTTTCTATTTCTTGGATGGAATAAAAAACTGAATTGAGTCAGTTCTGAGTTGAACCCGTATCACTGTATCTGAGACACGCTTAAAAAAATTGTTCATGTTTTGTCATGTGCCGGAGATCATGTTTACCGGGTGTTTATCTTGCAGTCGGAAAACTGGCGGATATTCTATTTCGTGATGTGAATTTTCTTCGATACTTCGGTTGTTCGACCATTTGCTTCCTTGATTTTTTGATTAGCCTTGTGAACTTTCGCTTGACTTGGCGAATTGTCGCGCCAACACGCCAACACGCCAACACGCCAACACGGCGAAAAATCGCTCGAAAGCTCGGTGATATTTCAAAGAGAATAGAGCGCGAGATTCGCTCTCATTACTTTTGCAATACCTCACACTAACACGAGCACTACAAGTTTCTTCGGCTGGACCCTCAGTACTTCTTGCGCCTTCTTGCGGCTTGCGGTAGCATTAGTAACTTCTTGCGGCTAGATTTTCAACTTCTTGCGTTTCGAATGTTCTTGCGGGTAAACTGCAAAAACCTAGCACTTTCACTTCTTGCGCGGGCTTGCGTGTTCTTGCGGCGCAAGAACTTCTTGCGCCACTTCTTGCGCGTGCATTATTTTTGATAGGATTGAATGCGAAAATAGGATTGAATGCGAAATTGACTGTGTTGTCTGATCTAGTTAGTGGTTATGGTGAAAATTTTTTTAGCGCAGCAGTTTTTTTTATTGGGATTGACATTTTCAGGGGTGTAAAAATGTGGGAGTCAGAAGGATTTGTGAATGTCAGGAGCATATCACGCTTCTGTGAATGTGATTTGCTTTGAAAGTTGCGTTTTGCGTGAGAGGCAGTTTCCCTTGGCGTTTTGTGGGGGGGGGGGGTGGTTTACGAAGTGGATTGTAAGGCTTCTGATTGGCTAACTTGTATTTCGCAGCAGACAAAAAGGACAGTTGCGTTTTGCCGGCGTGGGCTAGGAACAGAAGGAATTGGTACTAGTATGATGATGCAATATTAGTTGATTGCACATCAGTACATGATAGTTCTTGTGAGCGGAGAGAAATGAGTGTTTATTTGAGGCGAGAAGTTGATACGAAGGAATCGTCATTAATAAGGAGATTAATTAATAAGGCAGGTGTTACGAGTCTTTTTGCATTGAAAGAACGAAAATATCTGAATATTATCGACGGATTTGTGTGGTTTGCGTGTGGTGTTCGCTAAAGGCTACGAGCAGTCTCACTTTCCGTTCAGAGATAGATAGTGAAGGAAAAGAAAAACAGGCGAGTGAGCGCGAAACCGATTGCGGCTCGACAGGCGCGTTAGCTTTCAAAGACGTGGGCGACTTTCGTCCCCGCTCGCTTGTTTACCTGGTTAGCAAACTGGATTTAAACATCACGTCATGAGATATCTTGACGTGCCCCATACTCTGACGATCTGCTCGAGCTCGTGTTTATCAAGCTTTATATTTTGATTCTACTGCTATGTTCACTGTTGTATTTAAGGTCTAGGCACAACAGTAAATACTTCGTCGTCCCTGTGTGAGCATTCTCAGTTGTGGACGAATTCATATCGACATTCAACGTTTTAGTGATTTTGCGTTTTTCAGCACAAATAAAGCGATAAGAAAGATAAGCTGAGTCATCAGAGTTTAAACATTACGTCATCCAGTACCGCTATAGTCAAAATATTGTGTCACACAATCACACTTTTCGTCACGCCGGTTCGTAAAAAAGAGGATCGCGCTAACATTTGTGAAACCTAGGGGTTGGGAGGGTCAGAATGGCCGGTTAAAATGCCCAATGGGCTTTGTTGTTGTATATAATTTCCACGGTGGAGTAAATTTTTGCGGAAAAATATTTGCGGTAATTTTATTTTACGGGAACTTTTTTTTTTGCAGATCGCAAAAAAATCGCAAAAATTAGAACCCGCAAAAATTCCATGCCACACGGTATATTTCCTCTTGATGATTTAGGGACCACTGTTTTTTATGTGATAATAGCGAAGGTGTATTTGTAATGAATTTAGCAGTTGTGAAAATTTTAGTGCTGTTAAAATGTGGCTCAATAAATCGCGAAATCTAGTACTTGCGAAAATAACCGATAGGGCTATCGATGTGTAAGGTAAGCGATAGGATAAGGACACCAGTTAAATAAAAGCGTCTTTACAGGCGAGTTAATTTGCACTGGACATTGTCGATGGCTTATAACCTTGATCGAGACGCCAATTGTTTCTTCGCCGTCGACAAGGACGTCAATAAAAGCCGGGGGTCGGTTGTTCAAAGCACGATTGAGCTAACCTAGGATTAGCGTGAACTTTGATTCAAGTTTGATTACAAATCAATAGACTTGTCCAAAATAGTTTTACCCTTCAGTTTCGAACAAGAGTTTTCTTTAGTTTAAGCTTAAAATTATCTTTTAAAAACATCTGCAACGAGCAAGATGAAAACCGCTGTCAACTTTTAATCGTGGATTAGCGTTAATCGGCTTTCGAACAATCGGGCCCTGAAGAAAAGAAAAGAAAGTACAAAGGAAAATTTGAATAACAAGTTAATTTATTCACCACTTTTCACCCTCTTCCTTTGGAAATACAAAAATGCAATGTACATTGCGTGTGCAAATATATTGTTTCAAAATTATGTTCGTGTTGAAGGATTTCTTAGTTGGACCTATTTTAGATCGCAAACTCGTTTGCTGATGCAATGCTTTCGTTATTGTTGTTGTACCCTTTCAGTTTCACTTCTAAAATCGCCTTTTGGCACGCTTTGAGGGTATTGTATGTGGTTTCACAGCGGTCAAACGCACGACGCGTGCGCAGTTCCCGCCATAATTTTACAAAAGAAAATACAGAGAAATGTCGAAAGTTTCACTTTAACTGCAAAACTTAACGCCGTCTCTGAAAACTTAGCTTTTTACGGTGAGTGTGAGTTGGAAATGAAGTAACTGTTATGCACAAGTTTTGCCGGCGTGAAATTCGGTTTGCCGGGACATGTTATGCATCGTTTTCATACGACCTTCGCGCTTGTAAACTTTTGAACTGATTCAAACTTCAAGGCTCTGAAAGACCGGATGTGACGTAGCTTTTTGCGTTTGACCGCTGTGAAGTATGTGGTCCCCAGGTGACGTCATCAGTTTGTATATCGATTGGTCAGCGGTATGGCCGGGTTGACCAGTGTTATTGTCAATTTTCATACCGTTAGGGCCTGGATCATGCATGGATAGCGTTTCTCGAAAGCTCCGAAACTTTTCGGGCCGATGTCGGGCACAATAATTCGCACTGTGTCTTGAAAACAAAGAAACTCCTAAGCATGAAACTCTGTCAAAATAATACATTTGTAGAGTGCGTGGTTCATACATCTACAAATGGCTTTTCTGGGCTAAAAATTTGGGGCCCTTCGAGAAAAGCGCACCTGGAGCCTAACGCGTCAGTACAAACTCGAAATCACATAAACTAAATTTTGGAATCGAATTTCACCGTCCTGTAAAAATTTTGGGGCGAAAAGTGTTTTAAAAACGTAGGTCTTCTTAAGTGCGCCATAGAATTCCTTGATCGACGCTCCACTGGTAGAAGTACCCTACAATCACCCGAACCTTACGAGAAGCTTTAGTTTCCGACCGAGAATCACCATCCAGAGAATGTTGTAGCGGAATGGATGTTCAATATTTTGAATTAATAACCTGAAGCAGCGCTAAAATTTCGTTTCGTAATTTTTCCTTCCGTAGATTGGAATTCCTTTTCCCAATGTGAAGGATATTCAGGTAAGAGGTGCATGAAGAGTAATTCTGTTTATTTGTTTTTTGGTTTTAAGGAAAAAGAAAGGAAAGCTCAACTGATTCGAACTCTCTAGCGAAGAATAGGTATTTTTCTATGGATTATAGAAATGCGTGGTGTACAGTTTTATTCCAAGTTTTGAAAACAGCCATTTATAAGGACACATTAAAATATGTTAACATTTGTGACGGAATCGTAAACAACAAGCAGAACAAAGAAGAAGAAAAAACTTAAAACTTTTTGAGTGTTTACTAAAAGTAACAGTTACCCGTTGTAAATTCAAAGGGAAAACACAAAAACGTTTTGACATTTAAGGGGCAGAACACGAAATAATTAGCCCAATTTTTTCGAGTTGCAATCCATTTCCATCCGAGCCGTCCAGAGCCAAACACACTTTGAAAACACTCAACCATTATGTTTGGCTTTTCTTTGTTTCCGATAGAGCGCTTTTCAAATGAGTGTCGTAAAACCAAAACCAAAGTAATTAGCCCAGCCAATCACAACAAACACAAATTACCCAATGAACCAATCAGAACTCGAAGCAAATACATGTTACCGGCGCCAAGCGCGGGAAAACGCGTGTGAGCAAGTCGCGATTGGTTTGAGTTTTGCTTCTGATTGGTCGTGAAAGTGGCGCGAGATTTTTTAACCAATCACAGAGCGAAGTAAAGCAAAACCAAAGCAAAACGCGAATTACTTTCGACACTCAATTGAAAACCGCTCTAAGCCTTTTGGTTTTCTTAAGTAATGCGAAAAGCAGCTGACAATACCTCTTTAACCCCTTAAGCCCCAACATCATTATGCAAATTCTCCTTACTGGGCTCCATAGATTTTATTGATTACTAGTTGGGAGAACTTGTTTAAACATCAAGGCGATTCATCTTTGGTGATCATTTGCCAAATTATCATGACCTGTATGTGTGATAATACACGGATATGACGAGGAGAAATTTGATGCTGATCACTATTGGGGCTTTGAGATGGTGGCTGGCAAATGTGGGAGATCGTCTTTAAACCTGTAAATAAATACTCGTCCTCCTTTTGTTAAAAACGGTAAACACTTTTTTGTATCACTGTGTAACACTGACTTTGTTATGTTGTTACTTAAGGTGGAACTCAAACGGAAGTACAACACTCAGTACGCAGCCAGTAGAGGACTTTTGACAGGCAGCGAGTGGTACGAGATCCAGGCATACAGGGCACTAAACCAGGTTGGGCTCGTTACATTACTTTTTTCACAATATTCATCTCAAACCCGTTTTCTCCTAGAGATAAAAGGCTACTTAAGGGGAGATTTTAGTTAATAAAAAAAGAGAGAGAGACAAAAGAGGGATAAAAATTTTCTTCACGTCAGGCCACCCTCCACGCGAGAGCACTCGGGCCCGTTTGGGGTCTGTTTTGATGTCCATCTATCAATAATTGACTTTTGATTTCAATTGTAACTCACCTTAAATCCAAATATGTTTCAATTTTCCTGAAAATACCTCCACCCTTTTGTTTCTTCACGTACATTTTAAAATCCCGCGAAAATTGTTACTGATATATGGGAGCTCCCACTACACACCGATAATGACATTTTTGGACTGAATGAAACCTCAAAGAGATAATTAACAAATAAGGCTAAAATGCTGCCCCCCCCCCCCCCCAACGCCCATTTAACAGTTTTTCCTTATTCCTTTTACTTCCAAGAGTGCTCGAGACAAATCCCAGATTTCCTGTTGTAAAATAGTTAAACAAAAATAGTGCATAGTGAAAGTATTGCTGAAGAGGTTTGATTTGAATGGTCACACCATAGGATTTCATCCACAGACTCAAAAGTTAGAATCACCTTAAACTTAGTAACTGACTCTGGGAGTGAAAGGGTTCAAAGTTCTCATCAATTTCAACCCTGTTTGCAGGCCTTAGGAAGGTGTATTCGTCACAAGTAAGTCCTCACATTTAGCCAATTTGTATTTTAAATACAGTCGAAGCGGGAGCGGATTACCTCCTGTAATCAAGCGCTTTTCCGTGATGCCGAATTTCTTTTCAATTTTTCCCCGGCAAACCACTGTATTTAAGACTTCTCATAAGTGACTACAGTCAAACCTGTATCAAGGGCCCGGTATCAAATCCCGAACATGCTGCCCTTACTTTCTGTTATCGTCACCTTTACAAAGCGTTCGCGGTCATCTTTCACAAAAGCCCCACAAGTGTATTTTAGTTGTCGTCATCTGTATCAAACGGTCACTGGGTTAAAAAGATACCACGCCAATATGCATAATGTCCGTACTGGTAATTCGTCTTTCGTTGGTATCTCTTTAAGCCAGTTCAACCTGTATTTAACGTTCACCCTGTCAAGCGGCTAGTAAGCCATTCCCCGAGGTAACCATTTAATACAGTTATCACAATGAATAGACAGTATTATATTGTCTGTATCATACTGTATAGTCAGCTCCTAAATTGTTGCTGCAAGGGATTAACTGGGCCCGTTTGCTCAAAAGCCGACTATCTCTTCATTGGGTTTAAGGTAATTCAATTGAATAGCATTACATATTCCTACAGCGCACAATTTCTTGCGACATTAGTGCGCCCAAGAACGTGCGCACGTTCAGAAAATGGTAGGTTTTCTTTGAGGGGTTGCCAGCTCTTCCTTTAAATCAAATTGGACCCCTTTCATTGATGTCTCTTCAACCAACTGAACAGTCAGTTAGCGGTCAGTTAGCCATTCCCCAAGGGTGAGCGTTTTATACAGGTTCGACTGTGTTTTAGGTGGTCGCGAGAGGTTCAACTGTAACTTCATTTATGATAGAGCGATTTTTAATGTAGTGTCGTACAATCAAAACCAAAGCAGTTACTCTGGCCAATCACAACAGACGTAAGCAGCCCAATGAACCAATCAGATCTCAAAGGAAATACATATAAAAGGCGCCGAGCGCGGGAAAACGCGTGCGAGCAAGGCGCGATTGGTTTGAGTTTTACTTCTGATTGGTGGAGAAAGTGACGCGTTTTTTTTTAGACCAATCACAGAGCTTTTTGAAGCAAAACCAAAGCAAACGCAAATTACTTTCGACACTCAATTGAAAGCAACCCTAAGGGAACACAACCTTTTGGCTTTGCGCTTAGCCTGGTTTCTAACGCCAGTTGTATTTGTATTTTTTGCTCAGTAATTAATTTATTCTGTACTTTTACGATTTGCGTAAGAAAACCTTGCAGTAGTGTTACCCTTGGTTCCAAAAGTTATTTTTGCGATAATCTTAAATTGACTTAGCCATTTTCTACAACGTGCCTTTGAAACCATTTTATTTTATGTGTCTGTGACGTCTAAAAAGCAGTTACTACTTTGTTTCCCACAGGCAAGACTGGGGAGCCATTCTTCTCATAGATGAACGTTTCAACAAGTCTCCAAAGTACACTAACGGTATGAACCCACTTAATCATCTTCATACAAGACATGGGAGTCAGTTTTGATTGTAAAGACCCCTGTTAATGGCCAGTGGTGCCAATTGGTCGGCTTACATATGTATTAGGGCTTTAACTTTTAGGTATGCTTAAGTTCAGCGATTTGGAAAATTTCGTAACTGGCGAGCGTCTTGATTCTAAGATTTTCTGAAGTATTAGCGAAAGAAAACCGACAGACTTTGGCGTTTAGCCAAAAGGTTGGAAATTTGTAACAAAAAATACGGGATATAAAATTCTGTTTTTGCATTGCAATGGTCAATATCGCAAGGTACTTGATGTTGAGGAAGGGAGAACTGCGGGTGAGACAAGTAAAAGTTAGATATTAAAGAAGTTAAACAAGTACGGGAAGAAGTGTGAATCAATAAGGAGTGGGAGAGTTTTTGGTTATAGTAGCCTGTCATAAGCCTGAAAGAACAACCTTGAAGTTCCGAAATTAACAATTAACGACTAACATGTCAGTGTTTGTTCACCATCGTTCAGCATTTGTTGATCAATGGAGCGATGTGGTATGATGATTGTTCAAGATATTGAACATTTTTTTTAATGGAATAGGCTAGCTCTACCGTTAAGTTGAACATTTTGAGTGGCCTGTGACAACATTCAATGTTTTAACCCTTCTGAAACGAAGGATACAATCACGGTGGCTATTTTCGTAACATTTGCAACCCTCAAACAGACAAATGTCCAAGGTAAATCAAAAGACTTTGCGATAAAAATGCTCATTTTGAAGAGGAGAACATTGTGGAGTTTAGAGTAGGATAAAGGTAATTGCATTGTAGCTGTAAAGTATGGGGAACAATTCTCACTTTTCCTATGCACATTCCACTGAATATTTAACTTTCGTTTGCTAGGAATATCCAAATGGGTTCGACAAAGAATTAACAAGTTCACTAACTTTGGCGCGGCCATCTCCTCCCTGAAAGAATTCGCAACGGCCCGTAAATTGGAACCATGCCCTTCAATCACAAGTCCTAATACGCTGAGTCAACTTAGTAGGAGTACTGTGGCGACTCCAGTTAGGGAACAACGCGTTCACACTCCTCCAAAAACATCTTTAGAGCACCCTCCACTTGGTAAAGCCCAGATGAACCAAAATGGTGTTTTTACACCAGGACAGAACGTTACCACTGGTCCACTAAGCAGGAGAACTTTGGACACTCCTGCTAAGGAAGAGCCTTCTTTGGGGTACAATCCGACAACTCAAGCACATACTATCCCAAGTGGTGGGTTTACACCAGTACAGAGCACTCATTTCGATACTAAAGCAGAAAATCTAAATGGCGGCTTCACACCGGTACAGGGCGTTCACACTGATAGAAAACCATCGCACACACCGCTAGCTAACGCTCAAGGAAACCCAAATAGCGGGTTTACGCCTGCTACCTCGAACGCGTCTGGCGTTACACCTAAGAATCTGATTTTCAACGTAAACCGTAGTGTTGAAGGGCTCAAAATGACAAGTGTGGATCAAGGACAAAAGGAGAGAAAGGTCTTCAATGGGATGACTCTGGTTCTCGACAACAGCCCTGTGAACGGGTTTAGTTTGACACCAATAAAATCTAGAGAACTGAAGACTGATGATAAAGTTGAGAATCAGGTGTCGCATAGCGCGTTGAAAAAGAACCTTGAAAGTGAAACGCTCTCAGAAGAACAGCTCTCTTCCTCTCCTGTCCTGTTCGCAACACCTAGCACGACACCTTCACCATCTCCTGTTAAACAGGAGCCAAATCCGTTTAAATTCTCACAAGGGGAAGACAGGACAGATGTTAACTCGACAAACCTGGATGTTGATGGTCACGAACCATGTGAGACCAAGGTTGTAGGAAATCAAGAAAATAATCTGGGCGAGGATTCAGTTGATACCTCAAACAAAATTAAAAGTGATTACATCGTTGAGCCTTCATTGTCGAAGGGCAACATCACTGGAACACTGTTGGCGGACGTAGATACCAAGTTTGAATCCTCCTTGGTGGTAGACAAGGGGAATGAAAACTGTGTCCCATCAAGAAAGCTTTTTAGGTCTAGAAAAAGTGTTGCAAGTGTTTCAGACCGAGAGGAGCGTGGTGTCGAGGCACAAGAAGAGAAAAAGCCACGTGATCTTCTTGATGACGTGAAAGATGACAGTGCTATGGAAGAGTCGACAGGAGTAGAGAATAAAAACAGCTTGGCTGAGCCCAAAGTAGAATGCGATGTGGATTCCAAAGGTGTTGCCGCCAAGAAAATGTCTGAAGTATCGAGCAGTGTTCGGCAGAGTAAAAGAAGAAGCACCAGGCTTCGTAGGTCTTCACTTTCTACTGGCAACGCGAAAAAGAGGCAAGAAGAGACAAAAGAGGTGAGAGCCAAATCTTAACACACCCAAGCAGGAATTGCGTTTCTCCTTTCTTATTTCTTGCATTTCGATTTCGTTTATTGTTAGTACTGAGAAATGCCTTACTGCTTTTAATTCAGTTTTTCCGCGCTCAGTATTTGATGGGTCGCAACGGTGGAATAATAAAAGAGAGTAACACCTCCACTTTTCCAAAGTTAAGATAAATTTTCACGAGTTCAGTTTTCACGACCCTTCGTCTTTGTGCAAAAATGACGAAATTAAAACCTACACGGAATTAAAAGCTGGAATCACATTCTATAGCTACAGGTTTTACGATTAAGTAAAAGGCCTTCTTTCAGGAGAGACAAGAGGATGATAGCGGGGAATCCGACCTGTCCTGTACCCGTTGTGGAAGTGGCCTCGTCAAAGGTAAATACTTCTTTAAACCCCCGTCGCTTCGGAAGAAAAAATTCCAAAGCCCGGTAGGTTTTTTCCCGACCCAGTCATCTCCATAAATAATGAACCGTCCTTTAGTAGTTTTCCTTTGAATGGTCACCATTTAGTATTCTATCCACACACTCAAAATCTAGAACCAGCTTGTGCAGCATCACAAACAGCACCATACGAGCACACTTTAGGCATCCATCCACAGACTCAAAAGTTAGCACCAACTTGTACAGCATAATAAACATCAGCACAGCAAGGTTCTGCTCAGAAGCTTTCAATTGAATGGTCACACTTGAGGATTTCATCTACAGACTGTGTAGCACCTTGTATAGCGTTATAAACAGTATATGGAACGTGCTTTAATGGTCAGTCTATGAAGCAGACAACGGAAAAATACTGCTCAACAGATTTCGCGTGAATGGCCAGACTTAAGGATTTCATCCACAGGCTCAAAAGTTAGAATCACCTTGTACAGCATAGAAAGAAAGTAGAAAGTACTGCTTAATAGCTTTAAATGGTCAAACTTTAGGATTACATCTGCAGACTCAAATGTTGAGCCATGCTATACAGCTGAACAAGTAGTACAACGGAAGAGTAATGCTCAGTGGCTTTCACTTGAAGGCTACCAAAGACTTAAGGTTTGAAGTTATCAAATGCCCTGCGTTCGTAACTTCTCATTATTCCCTTTTTCAGAAGTACTTTTGGCCAAAGAATCGCTTTACAACTTTCTTTTGTAGGATCGCTATTCTTTGAAACAACCGCGACACTCAACTCAAGTTATGCACTGAAGTCTCAGCTTTTAAATTTAGTTAAAACGTTAATTATTCGAAGAATTGCCAAAACATCATCGTAGTCGTCGTCGTTTACTTGCTAACCCTATTTTATAGGTAATTTCTGTAGTCTGAACTGTAGTTTTGATTTAATTTGGCACTGAAGAGCCCTGTCGGTTGTTCTAACTGAAGTGTTGTATCGCATTATGCTGTGTTGCACTTTTGTTATTGCAGGTCCCATTGCCTCCAAGCACTTGGCAAAGCAGCTTCCTGACACAGTGCGGAGAACCTTGCTGCAGACAGTAGACGAGAAAAACGTCCTCGTCATCGAAAGAGCAGCTTGTGAGATCTCAAATCTGAGTCCTATGATTGACATCAAAAACGATCATACTCCAGGTAATTATTCATTGCTTTCACTTTCAGGAGAGCTACAGTAAAGAAAAAAACGAAACGAAATGTCTGAAAAAGCCGCTTAATGTTAATTGTTTTTAAAATAATACTTTGCCTTGCAACACAATTGGGAAACGGAAAAATGCTAAAACAACGGACGAAAAAGGAAACGGATTGCGGGATTGTATCAGATGGAAACTAAATTCCCATTCAAAAAATACTCTCCTTTAAAATATTAAAATGCAAAACAGAAAAAAAAATTAACCTTTGAAGAAAATACTGCCGCTGAAGTAGTGTTCAGTAGCATGAGGAACAACACCAGAGGAGAGTATTGACCAATGGATTTCAGTTGAATGGTAACATTTAAAGACTTCATTCACAGCCTTGAAAGTTAAAAACACCTTTTATGTCTTAATACCAATACCACAGAAAAGTACTACCAATAGCTTTCACTTTAGTTGTCACACTCAAAGATTTCATCCAGAGACAATTAAGTTACAACCATTCGAATAAACGCTTTTGAAACTGCAACAAAATGTTTGTGACTCGAGTCTAGTGAAGTCACTTTAGCCAATGTTTGAATAACAACGGAATTTTCTCCTTCCTCAACTCCGTGAAATGATTGTTTGTGATAAAGTTCAAAATTCTGATATCGATCGTACCGGTAAATTTTGAATAATGATTCAGTGATTGTTAATGTCTACTGAATGGCATGTTTCGCTGACACTGCCACCAGTGTTAGCGAATGCTACAACGGAGTTGTGTGAGTTGAGACCTACCATTCCTTCGTTGTTTCCTGTTATTAACGCTTTTGAAATAATTCAAGGTATAAAGTTAAACAGCATTTTTGCTCCGGAGAACGACTCCTGTTTCATCCCTCAAGTCTGCCAAGTGTGCCAGTCTGCTAACGGAGATTCCCGGATTGTGGGCGTAGAAGTTGTATCCTTTCTGTCGTCCGCCGAGAAACAACCAACCCAACCTTTTCCTTTCAAGCAGGTAATGCCCCGTTTTTTCCCTTTTTTTTCCATGAGCACCTTGAAAATGCGTGGGAACCTGCGAGCGATTCAAAATCACCACGGAAATCATTCAGCTGCAATGAAATGTCTGTCACATGAAAAAATTTGCAGAGTTGAGAAAATCCATAAACTGCAAGGTTTCAAAAATCGAGGGAATCCCATACAAACGTCTCTATTTGACGAACTTCCACCAGTTTAAGAATTGTTTTCCCCGTGGCCATAGCAACCTGTCAATTGTCTGATTCTTACTGGCAAGTCATTTATTCAGCTTCTGCTCTTTCCAGTTTGCCAGGATTTTACCTTTTTGCTGGATGATGGAGATAATTTCTCACATTCAAGTTATTTTAGCTATTCTTTTCGGTGCCCTGCTTTAACCCTTTAAGCCCCAAAAGTGATCAGCATCAAATTTCTCCCCATCATATCAGTGCATTTTATTACATGCAGGTCATGAGAATAAGGAAGCGATCCGCAGACAAACCCTCTTGATGTTTGAACAAGTTTTCCCAACTGCTATTCAACAAAATGTGTAGAGACCAGTATTGAGAATTTGTATTATGATGCTGGGGTTTAAAGGGTTAAAAACCTCTGTTTGGAGTTACGGTCTTCATATTCGTTACCTTTCGACGTCAAGGTCCATGGTACAGCTTGATCTCTTCCCAGGTGTTGTTCTCTTAAACAGTCCCATTTTGTACCTTTTTGTTGGATGTGATATCAATTTGCAGTCATGACTTCCGCCAAACAGAAAAGAGAACGATACTTCTAACCTATACAAAAAGTCTAACCGACATACCAGCATTCTTTTTCCTAATGTAAAGATAACTTATGATTTTGCTCGTTTGTTTGCCCTCACCATTCTAAGTTTAATCGCATAGAACTTGTAATGAGAATTCATTCTTCTCCCAGTGCATTTTCCTACGCAGTGACCAGTTGTCTCTTCCTCTCTTGACCTGTATGCTCGAGTTTGTTTTGCTGTTTTAAGGAGAAGTTATGTGGTGATCAATGTCTAAAGTCTCCCCTTTACTCATCACAGGTGTGGCTTTTCCCGAGTCGAGTTTACGTTGTCAACCGCCGACTATCAAGCATCCAGAAGTGAAGAGCGACACTATTTTGACACTAAAGTAGTTTTAAAAATGTAAAAAGCGTTCTCTGGTTTAAAAAGTTTAAGAGAAATATAAGCTTTCGGCTATTATACTATAGCCTTTAACGAATGTAAAAAGAAAAGAAAGCGCAAGATTGGAAATATATGCAAGGGAGGGTGTGAAAAGATTAAACACAAGAATACAATAGAAGTGTAAAAAAGCTAATCCTAGTTTAGGCAGCCCCTGGATCTACAATGCAATGTTGTTTACAAAATCCCGTGCGCTGATTGCTGTTGGAGTTACGTAGGAGAAACTGGCAGATGTTTTAAAACCCGAAGAAAGGAACATCAACGAAATCTTAAAAATTATACTAGAGGCTCGAACATTGCCAACCATGCTTGGCAAAACAATCATTCAATTGATTTTGATGGCGCTACCGTGATAGACAAAGGCAATTACCGTATTCGAAGAACACTAGAATCCTGGCATACTGCCAAAACTGTCGGCGCAGACAATAATTCCAAACCGCTACCAAGACAATACTCTATCTTATTGTAATTCTTATTTTGTCCGTTTTTGTCCATTTTTAGCTTTTTTACACTTCTATTGTATTCTTGTGTTTAATCTTTTCACACCCTCCCTTGCATATATTTCCAATCTTGCGCTTTCTTTTCTTTTTACATTCGTTAAAGGCTATAGTATAATAGCCGAAAGCTTATATTTCTCTTAAACTTTTTAAACCAGAGAACGCTTTTTACATTTTTAATATGTCTTATCCTGGTTACAGTTCAATTTTTAACTAAAGTAGTTGTTACGAATGAAAATGGCAATAAAATGTTTCATATACCTTGTAAACCATTTTCACCCTACATACGGATTATTTCAGACGAATAACCTGGTTTTAAAAAGAGGGCTGTTATATATTTGAACGGATAACTGGACTGAATTGACCCGTCCGTTTATCCGTATAATTTTGACGAATTACGAGAAAAGACAACTCGTCTTTCATCTGGTCTTCGGGAAGAATTACTCGTCGGACGATTTATTCCCCCCCCCCCTCTAGTATTAAACGGTCATTCGCTCGATCAGCTCACAAGCTTCGTTAACAGTGGAGGGTTGGTGATCTAGTAAGCAGTGCTGTGGACTTGTGGGCCGGAGGTTTGTCGTTCGAGCAGGAAGGGGTAAGGGAATATCTCCCTATATGAACTGTATAGTTACAACTGTATGTGTTGCCCCCAATGCTGTAGTTTTTGAGCCATTTCGGTCTGAAGTAGAGAGTATAAATGTTTTGGCCAGAGAATTTCTAGGAACAGTTATACATTAGGTTGTGACAGATCATCTTTTTTGGTCATAATATGGTTAGTTTGGTGGTCAATTGGTTACCGCATTGGGCTCTCGATCAGAGATTGATGGTTCTAGGGTTGGTCTCTTCCTCGTTCCTCGACTCTACATCGTGTCTCTTTAGTCAGGTGTATAAATGGATACCACTGAAAAAATACTGAGGTAACGCTGCGCTGGGCTAGCATCCCATCCGGGGGAGGGGGGAGGGAAGGATAGTGATAAACCTTATTGCTTTATGCTACAGAAACGCACATCCCCACCATAAAATTCTGAGAAGTCTGGAGTGCTCTTTTCCTTGCTTTGTGTCCTTTGGCTAGTCACTAACTTTACAATGTGTCCCTTGCACCCAGGCGTGAAGCTGGACACAATGTCGGGGTAAAATAAGAATTAACCCTTTCTCTCCCAACAGTGCTTAAAATGAAAATTCAAGACGAATCCCAAATTTCATTTTGTAAAAACACTGAAATATAAATAGTACCATGTGAAAGTACTGCTGACGAGGTTTCATTTGAATGGTCGCACCCCAGGACTTCATCCACAGACTCAAAAGTAAGAATCACCTCAATGTCTCCATAACTGACTCTGGGAGTAAAAGAGTTAAAATGCTGGGTGATAACTAGCGTCCCATTAGGGAAGGTGGCGAGGAGGGGAAGCAGAAGTATTGTTGACAATGTAGAGACTCCACCACATGTCGTACCTGAAATGTCGTAAAAATGAAGTTCTGGCCCTGAAATAGGTTGAAAACATGAAAAAAGTAGCGAAAAAGGGAATAAAAAGTAAATATCAAACAACGACAGTACAGACAAACATTTTAATGTTTAACCTAGAGATGTCACTGTAACTTTTGTTCACTTATATACGTACACCTACTGATCAATCTTTAACTTAAAAGTACTTAACAGAGTCTCAAAGGACTTGTGAGCTTTAGGGTTCCAGTCTAAAAATACAGGGTTCCTCGGAGCTTGAAGGATATAGAATCTGTATTTTTGTTTAGGGTCCAAGCGAGAAAAAAAGCCCTAAGTTCCGAGCTCCTGAGGTGTCCCAGTTTAGTACCCTGACGTCGGTTTATATGCGTCATACGCTGCTTTTTTGGTATTCTCACTGTGGCTTCTTTGTTATGATAAATTTTACTCAGCGTGTGCCCCCACAAAACAGGCCTAAGAATTAAAGAAAACAAAAATCGTGGGACTCTTAAGGTTCCATAGCACCACTCCAGGGCCCCAAGAAAATGGAAACGTTTGACCATGCTTCAGCAAGAAAGGCTTTTGGGTTTGGGCTCCTCAGGGTGACGAGATTTTCCCCTTTCCCCCTTCCCCCTTCCCCTTTCCCCCCTTCGCTTTCGCGTGCGTTCGCATGTTCTTTTCGCCCGACTATATCCCTGAGCGTAAAAACGGACGGCTTGTAGTCTAGACGATCAAATAGCTGGTTTAACAAACCACTTACTAGTAGTTACTACACTTTTCTGGTTTCATTCCATGTACAAATGGGGTGCAGTACCAAGGAAAGTCGTCTGCGTTTTTCGTAACACTAAAACCTTAATATAATGCTCCACGTTTTTAATGAAAACCTCTATTTAATGGCCCACATTTTTAAATGAAAACCTGTCTATAATGGTCCACATTTGTAGTGAAAACCTGTATATAATGGTCCACAGTTTTTAATGAAACCCTGTATATAGTGGTCCACAGTTCATAATGAAAACCTATATTTCATGGTCCACATTTTTTTAAGGAAAGCCTATATATAATGTTCCACATTTTAAATGGGAACCTGCATATTATGGTCCACATTTTGCAATGACATCCTATATGTAATGGTCCACATTTTTTAATATATCATGATCCACACTAGACCCCGTCACTGTTTTCCACATATTTCGTACGGTACTACCTTATTCTTACTAATTTTCGCGTTTGAAAAAAAATTACGAAAATTTATACTCGCGAAAAAAGAGCGCGCGAAAATTAAACGTGAAATTTAATACCATGTTATGACGGATTCCGCTCAACGTTCGAGCAATAAGTGCAAAAAATATTTACCAAAAAACTACTCATAGCACGGTAACATTTTAAATGCTATTTGCAACATCTCACTCTAGTTCACTTGCCCAAGTGACCCCGCGATGAAATTCTCAAGCATTCTCAAGAAAATTAATTTCAAATCTGGTAAACGTATGCTAAAAACGGGCGCCATTTTGTTTTGAACTGACATGAAGCGTCTTTTTAATTGAAATATTGATAACTTCAAATCCAATTTTCTCTCGCGGGGTCAGCTTGGGAGCAAAAGTAACAATAAGTTCTTCTTATCTGTTCTCAAAATGTGACAGTGCTGCAAGTATTTTTTGGTAACTTAATTTTTGCACTTACTGCTCGAACGTTGAGCGGAAATCGTCTTATATAAGAAAACAATACATGAATTTTAAATGTTGTGAGCTATTGGTAATCGTTCTGAATTAAAACTGTTACTTTCTGTCCTTGAAAATATTTCTTTCTGGTCTTGTTTTCGACTTGCAATCTTCCTACGATTCATTGTTTTTTCTGGCCGTTTTATTGATTGATTGACTGATTGATTGATTGATTGATTGATTGATTTATTGATTTATTTATTTGTAATTTCCGGGAGCTAGTACCTTCAAAGTGTAATTTCTTCTTATTCTCTTTGGTTCATTTGTGAAAATTCCCTGACTATTTTAAGAGAACTTGATTAAACGTCGAGAAATTTCAACATCGGGTGACCTTTTCCTTATTCTCATGATGTGTATGTATGTATATTTGATAAAGTAGTGATATTGTTAGGAGAAATTAGATGCTTGTCACTATTAGGGCTTAAGGGCTAAACCTGTTTAGAGTCCTCTACTCATCCCGTATCTGCTCGTCCCGTTCCTGTCCGTCTTGTCTGTAGTTCTCCCGCAGGTGCTCTTGCCGTATCTGCTCATCCCGTCCGTAATCGTCCTCACCCTGACCGTCTGGTCCGTTCTCGCCAAGTGGCCGCCCATTTCGTGCGTTTTCCTCTCGCTCTTCATGTTCGTTATGCTCCCGTGCGTACCGCGGGTTCTCGCCATGTTCCCGGCCATCTCTTTCCTGCTCGTCCCGTTGGTGGTTCTTACCTCGCTGAAGCCACACAAACACAGAAACCACAGAAAGAAACATAAAAAAGTCATAACTGATCTCCAGAAGCATTACACGTATTAATTTCTGTTCAAGAAGGAAGCGATATTCTTCGGTTTCGTTGCACATCATTTCCACTTCGTTTTGAAGCGATGCTAGCTTCCGGACAGTCACAGTGAGAGATACGTAGCCGGCAAAGCTTGATACACTTGCTACCGACGACGCTACGGCTCCAGGAATATTTCCAATCAAAGCCGATGGCACAAGGGCAGCTAATGAGCCGACTGTGAGGGCAGCAGCCCATCTTCTCCCGCTTAAGCCTTTCTTGGTGTCGTTGTGGATGACTCGGACCAAATGTTTGAGTTCTGCATGATAGTGACTTAACTTTACAGTCACGTCCGCAGTAACCTTTCTCAAAGCCGGGGTACTAAGATATTCCCACTGTGGCAAAAGCTCGTCATGTATCAGAGCTATGACTGGTTGTAGCTCCATTTGCAGCCATTCGAACTCTTTCTTGTGCATCTTGTAGTCCATGTCCAAGCTCATTGCACGGTCGCACAAGTCTATAGCTCTGTACAGCAAATACACCGACACAAAACAAAGGCCTTCGCTTCCTCTAGCACTTGCAAGTGCTTTTCTTCCCAGATTTGGTACCTCACGGATGACGTCTTTCACTTCTTCTGGAAGCATTTTCTGAATTGCCTTCCAGTCTGCTGTTTTGTATAACCGGTGGAGTTCCTTTGCGCAGTTGATGATGTTCCTCAGGAGTTTATGATCTATCGTAATGCTCTCGGACATCCTGTTCTTAACATAAATGGCAGCCTCCACGCAGGGTTGCACTGAGATTTCTTGAGTTGAGAAAACCAGCGAGGAAGCCAAGGAAACAACCACAATAAATTGGAGAGGAAAGCGGAAGTACTTCCGGTCTTGTGGAAACATGTCGGAGATGAAAGGAGGTCTCTCTTTTTCAGATAGAAAACGAATTGTCCAATCTTTAATCTGATCGATCAGACCCTGGGTATCTGTTGCCTTGTAAATAGGAATTCAAATTGAAGTACCAACGGGATCTGCTGTGCAGAAAGTGACGTGTCTTTACTGCTTGCTTTCGAGTTATAAACTGGGTCAAATATTAGTGTGTCCACTTGTGGCGTTTATATTTCGCCAGTGTCACGCGTTCTCAAGTAACACTCGTTTCAAACCAAATTCGGGCCCTGCTCTGCCTACGCACTTGACTTTTGACTGCCACGCAATCACGTTATCACCAGCTGCTCGCCATCATTTGCGGGCCTATTGGTCAAGTGGGTGGTTCTCGGAGTTTGGTGGGTAGTTTTCAATTTTGTAGGTATTTGCTGCCCAAAGGTTATGACTCTTTTCGCTGCTTTGCTCCGAAAAGGTCGACATTTTGACCATTTTGTTCTGAAATTGGGGTATTTTGAACACTGGTGGGATAAAGGGTATAAGGTTTGCCGCTTTGGCCAGGCAAAAGGAATGATTTCTGAGGTTAAGCTAATAATAGAGTACAAAACATGTATTTGGCCTGAAATAGTGCTAGGGCTTCGAGCCCAGGGTTGCGCATCCCCGCATACTCGGGTTTCAACAGAGCTCTCTTTCCTTATGCTGTGACCTTAGGCAAAACAATCTGCAGGTCCTCTCAGGATCCTGGTGAGCAGCACTCTTGGAAAAAAGCCCTTAGTATTTGCTGGTGGAGGGAGGAGGGTAATCCTCTATCCCGGGGGGGGGGTACTCCCTTATATACGCTATATAGGTATGTGCCGCCCAATAGGGTAGGGTTTTTGAGGTGCTCAGTCCTTAAATAGGGTATCCTTTTTGGTATTTTTTGGTATTGTGATCCTTAGTTGTCCCTTAGATAGGGTCACTAAATTTTAGTACCCACCTCAACGCGCAAAACGAAAAAGATATGGTCTGTTAAAACTGTACTACACGCCCGAATACACGTTATAAAGTTTAACAAAGCGATTTTAAACGTCCATGTACAGCGGAAAAGAAATAAAACGACCATCAGTTACACAATTATGAATTATCTTGTTTCCCTTAAATAGGGTGCTATTTCTTGGTTTTGGGCCTTTAAAAGGGTATCAATTCTCGATTTTCTACCCTTAAATAGGGTCAGGGTTTGAGAACCTTGGCGGCACACACCTATCCTAAACTGACGGGGGTACCCCCCCCCCCCGGGTCCTCTATTGGCTCACAGACCATCCAGGGAAAGTGCAATATATCACGAAAGATGTGATAGCTTTGATAGGAAATTGACAGAACCAGTTTTCAGTGTAAAGCTGGTTGCACGAGAGTGACGAGCACGTTTCTTTGACAAGTTTGGTTGTTCGTGTATATCGCAAGTGACAAGCTTCTTGGACAAGTTTTCTTTGGTGGCTGCAACGCGGCCTTTTGCAAACGAGCGAGGTTTCCTTGACAAATTTCCTTGTCTAGATGTTTCGTACACAAGAGAAAACACAACTAATTAAGTAAAAAATTGTCAAAGAATACTTGCTCGTATGCAACCAGCTTAATCAACAATCAGGAGACAACAACAAAATGAAGAACAACAATTCATTATATTATAAGAAGTAAGGCTTACAAAAAAGTACAAACAACACAGTTTTTAATGTCTAACTCGGCGATAAAGGTGTAGTTTGTATGCACTTATATTCACGTACACTTGACCGTCATTGTTTATCTTAACAGTACTTAGAAGGGTCTCAAATGGCCTAAGAGTTTCAGGTTTCCGGCCCGAAAACACAGGACTCGGGCGCCGTAGATTTCCCGTCCCTGACGTAGATTTGTAAGCGTTACGCACTACTAAGTACTAGACGAAGGCTTGACTTTCTTCCGCACTATGCTACACTACCCCCGTACAGTTCCTGACTAGAACGCCAAAAAAGAATCTAGAACCTTGTTGTTAAACTAAGTTGCTCTTTTCACGTATTCTTGACAACAGTATTTTATTCTCTCACTGTCATGTTCAAACCTTGAGTCCTACACTGAGTGTAATCAGTACGTTCCTATGGTACTATTTATTATGCTGTACAAGGTGGTTCTAACTTTTGAGTTTGTGGATGAAATCCGAAGATGTGACATATGTTTTCCTGTAGTAATGCTCATTATGCTGTACAAGGTGTTTTTTTTTGAGCCTGTGAATGAAATCCTAAAGTGTGACCATTCAAATGAAAGCTACAGAGCAGTACTTTCCAGTAGTATTGTTTATTATACAGTACAACTCGATTTGTAATTTCTAAGTTTTGATTCTGTAGATCAAATCCTAAAAGTGTGACCATTCAAATGAAAGCTACTGAGCAGTACTTTCCTGTGGTGCTCGTAATTATGTGGTACAAAGTTCTTGCAATTTGTGAGTCTGCTGAAGTTTGCACCGAACGTTTCGTGCCGACACACTTCGTTTTGAAAGATTGACTGCTTGTCCAAGCTTCTTTTCGGGCCACAACACCCTCAAATAACGCAATGAACCAATCAAAACACAAAGCATAAACATGCGATCGCTGCAAAACGCGAGAAATGGGCAATAACCCAAATTAATACAGTGCCTTTTTTACATCTCACAACACTTGTTCTAAAACGTTGCGAAAGTTGTCTTTTTCAGGTAGATCTTCGCGAACGCAAAGGGAACAAAATCCTTAACTTTAATTGATGAGTCGACGAAAGAAAATTGGTTGAAAGCAATACCGACTTTTCTCTATACTTTTTAAAATTAGATCCTACACCTAAACATTCAAATCTGGCCTGCTGTGCAATCTATATTAGCTGAGGTCAGCATATATATTCCCGTTACTATTGCATACAGCGTGGCCGTAGCCTTGCTAGACGATCAGGCACCTATATAAAATCTGCCTACTTGATGTTACTGAATGCACTCGTCCCGTTATTCTTGGTTCCTACGCAAAAGCCACACAAGCAGTAAAATGAAAGAAAGCAAGATACACAAGTCAAAACTAGAGAGAGGCATTTCGTCAGTTCGATGTATGAATATGCGTTCAAGAAGGAAGCGATACTTGTGGGTTTCAATGCACATCATCTCCACGTCCTTCTGAAGCCGTTCTAGCTCCATGATCGTCATAGTGAAAGATTCGTAGTTGGCAAGGTTCGATACAGCAGCTACACCCGACATTATGGTTCCAGGAATATTTCCAACTATAGCCGATGGCACAAAGACAGCAGCTGAGGCGACTGCGTAGGCAGCAGACCATCTTCTCGCGCTCAAACCTTTCTTGATGTCGTTGTGAATGCCTCGAATCAACTGTTTGAGTTCTGCGTGACAGTGCGTTAACTTTTCAAAAACTGCTATTGTAATCTTTCGCAAAGCCGCGATACTAAGGTGTTCCCACTTTGGCAAAAGCTCGTTATGTATCACATCTATGACTGATTGTAGCTCCGATTCCAGCCATTCGAACTCTTTCTGATGCATCTTGTAGTCCATGTCCAAGCTCACTGCACGGTCGTACAGGTCCACAGCTTGGTACAGCAAATACACCGATACAAAACACAGGACTTCGCTTCCTTTGGCACTGGCAAGTGCTTTTTCCCCCAAATTTGGTACCTCACGGATGACGTCTTTCACTTCTTGTGGAATCATTTTCTGAATTGCCTTCCAGTCGGTTGTTTTGTATAACCGTGGTAGTTCCTTTACGCAGTCGATGATGTTTCTTAAGAGTTTCGTATCTATCGTAATGCTCACGGTCATCCTGCTCTTTGCATAACTCGCAGCATCCGCACAGCCTTTTGGCACACTGACTGCTTGAGTTGGGTAAACCAGCAAGGTAGTCAAGACCACAGCTACGATCAATTGGAAGGGAAAGCGGAAGTACTTCCGGTCTTGCGGAAACATGTCACGGATGAAAAGAAGTCTCTTTTTTAAATAGATTTTGCGTTGTCCAGACGTTAGTTTGATCAGGTATCTGCCAGGAGGGCCCAGGTATCTCAATATTGCCGTGTAAAGAGGAATTCAAACTGAACTGCAAACAGAAGCTGTTGTGCGGAAGAATGACGTGTGTTTATAGCTTGTTGTCGTGTGGGTCGAATATAAGTGTTCTCGTGTCTAGTCTGCCGTTTCATATTCCTGTCACGCGGCATATCCTAAAAGCTGGACTGGACCCTGGACTCTGAACTCTGGAGTCTGGACTCTGGACTTTTCCCTCTTAAAACTTTATCCCCCCCGAAAAAACTTCTATATCTCCCCCCCAAAAAACGTCCCTCCCCCCAAAAAAAATTCCCTCCCCCAAATAAAAAATTCAACTAAATCGGATTTTTTTTCCTAATAAACAAGTTAGAAGTGTGCGAGTTTTCAAACACACAACTTTATTCCCCCCACCCACCTCCCCGAAAAAACCTTTATGTCTCCCCCTAAAAACTGCCCCCTCTCAAAAAATCCCCCTCCCCTCCCCCAAATTAAAAAATACAACTACATCGGATTTCTGATTGAAAGCGATTGAACAAACACTTGTCGTCTCAATGTTCTTGCACAAATCGGCATTCAAATCACGAACGCCATCGAACGACCCGACCCCAATCCTTAAAAAAAAGTATTTGGCATGCGAACGTGATTGCATTACACAATAAGCAAAGATCAGATAAAATTCTCTATTCATCGATGCGACGTGTGCAAGCTCTTATCAGCTACCAGTGACAATGTTGTTTACCTAAGGTGTTACATTTATTCTTGTTTTCAGTCAAGCATAAAGTATTGTGTGCTTGAAATAAATTGCATTTTTTTAGAACGTTACTAGTTCGATGGTCATACTAAAGCTTGTTAATTGCAGCCGCTCAGAGGCTCTTTCCGCCCCCAGATAGGTTCTATTCACCGACATGTGCAAGGCCTTGCGTAGTTTTATCAACTAATCTGATAACAAGCTTTTGACGTGCGCGCGCGGTGTCCGTGTTCTTTGACTCATTAACAAAAGATTTTTAAAAAGCATAAGCGTAATTAACTGTCCAGACAGAGACTTTGGTGTCTCAGTTGGCCAAGTTTAGGTGCTGTGATTTCAATTATTTATTAGCAAAAAGAAAAAAAAAAAGACCTTTTCTGCAGGCCAAATAAAATTTTTTGGGAAGGGGCAGTTTTTAGGGGAAGACGGTTTTTTCGGGGAGGTGGCGGGGGGAATAAAGTTGTTTGTTTGAAAACTCGCACACTTCTAGCTTGTTTCTTAGGAAAAAAATCCGATGTAGTTGAATTTTGTATTTGGGGGAGGGAAATTTGTTTTTTTTTTGGGGGGGGGAAGGTTTTTTGGGGGGAGATATAGAGATTTTTTCGGGGGGGATAAAGTTTTGGGAGGTGGCAGTTTTTAGGGGGAGACATAAAGGTTTTTCGGGGAGGTGGGTGGGGGAATAAAGTTGTTTGTTTGAAAACTCGCACACTTCTTACTTGTTTATTAGGGAAAAAATCCGATTTAGTTGAATTTTTTATTTGGGGGAGGGAATTTTTTTTTGGGGGGGGGGGAAGTTTTTTTGGGGGAGATATAGAGGTTTTTTTGGGGGAGTGGGTAAAGTTTTAAGAGGGAAAAGTCCAGAGTCCAGAGTCCAGGGTCCAGAGTCCAGGGTCCAGGGTCCAGGGTCCAGTCCAGCTTTTAGGATATGCCCTCTCACGCGTTCTCGAGAAAGACGGCTGTTCGTGATCGCTCTTTCTTTCTTTCTTTCTCTCTTTCTTTCTTTCTTTCTTTCTTTCTTTCTTTCTTTCTTTTTTGTCTGAAATATGAACTCAATCAGTCGGTCTTTTTCACTGTTTAACGTTAACCGTGACCTGCTAAAGTCGAGAGCTGTGATTCGGGGGCACCCAACGAGCAAATTTAACCAAAATACTTGAAAGTCTTTTTCCGTTTTCCCAGATTGTTTTAGGGGCTTTTAAAGGGATATTTGTGTAAGCTAACACAGATTGATCTATTCGAATTCTTTAGCCACAGAATGTTTTAGTGAGCGGAATCTTATGTCCCGAATTGCCATGCTGCTGTTGGCAAGGAAGCCCATTTATTACCCAAAACAATGTCTTTTTGCTCCCCCGAAAACAAACGAAACAAGAAAACCTGTGTTTTATCAAAGACGGGCCCTTACAAGCTGGAGTTATACAGTTGTTCTAAACGCCCGGGGATAAAGCAGGGGCACCCAACGAGAAACGTTTAGCAAAATACTTGAGATATCATTTGTAGCTTTCTTAGATTGTTTCAGAGCTTTTTAAAGGCATATTTGTGTAAGCTAATACAGATTGGTCTATTCGGCGTTCTTAGCTGAAAATTTAGGCCACAGAAAATGTTAGGAAACAGAATCCTATCCGCCGAATTTCCGAGCTGCCGATGCCTCTCCGAAAATGCTAGCTGACCTTTTTTGGACTCTCAACGACATATTTGTCCCTATGAAGACACCAGGAACTAATGAGTTCTCTTGTTACGAAAGTCCGAGGTGATGTTTCGCCAAAGAAAATTCTCTAGCTTTCACCGCAACTGAATCCGAATATCTCAGGCAATTTTAGGCCTTCCGAACAGATATTTCCCGAAACGAACCGTTGGGTGCCCCTGATAAAGGTTCTCTTGAAAAAGAAGTCTTTACATTTTGTTCAAGACTATTTTTTTTTTCACCGCTTAATGTTTTGATTCGACAAAATTAACCCAATGTAGATTCCAGCATTTTTTTTCCCTCTTTATATGAGCTAGAATCAAATGCATGAATTGGCATATCATTCTGTGTTAGTATAATGACAAATGTTTCAATTTCACGGTCGGCGTAACAAAATAAACTCAGAGTTATACGTGTAATTTACTTTCCTGTTTTATCCAGGAAAGGCTACAAAAAGCCTCAGGGACTCCAAAGCCCGAAATACAGTCGGACCTCCTTATGCGACCACCTCTCGTAAGTGACCACCTCCCGTCAGCGACCACTTTTCCAAAAACCCAAACAATTTTTGAAATTATTATAGCTGGAACCTCTCGGAGGCGTCCACCTCTTGTAAGCAGCCACTTTTTGGGCTGACATTTTGAACTTTTCTATTGTTTTTAACCTCCGGTAAGCGACCACTGACTTGCTATATAATCCCATCTCGCTGGGTTCAGACTGAACAGACTCGGTGAACAGAATAGCGGCATACAACCTTAATCTGACTGATTTGTTAATGTATTGTACTTGTGATCCTCGTTCTCCGCTAAAGATACTACACTTCATTTTGGGTTATATGCTTATTTGTGCATGGATTAAAGCAAATTCACCTCGGATCAAAATGAAAATTTTGACCTCCAGGACCTTCTGTGGTCTGATCTCTCGTATGCGACCACCTCCTGTAAGCGACCACTTTATAGGCTTGACATTTTGGGTGGTCGCTTACGGGAGGTTCAACTGTATATGCCTCATTTGTCGTTGCCGATATTCGCATCCTTTCTGCGCATAATTTTTTGCGTGATTAGCGCGCGCACGTTCGGAACTGGTATGTTTGCTTTGAAAACTGAGCTGTTCAGAGAAGTAAATGGTCGTTTTCTCCGAAACGAGGACGGTGACCTCCCTTTTTTTAATGCATACATTTAAATGGCATACGGTTAACTACCATATATCGCGATTTTAAGAAAAGTTAAAAGCTCTGCTTTGAGATATTTTTATTTCAATGTCGAAGAGAACACGTCTTTAGGTACAGCAGCGTGTGGGCACGGAGCAAATTCTTTAATTTATTTCATAATCTCACCTCTAGTTAATTCCTGTTTAACTAAAATAGTACACAGTGGAAGAGGAATGTCTGTTTTGTTGAACTTCTCCAATATTTCAATGCAAGCAATGACGTTTCAAAGAAATTATAGTTCTCATTTCTGATTACTAGGGTTTCTCAGGAAAACCTTGCGAGTTGTGTAGTAATGGCTATCCATGTTGTGCAAAAACAGCACGGTGACCCATATTTTTTATTGCATTTTTGAAATGTTCAAAACGTGATTACGAATTGGACCAAGTCTTAGAGGATTTTAAATATTCTATTCCTTCTTTTTCGATGGAATCACCTTGAGCCTTCTCCTAGAGGAATATAGCTGTCCAGTCCATTTGAATCGGGTCTTCTAGAGCTTTCCCGTTTGTTTTCACCTTTTAAATGGCGTATTTTGATCCTATTAATGTCCAAACCCACTTGAAAATTGTTGCGTACAGCAATCGGTCGGGCCACCATTTTTCAAAACATGTAATAAATTATTTTGATCGACTGAAAAACTCTTTCTAGTGTCCCCTGTAACCAGTCCCGAATGAAAGCCCGTGGAGGCATTGCAATAACCTACAATCTTCGCCAATTTGTTGGGAAGGTCGTCTCATTTTATCCTTACCATGCTTTTGTTTTCCTTCCATCCCCCCTTTTCAATGTTGGATTTCAACTGACTTTTCCTCTGCAGTATTGCCTGTCAAACTTTCAACATTAAAATGGGAGGAGTGGGGGGGAGGGGGAACGGCGAATAGAGACAGAGACTAATTTATGATGGAATATTTAGACACGATGAATAAAACCTTACTAAAATTCTGTTCATGGTCAAACCTTCCCAACAACTTCTGACGAACGTTGTAGTCATGTCCCCAAGAAAACGAACGTCAAAACACAATCCCTCTCCCGTCCCTAACCCTATTAGGATATCATTAAGCAATCAATCACTCATCGTGACCTTGAACAACCTACTGTGACCAGAATCGTGTAGAAGTATAAGACGGTGCCCTACCGGCCCGTCTTAAATTAATTTTTATATGGTATGAAAGGTGGATGTAAAGTTCACCAAAGGAAAGGGTCAGAAAAGTCTAGTTTTTGTTCGCAATTAAAACCCGAATTTCTAAGGCAGTAGATGTCTTCCGAACAGAAGTTCAACCGAAACGATCCGTTGGGTACCTCTGCGATTTTCCGTTGTATGCGTAATTATCCGTGAAGTGAGAATTCAGTTTTCAATTGATTGTAAATTGTGATTTTGCAGCTGGCACATCATGGGAACGATCCTGTACTGCATGTATCTGACATGAAATGGCTTGTGAGACGTGGTTACATATCATACGCGGATGAAGACAAAAAACTCTTACTGGATATACCACTGAAGAATCTTAAAGAAGTAACGAACCTTGGTCCTAAACCCTCTCACTGTCGTGCACTTGTCCATGGGTAGAGGCTGTCTGAGACGCCTTCACAATTTGACGTCCGATCTCTTTCTCGTGGTTGCGTGTACGTAGGGGCTTAGTGCGTGATATTATCATCGTTATCATCATCGTGATAACGATGCGTGATATTATCACCGTTGTCATCATCATCTAACTTTTGTTTTAACAGTTACTTATTTACTCATTTACACAATGATTTAAAACATACACTAACGAATCTAGTCATGTTACCATGAGTAACTAACATATACAGAATAAGTGGCCGTGCTTGAGTGGCCCCGAATTCTGTATATTACTTACACGAAGGCCCCTAAATGTTCTTGTTTATCTACCATATATCCTCGCAATATCAGTCATTTTAGACGAGTAAATCAAATGAAGAATTTATGAATTGGGTCGAAATCTATATGTGATCTACAGATCCACACTAAACGTTCAGTTCTTTTGTATTTTCTTTATGAATTATTAATAAATGTTGTAATTCTTCATGTCATGGGTAGCTTTCCAAAGGAAGCAACTGTTCCAATTTTATTAGAAACTCAACAGTTACAAAGTTTTTGCTGGTCCAGCGAAACTGCGAAACTCATCGCATGAAGTTGTCAAGGGGACGTTCCATTCTCTGTCCGCACCCCCCTCCCCTCCGCTAAGGATGGCCTGTTTTTGCTCAGGGGGGTTGGGATTTTTTCTTCAAAGGCGCCGCCAAAATTTTTTAGGCCTCGGTTTTTTTTTTCAAAGGAGACGCGAAAAAATGAATCCTTCGGGTTTTTTTTCTTCAAAGAGTGCCGATGAAAAATTCTTGCCATCCTTGACGGGGGAAGGGGGGGGGGGGACGAAAAAATGGAACTTCCCAAGGAGGAGTCAGACGTACAAACCGTACACTTCAGCGCACGTTTTTTGCTTTCAATTGAACGCCTCACTGCAGCCAGTTAAGTCCTCAACAAACCACACTTGAAACTCCTGGTCAGCTGACACGTTGCGCGGTGTAGTAAAATTGTCAAACCTAAGCTCGTCAGATTCAGTGTTAGCCCACGGCAGGTTATAGTAGGGGTTTATGTTGCAGTCCCATCCTCCCTTCAGATATTGCCGTTTGGAAAGAATAGGCTTTCTGTTTGAATCTGTGATCCGTGTCCCCATGGTGTGAGTGTACCCTGGCCAGTTGCAACCCCACCTGGAAAAGTAGTCAGTGTTTCCAAACTCACCAAAGCCACAGTTTACGTGGCCACGCAGGCACAGTCGAAGCTCTCCTTGCGACCACTCTCGTAGGCGACCAGCTCTAGTTACGACCACCATTGTGAAGCCCCGTTTGAATTGTCACTTAAACTCTCTAATTTAAAGCTCTCTTAAGTGACCACTCCCGTAAGCGACCGCGACCACTTTTGTGAATTACCAGCTGGTCTTTTCCTTTGTTTTTTAAGTTCTCGTAAGCGATCACTCAGTCAACACTTTAATAAAAGCATACATTCTTGATCAAATTTAGAGTAACACAAAACATAAGCGCTAATGGTTCGTTGACCTGAACATACGCGAACCTCTTTTGTGGTAGCAATAAAAAACTATTTAATATTGTTAATACAATACTATCGGTAACCAACACCATGTTCCAAGCTTTCTGCTAAAAGCTCTAGTAAGCGACCACCCTCTATTGTTTTATTACACGGTGGTCGCTTACGAGAAAGGGCTCTTGTAAGCGAGCTCTAGTTGCGACCACTTTTCTGAATTCCAGAGGTGGTCGCTTACGAGAGCTTTGACTGTATGTTAATTTAAAGGTGATGGTGCGACCCGGGATGGGTATGGTGAAGGCACCATACTTATTACCTCTGGCAGCCAAGCATACGCCTGAAGAAGGATTCATCTGAATCCATTTTTCTGCAATTAAATCACAGGCGGAAGTTCATGTAGTTAGACTCTTCGGATCATTCCACGTTTCTGGGAAACTCCCCACCTACCGCTCCCCTATCCCAACATGATCAAACTCTTCGACAGCTTCCAGAAGACATCATCTTTTTGATAACTGAAAAATCACTCGACCCTCTCACTGACTATTATTTATCTTCTATGTATGAGAGGAAGACAAGTCGAGGGAACATAACCTCGCATACCCGAGTATTTTGATTGTTATAATAAAACCTAATCTCGATCTTTTTGCATCTGTAGTTTAAGACGCATTTCAAACAAAAATGGGTCTGAAGCCGTAAAAAAATTGGTCTGCACCCGTAAAACCCATTCCCGCCCAACGTCAATCTCGTACCAGCTGAAGACTCCTCAGCCTTTTTGGTCAGCGGGTGGTCGCTGGGAGAGACTCGGGGGTGATGGAAAAAAACATTGAATTTTTTTTCATTGACTGTTTACTGACTGTTCACTATCTATTTTGCAGTCATTTACCATTGCCCTATCTCGAACTCGTTATCTCGAATCCCTCGCCACTTTCAGTGGCCTAAATTACGCTCCGTATCTCAAACTGCGGTAACTATGATGTAGGGACTGTACTGGGCAGTAGAAAACAACGTTACGCAGTTGAAACATGTATGATAAAATTTGTCTTTCATAAAATGAGAGAAAGACTTGATCCTTTTAAAATTGGTGACTTCTACCACTAAACCTCCACTTCGGTGAATTACTGTTTTAAGAATATACGACTTTGTTTTCGTAAAACCAATATGGTACATGTTATTACCACATTCGCAACGTTTTCCAGTGTATCCAGCCTGACATCTGCAAGCATATCCATGAACCTGGTCAATGCACGTGCCAACATTAAAACAGGGATTGCTGAAACACTCGTTGATATCCAAAGGGAATAATTTGCCATAGAATGAACATAGAATGATAGAACGAAGGGAGACAAGTTTTCATAAATAGAAAAATAAATGGCTACAAAAAACTTAACTTGTTCCCAATATAGCGGCGCTCTCATTGGTTTGATGGTGAACATTAAAACGTAGCAAGAACGTCAGTGACCCACTCGACCTCTTTTGGAATACGATTACCGATGCTTTCACATTTTGTTACCATCTCCCTGCCTAGTTCCCAGGTGCGTTCTAGCTGATTTCGGATCGAGCACGAATTGACTGAGCGCAAGGAAGCATGGGACTTTGCGCCAATGCTAAACCTTCCCATATTCCATTGCACGAGCTACTCATCCGCCTCTTCTTTCTGCTTTTTCCCGACACATTTGAGACGCCTGGGTACGAGGCAGACCATCTCCGCATTTTAAATTCGATTTTCAGACGACTTTACTGCCTTATATTGACGGTCTTCTTGGAAGAAATTAAAATAAATTCCATATAATGCGAAAGAGCTCAATATGTAAGGAAATAAAATACTTTTTTTCTCTACGTCGTCATTATAAAAATCGTAGTATGGTCGCCTCAAGGTCGAATTTAGTTTGGTGTTGCAATTAGTGCTTTTCTTGTTTGAAAAACGGCAGGAAAAGAAAAATTAACTGCTGATTTTTTAGGTATGAGTATGCGAGAATACTTGTAGTTTGGCAGCGAAATATTTGATTTCGAAATCTCTCCACCGCCCTTATTCGAAGAGAAAGCCGGTCTGTTGAATGAATGAATGAATGAATGAATGAATAACCTTTATTTAAACACGATAGAAAGTTAAAGCACAATGCTTGTGGGGTCGTGTATTAACTAAATATTACTAACTACTGACCTGTTCCGCAATGATCTCCAGTAAAACCTGGTTTGCAGATACACTGGTATTCGCCTGTATCGTAAATCGGTCGACAGGTGGCATCGTTTTTGCAAGGGCTATTTATACAAGGTCTCTGGGGGGGGGAAGCATGTCAGTATACAATTAAGAGGTGACGAAAATAATATTTCTCTTTACATTATCAATACTTGTTCAAACATTCAAGTGATAAGAATAAAGAAAGTGATGACCAAGGATAAGATGTCTTGACATTTAGACAAACTCTCCGTACTAGTTCCATAAGAAATCTATGGAGAACAGTAAGGAGAATATGCATTTTTATATTAAGGCTTTAAGGGTTAATCTTGTCCCAGTTTCGTGTCTTTAGTTATATTGAACCCTTTGCCCTTTTTCAGCGCAAGTGTATATGTTCCTAACGGACACTTACTTTGCTACCAGTTTGAATCAGTGGCAGTGAATCTTGTGTTGAGCACTCGCTTGGCTTCACGAAAGGTACGAGACTCTACTAGGGAAAAGCTTCTTTATTGCTTCTGCTGATACTGACCAACTACTAGCTACAATCAAGCTCCTTTTATGCTGTGCTGTAAAAATGTTTGCGACCCTAACTAGACGAAGACCAGATGGTGCCAGAAGAAGATAAAGTTGAGAGAATTCAAAAGAAGAACAGCTGAGACCAAGGAGGCCAATCCAGTACGAGAAAACCTTAAGTGTTTGCGAAGAAATTGTCCTTGAACTCAATGTTCAAGGAGGCCTTGGGAAAGCTGTCTACAGCACGCCCTTAGTTACGTAGACAAACAGGAAAACTTTTAGGAGGGAAGGCATTGCAATTAGATCAACAATTACACTACCAAAATTAATCCAAGCCTAGAAAAACAACTAAATCAATTCCCTAAAATTAGCTTCACAACACTTAGAAAGAACTACAATCTTTGTGTATTCAGTGTTTTCAAAATGTTGTCTTAAACGTATTTGTCCAAGCCAGCTTTAATCAGTATTAATTAGTTTGCATGTTACCATCCTTGCAGTTTATATTTAGCTTCACAACTGTTATTTACTTATTTTTGACATGATACGCGAAAAAAAAATTCAAAAAAGAACTGCTTTGAGCAAGTAGGTTTATGCTTCTTTTATACTTACCTTGATGCTGTAATGGTCAAATCTTTCGTCGCCAACTAAGCTCTCCGCATTGCTAAACTTGTCCGTGTTTAACAGGTCGCAAGAATGCTTTCTGTCAAGTGCAGCAGCGATATTTACCGGGAAATACTCTTTGTTGTTAATGCACTCGAAAGTGCATTGCCGATGGTTTGAGGCCATCAATGTTGCCAGAACAGAGGCATTCAAACGGACGGAAGGATGTTTTACGAAGATGGCGTAATAAACACGGTTGTTTTCGTCTCCTTTGTAGTCCTGAGCATTGCCGGCTTGATGTGTAGACGCCCAGCATTATGGGTAGCATCAAGAACAACCAGGATTTGTTACTTTCCATCTGTAAACAACAAAAGAAACAAGAACGAAATGATGCGACAAACCTGTGGCCCTCGGACTCCAGATCGAATTGTAATTTGGAAATGTTCGTTTTGAGGAGGGAGTACCCGGAGAAAAAACCCTTGGAGCAAGGACTAGAACCAACAACAACCTCAACCCACATATGTACCGTCTCCGGAAATCGAACCGGGGCCACATTGGTGGGAGGCGAGTGCTCTCACCACTGCGCCATCCCCGCTCCCCAATGCGATAACAAATGAGCAAAATATGATCCTAAAAATAGCTACCAACTGCTTTAAGTCTGTTGTGGTTCTCCGATTGTGAATATACGTGATGAATACTTGAAAGAATAAGCAGAGACGGTTTTGGAACAGCTAATATAAAAAGGCAGAGAATAAGAGGTAGAACGTAAAGAAAATATCTATTTTGTGGTAAGACAACTGCCATTTTTTGCTATTTTGCAGACATATGGCTTCCGCCAAATAGGCGGATCCTTGCTGACGTCATTGTTAATTTCACATCTTGAAAATTGAAATTCATCCGATAAACAAACAAAGATTATAACTAGAAAGAGCATGTAACATTTAGTTAATATACAAAGTTTGAAAGAAAAAGGATGGAAACCGGTTTCAAATGATGCTTTCAAAATTTACAACATTTACAGACGTTGATATGGCTGGGTGGCAACTCTTGCCACCCAGCCATACAGTCTGTAAATTTGACTTTTTTCAATAAGGAATATCTCCTTCAAATTTCAACATTCTCCTCTCATATTTGCTAATTTCACTAATTGTGCCAGTCTCTTTCAATTTGTCGTGTTTTCATTTGCCAAGCTAGCTATAAAATTGACGAGAATTTATGATAATACTTAGACCAAAGATTGCCGACATAAACAAGGATCCGCCTATATGCATTAAAAAAATGAAGTTGAAATTTTAAGGGCTGGTCAACCACATCATAAATAGAGAGGGGCGCAGTTTAATGCTTTGAATGAGCAGGTCTCCACAAGGCAATTTTGCCGGCAAAAATTCATCTACGGTACACCAAGTATTAACTTGGTTAAGTGCACCAGGGTTAAAGGGTACGACGAATTTGTTCTTGCTCCATTCATCACACAAGCGACTTGCTTCTAAAAGGCGTCCTTTACGTGGTCAACTCCCCAGTAACTTCAACTATGCTTCTTGCACCGATAAATTAATTTTCCACGCTATGAGAACTGTACAACAGTGCTGATTGTTTCTCCTACCTTCTTATCTGGTGTTTCGAGGCACTCCTTGTCCAAGGACAAATTGTTATTCTGGAGATAAGTCGAAACACCTTTTACAAGTCCTGCAGGTGGTTGAAATTGATATGGCACCATTGTTTATCTACATGAAAAAGGCAAATAGTTAATGAGGCGCCGCTGGGGCAATTAAGTGCTCATGATAAGTAGATGAATAGTTTATTTAGAAAAAAACACACACACACAAACAAAGACAAAACGAAAAGGGAGAGAAGAATTCAAACGAAATTTTAATTTTGTAAGGATGTAGCAAACAGCATGGGAATACGAGAATATGATGAAGAGAATGATCATCAACGATGAAATGTCGATGTTTATACAAATTCTCCCAACTAGTACCATGATAAATTTATGGAGGCCTGTGAGAGAACATTCATGTTTATATTGTGGCTTAAAGGGTTAAGGGAAGAACACATTTTTTGTCCCCCCACCGTACGTAGCAATGCACATGCGGCAACATTGAAAACTTGTTCAGTTTGTCCCCTCGATCTGACAAACGCATTCACACCAGTTTTATTAAATTTTTGCAGCCTGTCATGGGGACAAGATTCTGTCGCAGCGATAAGCATTTTTCGTTAAAAGGGATATATCACAAGAAGTAATTGTCGGAAGCCTTTCATCATCGTTTCTTTATCGGGTGAATTCCCACTGCTGTATAATTTTTAGACAATGTATGAACGTCAACTTTTTCCTTTTAAGTCAGATACAGTTGCGTCCATGCTCACGTAAAAATTACTCGACAGCGGAAAACCAACTTCCACTGTCGCGTAAAGTTGACCTAAATTTACCTGGCCTGCTGTGCATTAATAAAATTAGAGAAAGTTTATGACAGGCATGTGAAAGCTACACAGCGCACAACTTTTT
Source organism: Siderastrea radians (assembly GCA_964017195.1). Taxonomy (NCBI): domain Eukaryota; kingdom Metazoa; phylum Cnidaria; class Anthozoa; order Scleractinia; family Rhizangiidae; genus Siderastrea; species Siderastrea radians. The sequence continues at coordinate 7,594,369 of OZ024897.1, read as the reverse complement.
ATGTTTACCCAAACACTAAATACATCTTTTCTAATTTTATTTGTGCACCTTATGCTAGTAAACTTAACACCCGTACGTACGTCAATTTTACGTGACAGTGGAAATCTACTTTTAAAAGCGTGGGCAACGAGTTTATACCTGGGCAAACGTTCTTTTATTACTTTTTCTCTTACTGATCTTGTTGTTAAAACGAGATATATTTAAAACGTATTTTACGCTCCAACTATGAGCTTAGAACTTCATTTATTTAACTCTTTGTTTACTCCGAGATTACATATTTACCCTCTTCCACACAGCACCCTCACGTATCCTCCCCATGAAACCATTCAATATCTAGGCAGTAAACTGTCGCTAACTCGAACCCGCAAGGGAAATCCAAATTATTCGATACAACGGGATTTCCAGATAGCTGATAGTGAATAAGTGAGCAAATCTCCCATGGAAAACGAGTTTCAATTCTACAGTAGCACCCTTCCTCACACTTCCCAGGTAATCATTCAATATCTACGCAGTGAACTATTCTTCCAGCCTAGTTCTACTTATACTCGTTATTTGAATTTTGCAGGCTCACCCTGCGGGATAGTCAAAATACAGCACATTTTATTTAAATACTTAACAAATAGATTCCACGTTGCCGTGCATCTGTTCAGTAATAGATCACAGATGACATCAAAATGTGGTAAGAACAAAAAAGCATCACGAGGCGATAGCCGAGTGTGTCATCATTGTTGTTCTTACCACATTTTGACATATTCTGTGATGTATTACTGAACAGACGCACGTTAACATACACTGCACGAAAATTCGCCTTTACCACTCACCTTTGACATATGTTGCAGGTGATGAAGGCCGTCTTTACACAAACCTTTGACAACTTTTGACACGAGTCAAAGGCCGTATTTGATTTCGGTCAAATGTAGTATACCTTTGACCTGTATCAAAGCTATTGCAAACTTACTTTCAAATGTGCGTCAAAGGTACCTTTGATGACATTTGTTTCGCGTCAAAGGCCTGGTATCTTTGATGCGCGTCAAAAGTTGTGTCAAAAATAATATCAAATGTGCTCCAACGCCTTTGATTCGCCTGTCAAAGATAGTAGTGCAACTTTGTTACACCTTTGATGCGAATCAAAGATGGTCAAAGCCAAATTTTCGTGCAGTGATAGAAACCATTTGTTTAATATAATAAACAAGTGATGACGTCATCTATGCACGAGTCCTCTAATAGCTCATAAGTGAGAACCAATCAAAATGCAAGCATAATTGAGCTTTTTATATAAACGGTGATACTACAGATTGAAACATCTAATAAGATGCATGAACTTAGCAGCTGTGGTGAATCTCCCCATCACGGAGTGTATTAGAAATTCCGCTTCCAAAAAATCTCAAAGTAGAAGCATTCCTACCGCAATACCCCCACATTCTTCTCGCAGCTGCTGTTTCTCTTAATATACTCTCTTATATTTTTGTTATATTATTACATCATCATTGTTATATTATTATAATTATAATTATAATTATTATTACTATTATTATTATTGGCTCTTTACCAATAGGCTATCAGCTCTTATCCTATGGGGGAGTAAGGGCACTTCTTTTATCAGTAAAATTTGTTTTGATAACCTAACATTTCTCATCATGACGGGGGAATGAAGATATAATTAAACAATTTCCACTGTACATGAACTCATAACCAACTCGCTGCTATTATTATTATTATTATTATTATTATTATTGTTATTATTATTATTATTATTATTATTTATTTGTTAGCTATTTACTTTATTCAATCTTCCTGAATTCTCATTCTCACCTATAATGAAAAAATGGCTGCCAGTGAAGCTAATGGTAGCATTTTTCTTTTTCTATTTTTTTAATCAAAAGCTCAAAAATTGAGTATAGCTTAATCCCAATAACTAGGAAAGAAACCTTTACTTATAGACGGTTTATCCCTTACACAATTAAACAGTAATTGCAGGAGCCCATTACTCGGAGCGTCCAACTTCCATACTGCGTCTGTGAAACGGCATTTTCACAAGTAAATTTATTTTTAGATAAGCTTTTCCCGCGAATTGGTTGAAATAGCCAATCAAAAAGCGGTTGCGTAATTAATAATAGACTGAGTACGAAACTACGACAACTCGTCCACGCTGGAAATAAACATAACGGATACCAGTGACCAGTGAGAAATCTTTATCGGAGTGTTCTGACAGTATTTCAAGCGATAATTTTAGTATTTACAAGGAAAGTAGTAGCTTAGATTTGAGGCAGACGTCATCGCAAAAAGTTGTTTTCGCGGGAAAGGCTTATCTTAAAATAAACCTACTTGTAAAAACGCTGTTGCACGAATTTTATATGACAGTTGGACGCTCCGGGTAATGGGCTCCTGACAGTAATTATTAGAAAATAATTCTAAACTATTAGACTAATTCGATTTTCTTGTTATTGTTGTTGTTTACTTTTGACCATTTACCAATAACTGTTTGATTTTCTTTCAACGTCACAAAGGGCGAAAAGTGTTAAAACGTGTCACCAGATCTAGTCTTGCATCTCAATTTTCATCCTTTTGACTTCAAGGGTAGCGCGATACTTGGTGATTTCTATGCGTATCTTTGCTGTGTCGGTCTTCAGCAGTTGCAACTTCTCAAGAGTTTCGCTAACAGAACTGTAGGACATAAAACAGAAGGCAATAGCACTACCACCAAAACCGCATGCCATCACGTATACCACAGGATGCCCAGTAAATAAGGAGCCCGCACACACCACACCAGCGGCAATACCATATGAAACAGACCATATTCTGTTGTCTGAGCCCTGCTTGACATCCTGGACAATACGGTCAACCAACACACTGAGTACGTTAGCATTACGATTTAGTTTTGTAATGAGCGTCTCAATACTCTTTACCATCTTGGCGGTGTTGTGATTTTTCCACTGGGGCAGAATCTCCTCGTCTATTAAAGCTCTGATGGGAGTAAGTTCCTCTTGTAACGCTTGAAAATCGTTCTCATGCTTCTTAAAGTTTTGTGCCAAGTCTTCCGCCCGCGCATACAGTTCAGTGCTCTTGTACAGTAAGTAAGCTGACAGAACAACCAGCCCTCCCCCAAAGGCAACATCTTTCGCATTTGTGGCCAGGTTTGGAACATTTTGGATGAGATTTTTCACCTCTTTTGTTATTGTGGCCTCAACTGTTTTCCAATCAGTTTCTTGAAACAGTTTGTGTAGGGCTTTGAAACACTCTAGAAGGTTCGTCACGAATTTCGGATCTTGTAATAGGACGCCCTTATTCGAGCTTTTCATCCAGGTACTCGCTACCTCCACACATCCTTTTTGCACGCTGGATTGCTGAGTCCCCGTGGCCTGAGTCGGTGAAATCAGCAAGAAGGCGATGAACAGAACTCGGGTAAGATGAAAACGAAAGCCAAAGCACTTCCGGCCGTGTAAAAAAAACATTTCACGTACCTTTCTTGCGCGTTGTATACTGGCTTCACTATAATTATAAATTGGTGATACAGGTATCTGGATAACTGTGGATTGAAAAATCTAAACCAGCAGCACACTACGCTAGATATAAGCAGGAATTTAGAGCTAGAGACAGCGACCACAATTCGAAGAAGAAGACGTGTCATTTGTTCGTGTAATATTAGCTGATATTGTCACGCCATATTTCCCGGAAAAGCGAACGTGGTTGACTGGGATCGAGCTTTAAATCGTTTATACCTGCGTATCTGATAGGGGGATATATCCTAGTAAAATTTACACGTTTTGATGGCCTTTGACGGTCGGGAAAAAACGGTAAGCTACTAAACCATTAGTCAGCAGTCTCCTCGGAACAATATATGGTATCGGAAGAGTCTCAATTAATATTTTAATATAAACATCATTTTAAAATGATGTGCATATTTGAATAGTTATCGAGAAAATACGCCGTTTGTCAGTTAACATATTGCAGGTCAAAAAGAATTATGGCAATTAAAGGCTGTCTGTAAAAAAAGCTCAAGAAAATACATAGAAAGCTAACAGTTGGTCGGCAGAAAATATATCACACGTCACAGTATAATTATGTTTATAAATACATATCGAAGGCTGATTAAAAGTATCCTTTAGCCATGGTGTCAGCCTTGCAATCAAAATAGTTTATTTACACCTTACAGTGTCGTCTGGTACGAGTATCATTTTGCGTTGTGTGTAGCCTGTTCCAGACGTTCAGATAGTGGAGCGCGAGCGAAAAAGAAAGCGAGCGAAAGAGCGGGAAAAAAACGAGGGGAGACTGGGGAATAGGACGAGGGAACGCCTGTGAAATTAATTTTAAAAAGCTCATGACAGTATACCCAGAATCTGGTATACCCTCTGATTGGCCAAATTTGACGCCTCCTGTCAACACCAGAGGGTTGTTGACGCAGACAAGAAATGCGATATGGCGTGCCCGTGCGAAGGTCATCCGCCATCGTGTCACGCACGGTTGAATATAAACTGCACAGCAAGCGCTTGACGATTTCCCAAATGTGGATACTTTACAAATGGAATAAAAAGATTGTCTTCAAAACGTGTTTCTGGGAAGAGGTCTCATCGCCATTCTTCCAACAGTGTTTGGAAATAGCTTGATCTTTCAACTTTTCAACTTTTTCCCTCGTCCTCTTCCCCAGTCTCCCCTTGCTTTTTTCCCGCTGTTTCGCTCGCTTTATTTTTCGCTCGCGCTCCACTATCTGAACGCCTGGAACAGGCTGCGTTGTGTGGTTTCCTGCATTCAAAGTTCTTATGAAACTGACAGGTCATAAGGACAAATACCCCGGGAAAAACCCTTTACCTAGAGATATTATCACACATGATCACACCCAAGTAAAAACAATGAGACTGTGAATCGCACGAAACTGAGAACACAGTGAAACTGAAGGTAGCCGGGAATTACTCTTCGACACGAGAAATGTCATGCGTTGACCAATCTATAAAGTCTATGCAGTCTGGATTTCACGAAAGGATAAAATGATAGGACTAAACCTCAAAATAAGAAAGACCTTGGACTGAAACTGAGAGATTTTTTGTGTGATATTTGAGAGGTGCGAAATACTTGACATATGTTACGAAATAAAATTCAATAATTGGGGTTGGAACGGGAAAACATTTGTTTCAGGCAGAATTCAGTAACTGGGGGTTAAAAAAAAATATTTGATTCAAACAGTTTTGCTTTTGTTTACCGATCGATTCAAGCAGTTTCGCTTTTGTTTACTGATCTCCTATTCAATCAGTTTTCGCTTATGTTTGCTTTTGGTCAATTTTCGCTTGTGTTTGCTTTTAGTCTATTTTCGCTTATTTTTGCTTTCGGGTTATTTGGGTTGTGCTTTTCTTGTTTTTGGTGTTGGGACATAAAATTCAGTAATTGCAGGTTTGGGGACTAAAATAATATAAAACTTTGATTTCGAGCATTTCTTGGTACAGTATTGCATTTTCAATCAAGCAGTCTACAAGGTGATATCAATCGGTGTGAATCATTTCTGTAACTTGAACGTAGCTATACAAATACGCTTGTTCGGAAGGTAAATGCTGTGTAGGCTGCTTGATCTTTAAAATTTGTCTTTCGTCTAGGTCTAGCAACTGGAAATACAAAACTTTCAATAGATTAAATGCCGTAAATTAAATTTGTACTTGCTTGAAAGGACGAAAGGTTTCTTTTATACTCAATGTAATAGAGTCCATGTAAAACTGGAGTTTTACATCGAGTTGCAGAGCAGAGCGCAGAGCTGCAGAGCGAGTTGCAGAGCTAAGTTCCCCAAGTCAAGTGTTCATTTTCCCGCCAATTATCGTCCAGAAGTTAACGGTTTTCCCTGCGAAGCCTCAGAGTGGAAAAAGCTATCGTCACGCATAAGTAATGCAACTAGGGGATATATGGTATTGATAGAAAGCTCGTTGTAACTTTTGGGGCTTTGAAAATGGGTGTTTTTGAAACCATTAGTTATTTTTACGGTGGTCCATTACCAATACGGTCTTTGCTTTAGTGATCGAATTAACCTATTTAAGGGTTGATGTTCTCCTGTGAAGTATAAACAAGATAGAGGTTTATGCGAGTTTACAAGAACACTTAAGGTGCCCCGCCAGAAACATTTACACCGAACAGCATAGACCCCATCGGGTTCTCTCTTATGAGATGTTGAATCTGGATCAACCCGGCCCTGATATGAAAGTCAACAAAGCCACCAAATAACCACAAACTACAAAGAAACCGCTTTGGTACAAGGATAAAAATTTATTAATTTTAATATAAAATATCCAACAATAAAATATCCAATAATCGCCACATTTTCCCCCAGGCTTTCAGTTGTTCTAGTTCAGTTGCTCAAAGACTTCACGCTGGTGTTGTTATTTCGTGTTGTTATTTCTGTCACAATTTGGAATGCTTGGCATATACTTAGCTTTAGCTGCCATCTCTTTCACTTTGCAGCAAATTTTCTGGCCCTTTCATATACTAAAATGACAATTTTCCTTACTCTTTAGTACACCATACACCGGTAGCTTAAAAAAGGCTCCCATTTCGAGGGTAGCCGTCTCGGTATAGCCCACTATGAGGGGGAGGGGGAGCCCCCTGGGTTTTCTGCTTTTCATTTAAGGAAATCGCGGCACTTTGCATCATAGAAAGTTGAGTGTTTCTTTTAATTAACAAATTAATGGTCATTTGTCCAAAGTTTTATTTCCGTCATGCCCACAAATCGCAACTTTGAGTGTTCTTGAACGAGAGAAACAGAAAGAGGAACTGAATGTTTCGATTGTTTGAGCACAACAAATGGCTGCAAACAGTACATTGAACCAATGGTACAAGAAGCCTTGTCTTTCATGGAGAGTCATGGACGGCATAGAAGTGAATAGGTTAATCAAGTTTTTTGTATACTATGTAATTTGCATTGGCATGTCTTATGCAAGTATACATGCATAACTTACCAATCAAATTGTAACTCCTGCTATTCAATAGAAATACAAAATATATGATAAATTTAACATTTATGTTGGTGAGTTTCACGCGACTGTGACCATCTAGCTAGATCATGTACACAATGAACGACTCACAAATCAAATTGTAACCCTCTCTTTTCTTCAGACTGTATGCAAATATGGTGCACTACAACCGGGGCCACAAATCCTTGAAACACCCCGCTCCCCTGTTCAAATTTGATCAGAGTAAAACATTTTGGTGGCAGAAACAACATTGAAAGGGGAAGGGTGGAGCTCGCTTGCACAAACTGTTTCAAGGTTTCTGGCCGGGATTGTAGCTAGATCATCCACACAATGAATAACTCAAATCAAATTGTAACTACCTTTTTTCTTTAGACTGACTGCAATATATATTTTAGCGTTCTAAAATTACATTGGTATGTTTTATGCGAATATGATCACCTAGCTTGATTATCCACATAGTGAACTGAACTTACAAATCAAACTGTAACTCCCTCTTTTCTATACAAAATGCAAAATGTTTACGGTAGTAGTTTAAAACTATTAAAGAAGGCAAAACCAAGTGTTATGTTAATATCTCTGTCTTTATGACAACTGTGAGTGATGGTTTTGCATCCTTTTCAAAATGTGCTTTGTAATATAGGATTTAGCGGAAACTGAAATAAAACTAGTCAAAGCTTCCACTTTCTTCACTCGGTATTTTTCCTAATCACGTGTCTAAATTCTTAGATATTCTACCGAAAATTCTGCTCAGGGGTGTTACATTGAACACTAAAGACGCGCCCTTTTAAGTAATGTTTACAGATTTATGAGAGCAAGCACTATAAACCTATCGAAGCATTTTTGAATTGCGTGAAATTTCATGGGGTTAATTAAGAAAAAGGGCCAAAACGTTGGGAAAACAGGGAATCTGACCAGACTTCCCCCTTAAAGGGACACTGTCACGGCAATTTTTAACGTTTTGGGGTGAAAAATGTGCTGAAATTTAAATTAAATGCTTTTTCGTGTACACAGAATACTCCTAGAATGTCAAGAGAGGGAAATCGAATGATTTTCTCAAAGGAAGAACAAACCATAGCCATAATCATAGTTACTGGCGATTTTTCCACGAAACAAAGGAAAAACTTGAAAAAATCAGCCTGATGGTTTCAAGTTGTAACCATTTCCATCCTAGCGATCCGCAGCCAAACACACTTAATTATAGCCTCAGAGAACTGGTAGAGTAGTTTTAAGCGAGACTCAACCAGTATTTTTGGGTTTCCTCTGATTAGAATATGTCTCTTAGCTTTTCAAAGTTATCCTAAAATTGGTGACAGTGTCCGTTTAAACCAGAACCAAAGTAATTACTGTGGCCAATCACAACAGATCTCGCAAACAACGCAATCAACCAATCAGAAATCGAAGCAGATACATGTAACAGGCGCCGAGCGGGGGAAACCGCGTGTGGGTTAGGATTGGTTTTGGTTTTATTTGTGATTTGGTTAAGAAAAACGTTGCGAGTTCCTTTCACCAATCCCACGAGGCAGTATTGCAAAACCATAGACCTTGTTAACCTTGACTTAAAGTTCGAAAATTTCGGACCGAAATCCACATTTCGGACAAAACTAAATATCAATTTTAGCGTGCGAAGAAATTAAGCATGTTAACATGCCGCAACAGGTATAGCTGGCCTTTTCCACTGAGATTTAGTAAATATTGTACATTCCATCAGTAAAAGGGCTATAGAAGCAATGAAGTTTGGGTTGCATTTACGCTTTCATGACGATTTAACGAAGTGCCAAGGGACTAGGGAATTTGGTTCGTAAAAACGAGGGTTCGTCATATCGGGGTTCTTTTCCATACATTACACTATTACTGGACTGAAAAATATTATTCATTAAACCGTGGACTTCGTTATATAGAGGTTCGTTAAAATTTTCTGCGCCCTACACTTTCAGCTAAGAACACCGAACAGATCAATCTGCATTAGCTTACACGAATATCCATTTAAAAAGCTCTGAACCAATCTAAAACTCGTTGGGTGCCCCTGAATAATAAATAAATCAGAAAAAAAGAGAAAATAATGAATAAGAGAGGCACAATTATTCCGTTTCCTCCCTCGAGCATTTCAATTTTCATCATCTTGACTTCAAAGGTAGCGCGATACTTGGTGATTTCTATGCGTATCTTTGCTGTGTCGGTCTTCAGCAGTTGCAACTTCTCAAGAGTTTCGCTAACAGAACTGTAGGACCTAAAACAGAAGGCAATAGCACCACAACTAAAACCGCATGCCATCATGTACACCACAGGATACCCAGTAAATAAGGAGCCCGCACACACCACACCAGCGGCAATACCATATGAAACAGACCATATTGTGTTGTCTGAGCCCTGCTTGACATCCTGGTGAATACGATCAACCAACACACTGAGTACGTCAGCACTACGATTCAGTTTTGTAATGAGCGTCTCAATACTCTTTACCATCTTGGCGGTATTGTGATTTTTCCACTGGGGCAGAATCTCCTCGTCTATTAAAGCTTTGATGGGAGTAAGTTCCTCTTGTAACGCTTGAAAATCGTTCTCATGCTTCTTAAAGTTTTGTGCCAAGTCTTCCGCCCGCGCATACAGTTCAGTGCTCTTGTACAGTAAGTAAGCTGACAGAACAACCAGCCCTCCCCCAAAGGCAACATCTTTCACATTTTTGGCCAGGTTTGGAATATTTTGGATTAGATTTTTCACCTCTTTTGGCGTCATGGCCTCCACTGTTTTCCAATCAGTTTCTTGAAGCAGTTTGTGCAGTGCTTGGATACACCCTAGAAGGTTCGTCACGAATTTCGGATCTTGTAATAGGACGCGCGTACCCGAGATGTTCATCCAGACACTCGCTACCTCCACACATTCTTTTTGCACGCTGGATTGTGGAGTCCCCGTGGCCTGAGTCGGTGAAATCAGCAAGAAGGCGATGAACAGAACTCGGGTAAGATGAAAACGAAAGCCAAAGCACTTCCGGCCGTGTGAAAACATTTGAGGTACCTTTCTTGTGCGTTGTATACTGGCTTCACTATTATAAATTGCGGATCCAGGTATCTGGATAACCGTGGATTGAAAAATCTAAACCGGCAGCACACTACGCTAGATATAAGCAGGAATTTAGAGCTAGAGACAGCGACCACAATTCGAAGAAGAAGACGTGTCTACGTAGCCTCCCACGCAGTAGTTTTTAGGGGAGTCGTATTACCTTCCTAGAGGGTAATACGACTCCCCTAAAAACGACTGCGTGGGAGGCTAGTGTCTACGCCGATATCGCTGGTCATTTGTCCGTGTAATATTAGCTAATATTGTCACGCCATATTTCCCGGAAAAGCGAACGTGGTTGACTGGGATCGAGCTTTAAATCGTTTATACCTGCGTATCTGATAGGGGGATATATCCTAGTAAAATTTACGTTTTGATGGCCTTTAACGGTCGGGAAAAAAACGGTAAGCTACTAAACCATTAGTCAGCAGTCTCCTCGGAACGATATATGGTATCGGAAGAGTCTCAATTAATATTTTAATATGAACATCATTTTAAAATGATGTGCATATTTGAATGGTTATCGAGAAAATACGCCGTTTGTCAGTTAACATATTGCAGGTCAAAAAGAATTATGGCAATCAAAGCTGTCTGTAAAAAAAGCTCAAGAAAATACATAGAAACCTAACAGTTGGTCGGCAGAAAATATATCACACGTCACAGTATCATTATGTTTATAAATACAGATCGAAGGCTGATTAAAAGTATCCTTTAACCATGGTGCCAGCCTTGCAATCAAAATAGTTTATTTACACGTTACAGTGTCGTCTGGTACGAGTATCATTTTGCGTTGTGTGGTTTCCTGCATTCAACTGAAGTTCTTATGAAACCGAAAGGTCATAAGGACAAATACCCCGGGAAAAACCCTTTTACCTGGAGATATTATCACACATGATCACACCCAAGTAAAAACAATGAGACTGTGAATCGCACGTAACTGAAAACACAGTGAAACTGAAGGTAGCCAGGAATTACTCTTCGACACGAGAAATGTCATGCGTTGACCAATCTATAAAGTCTATGCAGTCTGGATTTCACGAAAGAATAAAATGATAGGACTAAACCTCAAAATAAGAAAGACCTTGGACTGAAACTGAGAGATTTTTTGTTTGATATTTGACAGGTGCGAAATACTTGACATATGTTACGAAATAAAATTCAATAATTGGGGTTGGAACGGGAAAATATTTGTTTCAGGTAGAATTCAGTAATTGGGGGTTAAAAAAAATATTTGATTCAAACAGTTTTGCTTTTGTTTACCGATCGATTCAAGCAGTTTCGCTTTTGTTTACTGATCTCCTATTCAATCAGTTTTCGCTTATGTTTGCTTTTGGTCAATTTTCGCTTGTGTTTGCTTTTAGTCTATTTTCGCTTATGTTTGCTTTCGGGTTATTTGGGTTGTGCTTTTCTTGTTTTTGGTGTTGGGACATAGAATTCAGTAATTGCAGGTTTGGGGACTAAAATAATATAAAACTTTGATTTCGAACATTTCTTGGTGCAGTATTGCATTTTCAATCAAGCAGTCTACAAGGTGATATCAATCTGTGTGAATCATTTCTGTAACTTGAACGTAGCTATACAAATTACGCTTGTTCGGAAGGTAAATGCTGTGTAGTCTGCTTTAAAATTTGTCTTTCGTCTAGGTCTAGCAACTGGAAATACAAAACTTTCAATAGATTAAATGCCGTAAATTAAAATTTGTACTTGCTTGAAAGGACGAAAGGTTTCTTTTATACTCAACGTAATCTTAGCTGTAACCGTTGTTTTGTATTCGCTGAATAGCGTTCTATTTCATGATAGACCAGAAGTTTGAATTGTATTTTTAGTTGCTATCCCTTTTCCTTATTCTTGAATAGAGTCCATGTAAAACTGGAGTTTTACATCGAGTTGCAGAGCAGAGTGCAGAGTTGCAGAGCGAGTTGCAGAGCTAAGTTCCCCGAGTCAAGTGTTCATTTTCCCGCCAATTATCGTCCAGAAGTTAACGGTTTTCCCTGCGAAGCCTCAGAGTGCAAAAAGCTATCGTCACGCATAAGTAATGCTACTAGGGGATATATGGTATTGATAGAAAGCTCGTTGTAACTTTTGGGGCTTCGAAAATGGCTGTTTTTGAAACCATTAGTTTTTTTTACGGTGGGCCATTACCAATACGGTCGTTGCTTTAGTGATCGAATTAACCTATTTAAGGGTCGATGTTCTCCTGTGAAGTATAAACAAGATAGAGGTTTATGCGAGTTTACAAGAACACTTAAGGTACGCCCGCCAGAAACATTTAAACCGAACAGCATAGACCCCATCGGGTTCTCTCTTATGAGATGTTGAATCTGGATCAACCCGGCCCTGATATGAAAGTCAACAAAGCCACCAAATAAGCACAAACTACAAAGAAACCGCTTTGGTACAAGGATAAAAATTTATTAATGTTAATATAAAATATCCAACAATAAAGTATCCAATAATCGCCGCATTTTCCCCCAGGCTTTCAGTTGTTCTAGTTCAGTTGCTCAAAGACTTCACGCTGGTGTTGTTATTTCGTGTTGTTATTTCTGTCACAATTTGGAATGCTAAGCATATACTTAGCTTTAGCTGCCATCTCTTTCACTTTGCAGCGAATTTGCTGGCCCTTTCATATACTAAAATGACAATTTTCCTTACTCTTTAGTACACCATACACCGCAAGCTTAAAAAAGGCTCCCATTTCATGGAGAGTCATGGACGGCTAAGAAGTGAATAGGTTAATCTAGTTTTTTGTATACTACGTAATTTGCATTGGCATGTCTTATGCAAGTATACATGCATAACTTACCAATCAAATTGTAACTCCTGCTATTCAATAGAAATACAAAATATATGATAAATTTAACATTTATGTTGGCGAGTTTCACGCAACTGTGACCATCTAGCTAGATCATGTACACAATGAACGACTCACAAATCAAATTGTAACCCTCTCTTTTCTTCAGACCGTAAAACATGATAAAATATATATTTCAGTGTTATAAAATTGCATTGGCAAGTTTTATGCAAATATGGTCCACTACAACCGGGGCCACAAATCCTTGAAACACACCGCTCCCCTGTTCAAATTTGATCAGAGTAAAACATTTTGGTGTCAGAAACAACATTGAAAAAGGGAAGGGGGAGTTCGCTTGCACAAACTGTTTCAAGGTTTCTGGCCGGGATTGTAAATAGATCATCCACACAATGAATAACTCAAATCAAATTGTAACACGCTTTTTTCTTTAGACTGACTGCAATATATATTTTAGCGTTCTAAAATTACGTTGGTATGTTTTATGCGAATATGATCACCTAGCTTGATTATCCACATAGTGAATAACTTACAAATCAAACTGTAACTCCCTCCTTTCTATACAAAATACAAAATATTTATGGTAGTACTTTAAAACTATTAAAGAAGGCAAAACCAAGTGTTATGTTAATATCTCTGTTGTGTTTTCACAAACACCCATCGTCTTTTATGACAACTGCATGTGAGCGATGGTTTTGCATTCTTTTCAAAATGTGCTTTGTAATATAGGATTTAGCGAAAACTGAACTAAAACTAGTCAAAGCTTCCACTTTCTTCACTCGGTATTTTTCCTAATCACGTGTCTAAATTCTTAGATATTCTACCGAAAATTTTGCTTAGGGGTGTTACATTGAACACCAAAGACGCGCCCTTTTAAGTAACGTTTAAAGATTTATAGGAGCAAGCACTAGAAACCTATTGAAGTATTTTTGAATTGAGTAAAATTTCATGGGGTTAATTAAGAAAAAGGGCCAAAAAGTTGGGAAAACAGGGCATCTGACCAAACTTCCCCCTTAAAGGGACACTGTCACGGCGAGTTTTACGTTTTGGTGTGAAAAATGTGCTGAAATTTAAATTAAATGCTTTTTCATGTACACAGAATACTCCTAGAATGTCAAGAGAGGGAAATCGAATGATTTTCTCAAAGGAAGAACAAACGATAGCCATAATCATAGTTACTGGCGATTTTTCCACGAAACAAAGGAAAAACTTGAAAAAATCAGCCTGATGTTTTCAAGTTGCATCCATTCGCATACTAGCGATCTGCAGCCAAACACTCTTAATTATAGTCTCAGAGAACTGGTAGAGCAGTTTTAAACGAGACTCAACCAGTATTTTTGGGTTTCCTCTGATTAGAATATGTTTCTTAGCTTTTCAAAGTTATCCTAAAATTGGTGACAGTGTCCGTTTAAACCAGAACCAAAGTAATTACTGTGGCCAATCACAACAGATCCCGCAAACAACGCAATCAACCAATCAGAAATCGAAGCAAATACATGTAACAGGCGCCGAGCGGGGGAAACCGCGTTTGGGCAAGTTAGGATTGGTTTTGGTTTTACTTGTGATTTGGTTAAGAAAAACGTTGCGAGTTCCTTTCACTAATCACACGAAGCAGTATTGCAAAACCATAGATGTTCGTGTTAACCTTGACTTAAAGTTCGAAAATTTCGGACCGAAATCCACATTTCGGACAAAACTAAATGTCAATTTTAGCGTCCGAAGAAATTAAGCATGTTAACATGCCTCAACAGGTATAGCTGGCCTTTTCCCATTGAGATTTAGTAAATATTGTACATTCCATCAGTAAAAGGGCTTAGAAGCAATGAAATTTGGGTTCCATTTACGCTTTCATGATACCATACTTTTTACCCGAAACAAATTTGCACGGAACACCTCTTGCCAGAAATATGTTTTCGAATCCTTTCCCGCCAAAACGCTCAGATAACGTTATGAATCTCAAAAATGCGGATTAAGATTTGATCTGATGAACCCTTCGAAGAGTGGATTTTATGGATTCATGACCCATTTTTGGATTTCAGCGCAACCCAACATCCCTATTTGGATTAAAAAATACGGATTTGGATTTTCCGGAAAAAAAAAGCACCCTTAGCTCATGCATGTAAAATCCTTGATCAAAGGTATGAACAATAAATCGCCCATTTCAGGGAAGAACTGAGTTGTCCCTCCGAAATGTGCCAAAAAAACGTCCCAAAGATTTAGTTAAAAGTTTTATGTCCGAGACAATAAGGTCCGAAAATTTTTGAAGATTTATATAGGCCTGCATTAGTTACGCTTAAAAGTCATGTCTCATCTTTACGAGCTCAAGGATTGTCCGATACTTGGTGATCTCGGTTCGCATCTCTGCTGTGTCTTCCCACAACAGATCAAACCCTTCAAGAGTTTCGCCAAGAGAAACGTATGTCTTGACATTGACAGCAGCGGTACCAAGGCCAACCCCACATGTGGGAACGAACACCACAGGATTCCCAGTGAAGACAGAACCCACACACACACCAACACCGCCGACACCGTATGTAAAAGACCATATTCTGTCTCTTGAGCCCTGCTTGACGTCACTGTAAATGGCGTGAACCAGTTTCCTGAGCACTTCAGAGTAGCGACTCAGCATTTCAATATACTTCTCAGTGTTCCTTGGCATGTTAACGATCTTGCCATTCTTCCACTGAGGCACAATTTCCGTGTCTAAAAATTCTTTGATGGCCTTAAGTTCCTGTTTCAGTAAGTCGAACTCTTGCCGGTACAGCTTGAAGTCTATTTTCAAGCTATTCGCCCTATCATACAGTTCGATGCTCCTATACCCCAGGTACACGGACAAAAGGAACAGATCTTTACCTCCAATTTTTTTTGCCTTTTCCATTAGGTTTGGGATCTTTTGCATGAGACCTTGTACTCCTTTCGGGATCATGGTTTGTGCTGTTTTCCAATCAAACTGTTGAATTAGCTGATACATACCCTGAATGCAGTCCAGCAAGGTCGTTAAGGACTTTGCATCTTGAGGAAAGTCGCCCATTTGCGGGTTTTTTATCCAGGCACTCGCTACCTCTGCACATCCTTTTGGCACGCTGATGGCCTCAGATGTTGATATGACCAAGAACGCCGCCAAGAGCAGAACGAATCCAAAGCGGAAGTGGCCTCGACGAAACATTACAGCTTGTACAGGAAGTCTTCTTTGCGCCTTATTTTTTCAATTCTTCTTTGACCTAGCGACTTCTCGAATGTCCTGGATAACATAAGCTGAATAGCCTCCAACAGCAGCAAAGTGTGACAGAAAGAACGAGAGGCGTGGCTTGTAGAGACGGCAACAACACCTTCTACTGTAACACTGTTTGTGGACAAATGAATTGCTGTTCACGTGAACAAGGTCAAAGAGCGAGTTGGTCACGCCATACTTTCCGGAAAAGGGACTCGAGGTTGACTGGGAGATAGAATCGTTAATGCACCCTGGACGAAGGAAAGAAAGGGGTATATTCCTGTAAATTAAAAGATAATATGTCTGTTGCCGTCCTTAGGGGTAGATGGAAATCAGTCAGAAAAATCTGCTGTTGTAAAATACATGTGTCGGTAAAAAACGCATATCTTAAGAAAATACCATGTGAAAGTGAAACCAAGCAGGGAAATATCCCCGTATCATATAATGGCACATCAAAACGAATAACGAAAATTGAAAGTTTGTTTGGGGAAATAACCCGAGAACCGAATGTCAGTAAAAATATCATAAAAAAGAATTATGAAATTTCAGATTTAACGGTTGTCACAAAATCACCCGAAAAAAAAAACTTTTATTAGATGTCTACAAACAGTTTACCAATAGGAAGATCGCATGCAAAAAATTAAATGTATCAAGAAATTGAAGGGATATCGCGAAAACAACTGAGAAAACAATATCTCTAGCACTTTTCAGTAGAAATATTACAGGTCTCGTAGAATTATAAAGTTATAATCGTGGAGCTATATGAAACGTCTGAAACATTTCTATGAGAATTATGAAACTGAAAAATGAAACGGCCAGGGAAATAACTTAGTAATCTATAGCTATAATCAGTTTGCCATGCAGCTGAATTATCACTATCGCACGCCAAAGGAACATGCATGCGAAAGTGAAAGGTCTTCGGGAAAAACCCCTGGAAAACGACTAAGATATTTATTCTGTTAGTGCAACATCACAATGCAAATAGAACATAATGAAAGTGAAATCGGGGAAATTATGAAGATGAAAAATCTACTAAAGCGTTTAACACTAGATATATCATATTCCTAGTGCAAAAGGTTAGTAGATTTAGTTCTCGCTTCTGTCTTCCTTGTTATGCATTCGCATGGTAGTGATATTGAAAGTATTGAAAGCAGATCTTTGAAAGGAGATCAGGAAAAATACTCAGAAGAAAACCTCTAGAGCTCTTGTTAGTACAAATACTGGACGTCTAAGAGAATTATGAAACTGAAAAAAGAAATAGCCAGGAAAAACAGCTTAGAAATCTATACCTATAATCAGTCTGCCATGTACAGTGTTAAAATATCGCTATCATACGTTAAAAAGAAAATTCATATGAAAGTGAAAGGTCATCGGGAAAACCCCCCTTGAAAACAACTAAGATATTTATTCTGTTAGTGGAACATCACATTGCAATTAGAACATAATGAAAGTGAAACATCGCATGTCAAATAGAACATAATTAAAGTGAAATCGGCAAAATTATGAAGTTTAAAAATCTACTGAAGCGTTTTACATTAGAGATATCATATTCCTAGTGCAAAAGGTTTTAGTATAGATTTATTTTCGCTTCTGTCTTCCTTGTTGTGAGTCTGGATAGCAGTGATATTGAAAGCAATTGAAAGGTTGAAAGGAGATCAGGAAAAATACCCAGAAGAAAGCCTCTAGAGCTCTTGTTAGTACAAATATTGCACGTCTAAGAGAAATATGAAACTGAAAAAAGAAGTAGCCAGGAAAAACAACTTAGAAATCTATACCTATAATCAGTCTGCCATGTACAGTTTTGAAATGTCGCTACCGCACGCCAAAAGGAACTTGCATATGAAAGAGAAAGGTCATCGGAAAAAACCCCTTGAAAACAGCTCAGATATTTATTCTGTTAGTGGAAACATCACATGTGAAATAGAACATAATGGACGAAAAATCGGGAAAATTGTGAAGATGAAAAATCTACTAAAGCGTTTTACACTAGAGCGAGTATATATCATATTCCTAGTGCAAAAGGTTTTAGTACAGATTTAGTTCTTGCTTCTGTCTTCCTTGTTGTGAGTTCGGATAGCCGTGATATTGAAAGTAATTTACAGGAGATCTTTGAAAGGAGATTAGGAAAAATATCCAGTACAAATACAACTTTAAGAGAATTATGAACCTGAAAAAAGAAGTATCTGAAAAGAAAGTAGGGAAACTATACCAGTAATCAGTTTGCCATGTACAATGTTAAAATGTTGCTATCGCATGCCAAAATGAAGGTGCATATGAAATTGAAAGGTCATCGGGAAAAACCCGCCGGAAAACAACTGAGATATTTATTCTGTTAGTGGACACATTGCATGTCAAATAGAACATATTTTAAAGTAACTCGGGAAAATTGTGAAGATGAAAAATCTACTAAAGCGTTTTACACTAGAGATATCATATCCCCGGTGCAAAACTAGTATAGATTTAGTTCTTGCTTCTATCTTCCTTGTTATTAGTCCGGATGGCAGTGATATTGAAAGTAATTGAAAGGAGATCTTTGAAAGTAGATTAGGAAAAATACCCAGAAGAAAACCTCTAGATTTGTTGTTACTACAAATAGTGCACGTCTAAGAGAAATATTAAACTGAGAAAAGAAGTAGTCAGGAAAAAACGACTTAGAAGTCTATACAGAAACTCAAAAAAGCTTGAAACGTGTAACTCGCGTATGTTGGTTTTGACCGATGCTCCGATGCTCGTAATTATTCATTTTTGCAAGTACCATATTTGGAACACGAAGAGAAAGAGAACTGACCAATCAATCTTTGTGAGCGACGTGACGTAATTTTACACCAAGTTTGCTCAAAGAATGGCCGACAAACCGGGAAAAAAGAAGCCGAAAAAGCTTTCAAACGTTGGAACGGCAAAGCGAAAAGAAATATTTGTTTGGAAGACCGAGCAGGAAATTTTTGAGGCAACAAAATTGGCAACTGAAACACAACATGGAGCAAAGGGGTTAGAAGTAGATCAGACTGCGAAACCAAACCAAACTAGTCTAGGGTGTACAGTGTTGAAATGTCGCTATCGCAAGCCAAAAGGAACGTGCATCCCGCGTGCATATCAAAGTGAAAGGACATCGGGAAAAACCCCCTTGGAAAACCACTAAGATATTTATTCAGTTAGTGGAAACATCACATGTCAAATAGAACATAATGAAAGTGAAATCGGGAAAATTATGAAGATGAAAAATCTACTAAAGCGTTTTACACTAGATATATCATATTCCGAGTGCAAAAGGTTTCGGTATAGATTTAGCTCTTGCTTCTGTCTTCCTTGTTATGAGCCCCGGGGGGGGGTACTCGACCCATATTTGGGTATAGGTGAGCCGCTGAGGGTTCGAAACCCTGACCCTGTTTAGGACCAAAAAATCCTAAAATACCAACCCTGTTTAGGACAACAACCTGAATTTTATTACCCTGTTTAGGACATGCAATACCCCGTTTACAACTGGGACAGACTCGCGCGAAATTATATACCCTGTTTAGGACAGACTCGCACGAAATCACATACCCTCGGTTTAGGACAGAGAGGCCAAAATCCATACCCTGTCCAGCGGCACATCCCCGTATAGGCCATATAAGGGAGTACCCCCCCCCCCCCCCGGGTTATGAGCCTTCATAACAGTGATATTGAAAGTAATTGAAAGCAGATCTTTGAAAGGAGATCAGGAAAAATACCCAGAAGAAAACCTCTAGAGCTCTTGTTAGTACAAATACTACACGGCCATGGAAAAAGAAGGTAGCTAGGAAAAACGACTTAGAAACCTATACCTATAATCAGTTTGCCATGTACAGTGTTAAAATGTCGCTATCACACGTTATGGGTGGAATCATTTGCAGCGTACGCGAATAGCTGTCGCTTTAGCGCGTGGAAATTTTGTTTTGTTTTTTAGCCAAAAACAATAGAAAATTCGCACGAGCCAAGCCGACAGCTATACGCTATGCTGCAAATGAATCCACCACCCTATATTTAAAATATCTTAGTCGTTTTCCGGGGATTTTTCCGGTTGACCTTTCACTTTCATACACATGCAGTGGAAACATCGCATGTGAAAAGAAACATGAACGTGAAATCAGGAAAATTATGAAGAAGAAACATCTCCAAAACCGTTTTACACTGGCTTTTTTATTTTTCCTAATGTATACGATTTTTACGGTTTTTCTCACTTCGGTCTTTCTTGTCATGAGTACGTACAACAGTGAAATTTAAAAGTAAGTTTGAAAAGATACCAGGAAAACAACCTCTCAAAAACCTCTCTCTTGTCAAAAACTGAAAAACGAAAAAAGCCAGGTAAAACAACTTAACAATCTATAGCTATAATTATTTTGCCATGCAGTTGAAATATCGCTATCGCACTCCAAAGGAAAGTGCACGTGAAAGTGAAAGGCCGTCGGGAAAAACCCCTGGAAAGCGATTAAGATATTTTGAATACCATTATATTCTGTTTGTGGAAACATCGCATTTCAAAAGGAACATGAGAGTAAAATCTGCAAATTATGAAGAAGAAAAATTTACAAGACCGTCTTACACCAGATATATCATATCTAAGTCTAAACTTAAGACTTGACTAATTAATGAAGCTTTTGTTTAGGCCTTCTGATTTATTTATCGTTATGATGAATTTTAGCTTATTTATTTATTTATTTATTTATTTATTGTTTTTAAGATTTTATGTAGATTTAATGTAATATAATTATGTAACGAGCCACTGGACCCTTGGCAAATGGCGCTATAGAATTTATTATTATTGTTATGTCCTTTATGCCTTTATGCTTTCTTCCTCTAAAGCACCGGGGCCAAACCATGGTCCTAGGGTGCCAAAGAGTTCACTTTATCGCAAGAGCCAAAGAGTTCACTTTATCGTCGTCGTCGTCGTCATCATCATCATCATGATTATTATTGTTATTATTATGATTATTATTATTATTATTATTATTATTATTATTATTATCACTATTGTCATTATTATATTATATTCTTAACGTAAAAAGATTCATTTATAGATTTTTCTTTTGTCAGTCTTTTTTGGTACAAGTCTGCATATCAGTGCAGATGGCAAAATGCAGTGAGAACTGAAAAAGGGTTGCTAAGCTATAGCTAAGAAAAATCCACCAATCTTTAACACTATCCACTCGTACTACATAAAAAAAAGTCAGTGACACTGAAAGTAGGAAAAGAACCCGTCTATGAAAATAACTACAGTGGAATTCCGATTTTTCGAACCTCCAAGGGAAATGGAAATTGGTTCGAAAAATCGGGAGTTCGAAAAATCGAAGGTGGCATCAAATCAGACCTATTTTACCGTGGTTTGGTTGTTTAAGATCCAAGAGGGCAGACAACGACGGTATATCACTCTTTGTGTGAACCATCTTTATTTACCAACAAAACGTGCATTTAAAACAAAACGAAAATTTAAGGATTTAAGCCAATTCAGGCAGAACAAAAACCAGTACTGTATTGATACATGTGTCAGTAATTTTGCGCGGACTCTTGACTGCATTTCCTTCCCCTTATTCTATCAGAAAAAAGTACCCTATACTCGACGGTTTAAAGGAACAGCAAATTTGGTGATGTGCTACGGCAAGAGCTTGAAAAATGTAACTAAACGAGGGAACTTTGATCATGTACAGTAATTCAAGACCCTCGATTGCGTAACAACGGCGTTATGACTTCAATGACAGATTTGTCACTTGCTTTGTAATAAAAAATGCATGAAAACATCTTCTCCAGAACTTGTTAATTGCATTCAGGTGTGTATGTGGCTAAAACCGGTTTTCAGGTTGGTTCCAGAGTTTTCAAAGTTCGAGAAATCGAATGTAAATTTTTCAAAGGAAGAAAGAAATAGTTCGAAATATCGGGAGTTTCGAAAAATCGAGAATTCGAAAAATCGGGGGTAAAAGTACAGTGTTTCACTGAAGCAAATCCAAGGGAAACAACTTTTGGTTCGAAGAATCGGGAGTTTCGAATAATCGAGTACATTCGAAAAATCGGAATTCCACTGTAAGAATTTGAAGTGTAGCACTCTTTGATACTATAGGCTTGTCGCACGCCCAAAAGAATAGTGAAACTGAAATGGGGTTGCCAATTTGTTAGCGGAAT
This sequence comes from Siderastrea radians, assembly GCA_964017195.1. Classification (NCBI taxonomy): domain Eukaryota; kingdom Metazoa; phylum Cnidaria; class Anthozoa; order Scleractinia; family Rhizangiidae; genus Siderastrea; species Siderastrea radians. The sequence goes on along the minus strand of OZ024897.1, from coordinate 7,572,219 downwards.
TGGTGACTATATGAAATTGATAGTACATATAGTTTAGTGGATACCGTATTTTGTCGATTAAACACCGGATCCCGAATAAACACCGGGTTCAAATAAACGCCGGGTCGACAGGGCCGAGTTTAAAATAAACACCGTCGACGTTTCAGTTCGGGGTCCCGGCGTTTATTTGAGGTCCCGGCGTTTATTCGAGATGGGTATATTAAATCAGGATTATGTGTCGTGACTGCATACTAGTTCTCTTTTATACCATTATATTTGAATTTATACACTAATACTCAAATCAAACTACCTTTTTACAAAAGTACAGCTCACTAAAACAGATGAAACAAACGACGTATCAGGTATCGTGTCAATCTCTCTTAAATTATGGTTACTTTTCTGCGGGCTTGTACATCTAGCATAGATTATCTCCAGGGTCTCTCCAGCGTTTCTCCAGCAGTTCTTTGCAATTGACTCGTTCCATTATTTTGCCTTTCTTAGAACTGATGGAGAAGGAACCTCCCCACCACCTTGTTCTAAATTGCTTGCACAGTACGTTTGCTGTCGAGCAGTTACCAATTCACTTCCTCCGTGTTTCATGCACGGAGAAACGTAACGTTGAGAAGTGTTCAATCACTGTTTCTGTCAGTGATGGTTTTTTTTTATAAATAACTTACCAGATTCACTTAGATGAGACAAAGTTGATGACATTGTTTCACATTTTTTAAACTTTTTGTTGAAATATGGTTGTTGGTTCAATAAACCTCCAATACTGAAAAATGTATTTAATAAATAAACGCCGGGGGAGAGGGAGAGGCCATCTGTGTCGCCTACAATCGTCCGGTGACTTTCTGAAATGGAGTAGTACCGAGAAGGATCGAAGCTGAGTCAAGCTCAAACTATAAATTCTCTTTTGTGATTACCGTATATTTCGTACAATTTTAGTGGTAAGAATTTGGTAAAGCATCACGACAGTATTACCTAAAAGCTTTTTCTATTATCGTCGCTTTTATTTTGGGCTCTCCGTCTCAGTATTAGAATATTAGTTCTCAAACTCATTAATAACTCATAAAGAGAAAACAAAGGAAATCACTACCGTGACGGTGGTTTGGACACCGGATCTTAATTGTCATAAAATTTTGCGAACTTTTGCTTTGAGTTTCTCCAAGAATTATGAATGGTTTGAGAAGCCATATCAAAAACTCGAAAGAGTGTTTCATCAGGTATCCAAACACCTCGAAGTCGGTCAAAAAAACTCGGCTACGCCCCGTTTTTTCAACCCACTTCTCGGGGTTTGGATATCCTGATGAAACACTCTTTCTAGTGTTTGATATATTACTTATGATGGACTTGAGGGTGTTTCAAATGACGCAAAATATTACCGAATCTTAGCAATTGGGTACTCCATCTCAGTATAAGAACATTAGTCACGATGGACTAGAGGGATGTTTCAAATGACGCTAAATATTACCAATATTAGCAAACGACTACCGGTCTAAAGCATTATATTATAATCTTCAGTTGTGATGGGTTGGATTTTTAACGCGGTCAAATCGTGAGCTGCAAAATGTGGTTATTGATTTCGAGTCGATGAATATAAAACCCTAAACAACGGCCATTCAAAGGAAGTTACTAAGCGATACTTACCTTAGGTGCTCATTTTTGATTTAATTTTTAGTTTTTTTTAACGATTTGAAATATTGTAATTTGATATTTTTCCATTTCTTGTCTTGTACGCGCCCTTTCGGTGTGACTGGGTTAAGTAGAATTTGTATTTGGTTAAAAGGCATTATCTGCCAATAGACTTCTTTTTATTATTATTTCATTATTCCGTGCTAGTGGTTAAAATGTCTCCACGTGACATCAAGTAAGCGCAAACATGCGTGCAAACAATTAGTCGAATATTTTGGCTTTTGCAAGGGATTTCCTTTTTTCGGTCATTTTTGTTTAACCGCCGCATGATGGATTAACTAAGACAGACGCAATTACTAAGCCTGTTTGTTTCACGTTTTTAGCACCCAAGACACGTTCCATTTGACCTTTTTAACCCCAGAAAGATCAAAGTAACATCGAAGTTAACGTGGTTCTAAATTTGAAAGTCTTAGGACAAATCTCGAGTTGTGGCCATTCAAATGTAATCTACTGTACAGAACTTTCCTGTGGCACTGTTGATTATGTAGAATAGGGTGGCTGCAGCTTTTTCGTCTGTGGGTGAAATCCTGTGTGACCATTTAAACGAAAGAAGTGCTTTCCTGTGGTACTCTTTACAAAAGTGGTTGTAACGTTTGAGTCTGTGGCTGAAATCCTAAAGTGTGACCATTCAGATGAAAGCTACTGATCTGTACTTTCCTGTGGTGCTGTGTATTATGCTGTACAAGGTGGTTCTAGCTTTTGAGTCTGCCCGGGGGTGAAATCCTAAAGTGTGACCATTCAAATGCATGGAAGCTGTTAAGCAGTACTTTCCTGTAGTACTGTTTATTACGCTGCACAAGATGATTCTAACTTTGAGTCTGTGGTTGAAATTCTACATTATGGCTATTCAAATGAAAGCTATTCAGCAATAATTTTGAGTCTTTTAAGTGGTACTGTCTGCTTTCCTCAACATACAAAGAGCAATTTGAGATTTTTTCCAATTTTTGCTTCCGTGCGCTATTGGTTGTGACCCTAACTAGTATTTATACTGGGTTAAAAGGTATTATTTGCCACTGGACTTCTTTTTTTATTATTTGATTAATCTGAAGCAGTGGATAGGATGTCTGCAAGTGCCATGACAGACATATCTGGAAATAACTTATTGTTGGTTTTGCCGAGAGTTGCCTTTCTAGGCCATGTTGTTTATCCACCCCATGTTGGATTAAGCAAGACAAAGAAAACATAAAGCTTGTTTGTTTCAAGTTTTTAGCAACCAAGACACGTTCCAATTAACCTTTTTAACCTTGGAGTCAAAGCTAACATCGAAACTAATGTGGATAAACGTCTGTGGAGTCTGCGGATAAAAACCTGGGTTGTGACTATTCCAGAGAAAACTACCGAGCAGCATTTGTTAGTTAGGCATTTTGTTATGCTGTAAGGGATGGTTATAGCTTTTTGAGTTTGTGGGTGAAAACCTTAAGTGTGTCCAATTGATTGAAAGATACTGAACAATACCTTCCCGTGGGCTTTTTATTTTGGTGTATGGGAGGGGCCTGGGAGTGTTTCCAACATTTACTTGGTCTATGGATGTCATCCTTTACCTGTCACCATTCAAATCAAAGATATTTTTAAAGCAGTACCTCCCTGTGATGCTCTTATCTTTGTTTTGTAGTACTTTTTAACCCAGTACAAATACTAGTTAACCCTGCCAGCGTCACACCCAAGACTGCACGCGATCGAAATTGGAAAAGAATCTCAAATTACTCTTTGTACGTTGCTGAATAGCAGACACTGCGAAGACAACACTAAGGTAAAGTTCTGCTCAATGGCTTTCCGTAGTCACACTTAATGATTTCACTAACAGACTGAAAAGTTAGAACTACCTTGTACAGCATAATAACAACACCACAGGAAAGTACTGCTCAGTAGCTTTCATTTGAATAGTCACACGTTAGGATTTGATCCACAGACTTGAAATCTAGAACCTCCTTGCAATGAATTTGAGAATTTTAATACGGCTGCTATTGGGAGTGAAATGGTTATTTTAAACCAGTTAACAACTTGAAGAACATCGCCCAATTAATTTCAGGCAATCATTAAGTAAACCGCAGACTAGTCGCGGCTCAGTTTGATCTTCTGAAGGCGACTCGCAGTCTAGACATAAATATTTTCCGAAACCATGCACCTCTAATTTAATATCTCTCTATTACTCAAACAAACCGGAAAAAACAACCGAAACATTTTTAATTTCTTCCTGACTCATTTGTGCTTCGGGAAAATGGTTCTGGTTTAAGGTTAGCATTAATACTAATGTAACCCTTTCCGATGACTCCCAGTGACAAAACCTCAAGTCAATTACTGCGGTTCTGTGAATGAAAAACCTTAAGTGTTTCTACTGAAGCGAAAGCCAGAAAGCATTACTTTTCTGTGGTTTTGTTATTTAGGTATATCGTTATACAACTCGGGTAGATTTTGAGTCTGTGGACGAAATCCTAAAGTTTCATATTTTCCAATACTTTCCTAGGGTGCTGTTTATTATGCTGAACAAGGTGGTTCTAATTTTTAACACATTAAAGTGTTACAGCTATTTCCTGCAATATTCTTGGTATTTCAGACTTTTAAAAATCGTCTGGAATTTTTAAAATTAAACTTTAGAGTAAAAGAATTGTAAATCTGTTAAGCAATCTGCGAATATCTTGTGCGCCTTTTCATTGCAATATGGCCGGTGCACAGTGTTGTTGCAGCTCTAAAGAAATCTTTTTGCGAACGGGTAGTTCTCGGTATTTAATTGGGTTATCAAGAGGGAGAAAAATTCTGTATGTTACCCATACATGCCGTGAAAACGGTGTTTTTTTTCTTTTTTGTGTGAGGGTGAGCTCCCTTACTGCCTGAGTGAAACATATGGACTGTGTTCTAATAGCATGTCATGTATTGTGTTCTAACAGAAACCCTTTTGACTTGTAGCTCATATTCTTAGGTGCTACTATCTAAATGAAAGCTACTGAGCAGTATTTTGAATTGAATGATTGATTGTAAATGCATATGTTAGGGTCTCAAAGGGGGGTCCTTTGGTGCCTTGGAGCTCCGAAATTTTTGCCGTGGAGCCCGGAGCCCGGAGCCCGAAATCTTTTTCTACTTAGAGCCCAGACAAAAACGTTTCTAGCTGAATGGAGCCCTAGAGTAGGGCCATGGAGCCCTAGAGTCCCGATTTTTTTGTCGGAGCCCTGGAGCCCTGCATCCCTGGAGCCCTCAGCCCCGCTGGGACCCTGACTGATGTAGTCATTCAAATGAAACCTGTCCAACAACGCTGTCCCGTGGCCGGTTTGTTCATTACCGAATTTCCAAAATGAGGCATATATACAAAGTTCCACTGAGTCTGCGTATCACTGAGGTCGAAGACGACGCCAGTGGACTCTGTTTGACTTTCCACACGTCGACCTTTGACACTAAGTCATGGAGGGGGGTTATGAGCGACTATGTCGTAAGCTTTGCAGCTCGAGGGTGACGGACCTATCCTGTGAACGTATCAGAAGTATAATACCATAAAGCTCAGAAAAATAGTGATCCTCGTAAGTTTTGGATAACTATATGATGCTCATCCCATCACCACTTGCGGAGAGTCGCTACTTTAGGATAGCTAGTGATTGTTTAGGATATATAGAATCGTGCGGGATGTGGCGGGACAGAGGGTTCCAAGCTTTCCGCTTTCCGCCCCATTTTTGCTGGCCCCTGCCTCTTTGTCCTTTTTGTATTGTAAAATTTTGTGCAATATTGTTACATGCGATTACTTTTATTCGAAAAAGCATTTAATTTTTCATAATAGCTCGCACTTTTTTTTCAGAATCTCATTTTATATAAAAATAGAGAGAGAACAAGTCCATAACTTTCGTTTGGCTTACAAATTAAATTTCGCGAAATCAATCCTTGAACGTCCGGACCTATCATAAACCCGGTTTTTGCCCCACATTCGCTGGTTCCCGGCTCTTTTCTCTTTTTCTCTTGCAAAATATTATGCAATGTTGTCTGATTTTTTCCCTGTTCACTCCTGCCTCCTGTAACCCTAGGTAGCCCGCTTCCTACTCTCTGTTTTCCCTCTTCCCATACATGTCCCGCTCTCTTTCCTTCCGATCACCCCCCTCCCGTCCCCCACATTATTCCGTACATGGTAACTTATGGATCTTTGTTTTTCATGCATAACGTCAAGTTAATGTGAGGTCGTTAGTAGACTGCAAGAACTCTTTCTTCACCTAATTTTTAGCGAAAAGCTTACCTAGTTTTTACCGTTATTTTGCATAATTTATTCATTTCCACTTGCGCGTAGGATCTGAGGAAAACAGGAAGACTGTTCGCAGTCTAAGTCGTTAGACCCTCAGTCAAACGTACTGAACACCATCCAACATGGTTGAATACAACTTCGTTGTACAGAAGTTTGCTGGGAAAAAACTCTAGTATCACCGTAAACGTCCTTCAGAATCCTTTAACATCATCCAACAGAGTACCCAAACGTGTTTAGCATCATCCAACAGGTTAACCCAAAGATATTCAGCATCATCAAACATGGATGAATACAACTTCGTTGTACAGAAATTTGATGGAAAACAAACTATAGCATCACTCAACTCCTTCAGAATCCTTTAACATCATTCAACAGGGTACCCAAACGTGTTTAACTTGCCGAATAGGCCATTTCCGAGTTGTCTTATACCTCTTTTTCAGTGAGTCTTGGTGCATAGCCTTTCATATGAAAATGAGTTTTCATTTGGATACAAATTAAATGAAAGGCTGTGCACCTGGCTTGGGTTTGAAAAAGAGGCACAAGACAACTCGGAAATGGCCTATTCAACAATGATGAACGATGAAGAATAGAAATGTTCAATCTGTTAAGCCTTGGCCTAATTTTCGGAAGGTCGTCCTAGCTTCGACCTTTCGCTGTTTCCTCAGATTTGCTCTTAACAACCATAAATGTTTTGGCGACTTTCGGCGGTTGTTATTTTTGGAACTTAACAGTATTGGTAATGACATTTAACAAGTCTGATTGAGGGTGTTTTTTGCCGGGGCCAATTACGGAGTTCGACGAAGGCAATAGAAAACCGTTTTAGAATTCTAAAGCAACACCAAAGACACGCTATTCTTTTCGCAACCTCTATTTTATTTTAACTGTACAAAAGTATACTTCTTTCTGCCTTAAATCCCATTCAATGTGCTGATTTAAAATTTCAATACTGTACAGCAGTTGTATTGACGTCAAAAAACAAACTAATATACTATATTCTCTCTACAGATAAAAAATATTCTCGAAATAAATCCGATTGTCAAAGTAACTGAAACACACACTCCTGGATTTATTTAATTGACCAACTTGAGTTCTCACCTTAAAAAATCATAAACCATGAAAGCAAGAGGTCTAAATAAATACCATTACTAATAAATTTAGCTGGAATTTCAGCTACAGTCCATTCGAAATGTTAAAAACTAACATTTTTAAGAAACGACCAAACAGCAGTGCAACTCGAATTGCATTGTATTTGATTTACTTTTGTACGCGATCCACTCAACTTTGGATTTGAGTGCGCGTTACCTAGGTAGTAAAACTGATCAATTCCACAAACAACACAACAGTAGAAATTAAGAAAGAAATTTGGAAGATTAGAAATGCCCCCAGCAAGAATCAATTCCCCATTATCAATAGAACTTTGTTGGACGATGTTGAACAGTTTGGCTAAACGATTTCAGTATTGTTGTTCACACCTGAATACAAGATAAAAATGTTGAACAGGTTTGGCCACCCAGTAGATGCTAGTTGTTTTTTAATTCAACGCATCTGAACGGTGTTGAATGGAAATATTAACTCTTTAAGCCCCAGTAGAAAAAAGCATCTAATTTCTCCTTACAATATCACTAGCTGATCAACCATAAAGGTCATGAGAATAAAGGAAATGATCAAGAAACACAAAAAGTCTTGATGTTTGTACAAATTCTCCCAACTGAAACCATAAGAAATATATGAAGAACACTAAGGAGAATATGCATATTGATACTGGGGCTCCAAGGGTTAAGCCCGTTTGTCTGAGGCTCAAAAGAGGCAAGACTAACTTTTTTAAACGATATTTTACACGTCTGTGTGTGTTCTTATTCAAGAAATTGTCCTTAAATTTTTACGTTTGACAGTGGCTGACCTTAGACATAAGGTTAACTAATTCGTAGTGCAACATTTGGTTTAATATTAACATAGTACCTTAACCTACCCCCTTTCGTTTTAACTACTTGGAATTGCTTATACAAGTGACGTTGGCAGGAAATAACATAACTTATTACATGAATTTTTTGCAACACTTCATTTTCATGAATTTCGCGATTTTTTCAAAAACGCCAAATTAAAATGTCGGGAAATTTTGCTGACGCAAAAATTATATGCCTCTTGTTGTTCTATTATTTTTAGAGAAACCTGTTGCATAGTACGTGTCTTATCGCTATTTTCTATTAGCCCCTGCAACACTTCCTTCGTAAAGTTCACAAATTCTCTATTTATCGACTCCTCGTCATTTAGAAGCCAACAAACGATAGGGAAATTTTAAATATGCCCAAACAGCAAAATTTGAGTGACTTGCATAATTGTTATACAAGTTATACAAGGTTAACTGAAATTTTCTTATCCAGCGTGTGGTAGTCAATAAAATTAGCTCTTTATTCCTTAACATGAATAACACCTATAAATTGTTAGTCATATCTTAACAAATATTACGCTAATAATAACATTTACTTGGGATTCGGGTTATTACTAGCAATTTTGTGACACTAAAAGACACCCAGTTTTTAATTTAACGCAAGTTTCAAAGTGACGCTTCTGGTGCGTTAGGTAGGAATGAAAGGAGGTCCTCTAGTTTCTCGTCGCTATTCCAAAATTAACGGTTTTAAAATCAAGGGGTTGACGAATTCGGAATAAAGATATTTAACGGAATAAAGCATTTGAGAGTAGGTACTGTATTAGCTTTTGCAAGAAGCTACAACATTTCCTGTGCATGCAAAGGATAAACTCCATTAGGGCAACTTCGTATTTTACAAGCCTTATCGTATGTCCCATCATCGGGGGAGGGGAAGGGTTGTTACTATCGGCCGGAAATTTAGGTGGGGAGTCCTGGTAAGTGCGTTTACACGATTCACCACTTGAAGTGGATACCGCGGGGGAGAGGGAGAGACCATCTGTGTCATCGTCAGGTGACTTTGACTGAAATAAACAATATCCAGTACCCCCACCCCAGTAGTGTAGCACCTCTCAAAAGCTTGTATTTTCATTGGACCGCTATATGTAGCAGCTCTATTGTTTTTACGCCTCGTTCTTTGTTTCTTTTGTTTGTTTTATTGTTTAGCGGACCAATCGTGGAAGACCTTACGACAGCTGCTACACCACCCCAATATCAATATCAAGAACAAAACTTTGTCAAGCCCAAACTAAACACTCTCTTTCTTGATCACCACACAGCTCTTACAGTTTAAGTGGTTAGAATTTGGTAGAGCATCACAGCAATATTTTCTATTTAAAGCTTTTCTCGTCGCTTGGATATTGGGTACGCCATCTCATGATGGACTTGAAGCGATACTTCAAAGGACGCTAAATATTACCAATCTTGGCAAACGACTATAGTCTAGGATTAATATGTTTTTGTTGTGATGGGTTGATTTCGTCGTTGTTTAAACGCAGTCAAATCTTGAGCTGCAGAATATAATTACTAGTTAACTGTTTCGAGTCCGTGAATATAAAATCCTAAAGACCATCCATTCAAAGGAAATTTACCAGGCGATACGTAATGCTCTTTTTTGGTTTAAATTATTATCTTTCTCAACAATTTGCAAAGTTGAACTTTGCGTTTTGTTTCCAGTTTTGTCTTGTACGCCCCTTAGTGAAACAGGGTTAAATAGTATTTACATTTTGGTTAAAAGGCATTCTCTGCCACCCGAGTTCTTTTTTGTTATCTCATTACGTCAGTTTGTGGTTAAAGCCCGGTCCCCCCGTGGTACTTACGCGTAAAACTCATGTCTCATCTTAACGAGCTCAAGGATTGTACGATATTTGGTGATCTCAGTTCGCATCTCCGCTGTGTCTTCCCATAACAGATCAAACTCTGGAAGAGTTTCGCCAAGAGAAACGTACGTCTTGACATTGACAGCAACGGTACCAAAGCCAACTCCGCATACAGGAACGAATACCACAGGATTCCCAGTGAAGACAGAGACCACACACACACCAACAGCGGCGACACCGTATGTAACAGACCATATTCTGTCTCTTGAGCCCTGCTTGACGTCACTGTAAATGGCGTGAACCAGTTTCCCGAGCACTTCAGAGTAGCGACTCAGCAGTTCAATATACTTCTCAATATTCCCTGGCATGTTGATGATCTTGCCATTCTTCCACTGAGGCACAATTTCCGTGTCTAAAAATTCTTTCATGGGCTTCAGTTTCTGTTTCAGTAAGTCGAACTCTTGCTGATAAAGCTTGAAGTCTATTTTCAAGCTATTCGCCCGATCGTACAGTTCAATGCTCCTATACCCCAGGTACACGGACAAAAGGACTAGATCTTTACCTCCAAAGGTTTTTGCCTTTTCCATTAGGTTTGGGATCTTTTGTATCAGACCTTGCACTTCTTTCGGGATCATGGTTTGTGCTGTTTTCCAATCAAACTCTTGAATTAGCTGATACATACCCTGAATGCAGTCCAGCAAGTTCGTTAAGGACTTTGCATCTTGAACAAAGTCGTCCATTTGCGGGTTTTTTATCCAGGCACTCGCTACATCTGCACATCCTTTTGGCACGCTGATGGCCTGAGATGTTGATACGACCAAGAACGCCGCCAAGAGAAGAACGAATCCAAAGCGGAAGTGGCCTCGACGAAACATTACAGCTTGTACAGGAAGTCTTCTTTGCGCCTTATTTTTTCAATCGTTCTTAGACCTAGCGACTTCTCGAATGTCCAGGATAACTTTAGCTGAAAAACCTCCAACGGCAGCAAAGTGGAACAGAAACAACGAGAGACGTGGCCGGTAGAGGCGGCAACAACACCTTCTACTGTAACAGTTTGTGGACAAATGAATTGCTGTTCACGTGAACAAGGTGAAGAGCGAGTTGGTCACGCCATACTGTTCTAGGGTTGACTGGGAGATAGAATCGTTAATTCCCGCGGAAGAAGGAAAGAAAGGGGTATGTTCCTGTAAATAAAAGATAATATGTCTGTTGCCGTCCTTAGGGGTAGATGGAAATCAGTAAGAAAAATCTGCTGTTGTAAAAGTAGATGTTTCGGTAGAAAACGCATATCTTAAGAAAATACCATGTGAAAGGACACCGCGGCAAAACGTCTGCGCATGCGCTCACTTCGGCCATTTCCGGTTTCGAGCTTATGTTGTTCATTTTCATTCGGTGTGCTTTCGAACTGTCCGGGAACTGAACTCGCAGGGATGGCGCTCAAGTCCAGTAAGACAAGAAAAATTCACCCACGTGTGTTCCCGTTCTCCAAAAAAAAAAACTTAAAACTGGTCATTTCACGCTGTTGTTTTGCAGAGGATGGAAAAGAAATGTACCAGAATGTGTAACGCACGTGTAGAGTCATTCTTTTGCTCATTAAAGCCTATTGTTTTTCGACGTTCTCGTTGCTGTCGTCGTGGTGGTTGCTTAAACTCTCTAATACCACTACAATGGCGACATGCGAACCGGTAAACTATCGACTTTCATGATGTTTTTCGCTGTGGGTGCAAGCCCGAAACTACGAGGTGCAAAGGTGTAGAAACAGATAAAACTATATTGAAGCTGCTCTGGATTTTTTAACGTTAAGTTTGATGTCTGGAGCTTAAGTTTTTCAAAATTCGCGGCCGGAACCCGAGTTTGTTATTCTTGCCAATAGTTTTCAATAGGGGAGCATTAACAAGAAGTGAAAATACAGCGCGTGCGCAGTGCATTTTGCCGCGGTGTCATGTGAAAGTGAAACCAAGCAGGTAAATATCCCCGTATCTTATGATGACACATCAAACTAATGAAATTTGAAAGGTTATTTGGGGAAATAACTCGAGGCATTGAATTACTGAACTGGACATTTACAAACCGAATGTGAGTAGAAATATTGCACTTGTAATGAAAAGAATTATGAAATTTCAGATTTAACGGTTGTCACAAAATCACCCGAAAAAATAACTTGTATTAGATGTCTACAAACAGTTTGCCAATAGGGATATCGCATGCAAAAAAATTAAAGGTATCAAGAAATTGAAGGGGTATCACGAAAACAACTAAGAAAAAATCTCTTTAGCGCTTTTCAGTAGAAATGTTACACGTCTAGTAGAATTATGAAACTTGAAACTGCAAAGCACGGGAAAATAACTTGGCAACCTCAAGTTATAATCATATAGCTATATGAAACGTCTGAAACATACTATGATCGATACTATGAGGATCATGAAACTGAAAAATGAAACGGCCAGAAAAATAACTTACTATTCTATAGCTATAATCAGTTTGCCATGCAGTTGAAATGGGCGTTAACAAAACCCGGAACATGGAACATTCCGGAACATCCCGGAACATTCCGGAACATTCCGGAACATCCCGGAACGGGGCAAATTATCACAAAATAAATGAAAAAAAAAGTAATAAAAAAAATTGTAAGCGTCAAAAAAAGATAACAAATAAAATAGAATAAAATAAAATAAAATAAAGGATATAGAATAAATAAATAAATAAATGAATAAATAAATATATGCATCTGTGACTAAATGAACGAATATACTAATTTTTTAACCAGGGTACCCAAGGAGTGCCTGGATTACAAAATGCGCCTCATTTCTCAATTCCAAAAATATCTCAGATAACATTGAGGCCTTATTTTGGGTTTCGAGAGAAGGTTTACTTGATATGAGAAAATTAAAGCATTTTCTCAGTCACGCACGCAGTAGTCTCCTAGGGCATTGCGTGACGACCTAAGAACGGCTGCGTAGGAGACTACGCGGGCAGTCACGCAGTTCTTCTTTCCTGGCACGCTTTTGAGTTTCCTGGTCTCACATTTATTCGGTTGTTTAAGGACTTTTTGTGTTTAAGTTGATTTCCAAAGTAAAAGTGTGCAGGGATGAATAAACCTAAATTATACTAACCAAGAAATTAGAAGTCCACCCTACATTAAAGACCTTTTGTCAAACCAGCTGCTTATTATTCTCTTCGCTCGTCTATACAATCTCTTCTGTTCATTCCAAAAGTCAGCTGTTCTACACTTGGGGAACGCCCCTTTGCTCATGCTGCACCTATTTTATGGAACTCGTTGCCATTAACTGTCAGAACAAGTAGCAGCCTCGCCATTTTTAAAAAGCAACTGAAAACATGTCATTTTAAGAAAGCCTTTAATTTATGAATAATAATAACTCAGTGTAAAGCGCCTTTAAATATGTTATGGTATAAGCGATAAATAAATTGATTATTATTATTATTATTATTATTATTATTATTATTATTATCATCATCATCATCATCATCATTTTTATCAGTAACAATAACAACAGAATACAAGACATGCGACGTCCATTCATTTAAAAAAAATCATTTACCAATTTAAAATTGGAAAGGAATCATAAGTTGTAATTGTTCACTCTTAATAATGTCCTAAATTTAAGAGTACGCCTTCAACCCTTAAAAATTCTAAGATAACAAATTTCCCTCCCTTTCTTATGCTGCAACTGAAAAAAGGCACCGTTCTCGGTGAAGGTTTGTGTCTGTGTTTCAAACTGAAATATCTGACAAAAAAACTATATCAGTTTTTTAGTTTATTTATTATTTTATTCTTCTTGCCTTTGCCTTTTCCCCGCTGCAATGTTGAGTTAATTTGATGTAGTTTTACTTTTGTTCAGTCCAAATTTTTCTGCAGATCCAGATCTTTGTCACAGAGCTGGTAACTCTCACTGGTTACTATGAGGTTAAGTCCATTTTTTTTTAATTAAGGGGGAGGCAAAGAAACCATCACGGTAGTTTTTTGTACTACTGGTGTTATACTTTTTTATCATTTTTTATTGTTTGTTTGTTTGTTTGTTCGTTTTTTGGTTGTTTCCTTAATCGCTTTCTTTCGGTCTTTCTTTCTTTTTTTCTTTCCATTTGTTTTGTGATAATTTGCCTTGTTCCGGGATGTTCCGGAATGTTCCGGAATGTTCCAGGATGTTCCGGAATGTTCCATGTTCCGGGTTTTGTTGACGCCCAGTTGAAATGTCGCTATCGCACGCCAAAGGAACATGCATGCGAAAGTGAAAGGTCTTCGGGAAAAACCACTGGAAACGTCTAAGATATTTATTCTGTCTTGCGTGTCAAATAGAACATAATGAAAGTGAAATGGGGAAAATTATGAAGATGAAAAATCTACTAAAGCGTTTTACACTACAGATATCAGAAAACCTCTACCTAGAGCTCTTGTTAGTTCAAATACTGGACGTCTAAGAGAACATGAAACTGAAAAAAGAAGTAGCCAGGAAAAACAACTTAAAAGTCTCTACCTATCATCAGTTTGCCATGTACAGTGTTAAAATATCACTATCGCACGCCAAAAGGAATATTCATATGAAAGTGAAAGATCATCGGGAAAAACTCCCTGGAAAACAACTAGGATATTGAAAGTAATTGAAAGGAGATCAGGAAAAATACCAAGAACAAAACCTCTAGAGCTCTTGTTAGTTCAAATATTGCATGTCGAAGAGAATCAGTTTGTGATGTACAGTGTTGAACGTTGAAATATCGCTATCGCACTCATAAGTATGCATAACAGTAAAATTTAAAACCAGTTTGAAAAGATATCAGGAAAACAACGTTAACACCTAAAAAACCTCTCTCTTGTCAAAACCTAAAACTGAAAAAACAAAAAATCCAGGGAAAACAACTTAGCAATCTATAGCTATAATAATGATAATTATTTTGCCACGCAGTTGAAATATCGCTACCGCACTCCAAAGGAACATACTTGTGAAAGTGAAAGGTCTTCGGGAAAAAACCCCTGGAAAACGATTAAGACATTTTGAATATCATTTTATTCTGTTTGTGGAAACATCGCATTTCAAAAGAAAAATCTACAAAACCGTCTTACACTAGATATATCATATTCCAAACGTAAAAAGGTTTTTCTTTTGTCAGTCTTTTTAACAGTGAGATGGTGAAATGCCGTGAGAACTGAAAAAGGGTTACAAATTCTAAATAGCTAAGAAAAATCCACCAAACTTTTTGATAATAACAAAAATTGAAAATTGGTCAAACACTTTAACACTATCCACTTGTCCTACATAAAAAGAACAGTGAAAGTGAAAGCAAGAAAAGAACCCGTCTATGAAAACAACTAAGAATTTGAAGTCTACCACTCTTTGATACTATAGGCCTGTCGCACGCCAAAAAGAATAGTGAAACTGAAATGGGTTACCAAATTGTTAGCGGAATTCGTGACTACATATGTAATTGATAGTATATATAGTGTAGTGGGTATGTCAGTAGACTTCGGAGAACACTCAGGGTGGACTGACAAAACTCGGAGCACGAAGGCTTAATTTTTCTGCTCGGAGCCCGAATAAGAATAATGATTCTGACCAACTGGAGCGTTGGTGAAAGTTTCTCGAAAACTCCTAAACCTTGTTGGCCCTGTAAAGCCATTTAAAAAACATGAACCACTCATTATAGAGATCTGTTTTTCTAACATGGCTTTATGATAGGAAAAAACTTATGGTTAAGTGTCATGCTTAGAAACATTTTGTTTTCAAGGTACAATGTGAATTATCCGGCCAAAAATCGGCCCAGGCCGTGGCTTTCGAGATACCCTCGCCTGGAGTAAAGCGATATATAGAGCTTATAGAGCCCTGGAGCCCAAATTTGTCTGTCTTGGAGACTTGGAAGCCTTCATATTTTAGGCTCAAAAGGGGTACGTCACGAGGATTTTGCTACGAGTCAATTCTGTACTAAAATCATTACCTAGTGAGTTTACTCATACACAAAGTGCTCCTGTAAAACTATGAGAAAGATATTTAATGAATTTTATCAGGGAGAGCTAACCATAATACTTTTTTGGTGATTTTTGAGAGCATGGTCTCAAAACTAGAAAAAAACGAGTCTCCATCCACTTCCATCCTTGCCCTCGGTAACAAAAGACGACAGGAAACAGTCTCAGTGGTGTAAGGTAGTCTCTAGTGACAAAGCTGTTGTAGATCCTTATTTTTGGAATTCAATTGATGCGAAGACACTTTTTAGCTTTTTAAAAAAATACTAAGATAGCGTGGCATAGCCCCTTTAAGTCCTAGGAGCCCTACACGGAAAATTTCAGTTTTACTGTGTTTTGTGACAACACCCGAGTGGTGTAGAAAGGTTGGTAGTAACTGACCTAAACTTATCTGATCCAAATCTGACCAATAACAACAAACGTCCAAAACATAATGAACCAATCAATGTCCGAAGCAAAGACACGTAATCCCTGCCAGACAAGCGTCCGGTTGGCAAAATAAACGCTCTAACGTCAACTTTTTAGGAGTCTCTCATTTTCCCGCCGTTATGCTTCTAATTTGCATTTAAATGGTTAGAAGTGCCAATTTCTACAAAAACACTACGCAATTTTGCACTTAACTCGAATTAATTTGGAGTGATCCCAATCCCTGCCCTCTCTTTTCCCGCATCCCGTACACTTCCCAAGCCCTTTTTCCGGGTTACTCCCACCCTGTCCCCTACCCCCACCCCCCAATACACCTTAGGCATTCTTATCAGGTATTTTGCTCAGGGTATCCGGTAACTGACAGATCTTTGTTTTTCATGCAGAAAGTCAAATTACTGTGAAGTCGCTAAGCCCTCCTTCAAACGTACTCAGCACCATCCAACATGGTTGAATACAACTTTGTTGTACGGAAGTGTTTGATGAAGAACAAACTTTGTTTAACCATATTCAAGCATCATTCAACATCCTTCAGAACCCTTTAAGGACGGTGCCTCATTTTGTGTCTGTGCATACGTTCTACGTATCTCGGAATGATTAGAGAGATTCGGGTTTCCCAAGGACGGTACCTGCTAATACAAAGGTATCTTTGTGCAGTTTATGACTAAGTGGGAAAAGCATTTCTTAGCAAGGGCTGTTGAAATCCAAACAGAAAATTTGGCGTACCCACGAATTTTCCAGAGAGAATCGAGCTTAATAGCCCAATTTCGATACATCAAAATTCAGTCTTAAACAATAGGCATCATTTCGAGGCTTACGGGAATGAACCATATAAATCCTTACATTAGTCCCCTGGGCCTCGTAAGCGATGTCTATTGTTTTAAGTTGAATTTTCACATCGACATTGGGCTATTTTGGAAAGAAAATTCTGTTATGTATTTTACAGCTTTTTTAGAACTATGGTTGCTTAATTACCTCTGAAAAATGGGTAGTTACCCACATTTTTCTTTCTCCAAATTTTTCTTTTTGGATTCTGATAGCCCTTGTTAAGATCTGCTTTTTTCCCGATAGACATAACCTTTGCAAAAATGCATCTGTATTAGGACGCACCGTCCTTAAGGGCCCATTACAGTATCTCGTTGCTATGATACGCGGTTGCCATGCACGTGCAATTTTACTTCCGGTCGGCCTCAAATTTTTCGCGCGCTTTCTGGCGTCCCGGCGCCGGCCCGTCCGTTCAAGTCGCCGACAACTGTTTTTCATTTCGTTGCGACAAACACAAAAGAAACTTTTTTGTTTACTTTTCTAATTGATTTTAATTTTCTGCTTTACGTTTACAACATGTGAGTTGTGCCTTTATTTCTTAAACTGAGTGTTTCAGTTGAAAATGAGTTCGAAGCTATCCACGTACGCACGTAAACAGAAAGCGCAGCGATGGCTGCAAGTCGATGGGGAAATGCAGATCGCGAAAAGCCGACATTCAAGGATTTTGTGTCAGGTAGGGAATAGAAATGTCAATGATGCGGAGGCAAATCGAAATAAGTATTGTGCCATCATCCCGAACCCATAAAGAAATCCCTGCTGTCCGCAGCCGTGACTTCAACTGCTCCCAAACTACCTGACGTGACGTCGCTTGCGAGAAGACTGTGATCGATGTGCGAACCTGTGAAATGTCCTTCCGAACCTGGGCAACTCTAGTGTTTAGACAGCTCTTCAATAAACGAAGCTCTCGAGGCCACTGACTTGCAGCCACTGTTGCAAGACAGCGTGGGGCAGCATACAGCAAGAAAGGAAGCTTGTAAATTGTCCTTGAAAGCAGCTCTATCGCGCGAATTTCACGCCCACAATGATAATGCTATTATGAAAGCACACGATAGAAAACCTGACGAATAATGGTGAGCTCGATACATCTGATGGGCAACGTCTGCTAATAACCTCAACCTCACTTGAGAAATAAGCAAAAAGTCAGATTTAAGCGATCTAAAGGACTGTGACTGTGGAAAGGAGAAATATGAATTTTGTTCGGTGAAACAAAACACAGTTGAAGAGTTCGACATCGAGTGTAGTCGATGTGGAGAAAACTTCAGTTTGAAGAGTGATACCTCTGTCGTGAAAGCCACAACCGGCGTCCAAGGTCTGCAATACGTAATTTCGTTGCTCTTTCATTCCTTGTCAGTGGGCAGTATTTCAAAGATTAAGCTTATCATAAAATTCTCGGGTCTCTCAGTCTAAGTTGACCACGTCAGTTCGACTCAGTGGATCCAAATTGTTGAATGGCTTGCACCGTTCGTAAAACAGATCGCCGACTGGAGCGTGAAAGAAGCGAGAACTGAAGCAATCCAACGGGAAAACCAATCATCATTACACATCCAGTTCGACGGCTTTAGTCTGACTCGCGGCCATTATTCCAACAACAGCTGTCCACTATGCCAAGAATGGGAAAATTATCGCCTTAGCGACCTAGCCATTTAACGCTTAGGCACCTGGCCATTGAAAAAACGAGCGTCACTTCCGGTGCCGCGAAAAATGTACTTTTCTCGTCGAGAAGTAAACGTAGCTGCTGCATTTTTAAAGAATTCAAAAAAACATCTTTTATTCTCGAAATTTAAGCATCCTTTTTAGGAAAAAACAGAAAACAAAAAAATTATACCCAAAAGAGTGGTTAAAGAAGCACATTTTTCATTCTTATTTGTTCATTTTTCTTCGTAAGCCAAAACGCATGCTTAAATTTCTTAAGACGGCTTATGAAATGGTATGGTACAAGAAATTATGGACGAAAAGGGAAGTCTTTAAGTAAAAACGCATTTTTCTGTTTCTGATCACGTGACATTGGGCGTGGTCCGATCACGTCATAAACTGAACCATATTTGCCCTCAATGAATGTTGTCCAAATTTGGTCCAATGAAAGCATACATGTGTTGAGTTACAGCAAACTCATTTTTGCCTAGCAACGGCCTCAAAGGTACTGTAATGGGCCCTTAACGTCATTCAACAGGACGCCCAAATAGTTCTAGGATTCTAAAACAACACTACAGCCACATTGTTTTGTTTGAAATCTTTTTTTCTTTAAATTTTAAACTGTACAAAAGTAAACTTCTTCCTGCTTTAAATCCCATTCAGTACTCTGGTTAGTCTGATTCAAAATTTTAATTCTGTACAGCAGTTGTTTTGACGTCAAAAAGCAAACTAATATATATACTATATCCTCTCGACAGACAGAAATAAATCCGATTTTCAAGGTCACTGCATGAAGCACACTACTCGAATCATTTTAAACTACCAACCTGAGCTCTCACATTGAAAAGTCAGAAACATTGAAAGCAAGAGGTCTAAATAAATACAGTTACTAAGGCAACCCTAAGCTACCGTTCATTCCAAATGTGAAAAAGTAACTTGTTTAACAAACAACCAAACAGCAATGCGACTGGAAATGTATTGAATTTGATTTACTCTTTAGCACCATCCACTCAACTTTGGTTTTGAGAGCGTCGACAAAGGAGTAAAACTAAACAATCCTTTAAACAACAAAGTATACATAGTGGTTGACTGCCATCTTACCCGAGTGTCCGGCCGTCATGGGGGGAGGGGAGGGGTCGTTAATATCTCGGAATTTACACGATTCACTGTTTGAAGTGGATCCCGCAGAGGAGAGGGAGAGGCCATCTGTGTCGCCTACAATCGTCCGTTGACTTTCTGAAATAGAGTAGTATCGAGCCGGGAAGCTGAGTCAAGCTCAAACTATAAATTCTCTTTTGTGATTACCATACATTTCGTACAATTGTAGTGGTAAGAATTTGGTAAAGCATCACGACTGACAGTATTACCTGAAAGCTTTCTTTATTACCGTTGCTTGGATTTTGGGCACTCCATCTCAGTACTAGAACATTAGTCATGATGGACTTGAGGGTGTTTCAAATGACGCTAAATATTACCAATCTTAGCAATTGGGTACTCCATCTCAGTATTAGAACATTAGTCATGATGGACTTGACGGATGTTTCAAATGACGCTAAATATTACCAATCTTAACAAACGACTACCGGTCTATAGCATTATATTATATTGTGATGGGTTGGATTTTTAACGCGGTCAAATCGTGAGCTGCAAAATATGGTTATTGATTTCGAGTCCATGAATATAAAACCCTAAATAACGGCCATTCAAAGGAAGTTACTTAGCGTTACTTAACTAAGGTGCTCATTTTTGGCTTAATTTATTATCTTTTTTAACGATTTGAAATATTGTTACTGGATATTTTTCCATTTCTTGTTTTGTACGCCCTTAGGTGTGACTGGGTTAAGTAGAATTTGTATTTGGTTAAAAGGCATTATCTGCATAGACTTCTTTTTATTATTATTTCATTATTCCACGTTAGTGGTTAAAGTGTCTGCACGTGGCATCATGCAAGCACAAACATATCATGCGTGCAAACAATTAGTCGAATATTTTGGCTTTTGCATGGGATTTCCTTTTTTCGGTCATTTTTGTTTAACCACCACATGGTGGATTTACTAAGACAAACGCAATTACTAAGCCTGTTTGTTTCAAGTTTTTAGCACCCAAGACACGTTCCATTTAACCTTTTTAACCCTAGAAAGATCAAACAAACACCGAAGCTAATGTGGTTCTAAAATTGAAAGTCTTAGTACAAAGTTTCGAGTTGTGGCCATTCAAATGTAATCCGGGGGGGGGGTACTCCCTTATATGGCCTAGATGGGGATGTGCCGCTGGACAGGGTATGGTTTTTGGCCTCTCTGTCCTAAACAGGGTATATAATTTCGCGTGAGTCTGTCCTAATTATAAACAGGGTATTGCATGTCCTAAACAGGGTAATCAAATTGAGCTTGTTGTCCTAAACAGGGTATGCATTTTAGGAGTTTTTTTTTGTCCTACACAGGATCAGGGTTTCAAACCCTCAGCGGCTCTCCTATACCCAAATATGGGTCGAGTACCCCCCCCCCGGGAATGTAATCTACTGTGTAGTAATTTCCTGTGGTACTGTTGATTGTGTTGAACAAGGTACCTTCAGCTTTTTCTTTTGTGGGTGAAATCCTGTGTGACCGTTTAAATAAAAGCCATGCTTTCCTGTGGTAGGCGGTGCTCTTTACAAGGGTGGTTGTAACGTTTGTGGGTGAAATCCTTATGCGCCGATCAATTCGAAGCTTCAACATCCCCCCCCGGGCATACCCCGGGCATTTGACTGTGCATCGTGCCCGGGGAGGGGGGAATTTGAACGTTGCGTTTGAAGGGTGGGGAATTTGAACCGGATTTATCTCTTGTTCTGATGTAATACGTCCGTGAGTTTTTCGGTTTTTTCAGGGTTTGATGGATTTACAACACAGAATTTCCCCTTTGTAAGTGAATAGCTCTTTCAAAAGGGTCTTTAAAAGAAGTTTGGAGGTGTTATTACGGCATATCTCTCTGAAAAGCGTGTAAAGTGTTTGATTGAAGACGAAATTTGTCTTTGAGGAGAGGTATTTTAGTAGTAATTGGTGGGGCATTTGAACAGCTTTTTTGCCCCGTGGGGAGGAAATTTGACCAAGCCAATCTTCAAAAGTTCAAATGCCCGGGGGGTTGCCCGGGGGGGGGATGTTGAACTTTCGAATTGATCGGCGCATTAAGTGCGACCATTTAAATGAAAGCTACTGAACAGTACTTTCCAGTAATACTGTTTATTGACTTAATTAGGCTGCACAAGATGATTCTAACTTTCAGGCTGTGGTTGAAATTCTATAGTATGACTATTCAAATGAAAGCTATTGAGCAATAATTTTAAGTCTTTTAAGTGGTACTGTCTGCTTTCCTCAACATACAAAGAGCAATTTGAGATTTTTTCCAAATTTTGCTTCCGTGCGCTCTTGGTTGTGACCCTGGCAGCGTTAACTAGTATTTGTATTGCGTAAAAAGGTATTCTTTTCCACTTGACTTCTTTTTTTTATTATTATTTGATTAATCTAAGACATTCAGGTAGGATGTCTGCGCGTGCCATGACATAAACATGTCTGGAAATAACTCAAATATCATGGGTTTTGCCAGGTGTTGCCTTTTTAGGCGATGTTTGTTTATCCACCCCATGTTGGATTAAGCAAGACAAAGAAAACATAAAGCCCGTTTGTTTTCAAGTTTTTAGCACCCAAGACACGTTCCAATTAACCTTTTTAACCTTGGAGTCAAAGCGTACATCGAAACTTACGTGGATGAACGTCTGTGGAGTCTGCGGATTAACTTCTGAGGTGTAACCATTCCGCAGAAAACTATCGAGCAGCATTTGTTAGTTAGGCATTTTATTATGCTGTAAGGGATGGTTTGAACTTTTGAGTTTGTGGGTGAAAACCTTAAGTGTGTCCAATTGATTGAAAGATACTGAGCAATCCCGTGGGCTTTTTATTTTTCCTTATGGGAGGGGCCTGGGAGTGGTTCCAACATTTACTTGGTCTATGGATGACATCCTTTAACTGTCACCATTCAAATCAAGGATATTTTTAAAGCAGTACCTCCCTGTGATGCTCTTATCTTTGTTTTGTAGTACTTTTTAACCCAGTACAAATACTAGTTAACCCTGCCAGCGTCACACCCAAGACTGCACGCGATCGAAATTGGGAAAAATCTCAAATTGCTCTTTGTTTGTTGTTGAAAAGCAGACACTGCGAAGACAACACCAAGGTAAAGCTCTGCTCAATAGCTTTCCTCTGAGTGCTAACACTTAATGATTTTACTATCAGACTGAAAAGTTAGAACCACACTGAACAGCATAATAAACAGGACCACAGGAAAGTACTGCTCAGTAGCTTTCATCTGAATGGTCACACTTTTGAATTTCATCCACAGACTTGAAATCTAGAGCCACCTTGCAATGAAATTTGTAATTTTTAAATGGCTGCTTTGGGAGTGGATAACAACTTGAATCTCATCGCCCAATAAATTTCAGACAATCATATAGTAAAGCGCAGACTAGTCGCGGCTTAGTTTGATCTTCTGGAGGCGGCTCGAAATCTAGACATAAATATTTTCCGAAACAATGCACCTCTAATTTCATATCTCTTTATTACTCAAACAAACCGGAAAAAACAACCGAAACATTTTTAATTTGTTCCTGATTCATTTGTGCTTCAGGAAAATGGTTCTGGTTTGAGGTTAGCTTTAATACTAATGTAACCCTTTCCGATGACTCCCAGTGACAAAACCTCAAGTCAGTTACTGCAGTTCTGTGAATGAAAAACCTTAAGTGTTTCTACTGAAGCGAAAGCCAGAGAGCATTACTTTTCTGTGGTTTTGTTTATTAAATTATATCGTTATACAACTCGGGTAGATTTTGAGTCTGTGGACGAAATCCTACAGTTTCATATTTTCCAATACTTTCCTGTGATGCTGTTTATTATGCTGAACAAGGTGGTTCTAATTTTTAACACATTAAAGTGTTACAGCCATTTCCTGCAATATTCTTGGTATTTCAGGTTTTAAAAATTGTTTGGAATTTTTTAAATTAAAATTTAGAGTAAAAGAATTGTAAATCTGTTAAGCAATCTGCGAATAATTGAATCTTAATATCTTGTACGCCTTTTCATCGCAATATGGCCGGTGCACAGTGTTGTTGCAGCTGTAAAGAAATCTTTTTGCCAGCAGGCCACCCAAATAAATTGGAATTGAAAAAAATGGACCCTTTTGTCCCCCTTCCTGTAGGCTTTTTTTCTTTACTTGTTTTCTGGGCGAACGTGACCCCAAGCTCTCTCGCTTTAAACAAGGAAATAAGGCAATATATACAGTGTCTAATGAAAAGCATGACGCACGTCTTGCCCCCTTTTTTCTCTTCCGAATTTCCTTTTTTCCTTATAATTTATTTCCTTCTAGTTTCTGCTTTATGTATTTTTGTCTATTTGTGTATTTGAGTTTAAAAGATATTTTTGTAAATATTTGTACAGCCTTGTTGTGTAATGGAATAAAACATATTATTATTATTAAAAAAAAGAAAACGGGTCGTTCTCGGTATTTAATTGGGTTATCAAGAGGGAGAAAAATTCTGTATGTTACCCATACATGCCGTGAAAACGCTGTGTGAGGGTGAGCTCCCTTACTGCTTGAGTGAAACATTTGGACTGTGTTCCAATAACATCTCATGTATTATGTTCTAACAGAAACCCTTTTGACTTGTAGCTGATATTCTTAGGTGCTAATATCTAAATGAAAGCTACTGAGCAGTATTTTTAACTTTTGTTAGAATGATTGATTGTAAATGCATATGTTAGGGTCTCAAACTTTGGAGCCTTGGAGCCTCGGAATTTTTGCCGTGGAGCCCGGAGCCCGAAATCGTTTTCTACTTAGAGCCCAGACAAAAATGATGTTTCTAGCTAAATGGAGCCCTAGAGTCTCGATTTTTTTGCCTTGGAGCCCTGGAGCATCCCTGGAGCCCTAAGCCCCGTTGGGACCCTGGCTGATGTAGTCATTGAAGTAAAACCTGTCCAACAACGCTGTCCCGTGGCCGGTTTGTTCATTACCGAATTTCCAAAATGAGGCATGTGTGCAGAGTTCCACTGAGTCTGCGTATCACTGAGGTCGAAGACGACGCCATTGGACTCTGTTTGACTTTCCACACGTCGACCTTTGACACTTAGTCGTGGAGGGGGTTATGAGCGACTATGTCGTAAGCTTTGCAGCCCGAGGGTGACGAACCTATCCTATCTTATCTTACCTATCCTACCTATCGTATCAGAAGTATAATACCATAAGGCTCAGAAAAATAGTGACCCTCGTAAGTTTTGGATAACTATATGATGCTCTTCCCATCACCACTTGCGGAGAGTCGCTACTTTAGGGTAGCTAGTGATTGTTTAGGATATATAGAATCGTGCGGGATGTGGCGGGACAGAGGGTTCCAAGCTTTTCGCTTTCCGCCCCATTTTTGCTGGCCCCTGCCTCTTTGCCCTTTTTGTATTGTAAAATTTTGTGCAATGTTGTTACACGCGATTACTTTTATTCGAAAAAGCATTCACAATAGCTCACACATTTTTTTCAGAATCTCATTTTATATTAAAAAAATATAGAAAGAACAGTTCCATAACTTTCGATGGCTTAAAAATCAAATTCAAATTATCATAATCCCGGTGTCCGCCCCATTTTCGGTGGCCCCAGGCTCTTTGCCTCTTTTCTCTTGCAAAATATTATGCAATGTTGTCTGATTTTTTCCCCTATTTCTCTCGCTTCCTGTCACCTTAGTTATCCAGCATCCCACTCTCTGTTTTTCCTCTTCCCATATATTTCCCGCTTTTCCGATTTCCATCCACCCCCCGTCCCCCACATTATCCCGTAAATGATAAGTTATGGATCTTTGTTTTTCATGCAGAAAGTCAAGTTACTGTCAAGTCGTTAGGCGCAAACGTATTCAGCATCAGTCAAACAGTCAAACGTACTCAGCACCATCCAACATGGTTGAATACAACTTCGTTGAACAGAAGTTTGATGGGAAAAACTTTAGCATCACCGTTAGTAAACGTCCTTCAGAATCCTATAACATTATCCAACAGGGTACCCAAACGTGTTTAGCATCATCCAACAGGTTGCCCAAACGTGTTTAGCATCATCCAACAGGTTACCCAAACGTGTTTAGCATCATCCAACAGGATACCCAAACGCGGTTAACATCATCCAACAGGGTACCCAAACGTGTTTAATATCATTCAACAGGGAGCCTAACGTATTCAGCATCATCCAACCTGGTTGAATACAACTTCGTTGTACAGAAATTTGATGGAAAACAAACTCTAACATCACTCAACGTCCTTCAGGATCCTTTGACATTATTCAACAGGGTATCCAGACGTGTTTAACTTGCCGAATAGGCCATTTCCGAGTTGTCTTGTACCTCTTTTTCAAAGTGAGTCTTGGTGCATAGCCTTTCATATGAAAATGAGTTTTCATTCGCATGCAAATAAAACTCGTTTTTTATGAAAGGTCGTGCACCTGGCTTGGATTTAAAAAAGAGGCTCAAGACAACTCGGAAATGGCCTATTCAACAATGATAAACGATAAAGAGTAGAAATGTTCAATCTGTTTAGCCTTGGCCTAACATTCGAAGGGTTGTCCTAGCTTCGACAGTTCTCTATTTTCGCAGATTTGCTCTTAACAACCATAAATTTTATTGCGACGTTCAGGGGCTGTCATTTTTGGAACTTAACGGTATTGGAAAGGACATTTAACAAGTCTGATTGAACGTGTCTTTTGGGACCAATTACAGAGTTCGTCGAAACCAATAGAAAATCGTTTTAGAGTTCTAAAACAACACCAAAGACAAGCTATTCTTTACGCAACCTCTATTTTATTTAAACTGTACAAAAGTATACTTCTTTCTGCTTTAAATCCCATTCAGTTCGCTGATTCAAAATTTCAATACTGTACAGCAGTTGTATTGACGTCAAAAAAAACAAACTAATATACTATATTCTCCCTACAGATAAAAAAATATTCTCGAAATAAATCCGATTGTCAAAGTAACTGAAACACACACTCCTGGATTTATCTAATTGACCAACTTGAGCTCTCACCTTGAAAAATCATAAACCATGAAAGCAAGAGGTCTAAATAAATACCATTACTAATGAATTTACTGGAATTTCAGCTACACTCCATTCCAAATGTGAAAAACTAACATTTTTAAGAAACAACCAAACAGCAATGCAACTCGAATTGCATTGAATTTGATTTGCACTTTTACGCGATCCACTCAACTTTGGATTTGAGTGCGTTACCTAAGTAGTAAAACTGATCAATTCCACAAACAACACAACAGTAGAAATTAAGAAAGAAATACAATTTGGAAGATTAGAAATGCTAATAATCTTTACGCCCCCAGCGAGAATCAATTCCCCATTATCAATAGAACTTTGTTGAACGATGATGAACAGTTTGGCTAAACGATTTCAGCATTGTTGTTCACACCTGATTACAAGCGAAAAATGTTGAAAAAATGTTGAACACGTTTGGCCACCCAGTAGAAGCCTAATAAAGTGTTTAGGTTGCTAGTTGTTTTTTAATTCAACACATCTGAACGGTGTTGAATGGAAATATTAAGCCCGTTTGTCTGAGGCTCAAAAGAGACAGGACTAACTTTTTTTTGAACGATATTTTACACGTCTGCGTGTGTTCTTATTTAAGAAATTGTCCTTAAATTTTTTGCGTTTGACAATAGCTGACCTTAGACATAAGGTGAACTAATTCGTAGTGCAACATTTGGTTTAATATTTATATAGTACCTTGACCTACCCCCTTTCGTTTTAACTACTTGGAATTGCTTACACCAGTGACGTTGGCAGGAAATAACATAACTTATTACATGAATTTTTTGCAACCCTTCATTTCATGAATTTCGCGATTTTTTCCAAAACGCGGGAAATTTTGCTGACGCGAAAATTAAATGCCTCTCGTTGTTATATTATTTTTAGAGAAACCCGATGCATAGTACGCGTCTTATCGCTATTTTCTACAAGTTCCTGCAACTCTTCCTTCGTAAAGTTCACAAATTCTCTATTTATCGGCTCCTCGTCATTTAGAAGCCAACAAACGATAAGGAACTTTTACATAAAATCGCAAAATTCAATACATGTATCCAAATAGCTAAAGTTGAGTGACTTGCATAACTGTTAAACAAGCTTTGACTAAAAATTCGCGAAAGTTATGTGTCTCGAAAAAGGCCCACACCAAAAGCGCGAAATTAACGTGTCGTGAAAAGTTCATGTAATAAGGTAACTTGTGCGAGAGGACTTCAATCACTGGCCTTACCTGACTCGAAATTTTCTTAACCAACGTCTGGTATTTAATAAAATTAGCTCTTTATTCATTAACATAAATAGCACCTATAAAAGTCATACCTTAATAAATATTACACTAATAATAATAATTGCTTGTGATTCGGGTTATTACTAGCAATTTTGTGACACAAATAGACACGCAGTTTTTAATTTAACGCTAGTTTCAAAGTGAAGCTTCTGGTCCGTTAGGTAGGAATGAAAGGAGGTCCTCTAATTTCTCGTCGCTATCCAAAATTGACGGTTTAAAAATTAAGGGATTAACGAATTCCAAAATTATCATATTAAAGGAATAAAGCATTTCAGACGTAGATACTGTAGTGGCTTTTGTAAGAAGCTACAACATTTCCTAAGCACGCAAAGGATAAACTCCATAAGGGCAACTTTGTATTTTACAAGCCTTAACGTCCTTCTGGGACCGCTTCCCCCCTTGTCGACGCAGGATCGTTTACGTGTCATTCAAGCATCACTGGAAAGAGAGAATGAGAAAGACACGCATATGCATATGCATATCAACATATTATATGCTCATGCATATCAACGACAGAATTCCTGAAAGAAAGGTGTGGAGAGGACAAACAGTGTTTCTTGGTTGAATTGTAAGCGCAGTAAGCGCTACTGAAAAAAGTAAGCATTTCCGTTTGGTACAAAATTATTATGCTGAACCAGGAGGTTCATTTACTCAATGAATAAATAACGCAAACATAACAGTAACCACCAGATGTCAAAGGAATATTACAGACCACGTTATACCCAATCTCTATCGCGCAGAGCGCAACATATTGCACCAGGGTATAGACCACGGGTGGTCACGTGTCCAAGAGGCACTCAATGGTAAGGGTATTGCGGGGGGTTGCCTGGGAAACCAGTGTGAAACGTGGTTGATATGGTCAGCGGTTTGCTGAAATCACTTCTCCCCAGTCCATAATCGGGCCGGCAGTCTTGTCTCAAGCTGTCAGGATAGCCATTTAACGTAGAGTGCATATGCGCAGTAAGATGACTTGGTGTGTGATGGATTGTATGCTCGTTGGGGTGGCCCATGTATCCCGGATGTGGAAGCGGACGCGGGGCATGACATGGATGAGAAAGCACACTCGTTGAGGACAGCGGTGTTAGAGAGTTCATTGGTAGGTTGTGCATATAAGGATGCGTTGGCAGATTCAAGTTGGATGAAGTGGTCAGTGGCGTTGTGACCGTAGGCCTCTCGGGGCAGAACGACTGCTGTCGACAGCTGCTCTGAAGCGAAGAAAATGCGCATGAGGAGTCATAAGTTTCAGATGGACGGCGAGGGAAGATGACATGGCCAAACGCACTACCTGTTGAGGAATATAAATGATTAATGCTGATTTAAGGTTTCTGTACCAGTGGAGGAGATATCATGGTAATTGGATAGGGTGTTGTCCTTCCCGCAATTTTGAGGTTACCTCATTGCTGCGCCAATAAACTATTAGCGATCATCACAACCAAAAAGTTTGGGATAAAGAAACCAAACGATGCATGTATTAAGAAATAAAGAGAGAAACAACACCACACAAGGTTTGTTCTGCCCGCACGCGTAAACAAACAGAAATTAAGTCCGGACCATGGTTGACAGCCGACTTACCCGTATGTCCCATCATCGGGGGAGGGGAAGGGTCGTTACTATCCGGGAATTTAGGTGGAGAGTCCTGGTAAGTGCGTTTACACGATTCACCGCTTGAAGTGGATCCCGCGGGAGAGAGCGAGAGACCATCTGTGTCGTTATAATCGTCCGGTGACTTTCTGAAATTAAAAAATACCAAGAACAAAACTTTGTCAAGCCCAAACTAAAAACTCTCTTTCCTGATCACCGTACAGTTCTTACAATTTAAGTGGTTAGAATATGGTAGAGCATCACGGCAATATTTTCTATTTAAAGCTTTTCTTGATTCTCGTCACTTGGATATTGGGTACGCCATCTCAGTATTAGAAAATTAGACATGATGGACTTGAGGCGATACTTGAAAGGACGCCAAATATCACCAATCTTGGCAAACGACTATAGTCTAGGATTAATATGTTCTTTATTGTGATGGGCTGATTTTGTCGTTGTTTTACCGAGGTCAAATCTTGGGCTGCAGAATATGATTACTAGTTTCGAGTCCGTGAATATAAAACCCTAAAGACCATCCATTCAAAGGGAATTTACCAGGCGATACGTAATGCTCTTTTTTGTTTGAAATTATTATCTTTCCCAACAATTTGCAAATTTGAACTTTGTGTTTTTTTTTCAGTTTTGTCTTGTCTGCCCATTGATGCAACAGGGTTAAATAGTATTTGCATTTGCTTAAAAGGCATTCTCTGCCATCTGACTTCTTTTTTGCTATCTGCACGTGACATCATATAAGCGCAAACATGCCTGCATACAATTAATGGAATATTTTGGCTTTTTCAAGGATTTCCCTATTTCGGTAATTTACGTTTAACCGCCACCTGTTGGATTCGATTAACCAAGACAAACGCAATTGCTAAGCCTGTCTGTTTTTAGCACACGAGAGAAGTTTCATTCTAGAGAGATCAAATTAACATCGAAACTAATGTGGTTCCAAATTTGACAATCTGGGGATAATATCTCGAGATGTGGCCATTTAAATTAATCTACTGTGTAGTACTTTTCCTCGGTACTGCTTATTGTGCGGTACTGCCTGGCTTCAGCTTTTTAGTTTGTGGATGAAATGCTAAAGTGTGACCACTTAAATTAAAGCTTTTGGGCAACCTCTTTCCTGCGGTACTCTTAACTTTTTTGTTGTTGTTTTATAAAAGGCCAGGAAACCCCGGCCGATCCAGACCAATAGTTACAACAGGGAAGCTAAGACTATTCGCTGAGTAACTAAATGATTACAGATATTCGTAGCTACTTACAAACACTGACAGCAGAAAGAATTCCAGAGAGTCACAGTCTCAAAAACAGGTTACAATGAAAAGACTAATCACTAAGTAATGGCAAGCTTACTAACAAACAGTAATAATGATTAAAAAACGAAGGACTTATGAACAATGTAAGAGAATAAGCGGAAATGCCTCAGAGGAATGCCCAAAAATAGAAACGAAAAAGGAGAACAAAAAGAAATTCCCGTGAGATGAAATCTCAGTCAAGAACCAATTAAATTAAGTATGTTCACAAGCGAGAGATGCTGTTAACGAATGCTTACCAAATTTGAAAAGATTAAATCGTAGTACAATTAAATTAATCAAATGAAAAAAAACAAAAGACGACATGAGGTGCCCGACAAACTGAAAAGAATGCCCCATTTGGTCTCATGTAAAAAGAAAAAGAGATATTTTATCAGAGAGCAACATTACAAATTCAAAACAAAGGAATCATCAGTGCTCAAGGAAAGGTACTGATGTCAGAGCCCGATGATCCCTTGACGCGAATAAAAACATTATTGCGAAAGTTAGCGAGAATTTGCTCCGCGGACAAGACTTTATTACAAAAAGTGGCAAGATTCCTAGAGTGCCAAATCATCCATTAAACGCCCGTGGCCAAAATGTAAGAGAAAAGCTAAATATCGTACCTAGATCTCACTTGTGGGCAACTGAGATGTGAGATCTGGAAAAGTTCGATATAACGCCAGTTTTCATTGGAAACTTGTTAATAGATTACCTTATTCTTATCTCTTCTATGATTGGCTCCTTTTGTATGTGACGTATTCGCGCGCCCGAGAACGCCAATTTGAAGTACAGCGGAAGCTCTTTCATGGAAAACAAAGATTACAATTTCAGGACCAGTTGCCGCAGTAACTCGGTTGGTAACCACCGAAAAAAACTTCATTCACTTGAAAAAAGAATATTATTCGCAAATTACACTGTGTGACAGTTGTTTAAACAGATCAGACGACCTTTCTTTGGTCTGCTGAAGTTGCTACGATTGTCAAACTGCCAAACATTCGCCGAACATACGAAGTCCAACGATTGACAGGAGCACATCAAGAAAGAAGCAGGAAGAATGGGTACAGAAATTCGGGCAAATGAAGAAACATGGACGGGTTGTGAATGGGCAATAGCACCTAAGACATGATTCGATCGCAAAAGCGCATTAAAGCTTTTTAAGTGTGTATGAGCTAAGAGGTTTGCCCAAATATGTTCACTGGTAACATCTGTTTTCTATTCATGTAATTAAATTGAACTGTAGTTGGGTAAAACGTCTCTTGTTTCTGCTTGTTGCAACTCTTACCTTTCTTTGTTCCCTGTTAGTTATGGTCAATTTTTATTTTATCTACCTGGATTTTTGAAAACGATGCTCCTCGGTGGAGGCGTCTGAACCGGTGCACAGCGAGTAATTTTTGTCGTTCAGAAACTATCTCCAAGGTTGGGAATATAAAAATTATGAGTGTGACATGTCCTTTCTTCTTCTCCGCTCTCTTCCTTTCCTTTTCCTTTCTCTTTCGTGTGGTTTTGAGGCTGATTGGAGGCATAAAGTGACCTTGGTTTGAGCGTCATTCCGGTGAAAATGGCCAAATTTTCAGGAGCCACGTTTTCTATAGGATCTTTTCATTCAGGAGTTATCTTAAAATATCAAATTTCTGAAATGCTTTGACCAAAGTTTAGTTGCTGGCTGACTGGAGATCAAAATTGGAGTCATTGTCCCTAGTCTGCACTCTTGTTTGCAACTGGTGACCCACAAGTACAAAGAAAGTTTCTTGTTATTTACTGGTGTCTTAGCCTGCAACACCATAGGGGAGACAACAAGAAACTCATTGCTGTCCCATACAAAAACATTATGCCAGTTAGCTCATTGATTTTGCCATTATTGATCTCTGACCTTTTTTGTGACAATTTTCGGCATAACTGCTAGTTTGTGGTGTGGAGCAATTTCTTTTTACATGGTGACCACAGTGTTGGCATGTATTGCTCCTGCTGGTGAAAATCTATCTCACAAGGTACCTGTGACAATTGCATATGCTCTGATACACAGTGGGGTGTGAACTTACAAGATTACCACAACACCTTTGGCTAACGCAAAACGTCAACCAGTATTGAAAAAATAAAACCTTTTTCCCCCTTCTCCAATCCCAGAAATGCTCTTTAATAGCTTCTTCTAGTTCTTGCCACTTCTCCTGGTTTCTAACCACTTTCTTCCCAGATTCCTATCTTTCTGTCTTCCTCCAAGTCAATGAAAACATGCATTTCAACATTTGTCCATCACCAGAAGTTGTCTCTGCTGTTGAACAAATGTTGTGTCCTTTTCTCAACCAGTGTTGGGCAGGATATTATGCCAATTTTGTGGAAAGTTGCGATGGATCATTACACATGTTAATATGGTCGGTCAGGCTCTACGATATTCCATTCAACGCTGTTGAGAAGTGCTATCAGCAATTGATTCATCATTTGCTGAAAGATGGTAAGCCATGTATTTTAAATGCAAGATGAGATGACCCCTTAAGAACTGGTGCCAGCAAAATAAATAAAGTATGTGGAGCGGGTCAGACCCATTTTCAGGTTCCTGCATCCATCTTCTCTCAGTTTTAACACCAAACACCAAAGTCTGAGGTAGATGTTCTGTTAACTACTTAACTAGTCGACTGTAACATGGCAGACCAATATTATATCGCCCTTTATGTAAAGACACTTGACAAGTCGATTTTTAACTCTTCTGCTGATGCCATTTTTATAGCAAAGGAAATAAATTCAACTATTCAGAGGTGCCCTCCTCCCCGCCCCCCAGAAAATTGTGAAGATTTAATTTACTGGGCATTTTATGCAACTGAAACTTGCACATTTGTTTGCAGCGAATTCGACCCTCCTCAAGATCAATCTATCCCTGGCTTTACTCTGATATGTTAGGTCTGAAAGGGGATACCTAAAATCTTGAAAAGACACCATGACTCCAGGGGGAAAGGGTACACCAGTGATGTTGACGTGAAAAGGACTTTTTTCTGTTTGAAATTAGTATTTGGGTCTTCATTGGGTTAGACATTTTCTGGTGGACTTTCTATGGGTACAAAGAATTCGACCTTTGTTTAGAGTTGACAAAAGAAGACATTTGTTGTGATTTAGGGGAACAATAACACTTGCTATATATTGTTTTCATAGTTATAGAGCAGAATAAATCAACTATTTATTAATATAACAAGAGACAACATGTTCTCTATGTGGCTTCCCTGGACAAAAATGTATTGCTCCCACCTTATGAATGTAAAAAAACAAAAAAAAGAACAAAACAAAAATCACTGCAGTCTGCCCAAGGCTAATGTGACACATACGTAACCAATGAAGAAAGCTGGAAGCATTAAAGTGTCTCAGCCTCTCTCTTATGTAGACAGAAAGGACTATTTTGGGGTCCATTTTAGCTTCATAGGCCTTTTTTGCGCATAAAATCTTTAGCCTAATTCACACTTCCCTGTCACCAATATAGCTGAGTACCCCGCTGAGCCCTTTCCTAAGGCAATATATTTATTACTCTGCACAGTACAGGTTTCTTGTAAGAGGTGTAGGACTTGGCGGCAGGATATCTTTGAAACTGATTTTATGAAATGTTCTCCCAAGTTGGGAAGGTTAGAGTAGTTTGTTTTGTCTGCAAAAACGATCTGAGAAGGATCCAACAATACAACAATAACCCAAAAATACTCATAACTCAGGCCAAAAATCAACACTAGAAGAAAAAACTCAGGCTACGTATTTATTTCCTTGTCTATTCCAGAAGTAACTGATAGCCCTCCTCATGAATGCTTTGTTTGGTCCTAACTACATGAGCAAGTTATCTAATATTTCCCTTTAAATTACCCTCAAATTGCAGTACACAAGGCAGACAGAAGTGTGAGAAATCAAGAATTGTCAATTCATCAAATGCAAGAGGTGTTTGACATGTGTACATACGGAAGCACAAGACAGAACTCATAAGAAAATGAAAATGTTTGTTTACCAGCTAATTGAAGTGAGGAAAATAGAGGGAAAACTGAAAAACAATCAACATATTTATTATCAGTCTACATACATGTTCCACACCGGGTCCTGGATAAGAAAACCTAGGGTACATTAGTGGGAAGTGCGCGCTCACACACTGTTTATTAACGCCTACACGTTGCATATTAAAAGTTTTGCATGACAGTTAAAGTTGAATTTAGAAATAGACTCTTGCAAACAATGTTGGGGGTACTTTTTCCAGAGTAGCACATGGCAAAAGCAAACACACTGACGATAAACAAATAGGAAAGAGTGGACCTGATAGCTTTTTATGCAATTAGTGCTGTAAGATTACATACCACAACATTTTAAAGAGCCATTTTCACCCTTGATGCTTTGCGCACCGGGATATATTTTTCATGTATGAAAAATCCGCCATTTTCTTGATTGTTGTGAAGTCTGATTTGTATCTTCTTCCATTGCTGCCGTTTAGGAACTCAAAGTGTTGAGTCGACACTTAAGTGTCGTCGTATCGATTTCGTTGTATATTTTCGATTTGTGAGGTGTTTTCGGAGTGGGATGGGAGATCTTTAGACTGCAGGCCTTGTAGGGTTCAGGAAAGCCGAGCGGAAGGCCGAGTCTTCCGGGCTCCGCTAAAGTTATGCGGCTAGGGGAGTGGAGAGAAAGGAAACATCATTGGGCTTAAGCAGTACTACTGACAGCGCGTTTGCTGAAATTTTACCGCATTCGTTGCGGGATGAAAACAGAATGAAAGTTTCGACGAAAGAAGTTTGTTGCGATCACGAAATAATGCTCATGGTCATGAGGTTGTGCTGTTTTGCTTGTGTTGTCCTTTACGGTGTGTTCATTATTCCTTACACTTGTCAATTTTCTTACTATTTTTTTTTCTTTTTGCTTTTTTTGTAAGAGTGGGAGTAGCTACTTTGGTTTTACGTCCATCGACATCGATATCGATTCATTGGGCGCTATAATAGATCCATAGTGATACGCATTGACTACCAAGTCAGATCTTAAGTAGTTTTCTCCGGTGACATAGAGCGATGAAGATGTCAATGCTCTTACTTCGTTTTACGTCCATCGACATCGCTGGATCAATCGAGCGTTATGAGTTATAGACCCATACGCGTTGACTACGAAGTCAGATCTTAAGTAGTTTTCTCCAGTAACATCTAGCGATGAAGATATTTCCACTTTCAGAGACTACTACTGTACGTATCAGCTCACTGGAAGGCTAGCACGACACGCTATATTTTGCGAAGGGTCCGGTAAACGCACCAGCCAAACGCTACAAACTGTTTCAAAACAAAAACACAAGTGCGCAAAGCAGTTTGGGTAACAATGGCTCTTTAATTTTTGGCGTGGTGGCTTATTTACCAGAGCTTTGCAGAGGGAAAACACGATCAAGCTCAATCAACATTTCAGTATTCGTTCACAAGACCAGTGAGCTTAAAACGACGACAATGAGCATTGAGGGAGGACCACAACTACAGCACTTGGTTCACAAGCACCGTTAAACAACAAAAATTTCTTAATTTTTTCCCCCAGCAACAATTAAATTTCATAATTCAAGGAAAATGTCTCTTAAAGTTACAAAAAGTTCGTGTTTTAAGAATGATTTGCCAATAAATGTTGAAGGATACCGCTGAATCTGGTCTTTATGTCATGAAGATGCAGTTGGAAATAGGAGGTTCAGTTCTTAATTTCAGAGAGCCATGTCCGTAATGCGTGAATTAAGACTGTCACACTTATTTTCTAACATTGATTTTGAGAAAGACTTGAGATGTTTTAACACTTAAAAACCAACTCTTTGGTTTAAGAGTTACAGTCTTAATTTAGAGCAGCACTATGGCAAGCCAAACACGACAAAAGTAGGTTGAGTTTGAAATCATCTATCGAGTTTTAGTGATCGAGACGTGAGATTAGGAAATCACTATATGAGAATTAGAAATCAGTATATGAGAATTGGAAATCACTATACGAGAATAAAAAACTGTCATGCGAGATTATAAATTACCCATTGAGAATGAAAAACCATTAATCGAGAAAAAGATTGATGATTGATATCGACACCACCTGTTGAGAATGAGAAATCACTATGCGAGAAATAGAAATTACTATTCGAGATTATCGATTGGTTTTCAGGGCGTAGCAGCGTCCAGGCTCCGACTCAGCTCATAGCCTCTTTTTCGTTCGCTAGCCTCACGGAGATGTAATGGCGGAGCAACATGAGGAGCAACTGCGTCAACTTGTTCAGGAAGTTCGAGCGACTATCAGAACAAATGTCTCAACCAAATCATTCGAATGTCAATGCTCAGGTATCCCGTATTTTTCGACGCTGGCAATTTAATCCAAGGTCGAGCCGCAAGCAAGTTCCTCGCATTTCAGACGCCTGACAAACATGAGACGAATTGGTACTTCCAACATAAAGGAACAGGACGAACAGGGAAGGAGAGTAGGGCCAACAGGAGCACTGAACACGGCCATGTGCTCAATGCATGTCAGTATCTCGGCCTGATACTTAAAAACTTAATTGTAGGTAATCTTTAGATAAATCTTGTCATTTCTTATCCTTTCTTACTTGTCCTGTTCTCCTTGTGCTGCAGATGTCCCTTTTGACCTTTCCTCTGACTTAGATGATGCTTTTTCAAAACATGTATACCTACGTCGAGCTCTATTTAAAGGATGACATGATAGAACTTTTCAGTGATCCTACTATGAGAAATGTTAACTTAGATGCAACTGTTATTGGGAATGATGGTAATCCAGTTGAGGGTACAAGAGTGTGTGTCGTGAGGGAAGTATTAACTAGCTTTTGGCAACTAGTGTACCATTCACTAACTGTTAGAACACAGGAAAAAGTGCCATGCGTATGGCATGAACTTCAGAACTCTTCAGAACTCTTTCTCTGGTACATGTGCTGTCATAGCATCAGTCTTGTTTGGAGAGGAAAACGTTTCAAACAGTTACTGGAATCATTTTTACTCTATGGATTATAATTTCACTTGGCGATAACTTTGACCCTAATGATGAGGACCTATTGGACTTCCTGAGTAATTTTAAGTGTTTTGCCAAAGTAACTGGAGGGAACATTTCACAGGTTATTCATGAGCTAGCACACAAGGTACATTATTGATTGTTTTGCACCAATACTCTCAGTATTGAGAGCATTCCCCCATTTCCCTGCCTTTCAAAGCTTGCAAGGCTTGCAACAAATGTATCTTGAAAAGAAGCCAACCCCAAGAAAATTATCAAGCTTCTTGATGCAAATCCACAGATGGAACCAGAGAGAATGGTTCTGAAAAATCTTAAGAGGTATATTAGGTCCCTGGATGGACAGGCTATCTCCCAGTTCTTTTCATTTTTTGACAGGGAGTAATGTTATTCCATGTGAATCATTCTTAGTTACGTGTACATTCATTATGCTTGAGGGGGGGGCTGGACGTAGACCAATAATCAAAACTTGTGGTCCCATACTCGAGTTGCCTTCCACATACCAGTCGTATTCAGAACTTGCTGAAGAATTCAGTTCTTTCATAAATGAAAAGGGAGCTTGGTCTTTCATTATTGTTTGATTTCTTTAGTCTAAGTTCTTGTACCCTGTACCACCATGTTGAATCAAAAGAAGAGATATGTGTTATGGCTGGGAATAACAATATACTTTTCTCTGGTACAAGTATGCATTTAGCATTCGGTTGTTGTAGGTTCAAGTTTGTAGGCTCAAGATGTTTAAATGCTGTACAAGTACATTGTAAGAGACTTTGGAGTGTTTATTTTTGTTCTGTTCAAACAAGTTCATGTTTACAAATATAGGATCAAGTTACAAAATTATGTCCATGATATCTTCACTATATTTATGTCACTAACAGTTAGAATGCCTTTTGACCGGATTTAAAACAGTTAGAATGCCTTTTGACCGGATTTAAACATCAATAAATCTTCAGTTGACTTAAAATGCAGTCTGAGTAGTCATTTGTACTATTATCATAGATTACATGATTTCAGTCTGTGAGCCCTTAGGAATGAAAGACAACCTACAGTAAAAAAGTAGCATGGTACTTGTAGTAGGTGTATGTTTTCCAAGAAATCACTGCCTGAAATCCAAATTTCACTACAAACTACCCCATCTCCCCACCATCGCGTAAATGCAACTGGAAATGTGAAAATGGTTTGAAGACAAATCAGTGTAAATTACACAATTCTATCAAAATTCAAAACATTTAAATTCAAGGGTCATAAATGCAGTTTATATTGTTTTGAGTTCAACCATACCAGTGACAGCTGATCCTGCTGATGTCTCGTTTTTAATAAAAACAATCTCTGCAGTAAGTTATTTCTTATCCTCATGCAGCCCATGTGGGGGATAACAGTGATCAACTACTCCCATTTCCATCACAGGAAATTTCAAAATACTTTAGTGGGTGATAAATCTTTTTCATTACTACTCATTGAGACCTTGAGTGATTGTCACAGTGTTCAGGAAGTGACTAATTCCATTATTGCCATCATCAGAAAGAGGGTCCATTCTACTGTGTAATTCCTGCAGTTGGTGATCTGTAAACTGAATGTGTGATTCTGGCATAACAATATTGTTGTCTGCTTGAATATCAGTCACTGGACCATCATAATCAATTCCATATGTCTGCCAATTTAACAATTGATTCCTCGGGAATAGTGAGTAAACCAGTGTACCACATTGCCAAGGGTATTTGGTGGCCTAACTGTTCTAATACCAGGGTAATTCCACTGGCTTGTGAATTCACGTAGGGAGGCATTGATCCTAGGAATATACACATATTGCAGAGCCAGCAAGTGTAATACATTTTCCATACCCTGGTCACCACGAACCCTTGAAGGGATTCCAAACTCTTGTACTCCTTCCTCAAAATATTGAAGCGCAGTGCTTGCTTTGTTGTCTGTGCAACATTTCAGATATACTATGGCTCTGCTGTAGTTATCAATACCTCCGTGGATGACAAATCTCCACGAGATTAGTTTATGGATTGAATCAATGTGCCACAAATGATCTGGACCAGTGACATTGTAGGTTCTTTTAAATATTGCACACCAACGCATCACAGTTCTACCAATACCATCTATCCTCTACAAGCTTTCTCTGATTCTGAACCTTTGAATATTTATACCCCTATCTTTGAGACTACCTCTTACATAGGTTTTACCACCACATGGTGTCAAGTTAAGGGTCTGCTGTATCTGCCTAATTCTTTATCTGTTATTTCTGTGAAATTGTTTTCCAGTCCAAACTCGATCGTTCGTCTGTATAGTGCTTGGTCAGTGATTCCAACGCATGTTGCTATACTTCTCCACCCGGGTTCTCCAGTTCATTCCAGTCTCACGCAGTTGCTCGATCATTTCCTTTGTAATATTGTTTGGCGGTCTTCCTCCTGTACTTGCAGAGAATGCCAATGGAGTCTTTTCCTTTTGGTGGAAGCTTGATGCACTCAAAATGTCTGACGTCCTCCATAATAACACAGCTGAAGAATTTTCTAACACCTCAAACAGTTCTCCTAACGAGGAGTTCTGCGACAGTGATATGGCGACAAGCATTTTTGTGTGTTCCTTAAGCCTCCTTGCACAGATTTCTACAATGTTATCCTACAAGATCAGATGCATGATAAACTGAAGCAGTTCTTTCGATAATACATCCCAGAGAATAAAAAAACTCCGGCCGATCCGTCAAGTGACCAGTCTTCTGAACTCAATTGCTGCGCCATTTTATTTTGAGAATCCCACCAAAATGCACTCCGCTGACAAGTTGTTGCGGATTTCACCGACTCAGAAAAACTAATCGATAATCTCACGTTTCTCGCATAATGATTTCTCATTCTCAACAGGTGATGTCGATTTCAATCGTCAATCTTTTTCTCGATTAATGGTTTTTCATGCTCAATGGGTAATTTATAATCTCGCATGACAGTTTTTCATTCTCATATAGTAATTTCCTAATCTCACATATCGATCACTGAAACTCGATAGGTGATTTCAAACTCAACCTACTTTCGTCATGTTTGGCTTACCATACAGCACTCTAAAATTAAGAAAAAATATTTGAAAAAAGAGTAAAGAAAATCGACTTTAACAGTGCAAGCTCAATCAAGTCGTACTTCTGACCGGAGTCCCGCTGAATAAGTCGAAAGAGCAGATGTTATTTTCTTAAAACGATCTCTTATGAGCATACGTCGCTCCTGACGTAGCGTTGAAGTTTCTTTGTTCTCTGCACCGAAGAACTTTTGAACAACTCGCACATAAATGCACAAATTTTACGAAGAAAACAGCTCCACAGTGTTCAAAACCGATGGAACGGCTACGCGTAGGCTAGGATTGATGGTGAACATGCGTAATAGCAGTAGGGACTCGCTGCTACTGAGCATGTGCAAAATTGGACTTTACTGGATCTTCCTCTCGCTTGACCGTGGGTACGAGTTTAGAGAAAAGCATGAACTTGTCAGACACGGGAGTTGAAAAGAAGGGGAATAAAATCCCCAGGAGAGAAAGACAAAAGGGCAAACCAAACTTATCAAGGACAGACTTAAGATTTTTCCAAAAAAGGGTAGCCCGGGGGCATTCCAAAAGACAGGGCACCACCGTTTCAGGAGTTAAACAGATCGCGCAACGATCATCCTGGATATACCCCCACCGCTTGAGATTTCAAAGAACTCGCCAAAATAAATCAATTTTAGAATATTCAATACACTTAAACCTAGACTTGTGCCAAGCTGAAACTCAGTGAATGCGGCGTAGCGACAAAGCAGCGAACCAAAAACAATCAGATTTAAGTGTCAGTCAGAGAAACAACGAAACGAAGAAAACAATGTTGTACACTTCCTATTTATGTAGCTATTATGTGGCTTAAAATCCTTTAGCTTGCGACCGCTGAACAACGTTTCATCGATAGTCAAACGCCCGACCAGGCGGGCCTCGTTTGGCGTCAAATTCCCCACTATATGGAGCTAACCTCTTATCAAATGCCCGGGGTGGGGGGAGGGGCGCTGTTGGATTGACTGATACATTAGGCGCGTGGCGAATATCAGTAAGGAAAAGTTGATACAAGCGGCGAGCAGAGTAGTCACTAACAAACCTGAAGAGTTAATGAACAATCATCGTACCATTTGGGAGGGGAAAAAAGGCGATCTAAATTACTTCGAAAATCGAAGCCACTTCGAGAGAAGAAAGACGCCTACGTATAAAACACTTAGCCATATAACGCCACTTAGCACAACCAAAATCGGAGGGCAGAGAATCAAAAGTACTCAAGTGTAAACACCTACCCCCCCCCCCCCCCATGGGACTGGGGAGTACAGTATAGCTTGCGACTAATAGTTTCCAAGTTTCCATTTTTCCTTCCAAATGCGAACTTCTGAACAAATTGTTATGAACCACAGAGACTAAACCATTAGAATTAACAAACCGTTCCCAAAATCGTTATCTTATTGACCCAACGAATGCTAAAGGGTTTGCTCTGGGACCCTCTCCAGGCGCTGAGCCACACCCTCAGTTTTGGACAGGTTCAACTTGGCATTTGAGCCCCTCTGATACTTGGAAAGAACATTGAAAAGGGCGTGAAGCAATCGCTTATCCTTGGCAATAGCAGTAGAATCATCAGCGTACTGGGAAAGTTTAAATTCCCAGTTTAAGGCCCCCAGCTCCGGGAAGCTGGAAGCCTTGAACACCAGGGCATTGACGAATACAAGCTCCCAAGACTTCAGAAACTAAGACATAAAGCAAAGGGGAGGTGGAACGTGCCTGACTGACACCAAACTCAAGCATTATCGGCTGAGTAAGAAAACCATTAGATATAATGCGCGAATGGCTGAGAAACTGTTATAGAAAAGCGAAATCAAGGAACAAAAGGCCGAACCGAAACCATGTTTGCGCAGAACACGAGGAAGAAAGTTATGATCAACGCGATCAAAAGCCGATTCTTGATCCACGCTGACTGAAATTGCGGTTTCATTAGTCAAATCAATATAATCAAG
Source organism: Siderastrea radians (assembly GCA_964017195.1). Taxonomy (NCBI): domain Eukaryota; kingdom Metazoa; phylum Cnidaria; class Anthozoa; order Scleractinia; family Rhizangiidae; genus Siderastrea; species Siderastrea radians. The sequence goes on along the minus strand of OZ024897.1, from coordinate 7,529,520 downwards.
ATTTTCCCGCACTAAAGCAAGATTTGAGAAAATTGTACGGCCCGGAACGCCACACGTTTGATTCGCGTGAAAAATCTTAGGCAAAACACGTTTAACCCTTTTGAGCCCCAAGAGTGACAAGCATCTAATTTCTCCTTACGATATCACTAGCTGATCAAACATAAAGGACAGGAGAATAAAGGAAATCATCAAGAAACACAAAAAGTCTTGATGTTTGTACAGATTCTCCCAACTAATACCGTAAGAAACATTTGAAGAACAATAAGGAGAATATGCATATTAATACTAGGGTTTAAAGGGTTAACACGCTCAGCCATGACTTTTGAGACCACTTTGTAGCCAATGTTAAGAAGCAAAATTGAGACGCCAATTTTTTAAATCCTGAGGGTCATCATTTTTGTGAAATAGGTTCTCACGTTGTGAGAGGGGTAAAAAGCCGCGCGAGAAACAGCCATTTAAAACAGAAAGCAGACCAGGTCCAAGCAAATCCCAAAAGGCAGAATAGAATTTATTTGGTAATCCTTCCGAGCCAAGTGCAGTTCTACAGGCCGGAAGAATTTTCATCTCTTGAGTTAATACACTTTGAGTAATTAAACCAGCACATAGCTTAGAATCATCTTGCAAAAGAGAAAAAGGTAAAACGTCTAACAGTTCAGCTTGGATTTCAAGATCAAGGTCAAAATCAATTTGTACGCTCAATCGACTTTTGATCGGAAATTCCGCCCCATTTTCGTCAAAAAGAGAAACAAAAGAACTCTCAACAGCCCTTTGTTTTTTCAGTTGAAACAAATAACGAGTTAGTTTTTGCCTTTTTCCACCAATTTAGCACGACGTCGAATTTTGCATCTTCGGCATCGCGTAAAAGCAAAGCCGACAAGCCAGTTTGCACATTTCCTAATCTCATCAACAACCAAATAATCTCCAGAACAAAGCCAATTTTTGACAAAAGGTTACGCGAAGCATTTCAAAGTTTGCACCTGGAGTTGGAAAATACGATAGCAGAAAACTTTCCTAATCTCATCAACAACCGGTTCATCTCCGGAACAAAGCCAGTTTAGCCAGATGTATTTACCGTTTTATCAAAAGGTTACGCTAAGCATTTGAACTTTTGTACCTGGAGTTGGCAAAAGCGATAGCAGAAAACTTAAACGCCTCCACTCTGCCGGAGAAGGAAACCGATCCTTCGTAAGCGTCCGAATGTCCGCCCAGTAGTAAGAGCGCTAAAGCGCCAAATACCAGGTCCGCGAGGACTAATTTTACTTAGATCAAGACAAGGGATCAATACAAATAAATACGGAGTCATGATCAGAAAGAGAGATTAACGGGATAACACAACAAACAACGCAAGAAAACAAATCATCACTAATAAAAAAATTATCTAGGCGCGAAGCTACCGAATGATCTGAATTAAACTACATAAACTGTTTTTCATTTGGGTGCAATTTCCGCCAAACTTGGAGAAGTACTTTCTTGTGTTGCTGTTCATTATGCTGTACAAGGTGCTTCTAACTGAGAATCTGTGGATAAAATTCTAAAATGTAATAGACGCTATTGAGCAGTACTTTTCGGTGGTGCAGTCTGCTTTTCAATAACGTGCAAAGAGTAATGTGATATTTTTGCCAATTTTGATCGCGTGCGCCCTTGGGTATGACACTGGCATAGTTAACTAGTCTAGCATTTGTACTGGGTGAAGGTAATCTTTATCACTTGACTTCTTTTTTTGTTATTTGATTAACCTGGATTAATGGTTAGGATTTCAGTCTGCACGTGTCATGACATAAGCTTGTCTGGAAATAACTCGATTATCATGGGTGTTGCCAGGAGTTTCCCTTTTTAGGCCATGTTTGTTTATCCACCCCATTTACAAAGGAAACATAAAGCCTGCTTGTTTCAATTTTTTAGCACCCAAGGCACGTTCCAATTAACCTCTTTAATCTTAGAGTCAAAACTGACATCAAAACTAATGTGGATAAACGTCTGTCTGCGGAGTCTGCGGATAAAATCCTGGGTTATGACTATTCCAATGAAAGCTACCGTGCATTATTTTCAGTGAAACATTTCATTACGGCCAAGTAATGCGAGCAACATTTTCATGCAAGTTGTTCCGCAACAAATGTTGCATTGCAAATTGAGGTTGTTTGTTGCTCGTATTACTACCTCTGCGTTCAACAAATTTTCATGTTGCAAAAAGAAGACGCGACGTCTACTTTCTGCAAAATGGAAATGTGTTAAGTGAGGTGGTAGTAACACGCGCAACAAATTTTTATGTTGCAGAATGTTGACGTCTCTTCTTCTTTTTGCAACAAGAAATTTGTTGAACGCAGAGGTGGTAATACACGCAACGAACAATCTCAACTTGCTACGCAAGATTTGTTGCGCGACAACTTGCACGAAAATGTTGCTCGTATTTTGCCCGGCCTTTATACTGTAGGAGAGGGTTTTAACTTTTTGACTTTGTGGGCCCCAATGTCTGTCCAATCGATTGAAAGATACTGACCGATACCTTCCCGTGGGCTTTTTATTACGCATTTTAGGGTGGCTCCCGGGGGTCTCTCTAACATTTACTTCAAATCTACGGATTTTGAGAGTTACTTTCCGTGGTACTGTCTAATATGCTGTACAAGATGATTGTAACTTTTCAGTCTGTTAATGAAATCCTAAAGTGTGACCATTCAAATGAAAGCTACTGAGCAGTACTTTTCTGTGATGCTGTTTATTATGCTATATAGGGTGGTTCTTATTTTCGCGTCTGTAGATGAAATCCTAAAGCGTGACCACCGTAAATGCTTTACTAAGCCCCCCTCTGAAAGTCAAATTTTTTAACAAGCTCCCCCCTCCCCCCTTTGGGGCATCAGATTTTATAATTAGACACTTCTAATCTCTATAAAGCCACCCACTTCATCGCCAGTTAGTGTATTTTCATAAAGGCTAGAAAAAATACATAAAGTTGGTCGGTCCTTCTTGATAAGAAGTAAGTTAACAGTGATTGAGTTTTGTGCAAAGATTATTTTAAGATTACATGTTTTAAGACTTGAAATAAGCCTTCCTTTCTAACAAGGCCACCGTTCATGAGGCCTGAAATTAAATAAGCTCCCCGCGCGCTTAATAGAGCTTTTACGACATTCAAATGAAAGCTTTTGAGAGGTAATTTCCTATGATGCTCCTAATTTTTGCTATAAAAAAAATTTAACATGGGCATTCATGGGAGTGAAATGGTTATTAAGGTAGCTCCGTAAGTTCAAGGATTGATTTTGGCGAAATTTTATTTTTTTAAGCCAAACAAAAGTTATGGAACCGATCTTTGTGTTTATTTACACAGTCGAACCTCCACTAACGGCCACCACTCTACAAAGGCCACCTCTCCCGGCCACTTTTTTTGTGTTCCGGACAGTCTATACATTCATTCGTTTTCACCTCTCCACAACGGCCACGTTTTTGTTTCCCAGCGGACAGTCCATTCATTCATTCGTTTTCACCTCTTTACAACGGCCACCTCTCCATAACAGCAACGGAACCTAAACGGTGCATCCCAACTGCCCAAATAACCTCTCCACAATGGCCATTTAACAGCGAACAATTTACAAACTGACATACTCACTGCACATAACTCGCTTTGTTTCGTTAAAATTTTTGTTTTGAGCAGTTGGTTTCTGTTTCATTGATTATTTTGATCGTTTCATGGATTAATATGCTATAATACGCATTTTTAAAAATAAAAATGTTCTGATCCGCTCCCCCCCAAAAGTGGTGTCATGTTACCTCCCTACCTCTCCACAACGGCCACTCACCTCTGTCCCCAAGGTGGAGAAAGAGAGAAAGGTGTTATATTTCTTGTCGCGAATGGGCCGAGTAAAACGCAAGCAAACACGATAGGAGAGTTTCGCACTTGAGAGGAGTTCTTTATGGATGTTCAGGAATACAGCCATAGAAACTTATATACTCAGCGGACGACTGTTGCTGCGTTTGAAAGTGTTCTTTTCGAACACAGTATGGAACCAAGAAATCTGGTCGTATGTCCTCGAGGCCAAATCAAATCGCGAAGGCATTTGTGCTGATGATTTTGCATCGATGAGCGAGAACGCATAAGAAATTAAACTGACAATCGAACTCCAGGGAACTCGCAATTACAAAGAGTAGCGAGTCGATGATAAAAAGATAGCCGCGACCGAAGCAGACTTCACACTTATGCGTTGCAAACATCAGTAACAAGGAACAAGTGATACCATCTTGCCGTAATAACAAATAGCCGAACCCGGTTACGGAGATCCCAAGAAGAGAGTCTGTAAAGTCACGCACTAATACCAAAAGAGACGTAGCTAATATGCCAAAAAATGGAATAAAACCACAATTACTAACCAGACGCAACCAGCCGAGGTCAGATTTGAATCGGTTGAAAAACCGAGAAAGGCGACAAACAACAAAAAAGTCTGTCATCGCGTGTCATTTCAAACCAATCAGAATGCTACGTTCGTGGACGAACACGGAGAACTCAGAATTCAACGGCTCACAAGCAGGCTCAGTTGTCCTCGTCTCATTCTTCTCGCAGACTCGCTTCGCTCGCTGGTTCGCAAATCGCGACTTCGCCGCTAAGCTACGCTCGCGAATCACTCACCAAGTGATCTTGCTCGCAGGCTACAAGCCCATAAAATAGCTCTGTATACAGAAGCTGGCACTAGGAAAATGTGAGTAACATACGATAGTTTTCCCGCGAAATTCTTTTCCAAAGCAGTTGGCTCCAGGGGTTCTGCCGTTTCATTGGCTGGCGGCATCACGATTTGACATGATGCCCCGAGGAGGCGTGAGCTATCTACTAATCTACAATGCAAAATCTCCGACTTGGGTTTTGCGCAAGTGTGCCAACTAGAAATGAATTAGAAGGGAATAAACATTTGGCGTGCACATTCCTTGAATGTTGTGAAACAAAACTATCCGCGGAATCTTTCATATTTAAAATATTTCACTCGTGGCGATCTTTAACGCGGCTTCAACGTAACGTGTATGGTGTAATGTTTGCTGCTTGAAATTGACAGATGAATGAAAAAATGATCAATCAGAATGTTGAAAAATCCTCACAGATGATTAATCTTACGCGATTAACACTGTGCAGTTATTTTGCCAATGTGCTTGGATTTGAATGCCTATTAATTCGATTGGATAACACATGCTCATTTTCGCGGTTGTTCTCTATTTCCTTTTGTGAAATAGAAAATCTACATTATTACGCTTCCCAACGATATATAGTTTGCCGTGCTTTCATTCAAAATGGCACGCGAACGTATATTTCCGAAGGACACCCGCGAAGATGTTCGAAAGCTGATTAACACTAACCCTGGGTTAAATTTTGACCAAGGTTTCTAGTTCTCTTGTTTGAAAGCGCTTTCACTGCTTATTTTACATGACAATTTGAAATCAGTCGAGTCAAATTGTAAAGCGAAAATAATTCACAGAAATCCATGTCATTAAGCTGTAAAAAAGAAATTCAGAATTGACGCTAATCCTTAGCTTGATCCTGCTATGGACAACAACTTGAAGATCATCGCCCACTTAATTTCAAACAATCATTAAGTAAACCGCAAACTAGTGGCGGCTTGGTTTGATCTTCTAGAGGCGACTTGAAATCTAGACGTAAATATTTTCCGAAACAATGCATCTCTAATTTAATATCTCTTTATTACTCAAACAAACCGGAAAAACAACCGAATTATTTTTAATTTCATCCTGATCCATTTGTACTTCGGAAAAATGGTTCTGGTTCAAGGTTAGTTTTAATACTACTGTAACTCTTTCCGATGACTCCCAGTGAAAAAACCTCAAGTCAATTACTGCGGTATTGTGAATGAAAACCTAAAGTGTTACTACTAAATCGAGGGCTACTGAACAGTACTTTCCTGTGGTAATGTCCAATACGTTATATAAAATAGATTTCGAGTCTGGGGACGCAGTTATAAAGTTTGACTATCCATGTTTTGCAATACGTCCCTGTCGTGCCGTTTATTGTGCTGTACAAGATGGTTCTAATGCTTTAACACTTTAAAATGTTACAACTGTTTCCTGCAATGTTCTTCGTATTTTTCAATTTTTCTAATTAAGATAGGAATTTGTTAACTGAACTCTGGAGTGAAAGAATTCTAAATCTGTTTAAAAAATACTTTAAAATAATGTAAACTTATCACCTTGTACGTACCTTTTCATTGCAATATGGTGCACAGTGTTGTTGCAGCTTCCACGAAATCCCTTTGCAAACGGATTGTTCTCGATCTTTAACTGAGTTATCTAGGGGGAAAAAAACTTTCGTTATATTACCCTGTTTAAATAAATCCAAACTTTAGGGTCGGTGGCTTGTGACTATCCAAACGAAAGCTTTTGAGTCTGTAGACGGATTAATTCCTAGGGTGCGGTCACTCAAATGAAAGCTGTTTAAAAATACTTTCCTATGATATTGTTTATTATTCTTTACCAAATTTTTTAACATATTGTGTGAAATCATTAAGTGAGAACTCTCCTGAAATGAAATCTACTTTGCTATGGTGATGTGTAGAACTCTGTACAAGGTAGTTGTACAGTGATTCTATAGATGAAATCCTTTAGTGTGACCATTTCAATGAACGCTACTGAGCTGTTTGTTGTCCTGTAATGGTTCTAGCTTTTGTTTTCGTTGATGGTATCCTAATTTGTAACCATACAAATGAAAGCTATTATGCACTACTTTCTTATGTTGTTTTATTAATTTGTTTTTTTTTTTGTTGTTGTTGTTGTTGTTGTTTTTTTCTCAAAAGGACATTTTAGGCATTTGTCATTTTTTGGAAGTAAGGAGTCAAAATATGCTACGTGCTCACCTAGACATCCGAAAGCAAGGAGGAAACTAAAGGCGGAAATGCCCCAAGTAGACTGCGGCAACATTATCCGGAATGATAGTCGTTATCGAAGGACGATAAAGCTTTTAAAAAAACACCAATCGACATACCATCAGGAAACAAAAGTGTCTTCATTCTATATATTTAAATCAATTGGAATCAAAAAATGGTTGCTGATATCCAAAGATATATTCTGACCAAGGAAAAATAACAAGTCTTGCTTTGTCAGGGGTCGTCTTTCGGCAATTTACTAGACATAAAAGGCTCCGAACAGCCTAAGTTGTGGTTTTCCGCTTAGCAGGACAGAAAATCCCCTTTGTAGCGTTCTTCTACAACACACCTGCCAGAAAATCGAAAACAGCTCTTACTACCATATACGCAAGAATTTTGAGAGGAGTAAATCTTTTTTTAACTGGCAAACGATTCGTTGTTTGTTAAATGCAATTATCCCGATTCAACACTTCTTTTCATTAATACTGCATTTTACTCTTTACTCTTAGAGGTTGACCATGTGGCCACAGCTCATATATTGTGATTCTATCCGGCAGTTCTGACTTTTCAGTCTGTCGACGGAATCCAAAAGTGTGACCATTCAAATGAAGGCTATTGAGCAGTACTTTCCTGCGATACTGTTTTTATGCTGTGCAAGTTGGTTCTAACTTAAAAGTCTGTCGATGAAATCTGAAAACTGTGCCTATTTAAATAAAATCTACTCGAAGTAGTACTTTCCTGTAGTCCTACTTTTTCAGTCTGTGAAAAAATCGTTGCGCAGTACAGTTGAGCAGTACGTTTCTGTGGCACTACTGATTGTACTGTGTAAGGTTGTTTTAACTTTCGATTCCGTAGGTGAAATCGTGAAGTGAGGATCAAATAAAAGCTGTTAAGCAGTTCTTTGCGGTGGTACAATTTGCTTTGTTCTGTTTTATTTTTGGTTTTTTTTTTCATGGTCTATTTCGTCTTTAGATTTTACTTTGAAGGCTATTGGGAGGAAAAAATGTTAAGGCAGTGTACGTGAATGAACTCGTGGACGGGGGAAATGCGCAGGAACAACAAACATGTTATGCGGAAATCAATTAATGCGATGAAATTAGCGGTTCACCAGTACATTTCATAACTTAGTCGGATGGAGAGCGCTTCCGTGAAAACCGCCGAAAGTAAGTAAGCGCTTTGCAACTATGCGCTTCCAGACTGCATGTGAGCATTTTCGAGACCTCAAACTCTAGTGTTAGTGAAGGATGCCACAGAGAACTGTCTTGATAGCATCAGTCCATCCTTCATGAACCTCTTACTATTTCAAATTATTTTATATTTTATTATATCTTACTATTTCAACTGTTTTACTATTTCGCCCGTTTCCTTTGAATACTGTCATTCGCACTTCATTCTCTAATTCCACTTTCTTGAAAAAACACTTTTTTTCTTCCCTTCAGTGTTCGGGAGGTTCGAGATGGTGAGAGTTTTGTAGTTTTTGAGAAGAAACTACCTTGAAACAAAATTGCGTTCTTTCAAACCACCTTGGACTTCCTTAACTGAAACCGGATTATGATGGTTTCCCCCACATCGAGGAAACATCACCTTAGACATTTAACGCTCAGGAGCGCTCATTTAAACTTTGGAAGTTAGAGCCACCTTGTACAAGAACACCACAGGAAAGTACTGTTCGGTAACTTTCATTTGAATGTTTAAGATCTCATTCACAGACACAAAAAAATAAAAACAACTTTGGACTACCGGGCACTACTGCTCAATAATTTTAGCGTTTGATGAATATCAGCTGAGCTATATGTACCCATCCTGTTTTCTTAATTAATTTTTTTTTCACTATCAGTTTTGTCATCTTTACCGGCGAGTACATCTGCGCATACATGTTCATGACTAAGTAGTCTTAACTAGTACGTATTATCGGCAGTTTGGTGCGCCTTAAAATACGCAAGTTAATTTAATGAGAAGAAGTCCTATACCAGTTCTGAATTTCTTCTAGTTTTCAAATTGGGCAGTACCTCCTTTTGTTCCTGTGCATACGCTCCAAGCATCTCGGGTCTGGGACGCCTTTCTGGAAAGCCCCGAAAACATTTCGGCCTCGAAAAGCCGTTTGTAAAAGTATGAACAACTCATTCTACAAAGCTGTTATTTGAAAATATCTGTAAGATAAGAAGTATTTAACTCCTAGCAAAGTTTAGATACAGTGTGAGTTATCGTGCCCAAAATCGGCCAGAATAGTTTGGTCCAAGATATTCGGGTTTCGGAAGGAATTTGCCTACTAAGAGAACGGTATTTTTGCGCGGCTTATGACTATGTGGAAAAGTAGATCTTAGCAAGGGGTGCCCGAATCCAAAAAGAAAATTGGGGGTAACTGCACATTTTTCAGAGATAATTGAGCTTAAATTCGAAAAGAAATTGCCATACATTCTTTGTGCTTTAAAGCTTTTTTAGAATTAATTTATGGTTGCTTCATTGTCTCTGAAAAATGCGTGGTAACTCACATTTTCCTTTTTAGATTCCAGTAGGTCCTGCTAAGATCTGCTATTTCCCCATAGTCATAACCTCTACAAAAATACCTCCGTATTACCCACCGTCCTTACTACCTGTTCTTAGAGACATATATAAACTATTATGGGCCTTAGGCTTGGCAAAATGATGCATTTAGCTTGATCCATTTTGCTTTTTTCTTGAAGTGATTTTGTAAGACGTCTTTCAAGATGATCGGGTGATATATCATACTACTTCTTTCAAACCTTCCAAAAGGCTGTCAATTTGCTTAGCCTAGTTACGTTCGCCTAGCTTGTTACCTTAATACACATATCGATGAACTTAAACTAATAGTCCCAATTCTTCGGTCAGGGCTATTGCCTAAGCTTCGATGCATACAATTAAAGCTCTCTGAGCGACGCCATTCTTTATACTATTCACTCCCAAAAGCAATCAAATATCGAAACGACAGAAAAGCACAAATTTCACGAGAGACAAAGAGCACCAAAGGAAAGGACTCCTCAGTAGCTTTCATTTGAATGGTCACATTTAAGGATTTCGCCTACAGACTCAAAAGTTAGAACTGCCTTGTACAACATAATAAACAACAACACAGGAAAGTACTGCTCAATAGCTCTGATTTGAATGGTCAAACTGGAAGATTTCACCCACAGAAGACTCAAGAGTAAGAACCACCTCATCCAGCACAGAAGACAACACCACAGGAAAGTACTGCTCAAGCAAGCGCTTTCATTTGAATGGTCAAACTTGAGGATTTCAGCCACAGACTTAAAGAACCACCTTGTACAGCATAATAAACAGCACCACAGGAAAGTACTGCTTAGTAGCTTTCATTTGAATGGTAACATTAGGATTTCAATCATAGGTGCAAACGCTGAGCCCACATTACACTAGATGAAAAGTGGTTTGACTATGGTTGTAGAAGGTACAAACGACAACTTTAATAAAAACCCGTTTGAACAAGCTCCTAGACAAACGCTGTACTTCAAAAATCTCTCCGGCTCGTCTTACACAGCGCAGTAGGCAGTTCCACAGGAAAGCTCTGGTCTATGGTTTTCATTTGCACTGCTTGGTTACAAAGACGCAAAATAGAACCAAATTAAAATAAAAGGAAGTTTGAGTCCGGGAGAAAAAGGACCAAAAGCGACCACCTTTTTGAAACCCCGTTTGGACCAGTCTGCGAAACACTGTACTTAGAATATCTATCCTACGCGACCTGGCACCATCTTTAGTGAGCGACTTCTTTTTGCGATCGTTGACTTGAGATTAAACAGGGGCACCCAACGAGAAAATTTTAGCAAACTACTTGAAATGTCATTTTCTGCTTTCTTAGATTGTTTCAGAGCTTTTCAAAGACATATTTGTGCAACCTAATACGGATTGATCTGTTCGGCGTTTTTAGCTGAAAATTTAGGCCGCTGAAACTTTAAGGAAACAGAATCCTATCCATTGAACTGAATTTCCGAGCCGGTGATGGCTCTCCGCAAATGCTATCCGATCTTATTTTGCACTCTAAACGACATATTTGTCCCTGCAAAAACAATAGGAACTAATAAGTCCTCTTGTTACGAAAGTCCGAGGTTATGTTTCGCCAAAGAAATCTCTAGCTTTCACTGCAATTAAATCAAAATCTCAGGCGATTTTAGGCCTTTCGAACAGATATCGGCCGGAAACGAACCGTTGGGTGCCCCGGATTAACTTGTAGTTTCTCATTCAATCAAACTATTTGACGAACACAGCTGCAAGTCATTAGTAAGTCACACTCACCCTTGGATTTTGATAGGCGGTCACTCCCATAAACTGTGTTTCTGGAAAGACGAAGGTGTAATAGGAACCCTTTCTTAGCCCATACGGACTGTAGTCCTTTGCTGGGATAATATGAACACGTGACTGGTACTTGTGCATTGAGTTCAAGATAACCTGTAACGTAAATAACATTGCAAGAGAAATAAACATCTTTTCTTTAATTATACTAAAGAAATTCATACTAAAGAAATTCAGCAATAGATGCTTGAATTACTTTGTAAAACATAACAAACAGCTCCACTGAGGAAAGTAGTGACTCGTTGATAGCCTCATTTGGGTTACGGTTAAAATTTTCTTCCACAAACTCGAAATTAAGTTAGAACTACTTCTTTTTCTAATGCTTTCAATGCATTTGAAAAGGCATTTTACAAAAAGAACATGTAACAGTATACCTAACATTTACATTACATTTAAAAAAAAAAAGTACATTACATTAAAAACACCTTTTTATAAATGCTTACTAAGGAAGCTGATTTTCTCGTTTTGTTAATCTTTTATAATAAGTACAGTTTCTTTCTTTTTTGTTTTTTTTGGTTTGGGTTTTTTTTTTTTTTTGATTTTTTTGTTTTGTTTTTTTATTTGGACAGTTTTTAACAGTAATTTTTAAACATCTGTAAAGCGCTGTTGAACCACTGGGAAACAGCGCTAGATCATCCTTTACTACATTACGTACAGAAATTACTTGCTGCACTGCTAAAATACTTAACTACACTACTTACACACATAAACTTTAACCGACGAGACACACGAAAATACATACTACACAACTTTCCAGCAATATGAATGATTGCACGTGGGCTGCTAGACTGATTCAACGGTAGGGAAACTGTATATTTACCAATATTTCAAAAGGCACAGCCTTTCTTCTTCAGGGTCTTACAGACTGTAAGACCCTGAAGAAGAAAGGCTGTGCCTTTTGAAATATTGGTAAATATACAGTTTTCCTACCGTTGAATCAGCATTGCTTTTTTATCGTACTTGGTCCTTTATTTTTTGCTGGTTAGATCCTTTACTACAGGATCCGGTACTTTTATTTTGTTACGGTGGTCCATGCAAAGTTCACTGCTGCTAGACTGTTGTTTTTTCTGGCAATTGGCTGTTCGTTCATTAGCATTAAGTCCTACATCTTTGAAAAAGAGCCAAGATTTATATCCTTCATTTGTTAAAATATCAGCAAGGAATATTATACCTTTAGAATAAAGCTTGCTGCAGAAAGGGGGTTTCCCACCAATACAAAGGAATTGGTTGTTCCATAATACGTCCTCGCATGCCACAATAGGCTCACCAGATAATTTTAAATAAAGCGTGAGAGATTCTAAATAAAAATTCGAAAGAGTTTTCGGCAAATCAGCACAACTAAATTGCAATTTAAGAGAGATTTACCACCGTAATCTTTCAAAAACTGGGAAAGAATATTTTCCCATGGACTAGTATAATCTTCGGAGTACTTTTTAAGTTACATAATACGTTGTGTTTCAATCAGTGTTTGAATATTAGACAATCTCAATCCGCCATTTTTGTAGTCACTTAAAAGAGCAAGGCGTTTAATTTAACTTTTCCTGTCCAACTAAAGTTATGGGTAATGGAATTTGCTTGTTTAATTATACCTTTAGTTAGGCATGTGACAGAAGCACGAAACATAAATTTAGGTATGGCAAAAGTTTTCACAATTTGGATCTTTCCCAAAAGAGTAGATTTCTCCGTTGCCATTCTATTAGAATTTTGGATGACGAATCGGAATTACAGCGACAAAATTGAGTTGCCGTCTTTTGCACCAATCATAGCTGAAATAAACACCTAGGAGCTAAATAGGTTTATTAACATTCTCAATGTTGACATTCGGGAGATTGCTATCCGTGTAAGTCCTTCCAAGCCACAAAGCTTATGTTTTCGCTACCTTTAGTTTTAAACCAGAGAAAGTGCCAAATCTATTCAGCGTTACTGAAAGGTGTTGAAAAGAGGTACTGTCATGTAAAAAAGTGGTCAGAACATCGACGAAAGCCGTTAATTTAGTTTCTTTGTTGTCAATTATAATTCCTTTTATTTTTTTTATCACATCGGATACTAATAAGAAACAACCCTAAAGCGATTAAAAATAAATAAGCAGAGAGGGAGTCACCCTGCCTAACACCTCTGCATACTTCAAAAATTTTAGTTGCGTAACCATTATTCAAAACATAGCTAGATATATTGGAATAAAGGACAGTAACCCATTTACTAAACAATGCACCAAAATAAAAAGACTTGACGGCTTTTAACAAGAAAGGACCACTGAATCAAAAGCCTTTTAGAAATCAAACGCGATCATAAGACCAGATAGCTGCTTTATTTCAATGTACTTCATAATATCGTCGATTGTACGGACTGCATCAAATATCGTTTTGCCTTTTACATAAGCACTCTGGTCTTTGTGTATGATCGCTGACAAAACTTTCTCCAACCGCGAAGCAAGGGCTTACGAGGCTGTCTTAGCATCAACAGGTAAGTTGGAAAAGCAGGAATAATGGAATTCGGAATCTGGAATCCGGAATCCGGAATTGCGAATTCGGAATTTACAAAGAAACAAAGAATGAAGAAAAACGAAGACTAATTTTAAAATAAACTTAAGTTCGAAGATGATCACGACCACTGTTACACGAAGTCTACCGGGGTCTGCCGAGTAGAAGCTCGTATTCATATTTTCTCAGAAGGATCAACACTACATATTTCTTCGCATTGAACAATTTTCTTCTCAGCTTCAGCCAGACGGGTTCTACGCTCTAACTTTGATATAATTTGATCGTGATTTGTCTTATTATATACTTCAATCAAGTCCTACAAGACCGTTTTGTCGTTAACATCTCTGAATTCCAACAGCCAGTCAGTATATTTAGAACGCCAAGTATTATCCGATAGGAAGGGTCAATATCCCTATCATTCAGAGCAGATAAAATTCTTTTAAAAAAAAGGGAAACCTGTTGGCAGCTTATCGTTGGTACGTGTAAGCACCAAAAGAACAGGTTAATCTTGAATTACTGCCTCAACAAAGATAAACCGTCCTTCGGTATCTTCCTACACGTTTTTAATATTGACCTGGAGCTCGGAGCTGAATAAGATGAGGACACCTCGGCTAAGGTTTGTACCATGAGCAAATAGCATTTTGTCACGCCACTGAAACTTCCATTCATTTTCAATTTCACGACTAGTATAGGTTTCTTGTAAAAAGGCTCTATCACCTTTTTGTTTATTACTCCATGTGAATATTATTTCATGTTTGCAAAAGTCGCGAATCCCTCGAGCATTCAAACACATTAAGTGAAAATTATAATTAGCCATATTTGCATTGTGATATTATGAGTAGAAAGGAAAGTGGAGGCAAGAGAAAGACGTCAAAAGTACGTGAAAATATATAACTTTGAAAATTTGAAACAATCTGGAAAAGAAACGTGCATGCAACCAATGCCCCAAAGCGAGATGTATGGGCGACATATAGTGAGCTCCGACCGTGCGTGCCACCGCACTCCACCGGTTAGTTGTTGACTATGTAATACCTCGGAAGAATTCCAGTTAGAACTGCTCGTGAACGCGTAATAAACAGCACTATAGGAAAGTACTAACTCGTTGACACCTCTCATCTGGGTCATATTTAGAAGCATCATCCTCAGACTCGAAAGTGAGAGCCCTGAGTACATCACAGTATTTACCTCACCAGAAAAAATCACACTGCTCAGTAGTCTAATTTGGTAGGTCACACACTTAAAGGGACTACATCAGATAGTTCTAGTGAACCTTTAAAAAGCCAAAAGGCATATTCCCATCAAACGAATCCTAAAAATTATGGTGCAGGCTTGTTAAAGAGTAAATGCGCTGTTCTGGCTGCACTGAAACTATTGATAAGTGTGGCCAGTATGGAAACTGATTGGAACTTGAAAAAAATCAACAATTCACTCGAATTCGAGTGGATTCAAGAATTCACTCGATTCCTTGGTCTTAGCGTTCGAGAAGCTTGTTGCGTTCAAGCAAAGTTCCATTGTCTTAATTTCAGCACTGGTTCGACTTAACACAGCAAAATCACGCAAAATAGCCCCTTCAAGTATTTCGTCAGTAGAGTCAAAGTTGAAATCCACAATACTTAGGAAGGTACTGCTCAATAGCTTTCATTTGAATGGTCATTCACATATTCATGAGTTAGAACCACCTTGTACAGCGTAATAAACAGCTCTTAATTTAATAGTTAAACCTCAGAATTTCAGTAGCAGAAATAAAAGGAAGAGCCCATGATAGGAAGAGGGTTTGAGTCGGGAAAATGAATGAAGCCACTCTTTATATCAACAGAGAAAGGCGGCCGGCTGTTAACTTATCGTCCCTCAAATTCTTATTAAACTTAGCGAGAAGTCTTGCAGTTATCCATGTGGGAAATACATATAAGAACAAAGACCAGAGGACATTATAAATCTTCAAAGTTATTGAGTTCAATTAGATTTTACCAGCTGGAATAACCAACGTGATAATTAGGAGACGAAGAAGCACAAATTTGCTTTGAGGGGTAATTCCTTAAAGGAACATTCATTAGTTACGTTTTGTTTAATTTGATGATAAAAGTGAATGAACTTTAGAGACGACAATTAATTTTCGTCGTAAAATGCTTCACTGGGTGTTTACAGTTGGCAAATTTTCATTTACAGTTTTCAAATTGTTATATTTTTAATCAGCTCCCACTTCTCAACATTAGGTCTTAGCCTTTTTCTTTTATATTTCGAGTTATCGAAGAATTTTAAGTGGTAAATGTTATTGTCCAAAAACTGTTACTAGTTTCGCTCATGGGAGCACCTTTCCAAACTACCAAAATAAAAGACATCACCGCTGGAAAGTCATGCTCAACTGAGCTTCAACTGAATGGTTACACTAAGAGAAATTGAATATCGAATACCACCATTTCCGTCGATTTCAGTGCTTAAGTCCTGACCTTAAGTTTTTTTTTCTAAAAGCTCCGGAAAGAGCATACCATCCTATGAGTAAGCCATACCGTTTGCCAGAAAATTCCGACTACACAGATCGAGAAAACAGACATATAATGTTTCTTCACAACAAGAGAGGGGCAGGGTATATTTTCAATAATAAGAGGTTTCTGTCATAAAAGAGCAAAAATCAAACTTCTTGCTAGTATTTCAGTTTTTCGTTAAGTCGCCCTTCACCACTGTTGAACTCATTTTTCCACTAATTACAAAATGAAATAACCCAAGCTCAGTTTTGCTGCGATTCATCACGATTATCCACAGTTTGCCATTAGTTTTAAACGTTTTAAAACCCGCTGATCGCCTTATCTCGTGCGCCAATCATAATCTGTCCCCATTCTTTCAGCTATTGTGTTTCCTAAGTGTTGATTTTCATTTCGAAGTTAAAAGCTTTCACAATCACTTACGATGGGCGGAGTAAAACGGCCCCCAAATCACTTGTTAATATCTTCGCCGCTCTGACCATTGTCGAGTTGTTTGCATCGTTTTCAAGATAAGAAAAGAAAACCTAAAGGAATCATTTCGCCGTATGTTCTTGCCATGTTTTCAACCTGATGTCGTGTCGACCCGACAACTTTTAATTTGGCGCTTACAAAGAAGGCAATGCTAATGAACTCTTTATGTAACTCACAGAGCTTTTAAACCGTTGTTTGGAACAAGAAATATATTGTGCAAGGTTCTTTGGTTTTTCAACAAAGGCAATTAAGTATTTTGTTCGTATTCTAGGCATTTCAATAGCCTCTGCCTCAATAGAGTTGTCCAAACAAATACCTCATTTTGGGGGGCAAAAAATGAACTTTTTGTGTTCAAACCAAAACATGCGGTGAAATTCAAAATGACCTTGTCATGAAATGTTAAGTCTTCATGAATGCTTATATGTCCATTCGTTATTTTACGGCTACCAACACCCCCTTTTTTAGAATAAAATGTCAAATAGCTTCGCAACACCTTCGTCTGCTAATGTATCTTCCCTTCACTGCCAAACTCTATATAGGAGTAAACAAAATTTAAACAAATTTAGTTTATCCGGCAAAATGACAGCACATTTCTTTGAATTCATGCCTGGTTTCAAGTAGAAGTTGCTTTTGTTCATGGTCCTTCTATACTCATTTCATTTGAGACGCAAATTTTACGAATTTTCACAACAGAACGACATTCTCTGTTCATATATCTTATTCTTGTTATCTCTTGAAATAGAAAAAAAAACAGTATAAAACTGGAAGACAGAAAATGCTGTACAAGATCTCAGCGATCTCAAATACCGGCATCTTGAACTTTCTTTTATCTCAAATGGAAACTCATTTCCCTCAAATCAGTGAAAAGTGCTGCACCCTTCTTTACTGCTGGCTTTCACACTCTTTCTTTCTCAAAAAATTTTGTTGTCCTATGTTGTTGAAAGTAACGCGATATACTCTTATCGGAAAGAGAAAATTACAAATATTAAGAGGCTATTTGCACAGAAGAAATAACATCATTCTATAGGTCGTTAGGAAAATTGGTAAGGTTAATAAAAAAGAGAGTATTCTACATCACAGAGATCTAGATCTTAAAAATACGCCATTTCCTTCTTCAATCCGAGATCTAAACCATACCACGAAAAAAAGGTTAATTTTGAGTCTGTGTATGAAATCCTAACGTGTGACCGTTTAAATAAAAGCTATCGAATAGTAAATTCCCGAAGTGATGTTTCTTATGCTGTACAAGGTAATTCTAGCTTGTGAGCCAGTCTGTGGAGGAAATCCTAAAGTGTGACCCATTGAAATGAAAGCTATTGAGCAGTACTTTCCTGTGGTATTGTTTGTTATGCCGTATAAGGTGCCTCTAACTTTTGATTCTCTGTATGAAATCGTTAAATGTGGACAGTCAAATGAAAGTTATTGAGCAGTAGTTTCCTATAATGTCGCTTTTTATGTGAACTTTTACTTGTCTTACTTGGGCCAATGCTTTTTACTGTATGCAAAAACATGTACACCCAAGATTTAAAAGGGGTGTTTTATGTTAACTGTTATAAACCGGGAATAACGCTCTACGATTTGGCACCAACCGAAACTTACCCAAGTAAGCAGTTACATTTTGAAGCCTTATTTCAGCCTACATTAGCTCTTAAGTCCCAGTGTTTACGATTCTTCAGTGTGGCATTCAAATGGAAGCTGAGGAGTTCTTTTCTGTTGTATTTTTTTTATGTTTGAAATCTTACAAGAATGTGGTTTAGCTTGAACTTTGAGCTAGGAGTGGAAAGGGGTAAACCCTACCTGGGGACTGAAAAACCTAGATAAAATATTGGGGCCGAGGAGAGATAAGCCTCACGTAAAGAAAATTTCAATTTGATTTCTAAAATTCCCTCAAGCTTTGAAAAACCGTATAAGGCAATTTCGGGTAAAACTTTTAGCGCTTGACAAAAAAATCTACATCCAATTGAAAATTTTGACTCCTTCTTAGAAAAATTGAGTCTCTGAAAACCAAGGCAAATTTGAGAGAAGAGGTAAACGTTCTTTCTTTTGCTTCCAATGCCTCTTTTTTTTCATGGGTCTTTCATGGCTCTGAAACCCAGAATAAATTTGGGAAAAACATGCTTTACTTATAATTCGAGAATCGTTCTTAAAACGTTGAAAACAAATATTTTAACACAAGCACCCAAATCAGCATGCCCTTTGAAACCTTGAAGCTCTAAACCAAAACGAAGTTAAAGGAGTACAGCACCCTTTTTACGGCGCTTCACTTACAAATTTAGACTCATCGATACAAACGAAAACTTTTTCACCGTGTTCCCAAGACCGCATTTTAAAATCTGAAGACTCGAAGAACATTGACACTAAACCATTCTAAGAAACTGTTTTATTAAGATTCCACACTCTTAGACCAAGATAAATTGGCAGGGGAACACATTAAATTTGTCATATACACCGTCCTTAAACCCTTTTAACCCTAGACTCCGCGTTCTTCGAAAGAAAACTTTAAACTCCTTTTAAACTCATCGAGATTGAAGGCAAATTTGGGAGGGAGAAAATTTATCAATGCCGTCTTTTTACCCTTGATTTAAAAGCTTAGACTCTCAAAACTACCCTACTGAGAACAGTCAGGTGAACCATGAATTGCTCCTAAATTTTGAGTCCGTGGAGGAAATCTTTAGTTTTGCCAATTCATAAGAAACTACCAAGCAGCCTTTTCTTAAGTTATTGTTTATTATGTTGTAGAAGGTGGTCTAAAATTAAAGTCTGTGGATTAAATTCTGAAGTGTGACCATTTAAAAGAAATCCATTCATTGTACTTTTCTATGAAGCTAGCATTCTGTTTTCATTTCATTTGGGGTGCTGACATATCCAGATGAGAGAAGGGAGACGAAGAATAAGAAGAGAGGAAGACAGACGGGGAAATTGTCAGTAAAACTTGACTAAACTTACGTGTCCATTCTGATCCATGTGATTGTTCGTCAGTTTCATCTTCTGAAACGAAACAACTTGTCTCATCCACTGCGAGCCAGTTCCCGGCGAATCTGGATGAATAAAGATTCTTGTTGGCATCAAGGGCTCTGCCTTGCCCGTCACAGACCATTCAGAATTGTGAAACTTGTATCTGTTGTCATCTGCAGGAATAATGTCCAAGACCAAGACGTACTCGTCCTTGGGGTTTAAGCCGCTTATATTGACTCTGATCACGGGAAACATACGCCTGTTGACGCAAAAACGAAAAGAAAATTTTGCTGAGAAATCTATCTAAAAATGGAGTACACTGTAAACGAAATCGATATTAGAGCTCTAGCATTCAAAGATCGATGTAACGCAAACGGTTTCTGTTTCGTGGTGGTTTTGTTTTGTTGGTTATTAGGCGATGATTTCGTCTTCGATTTTGCGGGCGTGCATTTAGGTAGGACGCACGGAATAAAGGAGTATCGCAGTGGGTGGATTTTAGAGCCAGATGTTGAAATCAAATGAAGACTGAGTAACTCGGCAAAATTACGTCTACCATACTGTCGTTAGGGTTATCACCGACTCATTCGCTTTGGAAATGATGAAACGTTTTCTTCAGTGGGGTTTCTTTATTTATAGCATGGCGCAAATCGAAACATATATGTTTATAAACTGTGAACTACCTTCGAAAAGGGTCCCAAAATATTAAGGGAAGGCGCCTCGCTAATACGTAAAGTATGGACATAAACACTTTGTTAGAACGCTTTTGGAGAGGTTGACAGCTACGTAAATCGAGAGCGGTTAAATGATGGCTGTTGAAACATGAACTCTTATCATTCATGTACTTTACGACAGCACTGTCAAAGTTTACAAGTATAATTGTTTGTTTGTATCCACCTCGTATCACCGATTCGAACTGCCTGGACGCTACAAGAAACAATTTAAAGGGAAATGAGTGTTAACTCTTCAACCCTAAAGACTGAGGAGAAGAAATTCGTCTCATTTTCCAAAACGTCTGCCTAAGATACACACAATTAACATGACATAAAAGTACTGCTCAGCAGTCTTCCTTTGAATATTATACTTTAGGGTTTCGTCCACAACTAACATGATTCAGTGTTTGTCTCTAAGAGATAAAACTTGGTAAAAACGTTAACGAAATGATTACTGTAGTGATTACAAGAAATCTGAATCTTTCTCCACCGTTTTAATCCCTCGAAATGTTTTGCGTCGTATCGGAAATATCATCGTACGGGGCTTTGTAAATTCAGTTAGAAGCTACTTGTAAAAGTTGATCCCTTACCGTCCCGTTTTAGTAATGATCATTTCTGTCCCTATCTCGTGGAACTTATCCCAGAGATCTTTATTCTCGAGTTCCACATCAATTCCATCTGCACGGAGCTGTCCGTGAGGAAGAAAAGACGAGAAACCAAACGCCATGGTGTGTATTTGAGAATAACTCGAGTGAACAGTTTGGCTGGAGAGCGCAGAGCCGTGGATATCCTCGTAGAAATTCGAAGGTCGAGTGTATGAGATGAGCGAGTCAACGTGACGATCTGGTGGAAGAGACGACAAAAAGGCCGCGGTATAAGTCTTTAGATGAACCACATGCATGTGACTCTGAGCATGCTTGAGGTCTGGCTGACGGACCACTGTAATGTAACTCAAGGAAGCCAAGCTTTGTTACAATTTCCATTACGTCAATTGAAGAATAAAACGCATAGGAAGCGGGATGAAGGGAGCTTAGTAAAACAGACACGACGCAGATATGACAGGCAAAACAAAAAACAAAAACAACAAAAAAAAATGAACTTACCAAAGTCGAAATCTTGACCCTGAAGCATGGAACCAGTGCAACCGAGAGGGAAACCGGCACGTGGAGGGCACTGACCTTCCGGGCTTTCAACGGATGTCATCGTTGCATCAAAACTAAACAGCTCTTGAGGGTTTGTGTGTGTTTTATGCAAAGCTACGGCGCGCAATTTGAGCTCTTTATTGACCTGTGAACTTGTTGTCCAGCAAATGAAGTGGTCAAGTTACTTGGAGTTTACCTGGCGGGTCTGCTGATTTACTCGCAACTCGACGTGATTCCAAATCAAACACATAAACAGCGCTGTCGAGCTCAAGAGTAAAGTTTTGCTGTTGCAATCAATCATTAAACGATTTTATTTATACACCATAGAGACATAATGTCGCTCGGTTGTGGACATTCATAAATCACTTAGGCGTTTTGCTCAATTACTGTAATGAAGCTATTAACGCGGTGATTGGGCAGGCAGCTGTCAAATTCCCATCAAAGTTGTCTTTGGATAGCAATAAGCAATGACGTTTTTGTCATTTCCTGTTCGTCTTTAAATAGGCATTGTGTAGACAATCAGTTTTTCGTGTGAAGGAGGCGGACTTCGACAGCCCATAACAACGAACATTACACCAAAATTATCCGACAAAGAATTACTTGGATATTCTGCTTTGAAAAGAGAATTACACAATGAATTTGAATGACAATGGACGGTTAGTAGAACGCGCACACGACACAATACAAAAGCGAATTTACAAGATCAACATAACCGAGTATTTCCGGTACTGTACTTGCTCAGAGATTCTGACAGATGGTAAAATTCAACGAGTCCACTGGGAAAACGTCCGAACCTGAAATTAGGAGAAAAGAAATCAACGATATTTCAATTTGTTTTGTACTCGAACTGAATAGAATGCGCTCAACCACAATGCTTTGTGTAACCATGCTGACACTACTATTGTCTCGTGTCAGCTTCGAAAAACCAATCAGTAAAATACCATAATTTGAATAGTAATTTTGTATGCAGGAGATAAATCAAACCCTTTTGGAAAATTTGCTGAAAAACAAATTAGATGAAAAATGCAAGAGCGCGCACACGAATAACTTGATTCGCTTTAGATTAACCACTGATTGACAGATGCCTATTAAAATATTGCGCTAAAACAACACAGCCAGGTCGCCACTCACGTAGACAACTTTCAGCCTACCGAAATAAATTTTTTTGACCCTAACGTTAATCCAATTTTAAGGCCAATACAAAACACCGAATTGCGAAATTTAAAATTTTTCTTCACGTTGCTAGTTTAACTCACGATGTTTAAAATATTTATAATGGATGTTAAATACCTGTAATTTTTTAACCTGCGTGGTTTTCCGCGAAAGGCTTATGTTTGTCAGAAGTTATTAAAAATTGAATCATGGCGCAATTGTAACACTTCGTATCGACTCCTTTTCCAAGAAACTCTCGTGTTACTTGGGATAAGTGTTCGGAGCAGTGTCGAGGGCAAAATGAAAGATCGATCTTCGCGCGGCTTTAAAACCGCTAAGGAAAACAGACAAAAAAAAGGGTTGTTTCGCACGGAACAAGGTTTAAAATATACCTACCTCCCAGTCATTTCCATGGATTGTAAAGAGATACTGTATTCTTCCGACTATTACAGACTACGCGGGCGTTCTCGGTTCCGGCTGTGCAAATCTTCCAGATCTTAAGCTCAGCTTAGCCTCGCCGCGACTCTTCGACATTGATTTCAAATGCCAAGTTGTGCAAAGAGCGACCAATTTAAGTCTCCTGAGATCCAAAAGGACAAGAAAAATTGCCTAGAACTACCTCGCTTGTTTCCTCGTGTTAACAGCAGGCTAAAGTGGGAGAGAATTGGAATTAACAAGTTTAGCACGCTAAAGGCTTTTAACAGTTACTGAAGAAGAAAGAGAAATCGGAGTTGAGATAATGCGAATGCGTTTCAAAGTATTAATCCATCGATACTTATTTGTTTAAACGCTTATTTTAGTCAGTGTTATCTTGTAAAACACTGAGTTGTTAATAGCTTTTTCAAAACTGTCAATGAAATAAATGAGTCATTTTCAATGATCATTCATCCTTATATCAGTAAAGACAGGACTAACTGTCTTTACCGTGCTTCTCGCTGAAAAATAAAATAAATGTATGCAAATATACATAATGAACTTGTTTATATAATTAATATCATTTCTAATCTTTTTGTTTGTTGCTTTGTGGTTTACGATTTTGTTTGATTTTCCTTTCGGCACAGCCTACTTTCGACGGAAGCTAAGGCAATCATCTAAATTTTTGCCATTTTTCCCTATTATGGTCGCTTGGTTTCTTTGTTTGTGTGTATTTTTACGTCACTTTCGTGCGGTTTTTGGACACGTACGCGTCCAGCTTTAGGAAGCCGTTGTTAATGGGCGTTAAAAGCGTGATTATCTTGTTTTAACCCTTTCAGTCTCAAAAGTGGACAAGTTAGAACTTGAAAACAAATCTCAAATTTCGGCATTTTTACAAACATTCTTTTAGGCATAAACGTAGAATCGCGGCAGACACGTATTGCCGACGGGAGCTTTCATTTGAATGTGATACTTGGGTATTTCATCAACAGACTCAAAAGTTACTATCAGTAAACAGCTCTACATGAAAGTACTGCTCAATAGCTTTCATTTAAACGGTCACACTTTGCGACTTTATCCGGCTGCAGACTCTATCAAAGAAAAAGGTTAAACTCTGTCTTAACCTTTTTGACCCGTAGTGTTTGCTGAATAAGGTCTTCTCTGCCAATTTCTGTCAAGAAAGACAAAAAAAATCGAAACAAACGTCTGACAAGCCTTTCTCTGTTTCAGATATTTTTAAATCATTTAATCAAAGAAAAATATAAAGCACTTGATCAGGCGTGTAATGTTACTTGCACACGCAATTTAGGGTAAAAGGTTTTCAGTCCAACTTTGTCAGTTAGTCAGTTTTATAAAAGGAAAAATAACATTCCACATTCAACCAAAATAAAAGTCCTTAAAGAGTCATTCACCTCACGGAAATTGTACACGGGTCTGGTGTTTTAGTTAATCCTTTCGATTTTTCTTCACATTTCTACTTTTGATTGTGCATTCCAAGACATAAACACTTAAAACTTTTCAACGAAAGCATTAATTATGCGAGACAGGAAACAATTAAAGCAAGACCTTTTGAAATGCTTCTCTTAGCTTAGCACGGCACAAAAAGTTAAACAATAGCAACTTTAAGCCTTCGGAACATTGTGTTCGGCTTGGAAACAAGAGTTTTCTAAAGCAGTTTAAAACACTTGAGTTTAAAAGAGTTAAGTTGTATTCCACATAATTGAGTGTCAATGTTATCTCTCATATCTAAGGAAAATACTGCATTTCGCTAGTGTCTTGCATTTCGTGTTAACAACTTTCGATGTCACTTTAAAAATTATTTGCCTTGGCTCCCCTTAACGTATAATCGGGTTTGGTATAAGAAGGTTCTTACGGATGATTCTATTTGATGCTATTTTATGGAATCGTTTTGTTTTCTTTGTAATCAAACCATTAAAACAGACTAATTTCACCCATTAAAAGTTGTTTTGTTTATGGAAATAAGGGTCCGAACTCTGGTAGAGGGGAGTGGATAGCTTTGCGGACCGGCGGATTTGGCGTTTTGTTTGATTGTGGATTTTAGTTAAAGATTAAGCGCCGGGATTCGCGGATTTGAAAAATACCGTGGATCGCGGATCAGCTGAAAATTTTAGCCGGGATTCCGGTCTCTGTATGTGTAGAAGTTCGGATTCTGGACCGGATCATTAATTTTCAGTCGGCCTTGGTCGGTATTTTGGTGTTTTGTCGACTAATTTTTTCAGTTTCATTTTTTTTTTCTCGGCATAACGTGTTATGCAATCACATCCACTGGACCGTTATGCTAGATTTACAAATTGATCGGGGACTCGATAAACTGAATGCAGCTTACACTTTGCCCCCTCATATTTAATGCTAAGATTAACTGTGACTCAAACTATTGGCAAATGAAACACTATATCTAAGCCGGAAAACAAATGCAGTTTGCAATGGAGATAGGCAAGCCACTTGGCCGTCTTTTTTGGCAAGTGGAAAGGTCAGAAAGCCCATGACTAGGTTGTAGTGACCACTTTATCAAGAACAGAATGAAATGTATACTGTGATAAAAAAAATTGGAGATCATGGACTCAAGAGGCCCAAGGTGATACCGTGGAAAAACTTGCCGGTAAGCAAAGTAATTCTTAAAAAAGTTGAGTACTGCCTACTTTAAGACGTGCTGTAAGCTAAAGAGACAACAAAACCTTTAAACGCCATACCAGATACTTGCATTCCAAATTATCCAAAATCATTACACTGTCGATTTGGTTTTATTACATGCTCGCAGACTATTTGATAATTCAAAGCTGAATTGTGCGTAGAAACACACCAATGTCCATTTTTTCATGCTAGAATTTACGAAGCTGTCGCGAAAACTTCTGAATACCTAAGTCCCGAAGAAGGTTGCGATTGCAGAACAACTTGTCAAAGTATTTATTAACTTCATTTTGTAATGCTATAACGCTACTTTCTCAATCACTAGCAAGGACAGAAAACTTCGGGTAAAACCTAAATACTGCAGAAGAAAAAGAAAACAAATCAGACCCATATGCAGTATATTTAAACCACGGAAAGTTTTTAAGAAATGCGGATCCGGATTTGAACGAAAATAATGTCGGATCGACGGATCGGACCAAAAAATAGAACAGATCGGCGGATTTGCATACCCCTATCCACCCCCTCCTGGTATAAGAGACCTAACTGATGCAGAATCATGAATACACGGTGTCCCCAAGCATGTGCCCTTTTCGCTTCTTTCCTTTTCAGAGTCAATGCTTTAGACAGGGAAACTGAGGCTTTTCATTTTGATTCTGCCGATGAAATCGTAACAGTAAAATCATTTCACTAAAAGCTATCAAGAATTGTTTCCTGATGTTTATTTTGCCGTAAAAGGTGATTCTAATGCTTGATTCTTTGGATGAAATCTTAAAGTATGGCATAAAAGCAACTGAAAGAGCACCTTTCATACATACATACATCATCGTTACTTAATCACGGAATCTCATCATAATAGAAGGTTCTAGAGAGCCGTGTGTTAATTATATTACATGACAAAAAATAATAAAAAGTAATAAGATCTAGAAGAAAGCCATCTGTAGTACAAGGTGGCTCTAACTTTTGAATCGGTAGATGAGGCTGTGGATCATTTAAATAATAGGTGTTTTTGTTTTTGTCTGAAATGATGTGAACTGCGAAAATAATGAAATAAAGATATGAAGCCGAGTGTGATTGCCATGGTAAGCAATTGCAAATTAAGCTCGAAAGAAAAATTTTTCGTGACTTCAACGGGATTGGGACCCGTGGCCTCTGCGTTCTCGCTGCAGTGCTCTACAAACTGAGCTATGAGGACCCATACATTGGGAGCAGGCCAATTTATTGAGTTCATCCGTAACCCGTAAAAGGGTTAAGATGAACTTAGGCTTAACAATTCGCAATTGCTTAAATTGCGACTACAACTGAGCATTCGGGAAAAAGAGCGTGAAACTCGAGAGACATCTGTCCCCAAGACTGAACAATCTAGTCTCTAGAAACCACTCAAGCACCTGTTCAAATGAAGCATAAGGCCCGCATACGCGTGTCGAGGTCCATTCTAGTTAGCAACCATGCAGTTGAGTTCAGTGTAAAAATGGCGGGGATGGAGACAGACGGAAAATAAAATAAAAAAGTGATAGCATCCCTGGAATTTGCTTGAAATCTTTTCCCTTTTTTCACTTCAACTGAAATTCACTCGTATTTTTGTCGCGTTCCCCCACTGTTCATAGTTCAAGACTCTAGAACCCACTGAAGCACCTGTTCGAAGCATGTGCCACGGGTACGTGTGCCAACAGTCAATTTCAAGTTACCTACCATGTATTTGCCTTTAATGAGAAGAAAACTACAACAGTTTTCTAATTTAAAAGTTAAAAAAAAACGATTTCTTCATTTTTTAAGTCGATTGCTAAAGAGGCCACAGTGTGTAGTTAGAAATTTGTGAGATGATGGCTGTTACGTTCCTTTATTTTATGTCTTTTGATCCTTTTCCTAAAGTAAGAAGACACTGGTATCTTTAGCGCGTGCCGTGGTTGTTCATTTCAAATTCTAGAACTCACTCAAGCACCTGTTCGAAGCAAGTGGCGCGCGTACGCGTGCCAAGGTCAGTGTCTACTCGCAAACCAAAACAACTGCAATTACAAGACCAGATTTCCACGTCATAAGTTGTCATAAGTCATAACTTATGTTTGTTTTCATTCAATGTTGATACCTTTGAGACATTATGGAGTACAATAGAAAAATAGTTGCTATGGTGAAGACAAAGGGTGTTTAGAAATTTGTGAGATTAACGGAGCTACGTTTCTTTATGTCTTAATTTAGAAATCTTTTCACCCCTTTGTCCGTCCTTTCAGTCCATTCTTTTCTGCAAGGAAACAATTTAAACAGTCTTTTGTGGTCTGTGTTTGAAATTTTATTTCTAGAAAACATGAAAAACAAAGGTGCTTTTCAAAGAAGGATAAATAAAATATAATGTGTAGCACTTGAGTCACTTGTAAGGTGTTGAATTTACAAAATTTTTGTTTTAGTTTCAAGATCACCACCCAACCCATTGTTTGATTGTCGCGTAATTAGGACCATTGTGTCAGGCCTCTTTGTTTATGCGCAAATCCCAATTAGCTTGCAAAGTCGTAGAAGATTCCATCACATTGAGACATACTAACTTCAACTTCTTTGTTTTGCAATAACAACTTTTCCCAACTTTTCTGTCAGCCGGAGTTATAGGTTAGAATCATTCCGAAAAAATCTTTTGGAGACTATGCACAGTTTTGATTTTTACGGTAGATTTCTAACTTAAAATAAGTCAAAGGTGTGGTTTTTCTTCCTTGTAAGGAAGAAAACCACTTCAGCACCTGTCACTTAACTGGCACGCGCTCTCTTACGTGGCGCGTGCACATGTGGCAGGGATGATATTCTAGAACACTCAATCAATTAACTGTATATATGGAAAACTCAAAGATGGTTAAAGATAGTTTTCTGTCAACTTACTCCATCTGTCTCAATAAGTCAGAGAATGAAAATCTCGTTGAGACTTTGCCAGTTTCTGGTCTCTACAAAGCTAACTTTGTGTTCAGTTCGCTGAAAAAAAGCCCGCCCCAAGGTGGAAAATAAACCTAAAGCGGAGGGCGAGCATTCTAACAGGAAAAAGAAAAAGACAGGCTACCCTGAAATTCTAATCTAGTCGGGTCTAGTTTGTCTTGTAGTCAGAGCAGTCACTATAATTTATCATTTGGTCAAAGGGTGTTCGTTTTTCCGTGCATTTTGTTGTTCAAGTTTTTTTTTCTGCTCTCTTGTGGCTTGTCTCTCCTCCGTGTTGTGTTCAGAGGATTACAACCAGAGGAGTTGTCCGCTTTGTCACATATGGCAGCCGACAGAAGCAACAGCTCGTTTTTGCCTGCTGTTTGGGTTTGCTTGTCTTGTTGTCAGAGTATCACAACCAGACACTGTCCGCTTTGTCGAATCAAGAAGCGGACAAAACGAGCAGGTCTTTATTGGCCGGTGTGTTTTGTGTGGTTCTTCTTCTATGCAGATTGCTACAGCTGGGGGCTGTCCGCTTTCTTACAACAAGCAGAGATGAGAAAGAGAGGAGGTCTTTTTCACCTGTTGTGTGTCGTGGCTCGTCTTCTATTCATAATGTTAAAGCGAGAGGCCGACATGTGCGCTTTTCCGTAATCAAGTAGCCGACTAAACCAACAGGTCGTTTTTGCTTGCCGTGTGGCGCGAGGCATAAGAGGCAAGAAAGCCCAGCTGCTACTCCCATCTATATGCCACGTGAAATCTAACAAGCCGAAATTGTTTTTTAATTTTTCTTTCCTTTTTTGCGCCCAAAGTTAATTTGGCACCAAAATGCGTTGCTGAGTCACCAATACGTAACACGGCACTTTTGTAATTATCACAATAACTATTTACAGATTAGCCCGTCTTGTACCATCGATATGCGACGTGAAATCCAACAAACCGAAAGTGCTCAACATATACCCTCTTTCTTTTAGTATCAAATTTCTCTTTCTTTATGAACGCCGAACAATAAAGCAGCGACAAATACCGTGGCACGGTAATCGCATTGTTCATAGCTGTTTTCATAATTATGTTGTTATATATTAACAGTAAAGCGAGGTGCTAATCATATTAATTCAATAGTTGTTTATTCTTGTTCCTTAAAGATAAAATCATGCCACACTCAAAATAAAGATTTTGAGCGTGGCATGAGCGCGAGAAACCTACAGAACTTTACCAAGTCTTTGAGGAATTTTACCGTCGTCTGCGGAACGCGACTTTATATTCAAACAAGTTGCGCTCTTTTTATGACTAAAGCTTTTTTCAGGGGCTGAACTCACACCGATGTGAAAGTGGCACCGGTGTTATGTACCATTTTTCTCCTCCCCCCCCCCCCCCCTCACCCCCGCCATTCCATCGCCCTACACCCTTGCTTTTACTCCGGAACCTCATGTTACACAAACTACTGGATGCGTCACTGCTAACCCCCAACAAAACACACATATATCTCCCACCCCCAATTATCATTATACTCTTTGTCATTTTACTGCTTTTATTTCTACTCTAGTTGTCCACAAAGACTACATATATGCCATTTCCTGTCAGGTCAGTCGCATTTCTCTGTCTCTTTAGCACCTTTGCAAGGTCTGCCTCAGCCGATTAATGGCTCCTCACACGTGGCATAACAAGCGCTGCATTGACAAACTTTGCATACCGGTTTGTCTTTAGGGCAAGGGTTGGGCCTGCAATGGTTCCTGACACAAGCTACAATGTTGACCAGGCAGGGTTTAGGGCAAGCTGGAGAGAAGAAAAATAATCAATATCGAAAACAAAACAAAAAAAAAACTGATTAGGCAACACGCTCCCTGACTGGTCGCGTATCTGTTCTAGATGAAGTTATGTGAACAAGTGTATAAATAAAATAAATCAACTTTTTTTAGAGAAGGTAACACATGAGAGTATCATCAACTGAGCAACTTGTGGCCCTCCTAAACTACTCATGCTACGTAAGACACTGGCAAGTAAAAATTACATAAAGTGGTTCAATGGAAGAATAAGAGCATTAAAAATAATCTAGTTAAGTTAAGCTAAAATCTTCTATAAGTAAATCGTTATATCGTTGGAAAAAAGAGTAATTGTGTACAACATTTCTAAAACGACGTTACCCTTAGTTAGCTTTATTTCATAATTATTAAAGGAATTAAGCCAGCTTTTTTGGGAACACTTTGAAAAGCCATAAGTCACATTTACATTAACAAAAATCTAAAAAATGATGGTGCTATTTTGTTTATCGACACTACTTAGTGCAGCGAAACCATCAATAGGTGCCTTTGGCCTCAGTGAAAAAAGGGGGGTGGTTTTCCCTTATGTGGCCTATACGGGGACGTGCCGGTGCATGGGTATGGTTTTTGGCCTCTCTATCCTAACCAGGGTGTACAATTTTGTTTATGGGAGACTGTCCTAAGCAGGGTCTGAGCTTGTCCTAAACAGGGTATGGTCAGTACGATTGTCGTCGTTAAATATGGCTTATACAGTGTTTAGCAAAGGTTTTCTTACCCTCAGGGGAAACCCTATACCCAAACATGGGTAAAATGCTGCCCCCCCCCCCCCTCCCCAATGGGGAGGTGATAAGGGAGAAGGACTACAACTTAAAAACATTGGGCCAATTTTTAAAAGTTCTGAGGTTGTATCTTCAAGATTTAAGAGGGGTTCAACCTCGCTACCAGGACGTTTCCTTTTTTTTTATTTTCCTACATATCCAATTTAAAAAAAGGGAAAAGTCCTGGGAACGAGGTTGACTGTATTTAAATGTATGGATTGTGCATCCGAGATTTGGAGTGTGCAGTCGTAGTTCAAAGCAATGAAAAACAAACTTACCTTCAGCCAGCATCACCCGTTTACCTCGCTTCTCACCTGGCCTCATGACCGCCATAATGTCGCCTTCGACTGGCTAGGAATAAGCGAAATACAAAAATACAAAATAAAAACCACATAGTAGACTAGAAAAGGGAGAGATGTTTCTAAACTAGCGTTAAATCTGAGAGCAGAAGCAATGGAATATTTAAGGCTTATTTGAAAATACTTCTAAGTTCTCTCTTCAGTAAAATTTT
Organism: Siderastrea radians; assembly: GCA_964017195.1. Lineage (NCBI taxonomy): Eukaryota > Metazoa > Cnidaria > Anthozoa > Scleractinia > Rhizangiidae > Siderastrea > Siderastrea radians. Next base: position 7,497,921 of record OZ024897.1, on the reverse strand, counting down.
TAGGTGGTTCTGCATCGGGCAGAATGACCAGACATACGCGCATATCAATGAGACACCGATGGCGGGCTATTCAAGCATAAACGCTCAATGAAAGCGCCGCAATTACAGAGAAAAGGCTTGAATTTGGTAAATTTGTACTGACTAAAACGATCATTTTGCAGTACCTAAAGCACTCGTTTCTAATTTACTGAAGCGGATTTTTGTTGTTGAAGGGTTAAACTAATTTTTAATTTAATAAATTGGGGAAATTAAACGAGAAAAAGTTGTAGACTTTTAACGTCCAAAACCACGCTTTTTTGGCATCTTCAGTACGAGAAACGACCTTAATTAAGATTCGGGCCTTCGGTAGAAGCAAACCAATTGCAATTCCAAGTGTTGTCGTTCATATGAAAGCTATTCAGTAAAATTTTTAGGTGGTTCGGTTCATTTTCCGGCGTTTTGTACAATCAAACACTTCTGTTTTTGTCTTTCGTTTGTAAAAAAAAATAATTTCGCTTTTCCGTTTAACTGACGCACTAAACGAAATCGTATCGATCACCAGCTTCCCCGGAGCTAGTCTCTCACAAAAAGATCCTATGAATTAACAGACTATCACGCGTACAATTTGTGTTTTAGTCTTACATGGAACATTTTCGTTTGAAAATGTTTTGTTAGACTTGCCACCTTCAACACTAAGTCGAATTAAGACAGATGAGGTTGCGCGAGGAATTTATTAAGCATCAGGAATTACATAGGAAAACTGACATAAAAGGCAGCAAAGTTACCTGTCCAATGTCGAGGAACAAAGCGGTCAGAATACCCTGCAAAACCAAGAACTTCATCATTTAACCTGGAGCGAAGTGAAAAACCTGTGAATGTCTGCGCAAAAATTAAGAGACATGTATTGAAAATCGAAGACACTAGTGAAAACTACAACAAGCTCTGGTTTTGACCCTTTTACTCTGAGAGTCAATTCCTGTCACTGAAATCATAAAGAGTGGCCGCTCAAATGAAAGCTACCGAACAGTACTTTCCTGTGGTGCTGTTTATTATGCTATCCAACATGGCTCTAACTTTTGAGTTTGTGGATGCAATCCTCAAATGTGACCATTATAGGTGAAAGCTACTGAGCAGTACTTCCTCTTTGTACTGTACAAGATGGCTTTAACTTTTTAGTGTGTTGGTGAAATCCTGATATGTTACCATTCAAATGAAAACTACTGAACAGCTTCTTCCAGTGGTGCTGTTTATTTTGCTGTACAAAGTTGTGCTATCTTTTGAGTCTGTGGATAAATTCCTCAATTTAAAGAGGGTAATCACACTCTACAGCGATAGTTTTGAGGTTTTTCAGCTGTTTTGAGCTTGGGGTATGTCGGACGTGAGCAGATTAAACAAAGCCTTCTCATTCTCAGTTTTCAATGATTAGACAGAAATGAGTTACACCAGTATATGTTGCAAAAAACTAAATAAATTGCACTTTCCTATTACTAGTTTGTGCTCTTCAAAAGTGTATGACCGTTGAAAACTGCTCTCCTGCAATGTTCGAAGCCATGCTGATAACAGCTGAATAAAACTGGATCACGGCATTAATTCTGCTTTTAATTCTTAATTTCGAATATAATTCTTAGATAACTACCCGTGACTACTTAACGCAGCTGAAAAAAATTTGAAAGAAGCTAAGATGATATAGATAGTACAACGGCGCCTCAGTTATATTGATTTCTGTATATGTTAGGGGTGATTTTAGAGCGGTGGTTCACGCAACTGAAAGGTCTGTTTATCTAGAACAAAGAATTGGACTATTAAGATGGTCCTTCTTATTTTTGAAACTAAATCTAAATGGTATAAAAATTTTAACCGAAAATCTAGCGATTGAGTAAGCACGTTTTGTTGACTTTCGTCGTTACACTTTTCTAATTTTTTGTAAATAAAACTAAATGGCGTGCTAATCTTTTGGGATGAAGATTTTGAGATTAAATGTGATTGAATTAATACACCTTTCCCCTCCCAAACAAGTAAACTGTGGTAAAGTCCTCCCCCGATTAAAATAAATTCTCCCTCCTCCAAAAATTGATATCAAAATTAAATTATTACTTTTTGAGCGAAAATAAAGAAGTATCTTATTTTTGAATAATATGTATTTGGTATTGGCACTTCTGTTGCTTAAAGCTGTGATTTTTAACCGATATTTTCCTCACAATATTTGACGTTTATGTAAATGCCAGTTACTGTCACTTAGTTTCGTTCATACGTGACTGACTTCACGGAATTGACCTAACCGTGAACACGGCTATGATGTATGAGTGGGTGATGGAAAACTCTACCCTCGGGATGGGACTCCATATCAACTTTCCTTTTAAGGGTTAAAATGCTCGGTTTGACACCACTTTAGACCGCGTTAAAGTACTTGCCATATTTGTTACCCCTAGGGGGTAAAAATGAATTCACTGAATTCACGCCCAAAAATTAGATTCTGGTAGCATCGCCGTCGCTTTTCTATGGGATCCCCCCTCTGGGCGTTTTACTGTCAAGGCATACCACATGAAATAGACTGTAGTATTTTTCTTAATTTCTTTTAATTCATTGTAGACAACTTTCTTTTTGTTTTTCTTCTTTCTGCGTTTAACTCTGTAATGGGAGCGACCCGAGTAGAAAATCCATACCTCTATCAGTAAAAAATGTCTGCTTTTTATTGACCATTCAAATATTTATTACAACAGTTATATTAATTTTTTAGTTTAATTTACATTAACGTTTAGAGCCTCTGGATTCTGCACTCGTTTGGAAGCAGTAACTATAATTGTTGTTCTGTTTTTTTGTTTTTTGTTTTGTTTTTTTGCTTTATTTAATTCTTTATTTACGAAAAACAATGCAAACTAGCCGCCTGGTTAAACTAAAAACTATTGTCGCGAAAGCAAACGTCCCTAGCCTTAGCTGCTTTCATTTTTAGCTTACTGTCTGTTTCGGCGATACTTTAAAATACTAAAATAATTGCCCTACCCTTTCGTAGACTGCAAGCGCAAAGAAGGTACCTCTTTCGGGCGGAGCCTCCCCGCATAGCGCACGATAGTAAGGTACCTCCGGGGGAAGACCATGTGTTCGACTTCCGTCGGGGACTCAGATTTCTTTTTTATTTTTTGCAGCCCAATGCTAACCATTGTGATAAACTGAATACACTAGTTCATGGCTACAAAGGTAACTGTTTTTGCACTGAAAAAGCCCGCTTCGAGGCACTCTAAATGCGATGTTGAGGCATTCTAACGAGAAAAAGAAAAAGACAATTTGCTACCCTGAAATTCTAATCTAGTTGGGTATAGTTTGTCTTGTAGTCAGAGCAGTCGCTGTAGTTTATCCGCTGGTCAAAGGGTATTCGTTTTATCGAGCATTTTGTTGTCAAGTTGTGTCCGCTCTCTTGTGAGTATCTCACCTCCTTGTGTTCAGAGGATAACATCCAGAGGTTGTCCAGTATGTCACATATAGCAGCCGACAGAAGCAACAGCTCTTTTTCACCTGTTGTTTGGGTTTGCTTGTCCTGTTTTCAGAGTATCACAACCAGAGACTGTCCGCTTTGTCGAATCAAGAAGCGGACAAAACGAGCAGGTCTTTTTCGCCCGATGCGTTTTGTGTGGTTCATCTTCTATACAGATTGCTACACGCTGGAGGCTGTCTGCTTTCTCACATGAAGCAGAGTTGACAAAGAGAGGAGGTCTTTTTCACCTGTTTGTTGTGTATCGTGGCTCGTCTGTTATTTACAGTGTTAAGGCCAGAGACCGACATGTCGCTTTTCCGCAATCAAGTAGCCGACTAAACCAGCAGATCTTTTTTGTCTGCCGTGTGGTGCGAGGCATAACAGGCAAGAAGCCCAGCTGCTGCTCCCATCTATATGCCACGTGAAACCTAACAAGTTACATGAAATTGTTTATTAACTTTTTTTGTTTATTTGAGCCCACAGTTTGGCGCCAAAATGCGTTGCTGAGTCAGCAAAACGTAACTCGGCACGTTTGTAATTATCACATTAGCTATTTACAGACTAGTCCGTCTTGTACCATCGATATGCCACGTGAAATCCAGCAAACCGAAATTGCTCAATATATAGCCTCTTTCTTTTATTAACAAATTTCTCTTCTCTATGAAGGCCGAACAATAATTTCGAACAACTTTCATAATTATACTGTTATATATTCCCAATAATAACAGTAAAGCGAGGTGCTAATCATATTAATTCAATAATTGTTTGTTCTTGTTGCTTAGAAAACTAAACATTCTGTGCGTGGCAGGAAGGAAGAAAGGTAGGAAGAAAAAGACACCGACAGAACTAGTACTCTTCCAAATCTTTGAGGAATTTGACCGTCATCTGCGAAACGCGACTTTATATTCAAACAAGCTGCGCTCTTTTTATGATTAAAGCTGTTGCCGGGGGAGGGGGAGGTTGGACTCACACCGATGTGAAAGTGGTACTGGTATCAGGTACTATTTTTTCCTCCCCCTCCCCACCCACTCCCCGTCATTCAATCGCCATTTCACCTATGCTTTTACTCCGGAACCTCATATTGCACAAACGCCTGGATGCGCCACTACTAAGCCCAACAAAACACCTGGCGAGTTCCTCCCATATATCCCCAAATTTTCTCTATAGATCGCCCTATATATCCCCCGATCCCCAATTAATTGCCATCATGCATACTCTTTGTCATTTTACTGCTTTTATTTCTACTCTACTTGTCCGCAAAGACTGCATGGATGCCATTTCATGTCAGGTCAGTCGTATTCCTGTTTTGCTTTAGTATGTGTGCTGGATAAATTGCTCCTCACACGTGGCATAACAGGCGCCGCAGTTACAAACTTTGCACACCGGTTTGTCGTTAGGGCAAGGGTTGGGCCTGCAAGGGTTCTTGGCACAAGTTACAACCTTTACTTTGCAGGGATCGGGGCAAACTGCAGGGAAGAAAAAATCAATATCACAATTTTCAAACAAAAACTGATTATGCAACACGCTCCCTCTCTGGTCGCGTATCTGTTCTAGATGAAGTTAGTGATGAAGTGAACAAGTTCAACACATAAGAGGGTAGGTAACACATAAGAGTATCATCGACTGAGCAACTTGTGGCCCTTCTAAATTACTCAGTTCTACGTAAAACATTAGCAAGAAAACAATACATAAAGTGGTTCAATAGAAGAATAAGGGCATTAAAAATGATATCGTTAAGTCAGGATCCCAAAGGGGAGCCCTGGAGCCCTGAAACTTTTGTCGTGGAGCCCGGAACCCAAAGCCTTTCTCTACGTGGAGCCCGAACAAAAAAGCTGTTTTTGGCTAAATGGAGCCCTGGAGCCCCGAATTTTCCGTCTTGGAGCCCTGGAACCCTGTAGTTTTTAGGCCGGAGCTCTGGAGCCCTAATCCCCTTTGGGACCCTGTTAAGTTAAACAAAATCGTTTAAATCGTTATATTGATGGAAAGCGACATTGACATTGACATTTGTTTAGCTTTATTTTTATAAGTATCAAAGGAATTTTGTCAGCTTTTTTTGGTAGCACTTTGAAAAGCCATAAGACACATTTACATTAATAAAAACCTAAAAATAATGGCCCAGTTTTGTTTAATTAAGACACTACTTTAGCGCAGCAAGATCATCAATAGGTTTCTCTGGCCCCAGCGGGTAGGGGGTGGGGGGTTCTCCCTTATGTGGCCTAAATAGGGACATACCGCTGCAAGGGTATGGATTTTGACCTCTCTTTTCCAAACAGGGTATATACCGTGTGGCACTAAATTTTTGCGGGTTCTAATTTTTGCGATTTTTGCAGTTTTTTCTCGATCCGCAAAAATAAGTTCCCACAAAATAAAATTATAACAAAATTTTTTCGCCGCACAATTTTACTCCATTGTAGAAATTATAGACAAAAATACTGATTTAAATGAGAAAATGCCATAGATAACTCGGGGATAATACATCAAGTGGTACTCTAGTTATTTTCTATACATTGTAGTGCAATAGAGTGGCATTCCCATGTTGTTTTATTTGTATTTCGATTCCTTTTAGTAGGCCTTTACTCAAAAAATGAAAATGTTATTAGTTCCATTTGAACGCGACTTCCAGAAAATCGCAAAAGTTAATTCCCAGCAAGAAAAACCAGTCTTTTCAAATCACAAAAAGTAGTTCCCGCAAAACACAAAAAATTGCCAATTCGCAAAATTAAACTCCCGCAAAAATTTAGTGCCACACGGTAATTTAGTTTATGCGAGTCTGTCCTAAACAGGGTCTGAACTTGTCCTAAACAGGGTGTGGTCAGTACGACTGCCGTCGTTAAATATAGCTTATACGGTATCTTAGATAGTGGACATTTGCTAGTCTTTAATTTAAAAAACACTTCAAAATGGTGCACAGGAAGAGCGTGTGTATTTTGTCATTTTTTCTAAACAGGGACTAAAATGGAAGGGGTTGCTCTGAACAGGATAGGTATTTTAAGGCTTCTTATGTCCTAAACAGGGTTAGATTTCCTGAGCCTTAGCGGCACCCCTATACCCAAACGTGGGTTAAATACCCCTGGGGGGCAGGGGAGAAGGACTGCGACTTGAAAACATTGGGCACACATTTTTACATTCTGTAGTTGAATCTTCAAGATTTAACAGGGAGTGATTTACTGTATCTAAATGGATTGTGCATCAAAGATATGGAGTGTAACAGTCGTAGTTCAAGGGAATGAAAGACAAATTTACCTCTCGCGAACATCCCGCTTTTACCTGGCTCAAGAAAAAGGCCTTCAACTGGCTGGGAATAACCAAAATACAAAATGAAAACAAGTAGTAGACTAGAAAAGAGCGAAGAGAGAGATGAAAGCGATTCAGTAAACGTTTTATGTGGTTCTATTCATTTTCCGGCATTTTGTACAATCAAATCCTCCTGTTTTTGTCCGGCTTTTGTTTGCATAAAAAATAATTTTCGATTTTCCGTTTACCAGACGCACTAAACGAAATTCAGTATCGATCATCAGCTTCGTACGTGAAATGCAGTTAAAACGTTTTTATAAATCTAGTCCCCGGAGCTAGTCGCTCACCCAAAGACCCTACTGAATAAATAGGGCATCACCCGTCCAATTTGGGTCTTAGTTGTACATGAAACATTTTCGTTTTAAAATGTTTTGTGTGTTTTGTTAGGCTTGTCGTCAATTAAGACAGACGAGGTCGCATGAGGAATTTATTTAGAGGGTGATCAGCGAGAGACAAATCCAACGACGAAACATCAGGAATTACATAGGAAAACTAACTTAACTAAAAGGCATTACTACAACAATTAATGTTACCTGTCCAATGTCGAGGAACAAAACGGTCAGAATACCCAGCAAAACAAAGAACTTCATCATGTAACCTGCAGCGAAGTGAAAAACCTGTGAATTTCCGCGCAAAAATTAAGAGCCACATGTATTGAAAACTGAAAACACTAGTCAAAACTACACTTTGGTTTTAACCCTATTACTGTAAGAGTCAAAACCTGTCATTGAAATCATAAAGTTGACCGCTCAAATGAAAGCTACCGAACAGTACTTTGTTGTGGCACTGTTTATTATGCTGTACAAGGTCAGTTCTAACTTTTGAGTCCGTAGATGAAATCCTTAATTGTGGCCGTTCAAATCAAAGCTATTGAGCAGCACTTTTCCGTTGTACTGTACAAGATGGCTCTAACGTTTGAGTGTGTGGAAGAAATCCTGAAATGTGAACAATTGAGATGAAAGATACTGGCGACTGAGCAGCCCCTTCCAGTGGTGCTGTTTATTTTGCTGTACAAAGTCGTGCTACCTTTTGAGTCCGTGGATAAATTCCAGTAGTTTTGAGAATTTTTAGCTGTTTTGAGCTTGGGGTATGTCGGGAATTAACAGTCTTCTTCTTCTCAGATTTGAATGATTAGACGGAAATGAGTTTTGCCAGTACATTTGGCAAATATTGAATAACTTGCGCTTTTCCGCTTACCAGTTTACGCTCTTCAGAAGTGTATAACCGTTGAAAACTGCTCTCCGGCAATGCTCGAATCCCTGCTGAAAACAGCTGAATGAAATTGGATCATGGCATTCTGCATTTAAATCTTCATTTCCAATTCCTACCGGAGGCTACTTAACGCAGCTGAAAAAATTCTGAGACAAGTTAAGATGTTGTAGAGAGTTCAACGGCGCCTTGGTTAAGTTGATTTCTGCAAATCAGTAGAGGGAGATTTTAGAGCGGTGGGCAGTTCATGCAACTGAAACTTTGAACTGTTTATGTAGAAAAAGGATTGAGCTATTAAGATGGTCCTTCTTAATTTTGAAACTAAATCCAAATGTTAAAAATATAAAAAGCGTTCTCTGGTTTAAAAAAAAAAAAAATTTAAGAGAAATATAAGCTTTCGGCTACTATACTATAGCCTTTAACGAATGTAAAAAGAAATGAAAGCGCATGATTGGAAATATATGCAAGGGAGGGTGTGAAAAGATTAAACACAAGAATACAATAGAAGTGTAAAAAAGCTAAAAATGGACAAAAACGGACGAAATAAGAATTACAATAAGATAGAGTATTGTCTTGGTAACGGTTTAGAATTATTGTCTGCGCCGACAGTTTTGGCAGTATGCCAGGATTCTAGTGTTCTTCGAATACGGTAATTGCCTTTGTCTATCACAGTAGCGCCATCAAAATCAATTGAATGATTGTTTTGCCAAGCATGGTTGGCAATGTTCGAGCCTCTAGTATAATTTTTAAAATTTCGTTGATGTTCCTTTCTTCGGGTTTTAAAACATCTGCCAGTTTCTCCTACGTAACTCCAACAGCAATCAGCACACGAGATTTTGTAAACAACATTGCATTGTAGATCCAGGGGCTGCCTAAACTTAGGAGAAGGGAATTCTTGTTGCAGGGTTTTAGCTGGTTTGCTTACTACACGGATGTGATTTTTACGAAGTAATCTGGTGAGAGGTTCAGTCAATCCGCGGATATAGGGAAGACATGCGAAACCCAGGGAAGTGTCAGATGGATCGGCCCATTTGAAGAACATGGACACTAATTCTTCCGGAGGAGGAGTTGTCGGGGCTGACTTCTTTTTTAAAATGTTGGAAATAACCGTTGGTGGGTAGCCATTGGCTTTCAATGCTTCCGTAACGTAACTAGTCTCGCGTGCTTTACCTTCACAAGTGCTAGGTAGGTTGGCTGCACGGAATAGGAGGGTCGAGGCCGCGCTGACTTTATGTTTATATTCATGATGAGAAGAATAATCCAGATATCTATCAGTATGTGTCGGTTTCCGGTAAACGTCGATGACAGTAACACCATTTTTCCTGGAAACGAGGGTGTCCAAGAAAGAGATTTGGCCATTGTTTTCTTCTTCGATAGTAAAAGCGATTTTTGGGTCGATGGAATTTAAAGTGTCATGAAAGGAGGAGACAGCGTCTTTCTTAATGATGACGAAGCTATCGTCAACATATCTTTTCCAAATCCTTGGTGTAACTGTAGAGGTATTGATGGCTAATTCTTCAACCACCTCCATGCAAAGATTAGCAACAATAGGGCTAACAGGGCTGCCCATAGCACAACCGTGAACCTGCTTATATATACAGTTATTGTAGACAAAATAGTTATTGGAGAGAGTGAAGTCCAATAAAGAAATGATGTCATCGGTAGTTAGGCTTGTTCTAGATTGTAAAGTACTGTCATTGTTCAGCTTGTCGCGAATGTAATCACACGCTTTGTGGACAGGGATAGCCGTGAATAGCGACACCACATCGAATGACACCATAACTTCGTCGTCGGAAATTTCCATATTGGCTATTTCTTTGGCAAATTGTGAAGAGTTGAGGACAGAATAGCCATTGAGGTTCTGAATCGGCGATAGGATATCAGAAAGAAACTTAGATGTGTTGTAAAGGGCAGACCCGATGCTCGATACAATCGGTCGAAGAGGGAATCCTGGTTTATGATGTTTAATAGAGCCCCGGATGGCAGGCGGAGAACCGTCTGTAGAACGAAGTTTTTGATAGACTGTTTCATCTATCTTGTTTTGTCGTTTGAGATCGAGGAGTCTACTGTTAAGTTCTCTTTCAATTTTGGCGAATGGTGACTTGAGGACTGGTTGGTACGTGTCTCGGTCGCTGAGTAGAGTTTCCATTTTGGAGTCATAATCAGTTCTGTCCATGACAACAAAGCAGTTCCCTTTATCAGCTTTCGTAATAACACGTTCGTGGTCCTGTTTTAAGTTCTTTAGGGCTCTTAATTCAGCTTTGGTGGTGTTGCTGTGTGGTGGAAGTCGGGCTCTGTGGAGCAAAGAGGCGGTGGTGGTTCGTACGGCATCCTTCGTGTCATCAGGAAGGCGGACGATGGCGGCTTCAACTTCAGAAACAATGTCTTTAACCGGGATGAATTGTGGGGTTGGAGCAAATTTAGGACCTTTCTCAAGAAGAGAACGTTCTGTCGCGGTTAGGGGTTTTTGTGATAAATTAATCACCCAGTTTTTCTTATTGATGGTATTCGGGCACTCATTTTCAGCTTCCATTCTTAGGTTTGTAAGCTTGTTCTCGTGTCTCGCTTTAATGTTGTCGCGAACAGATTGAGACCTCATTTTTAGGAATTGAAGCAACGTAGATGAAGTATCTTCGATGACCAAACTTGATAACTGTTGTTTGGATTCATCCAAAGTTCCTTTCAGGGTTCGAATTCGATCGTGGCAGATAGAAATTCTTGCTCTCATACAATGTTTGCTGGCCCGTTCCATAATACGTTTGAAGACAGGGTGGTTGCCAGGAGGTTTAAACCTCAAAGATTTGGGAATCCACTGATTCTCAATTGCCTTGTGCGTGAAATGTAAATGGCGGTGGTGAGCTTCAAGTTTGTACGTCGTTTTCTCCATAGTTCGCGCTAATTTAAGGGCTTCCAGCCCAGCCTCACGGCGGATACGATTAAAAATTGAACTGTAACCAGGATAAGACATATTAAAAATATAAAAAGCGTTCTCTGGTTTAAAAAAAAAAAAAATTTTAAGAGAAATATAAGCTTTCGGCTACTATACTATAGCCTTTAACGAATGTAAAAAGAAATGAAAGCGCATGATTGGAAATATATGCAAGGGAGGGTGTGAAAAGATTAAACACAAGAATACAATAGAAGTGTAAAAAAGCTAAAAATGGACAAAAACGGACGAAATAAGAATTACAATAAGATAGAGTATTGTCTTGGTAACGGTTTAGAATTATTGTCTGCGCCGACAGTTTTGGCAGTATGCCAGGATTCTAGTGTTCTTCGAATACGGTAATTGCCTTTGTCTATCACAGTAGCGCCATCAAAATCAATTGAATGATTGTTTTGCCAAGCATGGTTGGCAATGTTCGAGCCTCTAGTATAATTTTTAAAATTTCGTTGATGTTCCTTTCTTCGGGTTTTAAAACATCTGCCAGTTTCTCCTACGTAACTCCAACAGCAATCAGCACACGAGATTTTGTAAACAACATTGCATTGTAGATCCAGGGGCTGCCTAAACTTAGGAGAAGGGAATTCTTGTTGCAGGGTTTTAGCTGGTTTGCTTACTACACGGATGTGATTTTTACGAAGTAATCTGGTGAGAGGTTCAGTCAATCCGCGGATATAGGGAAGACATGCGAAACCCAGGGAAGTGTCAGATGGATCGGCCCATTTGAAGAACATGGACACTAATTCTTCCGGAGGAGGAGTTGTCGGGGCTGACTTCTTTTTTAAAATGTTGGAAATAACCGTTGGTGGGTAGCCATTGGCTTTCAATGCTTCCGTAACGTAACTAGTCTCGCGTGCTTTACCTTCACAAGTGCTAGGTAGGTTGGCTGCACGGAATAGGAGGGTCGAGGCCGCGCTGACTTTATGTTTATATTCATGATGAGAAGAATAATCCAGATATCTATCAGTATGTGTCGGTTTCCGGTAAACGTCGATGACAGTAACACCATTTTTCCTGGAAACGAGGGTGTCCAAGAAAGAGATTTGGCCATTGTTTTCTTCTTCGATAGTAAAAGCGATTTTTGGGTCGATGGAATTTAAAGTGTCATGAAAGGAGGAGACAGCGTCTTTCTTAATGATGACGAAGCTATCGTCAACATATCTTTTCCAAATCCTTGGTGTAACTGTAGAGGTATTGATGGCTAATTCTTCAACCACCTCCATGCAAAGATTAGCAACAATAGGGCTAACAGGGCTGCCCATAGCACAACCGTGAACCTGCTTATATATACAGTTATTGTAGACAAAATAGTTATTGGAGAGAGTGACGTTACGGAAGCATTGAAAGCCAATGGCTACCCACCAACGGTTATTTCCAACTTTTTAAAAAAGAAGTCAGCCCCGACAACTCCTCCTCCGGAAGAATTAGTGTCCATGTTCTTCAAATGGGCCGATCCATCTGACACTTCCCTGGGTTTCGCATGTCTTCCCTATATCCGCGGATTGACTGAACCTCTCACCAGATTACTTCGTAAAAATCACATCCGTGTAGTAAGCAAACCAGCTAAAACCCTGCAACAAGAATTCCCTTCTCCTAAGTTTAGGCAGCCCCTGGATCTACAATGCAATGTTGTTTACAAAATCTCGTGTGCTGATTGCTGTTGGAGTTACGTAGGAGAAACTGGCAGATGTTTTAAAACCCGAAGAAAGGAACATCAACGAAATTTTAAAAATTATACTAGAGGCTCGAACATTGCCAACCATGCTTGGCAAAACAATCATTCAATTGATTTTGATGGCGCTACTGTGATAGACAAAGGCAATTACCGTATTCGAAGAACACTAGAATCCTGGCATACTGCCAAAACTGTCGGCGCAGACAATAATTCTAAACCGTTACCAAGACAATACTCTATCTTATTGTAATTCTTATTTCGTCCGTTTTTGTCCATTTTTAGCTTTTTTACACTTCTATTGTATTCTTGTGTTTAATCTTTTCACACCCTCCCTTGCATATATTTCCAATCATGCGCTTTCATTTCTTTTTACATTCGTTAAAGGCTATAGTATAGTAGCCGAAAGCTTATATTTCTCTTAAATTTTTTTTTTTTTTAAACCAGAGAACGCTTTTTATATTTTTAATATGTCTTATCCTGGTTACAGTTCAATTTTTAATCGTATCCGCCGTGAGGCTGGGCTGGAAGCCCTTAAATTAGCGCGAACTATGGAGAAAACGACGTACAAACTTGAAGCTCACCACCGCCATTTACATTTCACGCACAAGGCAATTGAGAATCAGTGGATTCCCAAATCTTTGAGGTTTAAACCTCCTGGCAACCACCCTGTCTTCAAACGTATTATGGAACGGGCCAGCAAACATTGTATGAGAGCAAGAATTTCTATCTGCCACGATCGAATTCGAACCCTGAAAGGAACTTTGGATGAATCCAAACAACAGTTATCAAGTTTGGTCATCGAAGATACTTCATCTACGTTGCTTCAATTCCTAAAAATGAGGTCTCAATCTGTTCGCGACAACATTAAAGCGAGACACGAGAACAAGCTTACAAACCTAAGAATGGAAGCTGAAAATGAGTGCCCGAATACCATCAATAAGAAAAACTGGGTGATTAATTTATCACAAAAACCCCTAACCGCGACAGAACGTTCTCTTCTTGAGAAAGGTCCTAAATTTGCTCCAACCCCACAATTCATCCCGGTTAAAGACATTGTTTCTGAAGTTGAAGCCGCCATCGTCCGCCTTCCTGATGACACGAAGGATGCCGTACGAACCACCACCGCCTCTTTGCTCCACAGAGCCCGACTTCCACCACACAGCAACACCACCAAAGCTGAATTAAGAGCCCTAAAGAACTTAAAACAGGACCACGAACGTGTTATTACGAAAGCTGATAAAGGGAACTGCTTTGTTGTCATGGACAGAACTGATTATGACTCCAAAATGGAAACTCTACTCAGCGACCGAGACACGTACCAACCAGTCCTCAAGTCACCATTCGCCAAAATTGAAAGAGAACTTAACAGTAGACTCCTCGATCTCAAACGACAAAACAAGATAGATGAAACAGTCTATCAAAAACTTCGTTCTACAGACGGTTCTCCGCCTGCCATCCGGGGCTCTATTAAACATCATAAACCAGGATTCCCTCTTCGACCGATTGTATCGAGCATCGGGTCTGCCCTTTACAACACATCTAAGTTTCTTTCTGATATCCTATCGCCGATTCAGAACCTCAATGGCTATTCTGTCCTCAACTCTTCACAATTTGCCAAAGAAATAGCCAATATGGAAATTTCCGACGACGAAGTTATGGTGTCATTCGATGTGGTGTCGCTATTCACGGCTATCCCTGTCCACAAAGCGTGTGATTACATTCGCGACAAGCTGAACAATGACAGTACTTTACAATCTAGAACAAGCCTAACTACCGATGACATCATTTCTTTATTGGACTTCACTCTCTCCAATAACTATTTTGTCTACAATAACTGTATATATAAGCAGGTTCACGGTTGTGCTATGGGCAGCCCTGTTAGCCCTATTGTTGCTAATCTTTGCATGGAGGTGGTTGAAGAATTAGCCATCAATACCTCTACAGTTACACCAAGGATTTGGAAAAGATATGTTGACGATAGCTTCGTCATCATTAAGAAAGACGCTGTCTCCTCCTTTCATGACACTTTAAATTCCATCGACCCAAAAATCGCTTTTACTATCGAAGAAGAAAACAATGGCCAAATCTCTTTCTTGGACACCCTCGTTTCCAGGAAAAATGGTGTTACTGTCATCGACGTTTACCGGAAACCGACACATACTGATAGATATCTGGATTATTCTTCTCATCATGAATATAAACATAAAGTCAGCGCGGCCTCGACCCTCCTATTCCGTGCAGCCAACCTACCTAGCACTTGTGAAGGTAAAGCACGCGAGACTAGTTACGTTACGGAAGCATTGAAAGCCAATGGCTACCCACCAACGGTTATTTCCAACATTTTAAAAAAGAAGTCAGCCCCGACAACTCCTCCTCCGGAAGAATTAGTGTCCATGTTCTTCAAATGGGCCGATCCATCTGACACTTCCCTGGGTTTCGCATGTCTTCCCTATATCCGCGGATTGACTGAACCTCTCACCAGATTACTTCGTAAAAATCACATCCGTGTAGTAAGCAAACCAGCTAAAACCCTGCAACAAGAATTCCCTTCTCCTAAGTTTAGGCAGCCCCTGGATCTACAATGCAATGTTGTTTACAAAATCTCGTGTGCTGATTGCTGTTGGAGTTACGTAGGAGAAACTGGCAGATGTTTTAAAACCCGAAGAAAGGAACATCAACGAAATTTTAAAAATTATACTAGAGGCTCGAACATTGCCAACCATGCTTGGCAAAACAATCATTCAATTGATTTTGATGGCGCTACTGTGATAGACAAAGGCAATTACCGTATTCGAAGAACACTAGAATCCTGGCATACTGCCAAAACTGTCGGCGCAGACAATAATTCTAAACCGTTACCAAGACAATACTCTATCTTATTGTAATTCTTATTTCGTCCGTTTTTGTCCATTTTTAGCTTTTTTACACTTCTATTGTATTCTTGTGTTTAATCTTTTCACACCCTCCCTTGCATATATTTCCAATCATGCGCTTTCATTTCTTTTTACATTCGTTAAAGGCTATAGTATAGTAGCCGAAAGCTTATATTTCTCTTAAATTTTTTTTTTTTTTTTAAACCAGAGAACGCTTTTTATATTTTTAATATGTCTTATCCTGGTTACAGTTCAATTTTTAATTAAATCCAAATGGTATAAAAATGTTAACGAAAATCTACCCGATTGAGTAAGCACGTTTTGTTGACTTTCGTCAGGACACTTGTCTAACTTCTTGTAAATAAAACTAAATGACGTGCTAATCTTTTGGAGTGAAAACTTTGAAATTAAATATTTGACGGCCACTACATAATTGTGTTATTACTTTTTTCCCCTCCTAAACAAGTGGAAACGATCAAGTCTTCTCCCGATTAAAATAAAATCTCCCTCCTCCAAAACTTGATAACAAAATGAAATTAATGCTTTTTGGAAGTCTCTTATTTTTGAATAATATGTATTTGGTATTGGCATCGCTGTTGATTAAAGCTGTGATTATCAATATTTTTCTCACAATATTTGACGTTTATTAAAACGCTAGTAACCTTATTGTCACTTAGTTTCGTGCATACGTGAGTAACTTAACAGAATCGACCTAACCCTTATCTAAATCGGAAAACTGAAGACTCGTGTGACCGTGAAAATGGTTCTAATGTATCACTGGGGGATGGAAAACTCTACCCTCGGGGTGGGACTCCATATAAACGTACCTTTTAGGGGTCAAAATGTTCGGTTTGACACCACGTAAGACGTTAAAGTACTTGCCATATTTGTTACCCCTTAGGGGTAAAAATGAATTCACTGAATTCGTACCCAAACAACGAGATTCTGGTAGCATCGCCGTCACTTTTCTATTGGATCCCACACCCCTCCGGGCGTTTTTCTGTCAAGGCCGATACCACACGAAATATACCGTAGCGTTTTTCCTTTTTCTTTTAATTCAATATACACAGTTTTCTTTTTGTTTTTCTTCTTTTTGCGGTTTAACTCTGTAATGGGAGTAAGCTGAAGAGAAAATCCATACTTCTCTCAGTAAAAAATGTTTGCTTTTTATTGTCCATTCAAGTATTTATTACAACTGTTATATTAATTTTTAGTTTAATTTTCATTAATTTTTAGAGCCTCTGGGTTCTGGACGCATTTGGAATCAGCAACTATAATTTTTGTTCTGGTTATTTGCTTTTTAATCCTTTATTTACTGAAAACAACGCAAATTAGCCGCCTGGCTAAACTAAAAACCATTGTTGTAGAAGCAAACGTCCTGGCGTTTAGCAGCGCGAATAACCTTTCGGGAGTAAATCTTCAGTTCCCGGAAACAAGGGTTTTTTTAATGAAGTCGAAATATTTTTGTTTTTCTGAAGTAAATTTTGCTTCTAAAACAAATGTTTTCCAGCTTATCCACATCACAAGAAACAGTGTTTCCACACTGACAATCTGTTCTAAATTAGCAAGGCAATGACGCTTTTTAATTTCTGGTCAGACGCATTTTTCTCCCTGTCTTCCCATTCCCCATGATTTCACCAGCTTCGTGGAGGCAATTCACACGTGTAATGACATCCACCACAGTAACAAGGCACACATACATGGGGTGAGCGGCAGGATCCTCTTGCACAAGGGTTAGCCCAACACCTTACCAAGCGACCACGATAGGGCTTTGGACAACCTAAAACAAAGTAGAAAAACGAACCACATTAAAATTACCGATTTTGTGCTAAAAATCTAGGAAAGTGTGTTAAACCACAAAGCGATAGTCTCGCTATAAAGGTTCGTATCCCTTATTCTTAGACAACAATCACCCATTACTCTTCTTATTCAAAAATGATATTTAGTATTTTCTGCTTTTCGATCTTCACAATAAAAAAACAACTGCTTTTGTTTTATAAAACAAAGCGCCGGTTTTTGTGTTACGCCCAACCAAATGTCTATTTCATTAGCAATTTCTTGGCGTGCGAATGTCGTAAAACAAGAATAATTCAGGGGGCAATTAACCTGCAATAAACAGTGTCCACGTCAAAACAATCAGCTATTGACCAGCAATGCTTTGCACAACACCAGATAATATAATTTGCTCAAAAAGTGACAATAACAACAGCAACAACATTTATTGATATTTTCGAAACTTACATACAAGATAGCTTCCACCAGAAAAAAAAAAGGGTAAGGTAAAGTAGCACACAGGCCATAGGCGGCTCACACGGTCGGAGCTTATTCCGGTTTCTGTAGCATGAAGCAACTGAGAGTATTGCTACTCCCCCTAGACTGCGAGCAGTCGTCCTATTTTCCTCAGATCGTAAAACGCGACTGGAAATGAATAATTTATGCAAAACAATGGTAAAAACGAGGAGGGGTTAGGAAGCTAATCCCTCAATCTTCTTGCAAGCTTCTCGCAAATATTAGGGGAATAAAGAGGCTGCTCGCAGTCTATACTCCGCCTGGATGGGATGCTAGTCCATCACAGGGTTACTCTCAGCAGTATGTTGCCGGTACCCATTTTATACACCTGCATGGGTGGAGAGAGACAATGTGAGGTTAAGTTTCTTGTCCAAGGAAACAACACGATGGCAGAAAATATTAAATAGAAAATACCTAAATTCATGAGAGGTGGTTATCATGAATACTGGTTATCACTGAGTTGGTGGAATAATTGTCTTTTATTGTATAAAAAAAACCCTGGATCACGACAAATGTTATTAACTGAAGAAAACAGCATTTTATGAATGAAGAAGCTTTTTCCACCATGTATTTTACGCAACTCCTCCTGTCGGAGCTGATAGCCTGCTATAGAACGGAATCAGAGAGGCAATTGCTATTCAAAGGCTGTCAACGTAAGTTTAGCTCAGCAGTAGATCGAGAAACAAATATGAGTGAGATCGCTCACGATCGCTCATATCCGCTCGGGGGTTGTCTCGGTCTAGTAATGTAGGGTAATTTAGAGGGGGTGGAGGGCGGGGGGGTAATGAGCTGGCGTCGAGGTAAAAAATAAGGACTCTATACCTGTCGCCAAATAATGGCCTTTGATCCGGGTATGAGGAAAAAACAAACAGATAAAGCATTCTGTTACTATCCCAATAAACGAAAAGTTTCGTCTCGCTCAATTTACGGAAGCCTGCGAACACAGGCTAAACTTAAGTTTACCGCTGATTTCATTACTGTGTCCACAAACTCGTACGTACCTCTCCTGTGTCGAAGAAACAAACGCACAGAACACCAAACAAAGTCAAGAACTTCATCTGCTTTTTGTATTCGACCTACCACGAAATTCAAAATCAGGAAACTTTAGTTTATATTTGCTACACAAAACAAGCGAAAAGGGACTAAGTTATGTCTTATGACTCATTTCCACTCCTTTTCAGTGAGTGGAAAACCGGCCTACAAAATTCTATTACTTATTTACAAGTTTGACGTCGCTGAGTTCAAACGAAGACAATTATGAAAAGGTATGATCTTGTACTTGCCTGCTATATTGGTCTTTGCATAAGTTTGGAGGAGGTCGTGTGCACTTTCACGTAGCTAAAAGCATAACCCCTTGAAAACTTACGTTTAACTGTTTGGACAGCAAAACTCGAACTTAAGTAACCTTTATAAGCAAGTTAACGAAAACGAACGGAAAACCAATCGCAATTAATTATAATTTGATCACGAAAGGCGAGATCCATAAGTTCGAGCGCGCAGTTAAAGGAAAACGAGAGTTTGAAATCTCTTCTACTCTCGTGCATTCTCGAACTCGTTTGATCTCAGCTGTAGGTTTATCTAATCCAAAGAAATAAGTAATACGTTTGGTTTTAGTTCATACGGAACACAATACCTTCACAAAGCAGCTTCCAATGAAATGAGGCGTTAGTCCAGCGAAATATACTTTTGAAGCTGCCAAGAGGTTCTTATATTCTATTCTTATGCAGCAATAACATCTCGGATGATGCGTTTGCAGGATCATGTGACTTCACGTCCACCACTTCTGCCAAAAATATGACGCAACTAGGAACTGTTTCTTTAAACTTGATTATTCCGCTCATACGTCACAGGTGTAACGTAGCTAGGTGGTTTGACATGAACGTTTGTACCAAGAAATAAACGTTCTATCATCTTTTCTGGCCACTTGTTCCCAGTGGGACGGCAAAAGCCTGGGTCAAGTGTGATGCACGTGGGCGGTAGGGCACCTCCTAGTTTCACCGCATGGCATAAGCGCGGTATTTGTTCAGTACGACGAAAAAGTCGCCTACTAAACTTTGCCAAGTCCTTTAGGAACTTTTTTGCCCACCTGCAGAACGCGACTTTTACAATGAAGCTAACTGCTCCCTTTTTCGGGTCTTGCTAGGATGGTTGCCTTTTCAGGAATATTTTGAATACTTGCTATGATCTTCACAGCTATTCATCCCGACACATCGCCGTCACTGTCCCGAGCACAAGTGGATTCTTACCCATCTTTGATCAATGCGCACCCAAGCATCGTTCTTGCTAGGATAAGTAATGATTATCGTTTAATAGAGCGGTTTTCAAATGAGTGTCGTAAAACCAAAACCAAAGCAATTACTCTGACCAATCACAACAGGAACAAAACACAAAATGAACCAATCAGAAATCAAATCAAATACAAGCAATTGGCGCTAAGCGCGGGAAAACGCGTGCGAGAAAGTCACGATTGGTTTTGGTTTTACGCCTGATTGGTTGAGAAAGTGGCGCGAGTTTTTTTAACCAATCAGAGAGCCTAGTAATGCAAAACCAAAGCAAACACAGCATTACTTTCGACACTCAATTGAAAACTGCTCTATACTAATTTCTAACGAAGTGGTTCCCTTTCCATTCACCTTAAACAAAAATTGAATCTTTTTATAATCGCCAGCTTTTGGTCGAAGGCCTCAAGATTTTTACCTCGTTATTCCTGCCAAAATTTTACAACCCTTATTAGTACTTAGCCTTAGCTGCTTTCATTTTAAGTTGAATGTCTGTTTCGGCGATACCTTAAAAAACTAAAATAATTGCCCTACCCTTTAGTATACTGCAAGCGCAAAAAAGGTACCTCTTTCGGGCAGAGCCTCCCCGCATAGCGCAGGGTAGGAAGTACCACAGGGGCAAGACCATGTGTTCGACTCCGGTCAGGGACTCAGATCTCTTTTCTTTGCAGCCCATTGCTAACCATTGTGATAAACTGAATACAGTTCACGGCTACAAAATTAACTTTGTGTTTGCGCTGAAAAAGCCCCCCCCCCCCCCCCCGAGGCACCTAAAGCGGCGCTCGATGGAGGGGCATTCTTACGGAAAAAAGAACAAGACAGGCAACCCTGAAATTCTAATCTGATCGGGTCTAGTTTGTCTTGTAGTCAGACCAGTCGCTGTAATTTACCCGTTGGTCAGAGGGTGTTCGGTTTTTCGTGCATTTTGTTGTTCAAGTTTTTTCCGCTATATGGTGGGTTGTCTCACCTCCTTGTGTTCAGAGGATAACAGCCAGAGGTTGTCCGCTTTATGTCACATATAGCAGCCCACAGAAGCAACAGCTCTCTTTCGCCTGTTGTTTGGGTTTGCTTGTCTTGTTGTCAGAGTATCACAACCAGACACTGTCCGCTTTGTCGAATCAAGAAGCGGACAAAACGAGCCGGGTGTTTTTTTTGCCTAGTGTGCTTCGTGTGGCTCATATTCTATACAGTTTGCTACGGGCTGGGAGCTGTCCGCTTTCATGCATCAAGAAGGGTTGACAAAGCGAACCAGTCTTTTTCACCTGTTGTGTGTCGTGGCTCGTCTTAACTCTATTGATAGTGTTAAATCCAGAGGGCGACAAGTAGCCGACTAAACAAGCACGTCTTTTTTGCCTGCCGTGTGGCGCGATGTATAACAGGCAAGAAGCCCAGCTGCTGCTCCCATCTGTGTACCACGTGAAATCGAGCCGAAATTGTTTATTAACTTTTCTTTCCTTTTTTGAGCCCAAAGCTTAGCACCAAAATGCGTTGCTGAGTCAGCAATACGTGACGCGGCACGTTTGTAATTATCACAATAACTATTTACAGATCTTGTACCATCGATACGCCACGTGAAATCCAACAGACCGAAATTGCTCAATATATGCCCTCTTTCTTTTATTAACAAATTTCTCTTTTTTTTGTGAAGGCCGAACAATAAAGCAGCGATAAATACCGTGGCACGCTAATCGCATTGTTCATAGCTGTTTTCATAATTATATTGTTATATATTCCCAATGTTATAAGTAAAGCGGGCTGCTAATCATATTAATTCAATAGTTGTTTGTTCTTGTTGCTTAGAAAACTGAACATTTTGTGCGTGGCATAAGCTCGGCACTTGTTCAGTAGGAAGAAAAGGAACCTACAGAACTGTACCAAGTCTTTGAGGAATTTTACCGTCGTCTGCGGAACGCGACTTTATATTCAAACAAGTTGCGCTCTTTTTATGACTAAAGCTTTTGCCGGGGGCTGAACTCATACCGATGTGAAAGTAGTACCGGTATTATGTACCATTTTTCTACTCCCCCTCCCCCCCCCCATCCCTCGCCATTCCATCGCCCTACACCCTTGCTTTTACTCCGGAACCTCATGTTACACAAACTACCGGATGCGTCACTGCTAACCTCCAACAAAACACCTATATACCCCCCATCCCCAATTATCATCATACTCTTTGTCATTTTACTGCTTTTATTTCTACTTTAGTTATCCACAAAGACTACATATATGCCATTTCCTGTCAGGTCAGTCATATTTCTGTGTTTCTTTAGCACCTGTGCAAGGCAGGTCTGCTTCAGCCGATTAATGGCTCCTCACACGTGGCATAACAAGCGCCGCATTGACAAACTTTGCATACCGGTTTGTCTTTAGGGCAAGGGTTGGGCCTGCAAGGGTTCCTGAAACAAGTTACAATGTTGACTATGCAGGGATCAGGGCAAGCTGCAGTAAAGAAAAAAAAAATCAAAGTCACAAATTTCAAAAAAGAAACTGATTATTCAACACGCACCCTGACTGGTCGCATATCTGTTCTAGATGAAGTTATGTGAACAAGTGTGTAAATAAAATAAAGGAACTTAGTGGCCCTTCTAAATTACTCAGTAATACCTAAAACATTAGCAAGTAAACAATACATAAGGTGGTTCAAAAGGAGAATAACAGAATTAAAATAATCTCGTTAAGTTAAGCTAAAATGTTCTAAATCGTTATATCGTTGGAAAAAAGTAATTGTGTACAACATTTCTAAAATAACGTTAACACTAGTTGGCTTTCTTTCATAATTATAAAAAGAATTGAGACAGCTTTTTTGGGAACACTTAACAAAAACCTCAAACATTAATGGTACCGTTTTGTTTAAAGACACTACTTAATGCAGCAAAACCATCAATCGGTGTTTTTGGCCCCAGTGGGTGGGGGGGGGGGATTCTCCTTTATGTGGCCTATACGGGGAAATGCCGCTGCAAGGGTATGGTTTTTAGCCTCTCTGTCCCAAACAGGGTATATAATTGTGTTTATGCGAATCTGTCCTAAGCAGGGTCTGAACTCGTCCTAAACAGGGTATGGTTAGTACGCTTGTCGTCGTTAAATATGGTTTATACATTATTTAGCAATCCTAGATCGTGGACGTTTGCTGGTCTTTAAAACACTTTAAAATGGTGACAACAAGAGAGTGTCTTTGTCATTTGTCCTAAACAGGCACCTAAAATGGAGGGTGTTGCTCAAAACAGGGTTGGTCTTTTAGGTCTTTTTATGTCCTAAACAGGGTTAGGTTTCCTGACCCTCAGCCGCACCCATATACCCAAACATGGGTTATATGCCCCCCCCCCCCCGGAGGGAGGGGGACAGGGGAGAAGGACTACAACTTGAAAACATTGGGTCAACTTTTTTAAGTTCTGTGGTTGAATTCTCAAGGGTTTTTTTTAGGGGTGGAGGTCCACTGTATCTAAATATATGGATTGTGCATCCGAGATTTTGAGTGTAGCAGTTGTAGTTCAAAGTAATGAAACCCAAACTTACCTTTAGCCAACATCATGCGTTTAACACTATTAGGATTACGCCACACGCCTTCAACTGGCTGTGAATAACCGAAATACGAAAATACAGAGTGAAAACCATATAGTAGACTAGAAAGAGAGACATGCTTCTAAACTAGCATTAATTCTGAGAGTGGAGGCGCGCGAATATTTAAGGCTTATTTGAGATCACCTCCCTCTGTCCTCGGTAGAAACAAACCAATTGCAATTCCAAGTGTTGTCGTTCATATGAAAGCAATTCAGTAAAAGTTTTATGTGGTTTTGTTCATTTT
Organism: Siderastrea radians; assembly: GCA_964017195.1. Taxonomy (NCBI): domain Eukaryota; kingdom Metazoa; phylum Cnidaria; class Anthozoa; order Scleractinia; family Rhizangiidae; genus Siderastrea; species Siderastrea radians. Next base: position 7,474,108 of record OZ024897.1, on the reverse strand, counting down.
CCAGCATTTTGTACAATCAAACACTTCTGTTTTCGTCTTTTGTTTGTAAAAAAATATTATTGCTTTTCTGTTGAACTGACGCACTAAACGAAATTGTATCGATCATCAGCTTCGTACGTGAAATGCAGTCCTTACAATTCTAATCCCCGGACCTAATCGCTACTGAATTAATAGACCATCTCGCGTCCAATTTGTGTTTTAGTTGTAAATGGAACATTTTCGTTTGAAAATGTTTCGTTAGACTCTCCGCCTCCAACACGAGGTCGAATCAACACTAGACGAGGTCGTGAGGAATTTATTTGGAGGGCGATCAACGAGCAACGAATCCTACGACGAAACAAAAATATATAGGACAACTGACATAAAAGACATGACAAGAACGTTACCTGTCCGATGTCGAGGAACAAAGCGGCCAGAATACCCAGCAAAACCAAGAACTTCATCATGTAACCTGCAGTGGAGTGAAAACCTGTGAATGTCCGCGCAGAAATTTAAAGGCAAGTGTATTGAAAACTGAAAACACTAATCAAAACTACTACGCGCTATGATTTTAATCCTTTTACTCCGAGAGTCAAAACCTGTCATTGAAATCATAAAGTGTGGCCGCTCAAATGAAAAATACCGAACAGTACTTTTCTGTGGTGCTGTTTATTATGCTGTTCACGATGGTTCTAACTTGTGCGTTTGCGGATGCAATCCTTAATTGTGACCATTCAAGCAGCACTTTCCCGTTGTACTGTACAAGATGGCTCTAACGTTTGAGTGTGTGGAAGAAATCCTGAAATGTGAACAATTGAGATGAAAGCTACTGAGCAGCTCCTTCCATTGGTGCTGTTTATTTTGCTGTACAAAGTCTTGCTACCTTTTGATTCCGTGGATAAATTCCTCAAGTATAATCCATTCTACAGCGGTAGTTTTGAGAATTTTTAGCTGTTTTGAGCTTGGCGTATGTCGGGCGTGAGCAGGTTAAACAAAGCCTTCTCGTTCTCATTTTTGAATGATTCAGGACAGACGAGTTTTACCAGTGAATTTTGCAATTATTGACTGATAACTTGCGCTTTTCCGCTCACCAGTTTGTGCTCCTCAAAACTGTAGGACCGTGGAAAACTGCTCTCCTGCAATGCTCGAAGCCCTGCTGAAAACAACTGAATAAGATTGTTTCAAGGCATTCTACATTTAAATCTTCATTTCTAATTTCTATGATAATAACGCTTGGCTACCTAACGCAGCTGAAAAAATTTTAAACGAAGCTAAAATGTAGTTATATTGAGTTCTGCACATGTTAGGGTTAATTTTAGAACGGTGGCCGGTTCACGCAACTGAAAGTTTGAACTGTTTATCTAGAAAAAAATTGAACATTACGATGGTCCCTATTGGAAACTAAATCCAAATGGTATAAAAATTTTAAACGAAAATCTACCCGATTGAGTGAGCTCGTTTTGTTGACTTTCGTCAGGACACTTGTGTAACTTCTTGTAAGTAAAACTAAAATGCAGTGCTAATATTTTGGGATGAAAATTGTGAGATTTAATATTTGACGGCCACTACATAATTGTTTTATTACTCTTTTCCCCTCCCAAACAAGTAGAAGCGATAAAGTCCTCTCCCGATTAAAATAAAATCTCCCTTCTCCAAAGCTTGATACCAAAATTAAATTAATGCTTTTTAAACAAAAATAAGGAGGTATCTTATTTTTGAAATGATATGTCTTTGGCATGTATTGGCACCTTTGTTACTAAAAGCTGTGTTTATTTCAAAATACTTACCTCACAATATCTGACGTTTGTGTGAACGCCAGTAACCTTGTTGTCACCAATTTTTGCGTATATGTGAATAATTTCACAAAATCGGGAAAATGAAGACTCGCGTGACCGAGAGCATGGCTCTGATGTATGATTGGGTGATGGGAAACTCTACCCTTGGAGGGACTTTCTTAACACTTAAGGCGTTACAATACTTGCCAGATTTGGCACCCCTTAAGGTAAAAACGGCCCCTCTTTGGGCACGCATGCGCAAATGGATTAATTGCCAGCCGGCACACGACACACCCCTGATCACGCACGTCCGCTGTTTTCGCTTTCGTCGTTTTCCCTTTCAGCGCTTTGGACAACGTAAAACAAATATTGAATAAATAGCGCTTTTCCGCTTAGTAGTTTTTGAGGCTGCAAAGTATATGACCGTTGAGAACTCCGACAGTGCCACGTTCGATGCCATACTCGAAACAGCTGAATAAAATATGATTGCGGTATTTTACTTACAAATCTTCATTTCTAATTCGTACATAATTACATTGGGCAACTTGACGCAGCTGAAAAAATTTTGATAGAGGCTAAAATCTTGTAGAGTTTTCAACAGCGCCTGTTATATTGCTCTCGCAAAAGATTGAGGTGATTTTATTGTTGCAGTTCACGCAAACTGAAAGTTATGCTTATCTAGAAAAAGGAATCGTCCTGTTTAAAAAGAGCTTGTCTTTCTTAACTCTAAGACTAAATCCATATGGTAGCACAAAAACAACCGCAAATTCACCTGTTTAATTAACCCTTTATGCCCTAACAATAACGACTATTAAATTTCTCTTTACATGATCACTACTTGTTCAAAAACATTCAAGTGATGAGAATAAAGAAGGTGATCACCAAGGATAAGATGTCTTGATATTTCGATAAATTCCCCTTACTAGCTCCATAAGAAGTGTATGGAGAACGGTAAAGAGAATATGCATTTTTATAACAGGGCTTAACGGGTTAAGCACGTTTCCAAGGTTGAGTTTGGTCTGGACACTCCTCAATCTTTTGTGTAAATAAAACTAAATGAGTATGTTGGCTGAACATTTTGAGAATAAGTATCTCGGCGGTCACTGCATCAAAGACTGCGCTATCATTCGTTTCCCCTCCCAAACATACGAGAGCGATAAAGTCCTCTCCCTATCATATTAAAACTCTCTTTCCTATGGCATCCTCCCCTTCAGTCATTTTTCTGTCGAGATATATCACATTACATTAATAGACCTTAGGATTTCCTCCTTTTAAATTCAATATACACAAATTTCTTGTTTGTCTTCTTTCCGCGGTTTAACTACGGGAGTGAACTATTTCTCTGTCAGCAAAACAAAACAAAAAAAAATCTGCTTCATAGTAACCAAATATTTTTATTACAATTTTTACATCCAAAATTTTCCTTCTTTTTTCGTGCACGGAACTGTTTTACAGCCTCAGGATTCTGCAGCCGTTTGGAAGCAGTAACTATAATTTTTGTTCTGGTTATTTGCTTTTTAATTCTTCATGTACTGAAAACAACGCAAATTAGCCTGGCTAATCTAAAAATTAGCCTGGCTAATCTAAAAACCTTTTTTTGTTGAAGGACACGCCTTTACGTTTAGCTGTTTCGGAAGTAAATCTTGCTTCCCAGAAACAAGAAATGTCTTTGAAACAGGTCAGAACAGTTTTGTTTTTCGGACGAAAATTATGCTTCCAAAGCAGTGAAATGTTTCCACCGAATGACAATTTGTTCTAGCTTAACAAGGCAATAACTCTTGTAATTTCTGGTCAAACTCGTTTCTTTCTCTTGTATTCCCATTCCCGATGAATTCGTCAGCCTCGTGGAGGAAATTCACACGTGTAATGACATCCATCACAGTAACAAGGCACACATACACGGGGTGTGCGGCAGGACACTCGTGGACACGGATTAGCTTAGCACCTTACCAAACGACCTCGGCAAGGCTTTGGACAACCTAAAACGAAGAAGAAAAACGATGGACATCAGAATTGCCGTTCTTATGCTAAAAATGTAGCGAAATTGTGTTAACCACAAAGCGATGGTCTCAGTAAAGAGTTGTTTTCTCTTATTCGCTGACAACAACTTTTAAAATTTTAAACCTTTTTCGATTTTACCCCGGATAACTCAATATATATCGTTTTACAAGTGTTTGACCTGACGGTTCGAAATTGCGGTACATATATATTTTGTAACTCACAGAATTGTTTGAAATCTAGTAAGAAGTGTGTTTTATTATCGAAGTTAATTATGTTATGTTAAAAATCGTACGAGAAAGAAAAAAATCCTCAGTAGCCAATCTGAACAAGTTATAGAACATTTCTTCATTTCTTCATTTAATTCTTTCTCATCTCATTTCATTTCTTCATTTCTTGCGCGACTAGTTCGCCATGGCTGACAAATGTGCATTTGAGCACGCTTTCAGTCCCAAAACGTCATCTGTTCAGCATGCATTGCGTGCCTATCACTATGTCATGTGGCAAGGCGTCAAAAAAATAAAGACGGTTAACAAATCGACTCGTTTTTTTTATGGTCTACAGTCAATTTTATCACACAACTTGAGTAAAACGCGCGCCCTGGTTGGTGTATTTAGCTTTAGCAATTTGCCCATGGGTGCAGGCTGACGAATTCCTACTATTCGAGCGCGCCCTGAGGTGACGCAATGTGGTGCGTACGATCAAATCCAGACCCGTAGCTAGACCCAAATGACTGGGGGGAGGGACGAGTGATGCAACTTAATTATCCCCTCCCCCCCCAATCAGTTTTAAGTTTAAAACATACTTCCCAGTTGATTCTTACTACCGAGGGTTTTCTCGGGAAATTCTTCGGCTGATTTGGACCACCTGGAACGATTGCAAAGATTTCATCTGGAAGTTTCAGTTGCCTCTTTGCTGTTTCCTGATTCCCAGTTAATGCTGTCAATGACTCCAAATCAGTTTCATTTCCGGGTTGTTTTCCGATGATCGTTCCTACCACTACGGTTTCGGGGCATTAGTGTGTGCACTCACCCACGATAACAGTGTTCTCTGTTTGCTCTCGATTTCTTTGAATCTCTTTTTTGGCGGATCTTCCAAAGCCATAATTGCACGCCAATCGACTTTCACTACAAACGCCTAACATTAGCTTTACTGTGCTAAAACTTTATTTATATCCACGGACGTGTCAGGAAACCACCAAGTTTTAGGTTGTCATTGGTGCATTTTGATCAATTTTGGTTGTGTCTATTTCGTTACTTAAAATGCAGATACTCTAATGTGTTGGTTGTTTTTGGCATAGAAAAAAATGCAGTTGCGCTCATCATGGCTCAATTCCAAATTGCAAATGAGAACTGCAGTACACTGACTCTTAATATGATCGACAGTATGAACAAAAGCTTACGTTGACTGCTGTCCATTTAACATTTAATTAAATTTAATTAAATTCAAGTTCGAAAATTTCTCCAGGGGGGGGGGGGGGGGGCAAAAGGAAGCGGAAGCAAGATCTGGAGGATTTATTGCTTATCTCTAATCAGTCCTTTCTCTTTTCTCTCCATTCAAACAGTAGCTTATCAATAGTTTCAGGTGACTTTTTTGCTCTCTAAAATTTTATTTAACTGACGCACTACACGTTAATTGTATGGGGCATCACCTTTGCTCGTGAAATGCAATCTTCACAAACTTAGTCGCTCACCAGTTGGCGCTAACAAAGATCATGCCATCGCGGAGTACTTTCGGTGTCAGTAAACTGGAACAATTTTCCTTGAAAAAAAAAAAAAACTATTTTCTTAGCTTAGTCTTGCCAAAAGTCGACCTTCAACGCTAAGTCGATTTGCGAGCGACTAAGTCCTGCACGAGGCGAACTACGAGCAACTAAGTCCAAAGACAAAACCAACATACTCGAAAACATGAAAGATTATCATAACAACGATACCTATCCAATATCGAGACAAAAAGCGAACAGAATACCCAGGAAAACCAAGAACTTCCAAGAACATGTAACCTGCAGCGATTTAAGAACTTGTCAAAGTTCTCGCAAAATTTAGAAAGGAAAGGTGTTAGAAACTGAAACACTAATGTGTGTGAAAGAAATCCTGAACTCTTACCATTCAAATGAAAGCTATTGAGCAGTTCTTTCCTGTGGTACAGTGTTTAACATGCTGTCCAAGGTGGATCGAACTTTTAAGTGTGTGGATAAAATCCTCAATCACACTCCACATTTAGTAGTTTTCCCTGTTGGTGGTTATTATTAAGGTGCTTTTAACGTTTGAGTGTATGAATGAAGTCCTAAATATGATTCATTGAGAATTTTTCCCTCCCGGCCGGTTTGAACTTGGGCTATGTCGGAGATTAACAGGTTAACGAAAGCCTTCTCGTTCTCAGTGCTGAATGCTTCAGACAGAAATAAGTTTTACCAGTAGATAATGCAAATATTGAATAAATCGCGCTTTTCCTACCAGTTGTTGATGCTCAAGAGGTTATGACCATTGACAACTGTTCTCCGAAAATGCCGTGCTCGAAGCCGTACTCGAAACGTAACAGCCGAATTAATATGGCATTCTTGGCATTCTTCTTACAAATTTTTTTCTAATTTGTACATAACAAGAAAGCCTATTGGGCATTTTAACCGGCCATTCTGACCCCCCCCCCCCCCACCCCTAGGTTTCACAAATGTTAGCGTGATCCTCTATTTATGCGAACCGGCGTGACGAAAAGTGTGATTGTGTGACACAATATTTTGACTATAACGTTACTGGATGACGTAATGTTTAAACTCTGATGACTCAGCTTATCTTTCTTATCGCTTTTATTTGTGCTGAAAAACGCAAATTCACTCAAACGTTGAATGTCGATATAAATTCGTCCACAACTGAGAATGCTCACACCGGGACGACGAAGTATTTACTGTTGTGCCTAGACCTTAAATACAAACAGTGAACATAGCAGTAGAATCAAAATATAACGTTTGATAAACACGAGCCCGAACAGATCGTCAGAGTATGGGGCACGTCAAGGCATATCTCATGACGTGTGTTTAAATCCGGTTTGCTAACCCGGGAATCCCCTTGCAAAAGTAAACAAGCGAGCGGGGACGAAAGTCGCCCACGTCTTTGAAAGCTAAAGCGCCTGTCGAGCCGCAATCAATTTCGCGCTAACTCGCTTGTTTTTCTTTTCCTTCACTATCTCTCAACGGAAAGAGAGACTGCTCGTAGCCTTTAGCGAACACCACACGCAAACTACACAAATCCGTCGATAATATTCAGATATTTTCGTTCTTTCAATGCAAAAAGACTCGTAACACCTGCCTTATTAATTGATCTCCTTATTAATGACGATTCCTTCGTATCAACGTCTCGCCTCAAATAAACACTCATCTCTCTCCGTTCACAAGAACTATCATGTACTGATGGTGCAATCAACTAATATTACATCATCATACTAGCACCAATTCCTTCTCTTTCTAGCCCACGCTGGCAAAACGCAACTGTCCTTTTTGTCCGCTGCGAAATACAAGTTAGCCAATCAGAAACCTTACAATCCACTTCACAAACCACCCCCCCCCCCCCATAAAACGCCAAGGGAAACTGCCTCTCACGCAGCACAATATTACACCGCTCCTATACAAAACGCAACTTTCAAAGCAAATCACATTCACAGAAGCGTGATATGCTCCCGACATTCACAAATCCTTCTGACTCCCACATTTTTACACCCCTCAAAATGTCAATCCCAATAAAAAAAACTCCTGCGCTAAAAAACTTTTCACCATAACCACTAACTAGATCAGACAACACAGCCAATTTCGCATTCAATCCTATTAGCTCCTTTACTCAATTGCGCATGCGTTATACAAGACAAATACAAAAGACCCCAAACTTAACAACCCTTCGCCGTTCATATCTTAAATACTGTAAATTAAAAGACAAAAACATAGAATGGTAACATTCAGAAGACTTATATGCGCATGCGTCTTATATAAGACAGTACCCCTCTTGAGTACCCGTACCACAAGCTTTACAGCACTTTCTTCGTATGTTAAGCCAACTTGCTTTCAGGAAAAACCGTGTCCATTTTATAAACCGGCGGTCGCCATCGTGTCGACGGCCGGTTAATTACGTTTGGCAATTTTACGCAGCCGAAAAAAATTTGAAAGAGCTGGTGTTCAATGGGGCGTATTATATTGGTCTAGCATAAGATGGAAGTGATGGGATTTGAGTGCTGCGATTCACGCAACTGAATGTTAGGCTTACCTAGAAAAAAAATCGAGCTATTAAGCTTGTCTTTCTTAATTCTAAGGCTAAATCGATATGGCAGTGAAACACTTAACCGAAAATTCACCAGATTGGTTAAGTTTGGTTGATTTTGATATGACACTTGTCTATTCTTTATGCAAACTGTGCTTGATGGCGGAACACTTTAAGAATATTTGACGGTCACTGAAAGATTACACTTTTATTCTTTTCCCCTCCCAAACAATTGAAAGTGATAAAGTCCTCCTCCAATTAAAATAATTGTACCTCCTCCAAAAATTGATATTAAAAATAGAAAATCTATACTTTGTTAGACTTAAAAATCTGTTTTTTATTCACCATTCAAATACTTTTTACAACTTTTATATTAATTTTTTTTCGTGCACGGAACCGTTTTAGAGCCCCTGGATGCTGCAGCCATTTGGAGGCAGTGACTATACTTTTTGTCCTGATTACCTGTTTTTCAATTCTTCATAACTGAAAACACCGTATTAAAGAGCCTACTAACGCAAGGGAAATGCGGAAGCAAATATTTAACGTTTATATACGAAAAAATGCTTTTGAATTAAGTTAAAAGTTAAAACAAGTTTTTTCTTGAACACAAATTTTGCTTCCTAAACATACTATGTTTCTGAGTTTATCTCCATTAGGAAAAACAATCAGCCTCGCCAATGTTGTTTTTTTTTATCGTTATTATTTTAGCTCAGCAAGAAAACGCTTTTTTAAATTGCTGGCCAGAAGCATCTCTCTTCTTCGCTGCCTATTCACAATGATTTCATCAGTCTCGTGGAGGGTATTCACAGGTGTGATGACATCCACCACAGTAACAAGGCACACATACACGGGGTGAGCGGCAGGATGCTTTTGCACAAGGGTCTGCCCAGCACCTTACCATATGACCTCGACAGGGCCTTGGACAACCTAAAACAAAAGAGAAAAACGATGGACATCAGAAATACCGTTCTTGTGCTAAAAATGTAGCGAAGTTTGTCAACCGTAAAGCGATGATCTCGCTATAAGTGGTTTTTTCCCCTTACTCTCTGAAAACAAGCACCCACTACTACCCTAATGGTTCGATTTAGCGCCCGGGGTGCTAATTTACTTTTGGTAGCTCAAATGAGGCGATTATTGGAGAGGGGGTGATTTTTACGGACGGGGCGCTTTTTTTCCCAAAACATTGGAATAGTACGGTTGTAAACAATCACAGAAACTGCAACACAACAACCGGTAACGATGCGGGTTCGCACAGACAGACAGAACACACTCGCTTGTCTATTTTAAGTCCCCAATATTACTTTCAGATGAGAAAAGCGACTTTTCCTGTAAACTGAATCAGCCTATTCTGTGTCAATGATATCAATGTCATTTTGGCAACAGGGGCGCTTATTGGACGAGCACTCATAAGAAAGGGGCATTTATTATGTTAAAAAAATGCCTGTTTCTTTGGGATGATCCAGATCAGGATCAGTGATCCAAGATCACTCGGATCATGGTGCATCAAAGGAACCGATGAATCCACACTGGACTGCACAAGGATCATTCAGTTCTTTTGATGCCCCATGATCCGATTGATCTTGGTTTACTGATCGTCATCTGGATCATCCCAAAGGAACACACAACAATTAATTAGTGGAAGGAGGGCGCTGAAGCGAATCTTAACGGTATCCTTATTCAAAATGGTATTCAGTGTTTTCTTGTTTCTTGGGATCCTCGCAGTAGAAAAAATGCCTTTGTTTCTTAAAACAGAGCACCGGTTTTTGAGTTACCCCCAACCAAATGTCTATTTCATTGGCAATTTCTTGACCTGCAGTTACCAAATGTCGTAAAACAAGACTGATTCATAAAGCAATGAACAATTAATGCTCACCCCAAAACAATTAGCTAACCAACAATACCTTGCACAACACCAGATAAAACCCAATTTTTAATTTGCTCAAAAAGTGACGTCAAAAACAACAACAGCAACAATGTTTATTGATATTTTCGAAACTTTCGTTCAAGATAGCTTCCACCCGAAAATAGAAAAGACCTGACCGAGGCTGGGAAGGGTACAAATAAATTCACAAGTGTCGGTTATCGTGAACTACTTTACAAAGAGACTGAGTCGGTGGAATAATTTCCTCTTATATATATATTTAAAAAAACCTGGATCACGAGTGGTGTTATTAACAGCATTTTAGGTATCAAGAAGCCTTTCTGCCATGTATTTCGCGCAACTCCCCCCCCCCTCGTAGGATATCAAAGCTGAGAGCCTGCTCGAAGGGAATCACAGCTGCAATTGCTTCCTTAAAATCAAGCTCAGCAGTACTGAGATCGAGAAACAAAATATATGAGTGCATTACAGGATATTATTTGACAGGAGATTGTAATTGCTCATATCCCATCTGGAGCTGTCAGTCTGTGTATTGAATAATGTAGGGTAAAAACAGGGAAAACTGGTATAATTTAGCTGGCGATGATGTAAAAACTTAGGACTCCTACCTCTCCCCAAATAATGGCCTTTGACCTGGGAATGAGGAAGAAGCAAACAGAAAAAAACACTGTGTTAGTATCCCAATAAACGAAAACTTCTCTGTCGCTCAATTGACAGAAGCTAAATTTACAGCTGATTTCTCGGATTATTGTGTCCAAGAACTCGTACGTACCTCTCCATTGTCGAGGAAACAAGCGCACAGAACACCAAACAAAATCAAGAACTTCATCTGCATTTTGTATTCGACCTGCCACAGAATTAAAAACAACGAAGGAAATTTTAGCTTCTATTTAATCCACAAGGAACTAAGTTATCCCTTAGCAAGCCATGAGTTCTTTGTTTATATGTCATTTCCCACTCCTTTTCAGTGTGTGGAAAACCATTTCAATTTTTTTCTAGATCTCGTTCACAAAGTTTGACTCCACTCAGTGCAGCTGGAGACAATTAATTATATATGCAAGAAAAGGAAGTCTGGATTGATGTCATGTGCAAGGTCACGTAGCTAAAAGCCTACTAAAACTCACGTATAATCAAAACTCGTGCTTAAAAACTTTTACGAGTAGCTTAACGCTAACGATCAGAAAACGGCGGACATTTACTAATAAAAATTCGAGCACCAAAACGTCCGAGTTTGGTGAATTCGCAGTCAAACGAAAACAAGAGTTTGAAGTTAGTCGTCTACTCTCATGCGTTCTCGAAAAGTGGGTAGATCTCGACTGTAGATTTACCTAATCCAAAGAAATAACTAAAACGCTGTGTTTTTAGTTAATACGCAACACAATACCTTCACAAAGCAACTTCCAACGCAGTAAGTCCTAAGTGCAATGCAATATACCTTTAGTGAGTGCTGTCAACAGGTTCTATATTTTATTCTTACGCAGCATGACAATGTCTTGGATGATGAGTTTGCCATCACGTGTCTTCTTCCTGCCAAAAGTATTATAACGCAACACCTTACTATTTCTTCAAAAATCGGTCTGCCTGCGGACAAGGATGAGCTTGAACGTGCGTAGCTTTGAATAAGATCTGTTAATGTTATTGATGGTTGCTATTTTTAAAACTTTGAATAGAAAATACGATCCTTAACAGATCATCGACGCCAAAACATTTCAACACGTTATGAGCGTGACGCGACGTGCTGGTTAACATGTGGTCGCGCCCTGGGCACTACTGCAGTAAATATGTATTTTGGAACTCACAAAATTGTTTGAAATCTAGTAAAAGGTGTGTTTTATCATCGAAATTAATTACGTTGTGTTAACTGAATCGTGTGAGAGAGAAAAATCCTCCTGGGGCTACTCTCTTGTGTTGGCTTTACAGGGATGTGCCGCTGGACAGGGTATGGTTTTTGGCCTCTCTGTCCTAAACAGGGTATATCTAATTTTATGCGACTCTGTCCTAAGGAGGGTCTGAACTGTTCTAAACAGGGTATGGCCAGTACGATCGTTGTCGTTAAATATGGCCTCTACATTATTTAGCAATCCTAGATTGGGGACGTTTGCTTGTCTTCGAAACTCTTTAAAATTGTGTAGAACAAGGGAGCTTGTATTTTGTCATTTGTCCTAAACAGGGACCTAAAATAGAGGATGTTGTTCTACACAGGGTAGGTATTTTAGGGCTTTTTTTGTCCTAAAGACCTAGACAGGGTCAGTGTTTCAAACCCTCAGAGGCACCCCTATACTATATACCCAAACATGGGCCAATTCCTTCCCCCGTCAGTCTGGACAAGTCACGTTTTTTATGATATTACACTTCTTCATTTCTTGCGTGATGGATGGATTTCGCTCGTCATGGATGATAAATGTGCATTTGAGCACGCTCGTTCCAATATATCCAAAAACGTCATCAGTTCAGCATGCATTGCGTGCCTATGATTTCGTCATGTGGCAAGGTGTCAAAAAATTAAGAGGTTATGAACTCTATTTTTGGATGAGCGTGCGAAGCACTGCTCACACTATGTCAGCACGCGCGTTGTCACTGGCTTTTTTTTTTAATTAATCAATTAATTTTTGTCTCTGTTTTGACACTTTGCTCCATAACGTAATTCAGAAAGCGATGACGTTTTCTGGAAAAGCGTGCGCATATGCATATTTGTCATGCACGATGAACCAGTCACGCAAGAAAAGCAAAACGTAACTTGTCAAAATTGGCCATTGAAGCTTTTTATTTCTGATACGACTTTTAACAACACATAATTAATTTTTAGAGCAAGTCACACTTCTAACTAAGAAGAAAGTTCCAAAATATATATATGTACTACAGTGAGAATCCTGATAACTCAAACCATTAGGTAAAACTTGTATAAAACGTTTAGAAATATCGAGTTGTTGGAAGTGTAAATCAAAGTAAAAATAAGGGCAAATGCTTTTGAGTTAGCGAAAATTTCGAGATGCTAGGGTTCGAGTTGTCGAGATTCTATTTTATTACGTTTGAGTAATCACGACCACATGTCAAACAACATATCCCGTCACGTTTGTAACGTGTCGAAATGTTTTGGCGTTCATGAACTGTAAAAACCCGTACTTTCTGAATTTTTTAAATAGCAATCTCAGTATTTTTTATCCATAATATTATCAGAACTTATTTAAAGCCACAAAAGTTTACGCTCATCCGCATACGGACCAATTTTTTCATGGTCTACCCTAGGCCTCTTTTTATAACACAACTTGAGTCACTTCGAGCACGTGTTCAGAATGAAGTAACGAGCATCCACAAGTTTTATCGGCGCGAAATTTTGTTTATCAGGACATTTTATGTATCATTTTCATAAGAACTTCGCGCTCGTAAAAGCCTGAGCTAGTTTGAGCTGATTCAAACTTCAAGGCTCTGAAAAGCCGGAAGTGACATTGTTTTTTGCGTTTGACCGCTATGAAGACGCTATGTGGTATGTACGATCAAATCAGAAAATATTAAAATTGTTTCGCGAGCTTTTTGTTTAACTTTTCACCTAGGTTTAAAGAAGACATGAAGCCCTTATCCCCTCCTGATATAGATTGTTAACAGTACGGCACCCTCATCCAACAAGAACATGCAAAACTAATTCGTTAAACGACAGCCGGAAATACGACTGCGTTCGCAGGCTACTAATTCGTGGGACTTTGGCTTTTGTGTTGGTCAGGAAACCAGAAATGCGTTGGGTTTTTTAACAGTTTTGCAACCCCGATATGAAGAAAAAATTTTCTTTAATGGTCATTAATTGAGTAACTGGTGTAACTGAAATTTGTAGTGTCAACATCATGTTCATATCCCTCATTCAATCTACTAACCGTCATTAACGTCATTTAATTATCTTCTGAAAGTTCCACTCTTAAGACACCTTACTTTAAAAATAAAATCCATTGTTTTCGGCAAAAGTTAACCCTAACTGAGCGAACACTTCGCTCTCAAGCGAGTCATATGTGCCTCAAGGCAACACGTTTTCTACGTTTCAGGATTATCGCTTACTACAAAAGACATTCAAAGATCAATATTTAATACGAGCTTAGGAAAGAAAGGAATGTTTGTGAAGAAAATCGCCAGTCAGTTGTTCAAAAAAGCACTCACAGCCGTCAAATATTCGCGTTTCTTTTGAATTAAAAAAAAATGCTTTGTTTTCCCTGAACTACATGACAACAGTAACAGAAACTCATTATTTGAAGGGTTTACTTTGCTAACGACAACTCTTTGACCGATGTTACACAACAACTGCCCAGGCGTTGTTGAAATCACCAGTGCCACAGCACGCCCAAAACGCGTGGTTGGAAGGGGAATTAACTCATTCCACGCGCGATCAAGAAATATGCTGGTCACTTGTAATTTTATGTAAGGCAAATAGGGAATTCTTGCAGCGAAAAGATTGGGGAATCCTCGCCTTTTAGAGCTCCGTTCGAGTGGATTTTGAAATCATTCGAGTTGCTCTGTGTTGTCCCTAGTCCTAATTTGAATACGAACTGAACTCAATCATTGGTGAACTGATAGCGACAGTTTCATTGGATAGGGTTAATGTTATTACAAAGAATTCCACGCAAGGCGCGACTTTTAGAAGGGATGAGATAATTTTTTGTTGTAAGCAAGTCCAGAAAATCTTCACTTTATTCTTTTCAACAATAGCCTTTCCACGTGTCTCCATTAAAACTTGTTTTAAAAGCTAACATAAATCAAGAACGTGTAAGAAGCCACGCGAACAGGTATTGCTCTACATGACAAAAGTAACGGCTACCTCTAAAAACAAAGAACAAAAGATTCACCTTTCTGCTTGAATAGGAGTTTGCGGCAATTAAGTCGAGACAACCTGTTTGTTTGCCAAATACACGTGGATGCCTTCAAAGCAAAACGCCGAATTGAATTTATCCATTGAAGGAATTTACCGGTTGGGAAACGGCTTTACAGAAATCAATTAATCACAAACGGTTTGTAATCGTGACCAACACCTGCATAGGTCTTAAATTGGACAACTGAACGATTGCCTGAAAATCTGGACTTGTTATAAGTTTCTAACCTGTCAGGATTAAGAAAGATATTTCTTTGGTCAAGTTTTCTTAAAGAGCGCATAATTAGTGTAACTTGCAAAGCATCGCAAGTTCTGCTGGATAATGCTTGATATATCGTTTAGAATTCTCTGTGAATTTACACCAGAAATTTTACTTGTATAAACTGAATCCGTGAACGATTTCGTGAGCGTAGGTTGCCCTCGTAAACTAAGAGATTTCTTTTACATAAATTGCTGTTTTCTGTGATTGAGGATCAGTCTTTATGGCAATTGTTCATGAAACTTTGAACAAACAACTGAAAGAATCACGGGTGTAGGCAAGCGAGGCATGGCTTCAATTTAATTTCAGTACCTGCCCCTAGCTTATGAATACCAGATTTTAGGTAACAGGGTTA
Source organism: Siderastrea radians (assembly GCA_964017195.1). Lineage (NCBI taxonomy): Eukaryota > Metazoa > Cnidaria > Anthozoa > Scleractinia > Rhizangiidae > Siderastrea > Siderastrea radians. Next base: position 7,458,770 of record OZ024897.1, on the reverse strand, counting down.
TCCTTGACCGGTGTAATGTGCTTTTATCAACTTTTGCATGAGTTTGCAGGAAATTACTGCTACTGAGGGGTAATTTATTATGCCTGTTTATTTTGCTGTGCGAAGCATTTACAATTTTGATGAAATCTCAGCCGGTGTCCAATCAAATGAACTCCTGAACGGTACGTGGTTACGGTGGTGCTGTATAAAGTAGTTTCAACTTTTGAGTCTGTAGATGAAATCTTTAAGTAGGACCATTCAAACGGTCCAGTCTTAAAGTGTGACTTGAGTTACTTAACAAGGACACCTCTTTATTGTGGGAATTCTTTGGGTCCCGAACCACATACTTTTCCTTTATTTAACAGTCTTTACGGACTCCCCTTTCGTAAGGACAATTTTTCACGTGTTCCCAATTCTGGGATTTGACTGTACTTTCTTGAGGTACTGTTCATTATTCTGTACAAGATGGTTCTTATTTTCGCGTCTGTGGGTGAAATCCTAAAGTGTGACCATTCAAATGAAAGCTACTGAGCAGTACTTTCCTGCGGTGCTGTTTATTGTGCTGTACAAGGTGATTCTAACATTTGAGTCTGTGGATGAAATCTTTAAGTAGGACCATTCAAACGGTCCAGTCTTAAAGTGTGACTTGAGTTACTTAACAAGGACACCTCTTTATTGTGGGAATTCTTTGGGTCCCGAACCACATACTTTTCCTTTATTTAACAGTCTTTACGGACTCCCCTTTCATAAGGACAATTTTTCACGTGTTCCCAATTCTGGGATTTGACTGTACTTTCTTGAGGTACTGTTCATTATTCTGTACAAGATGGTTCTTATTTTCGCGTCTGTGGGTGAAATCCTAAAGTGTGACCATTCAAATGAAAGCTACTGAGCAGTACTTTCCTGCGGTGCTGTTTATTGTGCTGTACAAGGTGATTCTAACATTTGAGTCTGTGGATGAAATCCTGAAGTGTGACCATTCAAATGAAAGCTACTGAGCAGTACTTTCCTGTGGTGCTGTTTATTGTGCTGTACAAGGTGATTCTAACATTTGAGTCTGTGGATGAAATCCTGAAGTGTGACCATTCACATGAAGACTGTTGAGCAAAACGTTCCTGTACAAACAGTTCTAACTTTTGACTCTATAGATCGATTCCAGTGAAAGCTTCGGTTGAGCCATACTTTCCTGTTGTATTGTTTACTATATCGTACAAGGTCGTTTTAACTCTTGAGTCTGAGAAAGAAATACAGTTATAACGTTTTTACAATTTAAATGAGAACTATTGAGCAGTACGCTACGTTCATGGCGCCGAGGTTAAGGTTCACAGGTGCCACGGTGTCGGAAGCGTGTTTCAACGGCTATAACCCGGAAATAATTAGATGGCGACTGTTTCACTTTGTTTAATAATTTGTTGTTTTCGCGATTACAACATCGCATTGCAATGTTACATTGAAAAAGTCAGAATTTTGGCCTAGCAGAGAGAAATGTCAAACTGGTTCTGCCACGGCGCTACAAAAGACTTCTCGAGGAAATCAGCAGTTGAAGCCTGTTAGTTTACACTTCTCAACAAGGGAAACTTGTCATTTGCTCAAAAACTGGGCAGCAAACGTTTGCAAACAAATAGACTTGTTAAAACTTGTGTCAAAACCTACTAAACATGTACGGCTCAATGTAAAAAACAAGACGAGGAAACGTGTTTATTAGTGCGCAAAGGTAAACAAAACTTAAACCTTTCATGCCCAGTGTCAGCATATGAATTCTCCCTACTGGTTGCCATACATTTGTTGTAGGGCTAGTTGGGAGAAGTTGTTCAAATATCAAGAGTTCATTCCTGGTGATCATTTCCTTACTTCGCAATACCTGTGCACTTCATGGTGCATTGATATTACAAGGAGAAATCTGATGCTGATCACTGTGTTACGCCTTACTTGGTGATGTTGACCAGTCTCGTACACTTGAGAATTCACTGCTAATTTTTGACAATGAAAAGGTACACAGATTTCAATGTCATTGAGTAGTATTATTTATTGATATACATATATAACGCTATATACACTTTGTAAGTCGAGTGAACAGAAACAGCATCAACTCAAACGGAAAAACAAGGAGTGTTGTTGCGACTGTACACGGACATCTGTTTTACTTTCTTTATAGAGCGCTTTTGAAATGACTGTTGAAAACTGTTTTTAATGCTTCCTTTGTTTTTGCATTTGCCTGGCTCGGCCAATCAAATGCACGACCGAAACAGCACGTGATTATGTCACCAGTTACCCTTTTCCCGCACTCAACACCGGTTACCTGTTTTGTCTTCGAGTTCTGATTGGTTAAATTGCGTCATTTGCAAGTGTAGTGATTGGCTTTCAGGTTCTAACAGAAGTCTGTCAAACAAAAACTCAGTACAAATAAATAAACTGAACAAATTTTTTTTTTGCTCGAATCGACCAGCGATAGCTATTTTACAAGCATGTATTATTTTCTTTTTTTTTTTTTGGTTTGCGTTAGTTCAAGTGTTATTGACCCGTCAAAAATCTCCATCACCTGGACTTTGTCTTTAATATGAATGCTCTTTATATGTATTTTATATGAAGTATACTTAAACTATTTTCGTTTGCAATAAAGCCAAGAGAACAAGTTACAATTTTCTTTAGGCAGATCGCATTGTTAAACTAAGAAAGAGCCTTTAACTAAAAATAGCATCGTAAGATGAACTATAACTCCAAGTTTCGAAGGAAATGTTTTTCAAACAAATTAAGTTCAACACCATTCATGCCTACGCCTGAGAAACTCGTGTAAACAAACTGACCTGCCGAGAAAAGATGTGTATTTCTCTTTCGGAAAAATGTTAAGCTTTCTTCTGTTCTATGTAACGAGACAGTGTTCGTCCAAACATTTCTGGCACGTATGCTGTACACAACAGGTCTTTGGTATTTGTTCTCTGGGCTAAATTTTTTTAGAATGTAGTTTCCGAATGCCGATAATTACCTTCTGAAATCCTTAATTTCTAGCTCTAAGCCATAATAACTACAACTAACATAATAACTACTTATTTAATAGATATACCATTCTTTTTCCATTCTATGGTGCTATTTCTTGATCAAGTAAAAACTATCCCTGTACTGCTGTGACTTTTTCAACATTACCGCGTACAAGTTTAAGAAATTTGCTGCTTTAACGAAGTGAAGGGCTAATAGATATATTGTCACATATCCTTTTGAATCAAAGTAACCTTCAATAGAATATCATTGTTGAGAATAGGTGCGAGTGTTTACATTAGAACAGTGTCATTTACTTAAATTTACTTTACTTTTTCCTGGTAGGGATTATTCCAAAAACTCGTTTTCTTGGGTTGTCATTTTTACAACCAGCAATTTATATAACGGTCCTTTAAGTTTTGAGTCGTAATTTTATGTCCTATTCATATTTATCTCCTTCTAAAATGCAGTTGATCTGGAAAAGGAAACTATGCCTTTGTTCCCTCGTGTTTGTTACAGCATATATATTAACCTCGGCGAGAAGACTATAATTTACCTTTCCTTCACACAACCTCTTAACCATACAGCACAACTAAAGATGATAAAACACCTTATAAAATTTGTTTTACGAAAAAAGCAGCCATTTTGAACGAGGGGCAGGCTGGGGACGAAACTGTGTTCGGCAAATGTGACATCTTCAAGGCAACCAAGTAAACCGATCATCGATGGCGTATTTATAAGAAGTACAAGTGGTAGCATCTTTGTTTTTGGACGCTTCTCCCTCTAGCGTCAAACACTGTGTCAAATAATGTGTTTCTATTTTTTTCCTGGATACGAAATCCCATAGTGTAGTGGTGTACAAGGTGGTTCTAACATTTGACTGGCGTGGACCAAATCCTAAAGTGTGACCATTCAAATGAAAGCTACTGGTAAGTGCTTTTCTGTGGTGCTGTTTATCGTGCTGTAATTGAAGTTGGTTCTACTGCCTTGAATATGTGGATAAAAGCTCTAAGTGTTACCATTCAAATGAAAGATATCAAACAATCCTTTCCGGTGGTGCCGTGTGATTTCATTTTCTCAGGTGGAAAATTAAGAAATTTGTCAATTTGGTTCTCTAACGAGTCCAGAAGGATTAAGACAAATGTGTGGATTGTACTTCTAGGATCACCGTTTCTTATTATAGTTTTTTTTTTGTCAGGGATACGTTTTAAACCATCCACCCTATACATTGTGAAATAAGGAGATCGAAACTGATCTCGATGTAACACTGAGTCAATTCTACATGTTTATATAAAGTCCCTATACAGAAAAAATAACTTAAGCGGTATAAAGCGCGGAAATGTCTCTGCAGTGATGTTTGACATTGCTTCTGTGTCATCCAATCGAAGGGAAGTTTAATCCGCACCTCATAGAATCGCAATTCTAAATAAACGATAATAAACGGCTACTAGAAGACTACTCTCCAATTTCTTAAATAAATGGTTGTCACCTTTTCATCTATAGACTATCTTTATATGGGAAAATTTGTCGCGATTTATGTCGTTCTGTGCTCCATTCCGGGAGTCCTGTCCGCTGATCCGTGGAGGTCTAATGATGGCTGTACCTCTGAGCTTGTACTGCTGCTTGCCAGGCCGATCATACTCGATGACGAAACGGTGGCTGGGTAACCGAAGCTCTGCTGGTTCGCTGTGCATGGTGGGTAGCTCTGGCCCATTTGGCATGATGGGTAAGCAGCTTGTGGTACGCTGTATGACGGGTACATGTGCCCATGCGCATGCGGGAGGAAGCTCGAAGGCATGCCGCTCATTGGATAAGCTGGTCTGGGGTAAGGGCTATAGCGCATGTCCATGTGCATCGCGCGTGCGCTGGGAAGTTTGAGATGAGACTGGGCCGAGCACGAGACGCTTTCGCTAGAATTTGGCGGTAAAATCAACGGTTTGCTTTCCTCTGGAATGTGTAGACTGGAAGGGCGGGAAAAGTCGCTGAACTGTTGGTTGTGTTGTAATATATCCGGGGGTGGAAGTGCTTTTGGTAACGGGGAGGTGGAGTGAGTTAAGGTGTTTGTGCAGGAACGCCCTTTGTCAACATGTATCACTGGTTTGATGTCTTCAGATGATGACGTTATAACTGCCAAGGAGTTGTCTGCCAGTGACGAGCCTGAAGCAAACCAGAATATAGGGTAAAGATTACGCAAGGAACAAAAAAAATGTCCAAGATGCCTACTTGTGTGATCTACCGTCGGCAAATTTTGACTGGTCACAACCATCCTGATTTATAATGTTTCCAATGTTTGGTACTCTCCAAAGAGTACCAGAGTGCACACTTTACTTTGACAAATTGTGAAAGAGATCACCGTGATAGAGTTGTTAAACTAGCAGCACCGCAAGAAAGTACTTTTTTCATTATAATGGCCGCACTATGGGATACGAAGTGCTGAAATTTTAGAAAATTATCCATTGACCTTATAACATAACTGACAAACAGGATTAGAATTATATTACAGGCAAGTAATAAGTATCAATAACAAACACGTAGAAAGATAACATCAAACAGGTTTGTTAATTGAACATTTCTGCGGTCAACGTATACTCCAATACAGAATATTAAAAGCACCAAAAAAGGCACAGCTAAACATCTTTTATGTAACTTGTCTCATAACAGTGTTTCGAAAGCAAACTTTTAAGTTTCCTGCACAACACATAAATAACAGCTTGACTCTTGGAGTTGCAGCTAGTGATGCACGAAGCCAAATTGTGCATTCAGCACTAGTTTAAGTTCAAACTGATATGAAAACGTACAGGCCAAACAAAACAGACATCAAACAATAACTCTTTCGCGTAGTTTTCAATCCTTTTACGTTTTCGCAACAAGTGAACAAGAAACCTTTCAAGGTTTAAACTACAAAGCAATTACTACACGAAATATTATAGAAACCTGCAAAATAAAATTTAAATTATAGGTTAAGCTCGAGTATTATGTCTATTCTGAAAAAAAAATTCTAACAAAAAACACAAACTGTGTTATGTAGACAAAAAGGGCGAAAACACCATTTCTTTCAACCCATTGTCTTCAGTTCTTTTAAGCTGTCCACTGTTTAAGCACGTGCAGTACGGAAAATGAAAAACGCATTAGCATTGTTGAACAGCGAGACCTTTTACCCTGATCTTTTTAACACTAGCGAGACCTTTTGCTCTAAACTTCTTGACAGTCTAACTGTCAACAGTGGTTAAAATAAAAATACGCCATTTTCAATCAAACACTGCCACTAGAAAGTATTGCTCAATAGTTTATTTAAATGGATTTCGTCTTTCAAAGACTTAAAGATAAAACCATTGTACTCGATCCCAGCTTTAATTCTCGGATGAAAATTATCAATGAAGAGAATAATCCTTCTATTCGCAAACAGCAAATTGTCATGAGCTTTTTACTACGTCTTTTTAACCTAGTGTCATCAATTAATAACCCTGTGAGGTCGGGTATGACAACTAACTATAGAAGCTTTTACAATTGAATTGAAAAGTCAAGACGGGTTAAATGACACGAAAGTTATCTGCGCAAAATACTACCTAATTGTTACTGTTAAAAATGACAGGCCTGAATCATTCTTCTGAGAGGGGGTAATAACGATCAAAAGATAATTGAAAATCGAGGCTTCAGTGAAAAAGTCTCGTATAAGGCAAAGTAACCGATCACTGCATTGTGAAGGTCAACGAAAATTCGTGAAATTTGGGACATATTTCAAATCGAATTTTCAACTGAAAGTCAGATAAAAACGATCGAAAGGATGAAGTGAAAGTTGCAAATCGGGGCCTAACTGAGACAACCTTCCCAAAAAAAAGTGACACGATTACTATTCTAAAAAGGCATGATATAAAATTATCAACGACGTCCGTAAAAAAAATCGTACAAAATCCGTAAAAATTGGGACAGGGAATGACGGAAAATAATGTATTTGTAGAGTCAACACTTTGAGAGATTTGAACTTTCAATTCCAAGTTTGATCTCACTAATTGTTTTGGTGCAGCTGAAATATTAATTATTATACGTGCAAAGCTCCTTTTCCGGTATCTTTGTTTACACATATCCAGGTCTGCAGTGATTTAATTTTTATTTTAGGGGAAATAACAAAGACGTCCGCAACCGAAAATAAACAATATTTTTAAGACTTCCAAGACTTGAGGTCAACCTTTGAAGTAAAACGAATGGCCGTCAAGCTATTCATATAAACGCCCAACGTTTGACTAGAGACCGCCAAAACGTTTAGAAAATTTTACCCTCCCACGTGTAATAGTTAACATTTCAAACAACTCTACTTTTCTGTTGATTACTATTGATTCTTAATTTACTAAGAGAAAAAGGTTTTGTGCCAATTTGAATGGTTTTGTGTGTTTTTGTTTTCTATTGAGTGGCATAATATGGAGAATTATCCGCAAATCCTTTAGCTGGCTAAGCAACTAGAACGTTTCAAAAGAAACAAAAAACATCATGGAAAGAACACGTTAGTTAGTAGATTTAAATAATTAAGAGGTTTTGAATATTTAGATCAAGCCAATCATTCGTTTGAGACTAAAAATCTTGTTTAAATAAAGGAAACAGCGAGTTCAACCTCTAAAACCAGTCGGGAAATTTATTGTTTAGTCTAAAAGCGAAGAAGGACGTTATTTTTGGGGGTGAAACGGTTAGAAAAGGTTCTGCTAGGAATAGATACTAATCTTTAAGGCTGAGTAGCACTCTGTTATTAACAAAGAAATAAAAATGAAGAATTTCTGGAACTTGATTTGGCTGGGAACAAACTATCTTTCATTTCAATGGCATCTTTTATAATGACTAGAAAACAAACACTTGAGGGTGTACAAAGTCGCAAATCATGAGACGTAGAGAAAAAAAAAACACTACAACGTCGAACTGTAAGAAATCCAGTTGCAAACTAACAAATCTATGCACGACATAAAATAGGAAAATGAAGAAAACTAATAAAAATAAATAACGGGAAACTTAGCTTGATATTTTAATGCAATGGATAAGATCAAACGTTCTTTCGACACGGATACAAAAATCAAGAAAGGTGTTTAAAGTTGCGCTTTGCTACAGCGCGGAAAAGATGAATGTTTGGTGATGAAAAAACTTGAATGATTTATTACTGCGTTACTGAGAGACAAAACGCATCTACTGACAGCTCTGAAAACAACCAAGTTGAAAACATATTTCCTGGCTGTATGGTATCCTGGATACGTGGTGCCAAATGAATAACTAAACTAGCAAAATAAATTGGAAAAAGCGACCGATTCATGAAATGAATTTACTCATTAAATCCAACCACATCTTTCCTTAAACTTTCTGTTTTTCTCTTTACTTTTTAAACAGTTCTGCTTTAATTCTGGAGCTCATGAAATTAAGAACCGGTTGCTCCAAAACACGATATTGACGAGAAAACGCCACTAGCAGAGCTTGGAAACTTCATTATAAGTACACCTTTTCATTTAAGTTTAAATATATTAACCTCTGAAAGAAAGAAATGAATTTTTATTTTGAAATGAAATGTTAGATGGATAATCAGTTTGCTGCGCGACGTAAATTTTGATCGCACACCTGCGATCTAGCGCATTCACAGGATGGACAGATTTTCGATTCATTATGTGGGCGGTTCGATGTTTCATTACAAGCGCCAACCATTCTATTGTTCCCGGACGAAAGCTATGGAAAACACTTTAAATGGAGGGTATTTTTAATTACGTAAAAGGTTCTATTAAAAATATGGAGTAATTTAGTTTGGTATTTGATAGAAATACGCTCTGTACCTTGCTTTCGTGTGTGGTTTTATTCACAACACAATAAAAATCTCGCCATGATTACAAAACTCACTAACAGAGGAAACTTCCTCGCACTTGGCACGTTTTTCCTTCATTAAGAATTGTCGAAAAATCGTTATGTTTTATTACAACTTTGTGCAACCTGGCTTGCACAAAAGAAATGTTCTTCAAGCACATATTTTTTAAGTTTTTTCCTTGGTACATCTGAATTCTCGAAACTTCTGCTTCTAATCAGCTAATGAGTATCAATTCCGTACCAGCATTTCCCTAACGCGTGCGAAAATGGTTCGTTTGGAAACAAAGGCCAAGCATTTTCAAGAGCAACATCTAAAAGTTTTCTTTCATTAGTAGTCCAAGCTGTCGAGACCTTGCTTAATGGTTTGAAGAAATTTACACTTCACCATTAATAAAACTTTTAACCTTATTTTCTACTCAGGCATAAAAACGCAACAGCTAGGAAGAATTCGCAAATTTTTCTTCTCTTTATATACAAAGGTAAAATTATTGGAGATGATTTTTGCATCATTTGTTTTTTAAATTACCGTTTGAAATACGCACAAGGATAAAAGTACGCAGGACAACTTTTGCCAGCTGGGGAACTTTTTATCTGTTGTTTGACATTTAGAAATTCGAACAGTAAGAATTTTGAAAGTTTGTTTTCGACTAACAGGGCTTTAATAATCGCGCGTTATTTTTACGAACTAAAATTAACGAAGACCAAAGGACCAAACAAGCGTTGAAATCAAGACACCACCAGTTTAAAATGAGCTATTCAAATACACTATTTTATCGTAACTGCAAACCACCTCGACTATTCTCAATCAAATCCAATTGTTTCTTGGGATGTGGTACATTTGCACCTACTGTGAGCACAGTACATACGAAGAGAATTGTGGAGAATTCAAACTTCCAATCTTTGACACTTCACCTAGCAAACACTCGCACCCAAGTCTATACACCCAGAAATGTACGGAAATGAAATTTTCTAGGAGCCATCTGTCATAAGGTAAAAACAATATCGAGGAAATTTACGATGAAACTGATTTCTAAATGACACGCCTTTCAATTCGATATTCGCCAAAAAAGATACTTTGCATCGCTGGATTTTTTTTCGTCGAGGGAAGTCGAGTTTCGTTTAAAACGTTGGAAAATACTCTCACCCGATCCAAAGTTACCTAGAGACTGAACACCTCTGTCCCTGTCACTTTAATATATCGCACATTTAGTGCTGATTTCGGTGAAATATTTACGGTGACAGCGAAAATTACGTTTAAAGGTTAGAGAGGCTAGAGTTATCTACGTTTATATCACATTTCAGTTCACACATCCTTTCGTTCGCAATTGGTGTGGTTTTCAAAGCAAAGGGTCAGGAAACGACTCGCGAGCCTTTGCTTCAGGGTCTTTATATAGTTCTGCTTATAAGGAAAGGTTTTAGAGTAAAATAACTGCTCTAGAAAACTACAATCATGTGATACTCTTTCTCTGAAAATTTGCGAATTAAATCAAATAAAACAGGAATTTTTTGCCATTGTGAAAATGACGTCGGTGTTAGCAAATCGAAAAGGGAAAATTTTGCTAAGAATCTGGCCTAGGTTTTAGATGATCCTACAAAACAAAACGGAGCAGATTTTTTTCGAGTCATTCAAAGGGGTATTGCAGTGGGACTTCTAATGATCAAAAAGATTTAAACAATTGAGCCATGATTGAGTGAGCTATAGAGCGCTTTGAACAAACTTAAAAGAAAAGATATTGATCCTGGAAGAGAAAAACCGAACAAAGAGCATAAAAATTTGACCAATTGCTTATAAATGAACCGTATGCCTTTATTCTAGAAAACGGAGAACCGATCTTGCTAATGAACAATCGAAGGAGGGCTTTTCTTGCTTTACTGACTGGAAACACAAGTTATCCGTTTGTTTTTTTCTTTCAGAAGTCTGTAAACCGTTACAGCTGTTACGATTCACTTGAGATTATTCGTTTCAAATTTAATCCCTTTTGAGTTTTTTAATCTCCAATAAAAGTACAATTCCCTGGAGCCTAAATTAATTCTCAAAACTTAAACGTAAGGCACAGATGAAAGCGTTTCTAAGTATCAACTCCTTAACGTAACTGCAAACCTAACCACGCGTGAATTCGTCCAACATTAACAACCGACAAAACGAAACAAGTTCAGTTTAAACGAAAAAAAAAATAAAACTGAACCAAAGCACGGTTTAAAAGACTTACAGGCTTAAGCAAGGAGAATTCTTACACAGAAACAAGTGTTCCAAAGAGCTTTATTTTGCCGTAAAATGTAGTGTTTTAAAAGGTGATTGCCAGCGACGAGTAGCATTCTATTGAACGCACTGGCTTTGAAAGAAGGCGGCGCCATGAAACGAATTAAAACTCACCAGCATGAGTATCGTTCACGGAGCCACAAGCGCCCGTTTCTTTGTTACTTTCTTCCTCATCGCTGTTATTTTCATCGTCTTCGTCGTGTAAAGACTGTCCTGGGTTGCTGCGTTGTCTGTAAGTTCAAAGTAAAGAGGTGATGAAGTAAGTGTGAAAATCGCGCACGCTGGACAACTCATTGCGCCTTGTTCGCGGCTTTGTGTGTCAAAACAGTTGTTTTTTCTTGCTTCTTTGTACCCAAAAATTTGAGGCCTTCGCCTCGGGTATTAAGTGTTGTACCCAAGGGGCTAGCTTAAGTGAAACAGATTAACAGAGCTATAAGACGCCTGTGAAAATGAAACTCAAACAAATTGGTGTGACTCGACAGAATACGATAACTTCGTACCTTCTTTCCAGCCGCCTGCGATGGCCAGCTCCTTCTTCTCTGAAACCCTTTGCAAAAGGATTGTTGTCGATTTTAAGCTTGGTTACCTGTTTAGGGCAAAATAAAATTCAGTCTGTCAAGCAACGTTTTCATAACTTTGTCACAAAAGGACCAGGAATAGTTAAATAATGTAACGGCCAGTTTCGGGTTAAAAGGACAATTCAAAGTGACGAAGCGCCGCGTCCAAAGAAACTGTTAATTCTTGGAACATATCACCCCAGGTGCTGTTATAAACACAACCATAAAATACTCACAGGCAAACACCAAGTATTGAAAACACACCCGACCCAAGACAGAGTCTTGTGTCGCCTTACGTTAACGAAAGAAGCGTAAACAAGCGCGACCGGTCGTCTTCTTTTATCCACGTACTAGAAAATTCTATACCTGAAAATTTACACCCACTTCCTAAGCAAAAATATCAAACTACAAGGATTGAGGCAAGATTAATTTAAACTTCTTTCAAGAAACAACTTTAAATGTCAGTCTTTTAATAATATGCTCGAGCCCTTGCCAAATTTTATGGTTGAATTTGGCACACTGTTTAATATTACTATTTCTGTGAGATCGTCCCTTTTCTTCTTCGATAAAATGGCGTGTAAAATAAACCCATTTCCAAGGTGAAGCGGATTGCCCTCCAGCTTTTTCGAATCAAATCTACTTTTGCGTACATTAAGTTTTTTGTTTGAGAGGAAATTTGCCGTGTATAGCTCTTTCCAATGAATAGATATCGATTTAACAACAAAGCTCAAAAAGCTCTCTTGAATAAAAACACAAATACTCCAAACTCCCTCTTAAGCCAAATCGAATTTCACAGACACAAAACCACTTGAGAAACAAAATAGAGATTTGATTTTCAACACAAACTGGAAAGTAATAATTAACAGTGAACCTGACACAAACCTTCTCATTTTGATAAGCCGTGACTCCAATGAATGCTGTTTCAGGAAACGTGAAAGTCTTAAAATTACTGTAGGGATGTTTGTATGTGTCGTCCGCCCTTACAACGTGAATTCGTGGCTGATACTTATGCATAGAATTCAGAATTGTCTGTAAGAAAGAAGAAAAAGGAGAAATAAATAAAGAGATAAATCGGCCATCAGCCACAATCGACAAACAAAAATAATTACATATGTGACGGCAAATCAATAGACGTATGAAAAACGAATAAAAAGACTGGATTTCAAAGGCTTAAAGAAACTTACGTAGCCGTATTTGTCCGCGATGTTGTTCGTAAGTTTCATTTTGTGAAATGAAATGGTTTTCTGCATCCATTGCGCTCCGGTACTGGGCGAATCCGGATGCATATAAAGGGGTTTAGGCATCTCTGGATCGGCCTTGCCAGCGACCATCCATCTACAGTTGTGGAACTTGTATCTGCAATCGTCCGCTGGGACAATGTCCATAAGAAAGAAATATTTAGCCCGAGGGTCCAACCCCGTCACGCGGCATTTTATCGGCGGAAACATACGCCTGTTGACAGAAAACGACAGCCATTAGACAAGGGCCGCTTGAAATAAACATGGGCGATGAAATCAACAACCGTTCCTGGCCCGGCGGGTTAATAGCGTTACACCTAAAGGAGTGAAAGTGTTCGTCGGGGATTGTTTAGCTTTTTTGCAGACAAAATTGTCTGTCTAAACTGGCACTTGCATCGCTTCGAGACCGCTAGGCGTTTAAATCGACACAATCCCTCGCTGCGAAATTCCGAAAGGTTACACAAACCGCACCACCGACCGGGCATTGCTGCTGCTCACAAGATAATTTATATAATTCTATACCTTCCTGCCTTGGTTATAACCATTTCTGTTTTCTCCTCGTAGAACGTCTGCCAGAGGTCATTGTTTTCAAGAGAAACATCTACGTTCTCATTGTCGGAATCGTGAACGGGCATGTGAACTTGTTGCGGTGGACCAGGTATCGCACCGGCCCCAAAGTGAGAAGGCTGCTTCGCCATTTGCGTTGGATGGTACGGTGAATATGGAAACGGGCCGTTTGAATTTAAATTGTTCGGAATCGATGAGTTACTTCCTGGCACGCCAGGAATAAACTGCGAGCAGCCTTCGAGTAAAGAACTGACACGAAAATCTCTCATCCTTGCTGGGTAGAAAGGATAGTAAGCCATCACCGTGTTGTGTTGCTCGCTAGCTCTCACTTACTTCTCTTCTCACTCACGCTCTTCGCCCTGAACTCGTGTATTGTTGATGAAGTTTCATTCCAGCTGCGTCGTAACAATGTAGTTGTCATAAGAACTAATGAACCCCGCCATTCGATTGGTCGAGCGTTTTCGATCGGCCAATCAGCAGCGGCGAGATTAATCCTTGACATGTGCAATTGACATGCAATCCATTGAGTAGGTGACATTTTTGTGTTCTTTTCTGAAAGAATTAGCACCTTTTCCATGTTTCTTGTCACATATTCTAATGCCATCCAGTAAATTTCGTCGCCTAACCGATCGCCAGCTACATCACAATGTTTTTATTATAGAGAAGCTTCTTTCTGCGTTGCAAAGCAAGCTCTCAGTGTTACCTACGCGAAATAGTTTGCAAACTACGTGGCCAGGAAACGATTTTCTCTCGTGGCATGTGTTGCCCAGCGGGCTTACATTCCAGATTTATAGATTTCATCTAAATTCCATTTAAAATCTCGGTGCAGTATGAGTATTACCAAAAGCGCGATTAAATTATTATGCAGGTTTCCGGTGGATCAAAATATCTCTGATGTAAAGATAGCTTTCAAAATTCTCACCAAAGTCGACACATTGGCGCCGATCCTGTTTTTAAACCGTACACAGTTTGCTGAAAAGCGCACTTTATTTCATCAAGCCGGCAACTGGGAAAAAAAACTATACGAACGCCTGAAATCTATTCTGAAATGTACAGTGTTTTTGACCATAAAGAAAGTCAATTTCGTTTGGAATCGTGTAACCGGTAGCAGATGACTACCTGGTCGATTTCAGCAGGTTGTGTGGTATTAGGGCGGGTTTTACGGCAACATAAAGCGGTCCATTTCGCCCTTTGCGACTCGCATGGCTCGCAAAAATCCAATAATTACTCGCTTTGTTCGTGGCGTGTCTTGTTCACGCAAGCCACATCAATTCTAATGTGTCTAGGCACTAAAGTTTGCTCGAGTGTGTTAAAGAGCCTGCAAATTCTCTAAACAGTCAAACAATTTCAAGCGGATAATTGAACGCGCTTTGTCTGGGGGCGCTGTTTCTAGGCATAGGCCGTGTGGGACCTGATTAACTCTTTCTGCTTTTATTCATCAAAGAGCTCGACGTTATTGAAATGTATTGACTCCTCTAATTAGCACATGGCTCCACTCGCTATCTATGAATAAGGCCAACTATTATCAATAAAGAAACCATTATAAAGTCCTAAGGCCCGAGAGTCTTAATTCTTTTATCCAGTCCGGGTATTTTGCTTTCAATGAGCTTGCCCCATTAACAAAAGTATTTGCCAAACAAAAGTCAGCCCTCTAAGAAATAAACTTTCCCTAGGCCCTTGAAATTAATATTGTGGGGAAGAAATGTTTAAATTTTTTATGACTCCCGACTTACCAGCTGTGAATAGGAAAACATTGACCACAAAAAATATATACCAGATATTGCTGGAAAAAGCCGAGAAATAACGTTGGTACTCAAACGAAACTAATAGAAGTCTTACAGAATATAAATCCCTGAACAGAAACATCTATTTCTCAAGATCCGAGTGAAAAAACACAACTTTGGAATAAATCTGTCGCTTCGCTAAAACATAATTCACACGTTCATTCATTTTAACTTTGAAATTCAGCGCTCTGCAGGTTATCACTGTGCAAAAAGGACACACTATTTGTCGCGCTAACTAAACCTCTCTGTCTTTTATAGAGTTACGATTCTACGTCTTGTAGAGAGGAAACGAAATTGAACTTTGCAGGCTATCAGAGGCATATCAAGAGCCATTGCGTCGGTAGAAAAAATCAATACAATTCGTACGTGGAATTAATTTTAACAACAAAACAAAAGCAGCCAAACGTTTTCGCTTGTGTGTTTACAAGACTAGAGCCAGATATCCGGTGCCATCGCACCAATTTTAAAAGTGAAGGAAATTGAAAAAATGCTAGAAAAAGGTCCCACCTACAGCAGCCTATGGTTTTACGCACGTTTGTTAGTAAACGGATGCGAATTATTCGTTGGTGTTATGCCAACGTAGAGGCGATGGACCACAAAGGCTTTCTAGCGCTTCCATAGTGAACTAGTGACTAGAACTAAGGCGATAATCCGTTTGGATTTCGAGCAGGTGAAAAACATCAAATATGAATGAACCTTTAACAAGACTTTTTAAAAAAGGGACTTAATACTCTTAAAATTCCTGTGATTTCGAGAAGAATCTGCATCTGCTCTCTTCTGTGTTTGTCCAGATGTGATAAATGCTCCAAGAGGATCTTTTTTCGTTTGCAATTTCTTTTCCTTCTCGCCCTAAATTAAACTTGCTCGATCTATTCATCGTTAGCGCAAACACAACTGGTCGAAGGTGTCGACTATTTTAGCACTATGACATGCTTGTTCCATTCAGCGCAAATGCACTCTGACACGGTCAAGTAAACATTACAAAAATAATAATGATCTGGTAGAGTTTCGATCATTTAAGTTTTTAAGGAAAATGAGAAAAAATTCTGATAAATGTGATGAATTCAACGGTGTTTAATTATTGTTGGCTTTTCAAACCTATGTAATAATAAAAGCACACACAGTTGAATTTAATTGGGTCTATCCAGTTTATAAGGTTTTTTCCTGGAAGTGAAAACTTGATGAATATTCTCTTGGAAATAGGCAATGTCCGATTTGACGTCAAATACTTTTTTGCTGGCTTTTTAATCTCTTTGAAAGTTTCGCCCACGTGCATCTAATTTGTTTCTGTCAAGTTTGCAAAGTTATTTTCTAGAAGAAAAAAAAATTGATGAATATTGCCTTGGAAATAAGCCAACACGTGTATGATATGAATGTTTGGCAACTCCATGCTGGTGAATGTAGTTTAAAGCTCCCCACACGTGGGTTAAGCTGGCGAGGGGGCGGACAGTTCACCAATCTCGCATACTGCAGAGGATTCAGTTAATCTCTGTGACAGACCAGTTTTCAAGCAAGTTTGTTAGTAAAAATCGAAATAAAACCTTCAAATAAATTTTAGGCGTTGTTATTTTACAAAGACGTGGGGAATAAATCATACGACGATTTAGATAAGGAATGTCGCACTTTCTTTTCTTAGATATCCGGTATTTGTTTCACGAGGGCATTCCATACCGATCCCTTGCAGCCGCCGATATCGTCGCTGAATCTTCTTTCCCAAAGACCCCCAAAACTTTCAATACCTAATTGCCTCAGAGTAACAAAGCCGAAATTTGACGTCCTACAGAATTTCCAGTTGGATGCCAGGAAAGTCTTGAATTCTCAATTACGACATTTGAATAGTCACACTGCAGGATTTCATTTCAACGAAACCCTTGAACCGTACTACAAGAAAGTACTGCAAAAACAGTAGTTCTCATAGTTCATGATTTAGCAAATAGTGAGTAAAAACAGATGTCAAGATATCAAGGATATATCTTTGAAACTGCTGCAGGTGGCCACTTGTATACTGAACTCCCACTGCACCTTGATGTAACCAGGGAGGTAGCTTTCTATTATCTAATACCGCCTCGACTGGCTCTAATGATCAATTGCTTTGCTATATGTCTGTCCATAACACTGCACTCACACTCTACCCGATTCTTTTGGCACCACTCTTAAGCTTTCAAAACCTCGCTTACTTGACACCAAATTCACTATAATTTTAATTATAGTAAATTTATAGTAAGTTGTACCACTTGATCGGGTCTTCGGAAATTCATCAAACAAGCTTGCTCACTCGATCGCTCGCTCATTCGGCCCGTCAGCTAAACCAAAAGTAAAATTTATGAAGGTTTTAATCCACTGATAAAAGTGCACTAAATAAATACTTCATTCAGGAGAAGGTGGACAACGTCTGATAACCGAGGCAATTGCCTCTGTGAAGCGACATGCCGGGGAGGGGGTGGTGGTGTTTGTAGGGGGGAGGGGTTGTATTCCCTTACATGCTTAATAGGTTACGTCAGTGAGCTCCTGAAGGTAGAGATTTTGAGCAGTTTTCGGCCTCAATAAGGTATAGATTTTAACTGCGATGTTCTCAAATGAGGTATGTTTTGACTGGTAGTCTAAATTAGCGGGTTCGGGCTAAACACAGTAAACGATTTTAGGGGTTAGGTATGAAATACGTATGGAAAACAATATACACAGTACAACTTTCAGTGGTAGCTATCTGGATAATAATTTACTTATACTTTGTTCTTCTTTCTAACGTTGTTTTAACTGCCTATCACTTTGTCTTTCTTTGAGGTTGTCAACGTGCCAATTCTTCTTTCGCGTCTTCATACATTTCTCCTGGCACTTTTCGATAATCTGTTTTTAAAGCCGGTAAATCTCCTTCTGGTCATGTTCTTTCTTCGACTAATTATATCAGATCACAATTAGAAATTAGTTTCTGATCACTGGACATAGTGAACGGGTGTAACACTTAATTAATTGCTATATTCGATCTTGTCTGATTACTTTTGCCGAATGGACTTGACCTACGCGTACTCTCTTTCCATCTCGGTTTGCTTACTTCAGTGCTAAGACTTGACACATTTGCTAACGACTGATACACGCACACACCCTTTTTTCACCGGCACAACCAAAAGAGGATCGCAAGCGAGTAAGTGAGTCTGTGTATGTGCAAGGGGCCTTGGTATATGTGTGTGCGAGAACCAGAGGGGGTGAGTGATCATGAATTAACATTTTCACTCCCAGAGTCAGTTACAGAGACATTAAAGTGATTCTAAGTTTTGAGTCTGTGGTTGAAATCCTATTGTGTGACCATTCAAATGAAACCCGGCAAGCAGTATTTTCACATGGTACTATTTATATTTAGTGTTTAACAAAGTGAAATTTGGGATTCGTCTTGAATTTTGTTTTTTTTGGGAGCGAAAGGGTTAACACTGCACTTGTTGTTCTAAAGTGTTAACCTTGTCCTCGCCCTAACACTCCTTGTGCGCACTTGGGTACAACAGCTGAGGGTGACAAGGGGAGGAAACCGCTAACACTTCAAACTGTGAAACGTGCTGGCCTCCAGTGCCTAATTTGCTCTAAAGTAGAGCCTCTATACCTACAACGACTGCCGTCAGGAGGGAAATTATACATGTGCTAGTGGGTTGCAAATATTTTTCCACTTAGTACGGTTCTTTGCCGTATCCCGCAAGCAAATTCGGAAAACAGTGAACTAACAGGGCATATAATTCGTGTTAGGGTTACCAAACATACCTATATGGTTTCCTGTACAGTCTCCTTCAATCAAGGGTACGTAAGGACATACAGGAGATTATATCAGCTTGGTAACCCTACTGTAAATTATATGTTATTCGGTCAGGCTCCAGCTAAAAAGTGGCTGATAGAGTGCAACTCTGAATCAAAGAACGATGCAAGAATAAAAGGCGCGAACCCGCGAGAACTGGTTTCTGTCAACGGGGAAAAGTGTCCGTTATCTTCCTATATCATATCACGTACTTAATTACCCAGTAGAGTAAACAAAGAAAAATATTATTGTGTTCAAATGCTATTGTAAAGATAGTATTAACTTATACACAAGAGTATCTAAAGTCACTCCCATAAATGGAATATTCTGATTCGCTTCCGGAGTAGAGGTAGACAAACACAGGACCTTTATTATAACAATAGGAAAAAACGACAAAAGGTTTTGCTGTCGGAAGCGCTTCATTAATTTAATAACGCCGCATGTGCAATATTTTAAAATTATTTGAAAATCTGTAGGTGCGCGCTGACCGAGCAGACAACATCCTTAAGATTTTCACCATCTTAAAAACTTAATTAAGGACACCCAGGAAACAGAAAGAAATATCATTTACGAAAATCTGCAATTACTGTATAACTGTATCTAGGGAAGACCGAGAATTTCTAAGATTTTCGTTCGAGAGTTGGTACTTAGAGGTTGGCGACGGTCGGTGTTCGATGTTAAAAGTGAGAGTCTCCCATGTAGGTTTGTATCATAGCATACAATATATTGACTTTTATCAAAAAGCAATTGCATTGTAACGCAAAACCGTCAATGTTACTTAAACAAAAGAACTTGACTGGGATCCGGATTAAACGAGTTATTCTTCACCGCAGTCGTTCAGGCTCATCTCAAAGCAGCTGAGCGGTTAGCCTGTTCCAGGCGTTCAGATCGTTTTTTCCCGCTCTTTCGCTCGCTTTAGTTTCCGCTCGCGCTCCACTGGAACAGGCTACTGAGCGGTTAATCTAAGTGTTCGAACGAGACATAGCGTCTACGAATCTACTTGCGCACAGGAACATCAAAACAATAGCTTACCTCGCATCCACGTGATACTAAAAAACGGGAGCCGCAAAAAATCTGCCATAATATCTTTGAAGGTGGCTGTTTTTGGCGAATACATCGTTGAAAACGTTCTCTTGCGCTCGGGCACGCAAAATGCGCTACTAAATTTCAGACAGTTACGGATTATTCGCCTTTACAGACAGAAATTTCACACTTTGGTGTCGGTGTGAAATGTCTGAGACGTTGCGGCGTTGATTGAACAATCAATAAAACTGTCAAAGAGTTAAGGCAACCGGTTCACTTTTCATACTAGAATATTCTCATTTTTCAGCGTAGAATTCCACCATTTGTAGACTACTAATGATTGTCGCTCTTCTCTACTGCGAGAAGCGAGAACGCGCGCACGAAAATCCCCACTGCGTGGAGAATCAAGGGCACGTAAGCGACTCACACGCACTGAGGCTCAAGCGTTTCTCTTCAATGTCTCGACAATCGGTCCTTAGTTGCAGAAATGACTGTAGCGTAACTTTCATACACAACTGTTGTATTGAAGAGTTTGTTAGTTTGTTTTTGTCGTTAATCAGCCTAAACCTCCCCTATTCTTTCCTAGTTTATCTTGTTCACTTGTTTAAAAAAAGTGCAAAACTGACCCATTTTAATAGTAACGTTTGATCCGCCGGAGTTTAGTAAATTTTATCCTATCGACAAGATAACAGTGTTTTTTGTATTATAAACTTTGAAAAGAGCACGAACATGTCACGAAACAAAGTGTTTGACGGTATCGGAATCCGATACCAAGTAACTATAAATTTCATATCAGTCAAACTCTGCAACCTGCAGCAAGGGTATTTGATGATAAAACCTGAATGTGTACCATGCACCTTTGCGTTTTTAGTGTTTTATGCATTTCGCTTTGATTTTCCCACGGACTTGAACGGGATTTTACGGAAGAAAAACTGACGGCGCGAAATACGGCTAGTATAGGTATATCACTCACATTTCATCAATACAAGTGAAATGCTTTCTCGGCTGGTCATCTTGACCAATCATCAGTGTTTGCGAAATGTTTGCAGAAATTCGGCAGAAACTCTATTGGAAAGAAACCTGGCCTTTCGTCTGTCCTTTGCCAGGAAACTAGGGACAATTTCTTGCCACTTTGGGAAGCGAATCATCAAGATAAGATAAGGTACCATTTCTAGTTTGCGTCGCTTTTGGGTCTTCATACAGTTCTTCTAAATTTATACACAGGCATGATGATCTGTCATACACGGGTCTAAATAGCGCTATTGACGTTTTCAGAGTTGCTTCACAAAAGTACGGATACAATAATTATCTGTTCTCAATGGTTTAATCCCAGCTAAGATAGACTTTAATACACCTGGAAGCTGACGAAAAAGCAAATCTTTGAAGGCTAGTAGCAGATACCAAATTTTTACCACGTATCAAATTAGAAAGTTGAACCTTTGTACGTTTAGAAAACGCGTCCGGCTCTGCGGGTTGCGGTATTGAATTTGCGAGAAAGTTCTACCCCCACGTGGGATCGAGTTCGCTCGTCATTAAAATTCGTACAACTTTATGCAGGTACTAATCATCTACATCTTTCTATTCTGGTTAAACGCTTCACTCCTAGACAGAAAGCTGATGAATAACGGCATCTGTTGAGTCTGTGGATGAAACCCTATAGTGTGACCGTATTCAAATGAACGCTATTGAACGTTATCATGATTTCCGCCTAAACACTTTGCAAACTTTAAGAATTGCAAACTAAAGGAAGGATTTTTCCAGAATTGGAGTTTGGTACCAGCAAGCGAAAGGATTAACTTTTTTATTGCCTGCGATTTGTATATGCGCTTGATTAAAAGACGCAGGAAAATTCTGTTGCAACTCTGTCAGAAATGAATCAAGCATCCGTTGGTAAACCATTCGAAAACAAAATTCGCGTGCACTGAACAAACCAAACAGAAATCTTGAATCAGTTTGTTGGCTTCTAAGTAAGGTACTTTCCAAAGCAGCTTTTGTTTGGATTTCATTAAAATTTTAAGACTCCAAACAATGAGTCGTAATGGCCTCTCGTAACAGGTGGCTATATGAATTCGAAGGGCTTTGATCATGAGAACAAATTGCCACCCGCGATACACTTGCACAAAGCCTTTTAAATGGGGAAACCGACAATGTATTCATGATAGTTCTTTAGCTGATCTCTTTCCAGAATTTGTTTCAACTTTTGGCGTGAGAAAAAAAACTTGTTTGTTGATCTGATACGTTTTTCTCTTGCCTGAATATCGCTGTTTTTATCTTTTAAGGACAAAACCTGAAAACTATAAACTTGAAAGTTGTACAGCGTGTATATCTGGAATATTTACTACCTAACATTCGATGATTAAATGCGTTGGCTGTTGGCGAGAACAACTTTGAGCACTGCAAGGTGAAAAGCTTTCAACTTTATTTCAGTCCTTCAGTTAGGAACAGGTCTTTTAATATTAACACGATTAGTCTAAATTATGATGATCGATTCAAACGGGAAAATAAAATCTATTTAAATCGAGCCTTGGGAGATTAAATGCTTTCCGGTCAGATGTTAAATTCTCGCGAAAATATTCTGAAGCTCCTCCCTCAAGCAATATTTAAACGTTTTTCATGATTTTTAATTTCCTTCCATGGATTAACGACATACTTCGTAATAAACTCATATCTTAAGAAACAATAGCCAAATGAACCTCAGAAAAGAACGGAGCAAACAAAAAAGCATGGCTCTTCTGCATTATCTCATTTAAAACGCCACTTGACATTCGCTATTGTCTCTCTTTTAGGGCAATAGAAAATTTTCTAAAAACAACGGACCGTTTCCCAGTAAAAAATTAGCCGGTTGAAGGTATAATTGGATGAATTCCAATCTCTTGTGTCAGTTGTTGTAGCAATACCCAGGATAACGGTTCTTTTCCCGTTTTTTCCCGTTTTTTCCCGTTTTTTTTTCGACTTGAAACTCAAAACATGTTCCTTTCATTTCTCTTAATCTCTAAACTAAATGTCACTTCTCCAAATTTAATATTTACTCGTCCCATTGAAGGACACACAGAAGGCGGTTTCCCATGGATACACCTGTGTATACTGCTGTACGGTAATTAACTTCTGCCATACCGGCTTTTTCGAACTTCTCTTTATTGGAGGCAGGTAATTTCTCCTTTCCTTTAGCGTGGAAAATTTGGTGATTTAATAAGATTTTGTCAAACGGCGTTCGGGAATGTTCTAGGGAAATTTCTCTGCAATTTTGATAACTTTTTAGGAGAGTTTTATTTTAATTAGTCAGAGCCTCTTGGGGCATGAGTCCTTGGCAGCGACTTCCTCTCGTAATTATCCACAGCTGCAAGATTCCAAACGTTTCTAAAACAGTACCTATGCATTATTGTTTTGTCTTTTTGTTATCCTATGGACTGAAGATAAATTTCGACGGAACAAACTTGGTTGCTATGGGAATCGAATGATTATATTAACTTTCCTATGCCAGATGGGCACGTACGCACTGATATTTAAAAATTATTCATCAAAGTGGAGGCAAACAGTGGTGATTATTTGCCAAGGCCGCGAAGCGGTGAGGTATATATCTGCCACTCGTCACCGACACTGCGGTGAATAATTGTCTTAGTATATACCAAACCAGTCGATAACCAGCACCAAATAGTTCCTAAATAGAAAAATTCTCAAACCTCGAAATATGAAAAGCAAGCAAACCACCGTAAAGTATTTTTAATAGCTCTCATTTACATGGGAAGGCTCAAGTAATACATAGACTCAAACGTTAGCTAACCACTTTGTCATACAGCACATATATAACTGAACAGTGCCACGGGAAAGTACTGCTCAGTAGCTTCCATTTAATTTTAATGGTCACACTTTTTTAGATTTCATCCACAGATTCGGAAGCTAAAACCACCTTTTCGCCAACATCTCAAGGGTTCCAAGCTCAGTTGGTATAGCTACTCACAGGTATCGCGGAGGTCATACATCGGCTGATTCGATTCGCGTTTTATTTTCCAGGCTAGAAAAGCAATTGATTAAGTTGTGACACTCTGCGAAGATCATTTCACTCCTTTCGTGTTAATACTGTAGTTTATACACCCAATTGAAAAAACGTTGTCGGGTGAAAAGCATAAATCATTGACCCCGTTGCGACCCAGTGGTGCTCTGGGAAGCGCGAAGTGATTCTTGCCTCTAAGGAAAGCGATCATTCTAATTGAGACTTTGCCTTTTGCCTCTATTTGAAGACGAGGTCATCTATTCACATTTTCGCATGAAAATGAGTTTGATTTTCATTTAAAAAAACGAAACTGACAATAAAACTTTATACTGGACCCCGTTTGTTTTGGTATCTGGTGCTGTATTTGGGAACATTTAAAATCCAGAAAGAATCGGAATTCTGAAATGCAGTCAAACTTCCGGGTGCGACGACCATCTGTTAACGACCACCTGTCTCGATGATACGGAATTTCATTTTTGCACAGTCGAGGCGACAATCTTTCTCGACGTTTAAGTAGTCGCTTAATCTATCACAGAAACAGAACCACAACAGAAACGTGTTGTGCAGTAGCCCGTGTACAGCTGCTCGCTGTCCTCACGAAAAATCGACCCCTTTCCGATGTTTCTTGAGGACAGTGGAGGACCGTACCCAGGTTGTGACGTAGCAACGTCTGTCTCTTGGGAAGCAACAGTTCGTTCAGTGTACACATGTAAGACAGGGCTTTTGTTCTTTAGGTATTGATTCTCCCTAATGACATCAGATGCTGTATATAATTTCAAAGTACAGACAAACGGAAAGGCTAGCTCATGAAACTTGTCTAAGCGTTCAAGATTTTTGCCTTGAAAGGCTGCCCCCCCCCCCCCGCCCGATCTCTATATCCTGCACAGAGACGGGGACATGATAAGAAAGTCAGACAGTCTGGTCAATTGGTCATTAGGATATCTACAAAATTTACAGATTTGCAGAAGACTCGCAATATATACAGGCGACTGCTAGCTTTACACAATAAGGATAAGCTGTCAGTGCTATGGTCCCATTTACATGGGTTGTCGTTTATATGTTACTCTAAACGATTTCAACAAGCTTTTCCCGTTCGATCCTCGGTACCAGAGGCGGTAATGGTTTGGTAATTCTATCATATGCAACCAGCTTCCAGGGTTTGCACAGATTTAGCTTCGTACGGTTCTTTGTATTCTAATTCTCGTCATTGCTGTTAACTAAAGAAACACGCCTTGATTTGCAGATAGGGAACACTGAGGGTACCACCATAGGTGTATTTGATAAATTGATCAATTGCACTTAGGGTGAACTGGTCTTGATCAGGCTGGCAAATTTAGTGCATGGTCACACCATCAACAACTACCCTTTGTTTCTCCTTCACTAAGGAAACTTATAATCCAGTTGCTGATGTAAAAATTCAGTTGATGTTAACATAAGTGACTTGAATTTGATACAAACTGCAGCATGTGGAACAGTTTCAACTGCAATGTCAAATGTCGCTTAAGAGGGATTCGACTCTATTGTTTTTTTGAGGACAACAATACCGTTTATTAAGACGGCGTAAAAGAATTACCACCTTAACATGGCGAGAACCAAACTCCCATTTGACGCCGGGAACATGAATCAAACCCATCCACATTTTTGGAAGGTAAGTTCTTTTACAACTGCGCTAACTCGGCTCCCCAAAATGGCCGCCTATAATCTTGGTTACACACCAACGCCAAAAGAATAAAAGATCGTTACAAGAGTTGAAGAGTTGTAATGGTGATGGGAATAAAGTCCCCAACCCGCGTTGTACTGGGTATTCTTGTTTCCAGGCTCCTAAAGTGAGGTTGGGGCTAGGCCTAGACACAAAAAGCCGGATTTTTTTAGGATTTTTAGAGCATCAGGAGATTTTTAGAAATTTTGGGGATTTTTAGAAAAAAAATGGGATTTGTGGGGGATTTTTAGATGATTTTGAAGAAAAATTGTTCTATCCTATGAATTCCCATTGTTTACTAATTGGTGACTGCTAGACTGCAATCGAATTGTGCAGCGGTGTTTCCTATTTCTAATGCATCCCATCATTCCAAGGGAAGTAAGTTTCAAACATGGCGGAGGAGCCAAGTGAAGCTTCAGTGAGTTCAATTTCTATTGAAGATGTACGTAGAGCCCAGTGTCACTCGAGAAAATTTTGGGATATTTAGGGATTTTTAGAACATTTTTGGGATATTTAGAGATTTTTAGAGGGATTTTTAGGGAAAAAACTGGGAATTTCCGGATAGATTTTTAGAGCATTTTTTGGGATATTTATGTCTAGGCCCGGTTAGGGCTATCAACGACATACTGTGACGTCATTAACTGGGTGGTTCTCGGCCGCTTAGTTTGAAATTGTGTTGGCTTCTGCGGATAGCTTGAGAGCTGTCACGAGCGAAATAAAGGCTGCGAAAGAACTACCCTGTATATCGGGTTGTTGTCTTCTTTTTGGGATCTCAAAGGATGGCGTTTATTTTGGTTTTGCTATAAAAAAAATATGTGTCCTAAAAATTAATTAAAAAGGGGAACAACAATGTGAACTGTAACAAAAACGTTGAAAGTTCAACAAGCCTTTCCAATTACTGAAGTAAAAGTCAAATTTACACTTTCTTTATTTTTCACCAACCGTTACAAAACTGTGAGACTCAAAGACTTTGAAGAAAGGGAGAAAGGGGTCAGTTTGTGGGGGGGGGGGGGTCTGAACACGGGACACTTTTCAGGGTGGGCGCTTCAGGGGCGCTTATTAGAAGGGCAAACGGGACCTTAGGACCAAAAACGCATGTTAAGATGATTCACTTACTTCAACGAGCAGATTCAATCATGGCGGGTCTTTTACAGGGTATTCATGATAAAAATAACTGGCTGGTTTCTGTTTTAAAAACTAACGTCGTGACTAGGTGACCTATCTTTCTCACCAAGTTATTTTCGCAAGACATTAGTCATTTTTTGTTAAAAGAACATAAAGTTTCCGCGTCAGAAAAATAAACTGTCGCTCTGGAATTTGGAATTCGAAATTGCGCATTGCTTGTGGATATTAAAAAATTGTTACCTCGAGAATATGCAGACGACGAACGCTTTGAAGCGATACCGTGCCATGCTGTTTGTGTTAATGTTCCTTGTAGTCGACGCATTATATTTGTAACACTGTACTTAGTTTGGCGTAATAACTTTTAGACTGCCCCCTGCACCCATGAAACATACTGCGAACTGCTCATGCCTATTTGTTAGGCAATTAACGCGGTAACTGTCGTCTCGTATCTTCTTCAGGAATGGTGACCTATTCTTTTTATTGCACATTTCGAAAGACGATCAGACAGAAGTTAAACGATTGGGAAATACACTATTTTCGCTTTTCACATAGAAGTCTAAAATGGCCTGACAAGAAGCAAGTTCTGTGGAAAAGATCTCACATTTGTTAATCCTTTCTTTTCGCGCTCAGAGTTCCTCTTTTTTAAAAAAATCTCTTTCACAGAAACCACTAACAGAAAGAACCCAGGATCTGATAATGAATACAATAGTCGAGCGCGCGTAAGAGCTTTTTACTGCGTTTTCTTGATTGAAATTGGTCCAAGCTAAAATTTGATTGGCTGTTAAACAGCGTACACAATGCCTCTTCTTTGCTACGGTCATAATGCAAAGCTTTTCACTCGAAAAGAGAATTGCGCCTGGATAGACGTGTACTTTGAAGCTCCTGATCAAGTTGAATAAGAAAGCAGTTAAACGCTTAAAATGGGGCAAGTTTGCAGTTTGTATAAGTCGAAGAAAAGAAAAAAGGCCGATCGCAAAAGGTTAGTGTACTTAAATGTTATATTTTTAGAGGGCCTCATCTACACCTTTCTTTCCTAAGGATTCTATTTACAGTTTGCGCGCGTCGTTTTTCTCAAATCTTTTCTAGCGTATTTTTCGATTGACTTACCAAATTAATTATTTCTCTGTTTGAATTTCCTGGACTTTAAATGACGTCTTGACCAATCACAAAGGCTTAAAACCAGAGCCACGTTTTCCCGCGCTTTGTACAGGTTGCATATTTTCCCGCTCTTGTCATCGGTTGCATGCTTTTACTCTGAGTTTTAAATTGTTGCAACTGCACGGTAAGTTTAGTTTTAGCTTTACAACAGCCACTAAAAAGTTTCCCCGTCGTGAAAATACTCCAGTTTTTTTTTAACACAAAATTATAATTATAAGCAATTGGACAGTACTGACGATCAAGTTTGCGTGTTGTAATGACAAAGTTCTACTTGAATATAAGTTCTTTTTTTACGTATCTCGCAACTAAAACTATTGACTTTTCTTTCCCCGAAAAAGTTTTCCCTTTTTTTTCTTGAATTTTGTGATAAATATGATCTTAAAATCGGTAACAGAACTTCGTGTCGTCCAATTCGGTCAGAAATCATATTCGTTCGCATGATTACAGACTGAATTGGGCTCCATTCAGTCCTATTACCGTATTAAACGACGGGTGTTAAAGAGGGAATTGAAAATAAGCCCCTCATACCTTTATTTGTTGTATAATAAACTTAAGACTTAAGGCCAAGAACCCTTTCTTAAAAAATAGCAGGCCCAAATAAACTGCTGATTCAAACAAACGCCGGGTCCACCATGCCAAGTTTGGAATAAACGCCGGGGGCGTTTAATTGAGAAAATAAGGCCTTATTAAGTGGATTGTTATCAAGTCCAATGAATAAATACTGGCCAGTTGCAGCTAATAAGAGAAGCAGGTCGACACAAAAAGTATGGGCTGGATATGAAACAATCACGTCATGGAGAGGGCAAGGGAAGAGCCCTATCCTTTTCATGCGAAATTGTTTATTTCACCGTGAAGACGTTCTTTTTTCATTTTCCTGTAGAGTGCTCCAGGAACATTGGATGTATTACCCGGCCTTAAGACCTGAACAAAGAAGACATCAAATACAGAACCGCTGAAATGGAGGAAGAAGTCCAAGCTTTGGAGAGAAAACTTTTCCTTGAAGAAGTTGCACTCGGCGTGACAGAGGAGAGATGTGATTTTCTGGACAGAAATTTGAGGTGAGCATCCATTTTGAGCGCGTGTTTGTTTAAAAAAGAAAAAGGTAAAAACCGCGGCTTGTACATACACACACGCTTCTAAAGCACCACGACACAAGGGGAAAGTTTTTGGCCAAAATATAATCCAACTGGTCTTTTTCCGCGCCAGAACTTAAAAAATCAATAGTAGAGCTCAACCTTCTTACTACCGGAAACTAAAAGGAAAGAACTGCGTGTCCTTGCTATGGATGTGCCCTCTTTAATGTGGACCAAGAGAAAATAAGGGGACAGAGAGGGATTCTGAGGGCGTTGGCTGGGATATGTCAATTCCACAAAAGTTATTTATAGACTGGCTTTTGAACGGAAGCCTGTTTCCCGAAACGTCTGCATCAATACCATTTCCCTTGTTTTTCGAAGTCGTTTTCATCGACAAAACGTAAGACCACTTGGTCCGCCATTACAAGCAAAATTTTGAATGGTACTTCAAACAACAGATCGAGGTTGCCTTTATGTGGACGTCCTGAATTCAGACTTCCGTTGCAAATGGCCGTCTAAAAATAACTTTTCCGAACTTGACATATCCCAAAGCCTGGACTGGCAGTGTCCCTCTCTGTCCCCTTATTTTCTCTTGTGTGGACACCTCGATTACAAGGACTCTCATCTCTGTCCCATATCTTTTCGGAATGAAATAAAAAGAGAGAAAAATCTGTACGTGATGAGAGACGATTGTCAATTCCTCTGCACATCCGTGCGGGTTAAAAGGAAAGTATAAAACAGGAAAAAGTATTATTTGGCATTGCATGAAAGATGCCGGCACCAATAAAAGCTTGTCCGTTTCAGTAAAAGAGGCAGGTTAGACAAGATTCGACCATAGTCTGTTTCCAGAACTCACTCAACCCCACCCCCCTTAAGTAGCTAAATTGTAAACCCTGGTGGTGTTAATTCCCTTTTGTAGGGTAGCACAAGTTGAGTTCCGGCACGGCAGGACTAGGTTGACAACTGTCTTCCGAACACAGAGTGTGTTCAATATTGACTTGAAAGCTTTTTACGCGTTCAAAAGCGCATGCTCGCTCTCGAAGACAAGACCCTTGGGTTACGAAGCCTACTCTCGACCAGGAAACTGAAAGACGTAAAAATTGTTCTTTTTACCTAGAAGCATCATTCTCTCTCCAGCCCCCTGCCAAGTTTCTGCCTCTTTTGAAGATGGAAAGCAAAAAACATTTCACCAGCATGAGTGTTCTAATTATTTATACCTTTGTTTTTTGCAGTGTACTTCAACAGCAAGAAGTTGATCTTGAGTTGGAGAAGTCAGCCGGCCAGAAAAACTTGGCTGCGTTCAAACTCAAACACGAAGCCTGTCAGTTTACTTTGTATCAGAAAGCAAATCAGTCCTATTGAGAAATGGACTGTTAGATCGTTGCCTAGCCTTTACTTCACATCATTGTAGCTTTAGTTAGCTGAAGACAAAGATTGAACATTTCGATTTGTAACGATTGCATAAGAACTTGTCCTTAGAGATTTAAGTAAATATAGTTTAATAAATAGAAAGAAACAGCTATCGTCCATCAACAAATATTGTTAGTTGGTTAAGTATGATCATCTGGGAGTGTGTGTGTGTGGGGGGGGGGGGGGAGGGGGAACGGGAGTGTATTGCTGAAGGGGACTTTTGTTGGTGACAGTGATTAGTCACGTTTCGACACCCTGGGCGGATGTCGTGATCATTATATTGCAAACAAGTACTGATTAGCCAGATCCGTATCTAAATGGGAGAGGGGAGGGGGGGGGGTCAAGCGGATCCAAACCTTCCGCTTCCCGTACCCTTTGCTACTTGTTCCTCCCAATTTTTCGGCTTCCCGCTTCTTTGCCCCGCTTCTAGTCCTTCTATTGCAAAATAATGTTCACTTTTCCTTACTTCTCCCGCTATCCGCCACCTTCGGGATACCCTGCCCTTCTTTTTCCCTACCTCTCGTACACTCGGTCCCTTTTTCCTGGGTTCCCACCTCCCTGCCGCCCCCCCCGACCCTCCTACATCAAACTTTGGGTGCTAAGGCGTAGGTACATTGGTGGACCAACAAAGTATTGGAACGTTTAACGGTGGCTTAAAAAAAAATCAACAACTTCTACTCTTGAAACGGGCACAAAATGTTTCTCTTATTCGTTCAACTCAGTAGTCAACCCAGCACTTAATTATGCAATGCCCCTATGCCATCCGCCCTGTCGTCTTTACTTGACGTCACGTGTGACGTGGGAAAGAGGCAGCGTTTCACCCGAGTGCAATTTTTTACATTGCCAAAACCTTTGGTTCAGTTTACTTCGATTTTCACCGTTTTTCCGTTATGTATCTAATTGAAATAATACCTGCTTAGAGGTTAAATATTCCGGCGCTAACAATAACAACACCGAACGGTAACAATACCGAACGTTCGTGACTAATATAATCAATGTTAAAAATTAATGCAATATTGGCTAAAATGATACCAAGAGAATATTATGTAATCGAGACGAAATAACCTGTAAAAGGAAACTCAATCTCTTGCACCTGCTATAACAGGACACAGTCTTCAAAGCTGTAGTGATCAAGACTTGAGACAATTAACTTGAAAATGTGTTTTCACCATGCGAACATAAGGTGACGCCCCGTCGATGTGCTAACGTGTGTGGGGCGGGTGTTAATTATTTTAATTTCGCCCACTCTCCCTCGCCCACTTCAAGATGGCGGCCATTTGTGTTTCGCTTAAGATTTAACAACTGCTTCTCCGCTATGTCAAGTTAAGTAGCGGCTTGACATTTTGGGCTAGATGCTATGTTTAGTTACTGTTTGGATTCAGAAATTGGTTGTATTTGGCGAATCAAGAAAGAGGTCAATGCTCATATAATGTCAAGGTATAGCGCGCTATACACGTTAATATTGGAGAGAAGCTACCACCTTTAGTAATTGCATGTAAGAAACCAGAATGGGATAGGCTTGAATGTACTCAAAACTAAAAACTTTCTATATGGCTGTTTTCTTTATTTTTTCCTGTTTCACGAGTTAAATGATTATCGGTAGCTTTTTGAAGTGGGCGTAACGAATATGGCCTAATCCGGCCGAATGGATGACGTCACGAGAGGGTTTTAGATGTGTCACGTGACACAAATTGTTCAATTGAAACCTTACAATATTGCAGATTGTCATAATTAATCCAGCAATGGGACAGATGGCAAATCATCACCAGTAATTTGACAGGTAATTTGAAAAGACCAACGTAGAGGACTTTTCCTGAATTTTGCATTTTAATTCCAGCTAAAAACACGGCACGATAATAACTAACAATTTTTGTAAAGAGCACTGTAAAATAGGCAAAACCTGTAAATTTGAGCATTGTATCTTGTTTTGATGCGCGATGGGAAAATATAAGTCAGTTTAAACCGGGTGTTCAAGATTTGTTTTCTGCCATACAAATACCCGTGGGAAACTCAAAATTCACTGTCCTAAGTCTAAGCAAAAAAAGCAAGGAATGGCTTCACACTCAAAGCAATATAACAGAGTGTTTTTCTTTCTGTCGGAACCGAAATACGAAATTTAGAAAATCTTCCAAATTGTCTGCCGATTGAAAATACGTTCTAAAGTAGCAAGTCGGAAATCCTCCTCCACAAGATTCAGCAAATCTTACAGTTAATTTCAACTTCAGACTTCGTCAGTAATCTCAAACAAAAGGGAGGGGGACTCTTTGTAGCCTGACGCAGCGCTTTTCAATCGCGTGACCGGAAAAAAAGAATCTCGGATTATGCTCGCTAATAAGTTAGCGTACGTGCAGCAGGAGCGGCAGGCAATCTGAATATTGCGTATTTTCCTGCCAATAAATTTTCATTTTAGTGTCCAAACCAAACCATAGTTCGCCTTCTTTTTAATCAACCAAAAAGTGAGTTAGTTTGTTACCCGGGGGGAGGGGTATTCCCTTATATGGCCTATACGGGGATGTGCCGCTGGACAGGGTATGTTTTTTGGCCTCTCTGTCCTAAACAGGGTATATGATTCCGTGCGAGTTTGTCCTAAACAGGGTATATAGTTTCGCACGAGTCTGTCCTAATTATAAACAGAGTATTGCATGTCCTAAACAGGGTAATAAAATTGAGGTTGTTGTCCTAAACAGGGTATGCATTTTAGGATTTTTTTTTTGTCCTAAGCAGGGTACCCAAATATGGGTCGAGTAGCCCCCCCCCCACCCCCGGGGTTTGTGAGGAGAGCATGACATATTGTAAAAAAATATACGGAACAACTGATCCTTACGAAATATCGGGCAATTTTTCGTTCCATACATCTTTTTGCTTTACGTATTTCGTCTTCTGTGTCTTCGTTTCTTTAACTGCCGTAAGGATCAGTCGTTCCGTATATTTTTTTACTTCAAATGTTTTACTGATCCAGGTCTACTTAAGATCCGGCAACTCTCAACGCCTTGGCGCTGTGGTCTTTCCAGTTTATAAACTTTGCATGACATATTGGAACCTCAAAAGTTTGCATCCCCGTGAAACTGGAAGTATGAACCTCAAAGTGAGGTTCAGGCCATCTGTTTCAGCGCGCTGTGACGTCATTCAAGATGGCTTCCGGCCGGTTTGGTTGAAGTTGTGTTTACCTCAGAGAACAGCTTGTAAGCTGTTCGACTTTGAAACTTTTCTCTTTCATGTGAGACCAAAATCTATGGCCTGTGTTTGAAACAGGGCCTTCAAACATTCCATTATTCGACTGACAACTCTTTGGTTCGCTGTTTGTCGTGGAAAAAAATGTTGATCAAAGAATACAGAATTCCGCTGCCGATGAGCGTGGAAGAATATCGCATCGCACAGTTGTACATGATTCAGGTGAGCCTAAGTAATATTAATGTCTGGTGCATTAACTTCTATCCTGGCGTTTTGAAGATGTGAAAAAGCTCCCTTTCATTTCATTGTCGTTAGCTACCACTTCATTGACGAACATGCAATCGCAAATTACTGTTTGCTCATGTCAGAAGTTATGTACCATTGCCGTCCGTGTACCAACGGCAAGAAGTCGATTTTTTTTTCTTGTACTTTATTTATACCTCACGGGAATTTAACCTGCGTACCTTAATACCTTTTTGACGTTTTTTTTTTAGATGTCTTGTTTCAAAAAAGGTTAAATTCTTGCATTGGGAAGTTGTCGTTGCGAAAGTAAAATTAGTTGCGCGGATGTGGTCCATGTTTTTGGACGTCTCTCTGTTGACAGCTATTGTACCGTTCATAACATGGGAATCGAACCTTCCATCTCAGGCGAAAGCTGGAGCGTGTTACGAGGCAGAAAAATATGCGAAATTATGCGTCTGTTTGATACGAGAGGGGGATCAAAAAGTCAGCGACAAGTGGCTTATTTAGGGTGTTTCGTTCTCGATATACATGTTTGGAGACTTTTTGATAGTTTGTCAAATGCAAGTGAAATGTCCATTTGCACGCCATTCTGATGTCTGAGGCGCCATTTCTGACTTATAGCGTGGGCGATCGGACACGTTCTTAGACATAAGTCATGCTATTCCGTATTCTTTGAATACCAGATGCATATCCATAGGAGTGTGGTTTTTAATACATTATATTCCAAAGAAAGAAAATTAACAACGTTAAATAACTGTAACTAGATATTAAAATTTATAGCATGAAAGGTGGAGAATAATAATAAATGTCATACTTGCTGGGAAAAAAGTAAGAGAACTTTCAAACTGGAAGAAAATGTCTTAAAATTTGATTAGTCACTCACCATCTGAATATTTTTGTTTTACCACAAAACCCCTCCAGGTTAATTTCTACCTAAATTGAATTTGTATTCAGGGATTTTAAAAGATTTTATTTAGCAAAACTGGATAGGTATATTTTCCTTTCTTCGCATTGAATTTTCTTTTTCTAGGAACATGATTGTGGTCAGTGACAAATTATAGTTAGTGGCTGTATGTTGTGCCAAATTTTATTTCTCCGTCTCCAGTAAAAATGAAAATTAATGCGTCTGTAACTAAGGCCATTCTAGCATTACGTATAGGTCACTTGTTTTGGTTTTTCAATGTAATGAATTAGAAAAGTCCCTAACCAAGTGTTTACCACAAATTACGTCAACAATGGTAGCTCTGGATCAATCAAGTACTCTAATAAGCTTATCTGAACCTGAAAATGAGAAATCGTTTAAAGATTCGTTAAAAATGTTGCTGTCTTTTCATTTTAAATTTATGACCAGGTGACTACTTTCTGCCCTGTTGTTAACCTTCTGAGTTTTTCATTGATTTTTGCCTTAAATTGTACCTCTTTCATGTCAGGTTTGTTGCAGTTTTAGTCAACAATATACACAATGCCATTAGTTTTTATACCACAGCAGGAAGCTGAAATTGAATTTTTACAGTCTGCATGAAATTAAACAATAAAGACTATTTCTTATTATACAGATTACATGTAAAACATTTTCATCTCTGTGCAAATGGTAGGCAAGGTAAAATTGTTCATAAAGCATCACAAAATATACCATATTTAGATATAAAAAGTCACTCTGTTTATTGCCTGTTTTGGAAAAGTGCTGTGCTCATAGGAGGTGTTTTAAAATTGATTTTCATAGAAGCTTTATTTCCTTTTTCCTCTTAATGGAGACCTCCATGGATGAAGCTGATAATGAAAACAACAAAAAACATCAATAAAAATTTCACATTCCAGAAAATTTAAATTAAAGCACACCAACACCACAAGAAATCTTGGCTCAATACAGTGTAGCTTTCATTTGAGTGGTCACGCCATGCGATTTCAACTGCCTTGTGCCCTGTAATAAGCAGTGGCAAAATTAATGTACGGAACAAAATATGGTCACCTTTTGGGATTGCACTATAAGGAAAGCACGGCTCTGTAGCCTGCGAACGCAGATGTATTTCCGGCTGTCGTTTAATGCGTCTGCATTAGCAGGCTACTGCTCTGTAGCTTTCATCTGGATGGTAGAACCTTAGGACTTCATCCACAGACTCAAAAGTTAGAACCACGTTATACAGCATAACAAACAGTACCACAGGAAAGCACTGCTCTGTAGCTTTCATTTGAACTGAAAAATAACATTGCACTAATACACATTGTGCAGTTCCAGAAAATATCCACACCTACCACATGGAAGCTCACTGGAAATTTTGAAGGGAGAGGGGGTCCCAAAAGCCAATATTTTTAAAGGAAAGTGTGAAGGTGAATGGAATTTCCTAAGCGGTTAAAGGGGCTCAAACCAAAAAAACTCCAAGTGTCTAATTGTCCTTTGTGTCAATTTCTTTAGTTTTTTGGTATTTTTGGTGTTGTGTTATGTAAGACGTGTGAGAATGTATGTGATAAGTGGTGTCAGCAGAAATCCCATCCCTTGATAACTCAAACTCCCAACAACTCAAACCTTTTTTTCTTTCCCTGGAAGGCTTGAGTAATGGAATGGAGTCAACTGTACATTTTGAATCATTGGTTGTCCTTACACCTGATGTAAAGGTCCACATTTGTGATGTCCAGAGGGTTCTTAGACATGTATCTTTGCACTTTCTATGCCCCTTACTCCTGTATTCCTGCCTGCACCTTGGTGGCCTCTCTCTCTGTGATTTTGCTACTGTAACTTTTTATAAGCAGCATTGCATTTCCCTTGCTTCCCCCATCCCTGTTCCCCAATTCCCACCTTCTTTCCGCACGAGTTCGCCCACCTCATAGCCCACGATAGTCTGCATGGCTAGGAGGATTGTTTACGTAATGCCAACTTTGGAGCAGTGAATACAGAGCTGCAAGAACAAATTACAAATTTGTATAGGGCATGGGAAGGAGTTCAGTTTTAATCCTGAAGCTTTGCTGTTCCCTTTCACAACTTTGCCTCTTATTTATTTGTAGCTGGGTTCAAATAAAAGCCATTGAGCAGTACATGCACTTTCTTGTGGTGCTGTGTATTTTGCTGTACAAGGTGGTTGTAAGTTCTAGTCCTTGAATTAAACCCTTAACCCTTTTACTCCCAAGAGTGCCTAAACTCAAAATTCATGATAGATCCCAAATTTCATCTTGTGAAATACTTAAATATAATACAATTTGAAAGTAATGGTAAAGAGGTTTCATTTGAATGTTCACACTGTAGGATTTCATCCACAGACTCAAAAGGTAATACCACCTTAAATGTCTCCATAGCTGACTCTGGGAGTGAAAAGGTTAAGTGTGGCCATGCACTCATTAAAATGAAAGCTACTGAGCAGTACTCCCTTGGTGCTGCTTATTATCTTGCATAAGTTGGTTCTAGCTTTTGCATCCATGAATTTAATCCTTAAGTAGGATCATCCAATTAAAGCTTTCCACTTTCTGATCACAGCTACACAGCTACAGCTATTTCAGTCTGTTTTTTTTGGCTCTTATTATTTGCCAGTGGTAATTTAAAAAAATGTTCCTTTTTTTTCTTTGACAACATAACAGGTGCAAAGCGTTTTAGGAATTCACTCAGTATTTACACAGCTGTGAATAAAGATCAGCATCTGTTATATGTGTAAATGAATTTAAAATTTGCTATTTTATGGCAGTGTAAATGTATGTTTGGGAATTCTTGATTTCAAGTCCCATCCCTTGATTATTCTTAATCCCTGTTTTAATTATCAGTACACCTACAAACAAATTATCATCATTCAAGGACAAATATCTCTGAAATTGATCAATACTAAATGGACATTTAACTTATTTACATTTTTATTAGTTAACTTGATGTGAGATGAGATTATATGTTGAGAAAGTTATGAATAAATAATTAAACTAAATAAACTTAATTATCATTTTATAATTTAGGTAAGTAATAATTAAGAAATAAAGGTGAAAGAGCTGATGTAAACAAAAGGCAACATACGTCAAAGTTTTATTAAAACTGTTGTGAAAGTTTCTGTTAGATTATACATAAGGCAAACCCTACACACAAAGACTTCTGTTAGTTAGAAGCCAACAAAGTGGAGATCAAAGTTTGTTGTCACATGTAAAATATACAGTGCTATTTGCAAGTTTAATAATTTTGTGTCCATTTTTCAACTTCTGTAATTTGGCATATATGTACAGCAAAGGTGTTCACTTCGATTGATATAAATCTTTGACAGCTTTGAACCAAAGCATTGGCTAACATCATGTGCATGGCTCCTTTATCCTCACAAGAAAATGAAGAGTTCATTCTTCTTCTAAGTGTATAACCAAACCCATCATTTCATGACTTGAAGTAATAAAGAAGCATTGAACCCATGGCTTCTGAATGGTTCTATTTTCCGATACACATAATTATACAGAGTGGAGTGATATATTAAACAGGAGTTAGCTCATAGCCACTTTGATTTGTTTCATTTTGGGGGGCTACTTTAATCAGTCAAAGTAACAAAATCTCACGCCTTTTCTCCAGGTTTTTTAGTTTCAAATAAAATTTTCCTTAACAAGGGTGAGCATGTCTAAAGTAGGGGCACATAGGGGTTGCCTAACAGTAGCAAGAGGCTAAATTGACTATTATGGTACACTTCTTTTCAGAAAAAGAGCAGGCTGGATAGTGTTGGCGAAGGAAGTGGAGTAGAGATTCTTGAGAATAGGCCTTACACAGATGGACCCGGAGGCAGTGGACAATACACCAAGAAAATTTACCACATTGGGAGTCATTTACCAGGCTGGCTAAAGGCAATTCTTCCCAAGGCTGCGCTGAGAGTAGAAGAAGAGGCATGGAATGCATATCCATACACCAAGATGAGGACCACCTGTCCCTTTGTAGAGAAATTTTTTGTTGATGTTGAAACTTATTATTATCCTGATGCAGGACAACAGGTACAGTATGTAGCATTATACCAACAGATAATCAACACCCTGATAGAATCAAGAATTATCCCATACAGGAACCTATAGGATTCTGTAGGATCCCACCTACATTCATTGTAAATATCTTAGAAAGTTAGGAGGGCCACAAGTTTATTAGTGCTTTGCACTATTTCGTGCTACCCTCATTAAATAAAGTATTATTATTATTATTATTATTATTATTATTATTATTATTATTATTATTACCTAGGATCCTATAATAATTATGGTCCTGTAGTAATGGTATTTCTTCAAGAAAGTTTTAATTTTTTTGGCCTAAGTAGGAAAATAATGTTACCAGGCAATAAATGCCATGTTTTGATTGTATAGAGAAGCTGAGTAATCAGGTGTATAATTGAAAAGGAAAGGACTGGACTGGATTAGACTCCTCACACAAGAATTTATGGAATTGCTTCCAGGTGTTCTCACACATTAGCAGCTGTTACCCCAGTTTGGGATATGTAGTTCCAGAAAATATCCATACCCTCTCCCCATAGAAGGTTTTTTTTATTTGACACCCCCACCCCCACCCCTCAGGAAATTCCAGTCTAGCTGCATACTTTCTTTCAAAAAAATAATGTTGGATTTTGCTACCCTTCGCCCCCTCAGAATTTCCAGTGACTATGCCTGGGGTGGGAATGGATATTTTCTGGAACTGTGCAATGGTTGTCATGGTATCCAGGTTTCAGTGTACCATCATAGGGTTACATATTCCAACAACATGTTGTTACAGTGTAGTGAACCAAGTAATGAACTGAGTTACCTGTGTGAACCGAAAACAAGTTACCCGAGGGAACCTTAATGGCTCACTGGTAACTTGATTTGTACATCTAATTTATACATGTCTGTGTCAACAAGGAAAATTTAAATCAAGGGCAGAGAACTGGAACAGTGTGGTGCACCAACCAATATTCCAGTGACCTGTCTCCATTCTCAAAAGTGTCTTGACCATACCAGTACATACGTTTTATATGAAACAGTTTTGTTTTTCTCTTTCTTTTTAACCAACAAGATCACTGCAACATGTGGTTATTTGTCTAGCTTACAAAGTTTTACATAGTTTTATGATTACATGTATAAGATGATAATTCCCTTGATTCTTGTTTTGTTGGCAGGAAAATGTATTCAACTTGTCACCAGTTGATCTTCAAGGAAGGGAATTTGGTGAGTTGTTAGAAGTGGTTAGCAAGTACACGTATATGCAGTCTTTACATACTACTTCTGCGGTATGATTCTAACTTTAAGTCGTGTATGAAACCCAATGTATGACCATTCAAATGAAATCTACTGAGCAGTACTTTCCTGTGGTGTTGTCTATTATGCTGTACAAGGTGTTTCTAACCTTTGCGTCTGTGGGTGAAATCCTAAAGTGTGACTATTCAAATGAAAGCTACTGAGCAGTACTTTCCTATGGTGCTGTTTATTATGCTGTACAGGGTGTTTCTAACTTTTGCACCTGTGGGTGAAATCCTAAAGTGTTATCATTCAAATGAAAGCCACTGAGCAGTACTTTCCGGCGATGTTGTTTATTATGCTGTACAGGGTGGTTCTAACTTTTGCACGTGTGGGTGAAATCCTAAAGTGTTATCATTCAAATGAAAGCTATCGAACAAACAATTGTTATCCTGTGGTACTGTTTTTTATGCTGTAACCTGTACAAGGTGGTTCAAACTTTTGCATTAGTGGGTGAAATCCTAAAGTGTGACCATTTAAATGAAAGCTACTGAACAGTTCTTTCCTATGCTGCTGTTTATTATGCTCTACAAGGCAGTTCTAACTTTTGCGTCTGTGGATGAAATCCTGAAGTATGACCATTCAAATGAAAGGCACTGAACAGTACTGTTGGTTTGGTTCTCAATCTTTAGCAACAAGAAATTCCATGGTATTTTTTCTTGTTTCAATGTTGGCCACCTTTGTAAGTCAAAGAGTTAACTGACAACCAAAAATTGAGCCACCTTTAATAATCAAACTTTTAGACAGTATATTGTACCGTAAGTTGTCTTATTTTGTAATTGCAGACATAATTGATCCAATAAAGGATTCAGTCTCCTCATCAGACTATTGTGAGGAAGAAGACCCTTTATTATACAAATCGCAGAGGACGGGGCGGGGCCCGATGAAGGAGGACTGGCTTGAGCACTACCAAGTGGACAAGCCACCGTCTGATGTCATGTGCGCGTACAAGCTTATAAAGGTCGAGTTCAGATACTGGGGGATGCAGGTAACTGAGAAGATGTTTTACAAGGCTTTCACATTATGTTTCACTATTACAATGTACAAAAGCCAGGACTCAAGGCTAAAGGTAGCCAACTTTAAATTATAGGTGTCATTCGATTAATCAACCCCCCCCCCCCCCGCCAGGTGAAAATGTTTGAAATAATTGCCTCCCTCCAATAACACCTTCCTCCTCCCCACCTCTCCTCCCTCGAGAACCTTTTTTTTTTGCGGATTGTGAGAAAAGCTGGAAAAATCACAAAAATTAGAACCCGCAAAAACTTAGTGCCACATGGTAGATTACCTTATTATAAGAATCAGTTTTTGTGCGTCCGTGTTTACAATTTCTTATTTGTTTACTCTCTGAATCACCCTCCTCTTATCGTTTCCTGAAATCAGTTTTGCTCACTCAATGCAAGAAGTTTAAACCAAACAAGAAAAAGAAGACAACTTTTCAGATGGCTTCACAACTATAAATTTGATGTAATCTTCCTTCAAGAAACTTACTCTACGGAAAACATAGAAGCAATGTGGAAATCAGAATGGGGAGGAAATTTTTTCTTCAGTCACGGGACAAATCACTCAAAAGGAGTTGCAATCCTCTTTAATCCGAAATTAGATGTTCGCATTAAAAACATTATAGCTGATAAAAATGGAAGGTATATACTACTAGAAGCCTCGCTGTATGATTCTACGTTTCTACTTTGCAATATTTACAGCCCAAACGACAATAACAGTCAAAAAATATTCTTCTCAAAGCTCAATGACACCCTTCGAGAATACGCTGATATGCAAATTATTCTTGGGGGCGACTTTAATTGCGCCCTAGCACCTTTAGACAAAACTGGTGGAACTTCTATTGAAAGAAAAAAAGCAGTAATTAGCGAGATCAAAAATTTATGCAAAACATACAACCTACAAGATGTATGGAGGAGTCAACACCCCAATCAGTCACAATACACGTGGCGTAACAACTCTCTAAAAGTACAATGCAGGCTGGATTACTAGCTGGTTTCAAAAGACTTGTCAAACTCTGTGAAAGACTCTACAATTGTTCATTACACATTGTCTGATCATTCTGCAATTATCCTTAATCTGCAATCAAAAGAATATACTCAGCGAGGCCCAGGTTTTTGGAAAATAAACAACTCTCTGCTGCACGATGAAAAATTCATACAGGAACTTTCTAACAAGATACCAGATTTCAAAACAAAGCACAATTATCTAGAAGATAAAGGTCTCTACTGGGACATGATAAAAATGGAAGTGAGAGGCTTTTGTGTCCAGTATACAAAACGGAAAAATAGAGAACGCAGAAATGCTGAAAAAAAACCTTCAAACTCAAATTGACCATTTGATGACCTTGCTGAAGACGGAGCGTTCAAAGGAAAACATTTTAAAATTTTATCGTCTTAGAGCTGAACTTAACGCTATTGCGGAATATCGAACTAAAGGCGCAATAATAAGAAGTAGAACACGCTGGCATGAACAAGGCGAAAAAAACACTAAATATTTCTTGAATTTAGAAAAAAGGCACCATTTTAAGACGCACATTTCCAAATTGAAAACAAACGATGATAGAGAAATTACTACTCCGAACGATATCCTAGAACAAGGAAAGATGTTCTATAAAAATCTATATACTGCAGCACCGTGCAACAATTCGAAGTACAATCTATTCTTTGAGAATCCTAATCTTGCTAAGCTAGATGAAACTGGAAAAAATGAACTAGAGCACCCACTCAGTAACGAGGAATGCCTTCACATTTTAGAGCAGTGCGCCAAGGGCAAATGCCCTGGTAGCGATGGACTTTCAGTAGAGTTCTATTTACGCTTTTGGTCGATGCTGGGTGAAGAGTTGGTACAAAGTCTAAACTACGGATTCGAACATCAACATTTGAATATAACGCAAAAACAAGGAATTATCAAAGTAATACCAAAAAAACGTAAGGACAAACTATATCTTGAAAACTGGAGACCGTTGACACTACTTAATGTCGATTACAAAATTGCAACTAAAGCCATAGCTCATAGGATTTC
Source organism: Siderastrea radians (assembly GCA_964017195.1). NCBI lineage: Eukaryota > Metazoa > Cnidaria > Anthozoa > Scleractinia > Rhizangiidae > Siderastrea > Siderastrea radians. The sequence continues at coordinate 7,415,702 of OZ024897.1, read as the reverse complement.
AAACGTTCTTCCCAAAATAATCAACGATGATCAAACCGGATACGTTAAAGAGCGTTATATTGGTCAAAACATTAGGCTCATTACGGATATTATGAAAGTAACTGAATTAGAAAACATCCCTGGGCTGGCTATATTCATTGACTTTAAGAAAGCCTTCGACACGGTCGACTGGAATTTTCTTCACAAGACCCTACAAGCTTTTAACTTCGGTCCATGCATTCAAAAGTGGATAAAAACCTTTTACACGGATTGCTCCAGTTGCTTCATAAACAACGGATATGCGTCTGAGTTTTTCATGCCTGAGAGAGGCGTTCGACAAGGCTGTCCACTCTCGGGTATTTTATTTGTCCTATGTGCTGAAATCCTAGCCAATGCAATAAGAACTGACAAAGCTATTCAAGGAATTAATATACACAACAAAGAATTTAAGCTTTCTCAATATGCCGATGACACAACTGCCTTTGTCTCTGACCTAAAATCTGCAAATAACTTGTTCCAATTATTGTCAAACTTCCAGGAATGTTCAGGCCTAGAGATTAATAAAAGCAAAACTGAAGGTATGTGGTTGGGCGCGAACAGAAACAATACAACAGAGCCCCTTGGAATAGCTTGGCCTTCCAACTCAATACTCGCATTAGGTATTCATTTTTCACATGATGATGAAGTTGCATATAAGAAAAACTTCGAACAAAAACTGAACTCAATGAAAAGCCTTCTCAACTTATGGTATCCTAGAAACCTCACTTTATATGGCCGTATAACGATTCTAAAATCTCTCGCAATCTCTAAACTCGTATATAATACATCAGTGCTCACCTTTCCTTCGAAATTCGTCAACATGGTAAATCAAGCAATTACCCAATTTGTGTGGAACAAGAAAGTTAAAATAAAACAAAAGACTATGATCGGCCCGAGAGAAAAAGGTGGACTAGATATGCCTGATTTTGAAATAATCAACGATGCACTTAAAGTTTCCTGGATAAAAAGACTCAACGACAGTAATGAAACTTCAAGTTGGAGCTACATACCATTGAGCTACCTAAGGGATGTTGGAGGCTTGTTTCTACTTCAATGTAATTTTGACTTAAAAGCACTTAAAATTGAAATACCCCTTGCTTTTTACTCGGAAGCTCTCTACGCGTGGGGAAAAATAAATTATTTTTCTCCTAACACCAAAGAACAAGTTTTGAATGAAATTATTTGGAACAATCGCTTCATTAAAGTTGGTGGTGTTTCTGTTTATTACAAAAAATGGCATGAAGCCGGAGTCATTAAAATCAAAGACATTTTCCAAAACAATGCTTTTCTATCTTTTCCTGAGTTCTGCTCTAGATTTAAAATCAAAGCTAATTTTCTTACGTATCATGGAGTATGCCACTCAATCCCTAGAGAATGGGTTAATATCCTAAAAGGAAACATCCAGGCGCCTTTGGATGGTGAAGATAACAATAGAATACCTTTGAATAAGCTCTCTTGCAAATCGGCTACACGATTCTTTGTCAAAAAAAAGTTTGTAACACCTACTGTCGAAAAAAGGATGGTAAAAGCAAATTTGAATGAAAAAACAATACAACTCATATATAGCCTTCCTTTCAAAGTTACTAAGGACACCAGACTTGCCATCTTTCAATTTAAAATTATACATCACATTCTGCCAACAAACTCAACACTTTTTAGAGACGCACTTAAAGAAACCGATAAATGTCACCTATGCTCTGAAAGACAAACACTAGCTCATCTTTTCGCTTCCTGTTCAAAAGTTAAGAGCTTTTGGTCTCATTTTACTAATTGGTGGAATTTCAAAAACTCCGAGTCAATAACTCTTGATGAAAACATGATCATTTACGGTGTTGCCAATGACTTCTCTCGTCGACTTGGTTTAAACCTCTGCTTGATTATCGCAAAACATTACATTTACACTGCCTCCAGAAAAGAAGAAGAGTACTACTGGGAAGCTTTTATGGCCGTTCTTGAAAGTAAAATTCAGATAGAGATGCATAAATCTAAGAAACAGATACAGTTGTAATCCGTAACAGTAACTATAGAAATAAGTATATATAAAAATAAACACATATAGAAATAATAGATATAATAACAACAAAAGTAGGCACCCAGGTTTCCTGTTCTCTGTAATATATTCTTTTTTTTTAGTTTCTGCATGCCCTTTGTGTAACGTAAATTATTCTCTGTAAGTAAGCTATGTATTGTAGTGTATTGTAATTGTAAGTAAGCTATGTATTGTAATGTATTGTAAGTCAGTGTTAATCAATAAACTGCTTTATCTAAAAAAAAAAAAAAAAAAAAAAAAATCAGATTTAAATGAACCCTCTTTCCATTTTCTTGTCGCAGAATAAAATTGAACATTTCATTCACTCGGGTTTGCGGCGCCCTATGTTGATGGGTCACAGACAGGCGTGGGTGTGGCAAGATGAGTGGTGTGGGCTCACAATTGAAGATATAAGAAAACTAGAGGAAGAGACACAGAGAATATTGGCCAGGAAAATGGGGGCCCTTTCAGATCATGTCATCACGAAAAGTCCCTCTCAGGATCACGATTCTGACCAGGAAGTGGGCTTTGCGAGCGACAAAAGTAGAGGAAGTGTAGTATACGTACAAGAAAATAACAACAGTACGAAGCTGCAATTGCTTTCCAAAAGTTCGCTGGATGAAAGCGAGGGAAATGTGTCTCCTTCTCCCGTTGCTATAACAGTGGAAAAATTCGGATATGACGAAGACGATCCATGTAAAGTATTGCGCGATAAATTGAACAGAAGACTCAGTTATGGTTTAGAGTGTAACGGGGTAGGTCCAAAAGATATGAGCTCTACTTCTGATAGCTTTGCTGGTAGAGAACTCTCACAGGCTGATCTAATGAAGGGTTGGCGGATGAGCACGATAGAGACTGCTGAATCAGATTCAGGAGATGACGAGTTTTTCGACGCACAAGGTAACTCTCATGGCTTATGTTCGCGTACGTTATTGTTGCTCATCGTGAAAAGATCACAAAAGTTAACTAACGCGCAAACTGAAAGATTTTTTTTTTCTTTATTGATGCTTTGTTTTTATTTATTTATTTTTTACGATTAGGTTTAAGCTTAAAAGTTTCTTCAGTTTTTGTTTGAAAATTTATGTAATAGGCCATTTTTGCAGGGTCTTGGCAAATTCTAAGTCTCGCTAAAATTCGATTTAGTAGGAGAAATCTTTACTTCTCAAATGTGCCAAAAAATTTGCTTCTTAATATGGTCGAAATTCGTCAAAATTCAACGAAATTTGCTCTCGTTTCTTTTGTACACTACTGCACGATTCCAGCGTTTTTCAGCATTGCACAGGGTAACAGCCTTTTGCGCAACTCGTCCTGCAATTTCCCTCTTTCGACAATTCCATGCAAATGCGGCAGTCTGCCCTAATCTGAGCGGTCCACTTTGGGAGGCAAGTTGCAAAACTTGTAGCCTTGAGTGTTGTAACACCCGTTATTTACACAACAGGACTTAACCCGTTTTCTGTAGCATGAAGCAACTGAGAGAATTGCTTCTCTCCCCAGGATGGGATGCTAGTTCATTGCAGGGTTACCCCCAGCACTATATCCCCGGTACCCGTTTATATACCTGGGTGGAGAGAGACAATGTGGTGTAAAGTTTCTTGTCCAAGGAAACAAAACGATGACAAGGAGTGGGCCTCGAACCTGCGACCTTCAGATCTGAAGTCCAACGCGCTCACCATTGCACCACCGTGCCCCCTTAATACCACCTTAACTTTCGGGTTTTGTTTTGCAGAGGAGCTTGAAGAGCGCTTCGATTCAAACCTGTTGTCCACACATAAATTGGAACTTGGTAACAGTTTCAAGAGCTTAGAGTTGGACACGGATTCCTCTCGGGGGAGTAGAGAGTCGTTAGATTCGTTAGCGTCTTCAATCACTGATGACCAAAGCTTAGATAAGGTAACATTATATACCTTTTTATAGGAAATTAACGCATAAAGAGAAAAATTAACACAAGTGTGAAAAAATGAGTTAATTTCAAGTCGCATTTATTTTTAGGGGCGTTATTTTCCACGACCTCATTAAAGCGTTAATTTCTGCAATTCTTATTTCTATCATTTTGGCCCCAAATTCTGAATTCTGTCTTAAGCTAGTATAGCCAATTTGATAAACAAGTACTTCCTTTGCTTGGCACACTTCGATCTTTTGAAACATTGTGTCTACAATTTTTCCACTCAAAGATGTTATGACCACCACTTTTAAATGTTCATAAGTAAATCAGGAGAAAAGTACGGACCCAATATATAACACTGTTTGTTTCTTTGTTTTTTTGTTTGTTTGTCTGTTTGCAGTCGCCTCGGCCTATCCGGAAAGAAAAGCTCTGCCAGAAAGTCAGTGATGCATCAACATGCTCGTTACTAACCTCTCGCATCACCAGCCTCATTCTGGTGATCCACGGCGGCACGCTGTTAGACACGAGCCTGGATCCCACATCACGTGACATAGACTTCAAACTGCTCCAGGATGCATTTGAAGCTGTGGTCAATTCACACTACAGAGGGGCTGCAGGAAAGATTGCGTTAAGACTTGTCGAGTGCCCTGCCATTTGCTCCAAGGCACTAAATCTGTTGTCTCAACTCTGTCCTTATTCAGATACTGACTCAGGTAAGAATTGTCCTTTGACCTTGGTGAGCGGTTCGAGCACATTTCAGGGCCGTGCACATTATATTATTTGTTATCCCACCAAATCCGCTTTCTCTGTGAAAGTGATGATTCTGACTTTTCGTTTTAACTCGAACTGTTTTGTGTTTTCCCTGATGGCTCTGTCTTTTCCCTGAAATGCTTGGTCCTTCAAGTTCTGTTTGCGGAGGATTACATGTATATGTGACAGTTATCTCAATCATTCTACTGAGGTCTAGTAATTCCCTAGTTTTTATTCTATTGAATTTATGTTTTATGATGATGATGATGATGATGATGATGATGATGATGATGATGATGATGATGATGATGATGATGATGATGATAATGATAATGATGATGATGATGATGATGGTGGTGATGACGATGATGGTGATGGTGATGGTGATGATGATGATGATGATGATGATGATGATGATGTTGATTGGGTGGTGGTGGATTTGTCTCGGTATTCAGCATTTCTGTTAAGGGCACTGTGCTATGATAATACTGTTAAGCACTTGAACAACACTTCTAGTATCTACGTAACAATAACTGCATGAGTTACAAATCTTAGTAAGTAACAGTTTCGATTTTGGTGTGTTTCAGACGTGGCTAGCGTCAACAGTGGCTTTACTCAAGTCTCCAGCAGTTTTCCCTTGAGCGCCATCTCTCTCATGGTTTCTTCTTCTCCGTTTTATTACGAAGCTGTTAACTCCATGGTAGTAGCCACTAACATGGTTTATCGCGATTTCCTCAAGTCTGAAGAAGGCCAAGGATTCAGGGGAGAGGTTAGTGCATGAGATATATCGCCAAATGATTAAAATAGGGTTTTGAAATCCTGGTTTTAGTGGAGAGTTGTCAAACCAAAACTTAAGGATTACATATATCACAACAGACACAAACAACTCAATGAGACAACAAAAAATATGCTGAAGTAAATACAGCAGTCGCAAGGAAAATCAAAACTCAGTTTTCGGTTAACAGAATTTTTTTAAAAGGCTGGTTTTCACTAGCGACGGAGTCGGAGTCGGAGTCATAATAAGAGGAGTAGAGCGTTACAATCTAGTGGAAATCAAACAACGGAGTGGTAAGCAGAGTTTCCGATTGCGCTTACGACTCCGTCGCTTACGATCTAGTGACAACCAGATTGTCGGAGTCGTAAGCAGAATTTTGTACTCGGAGGGCCTGAGGACGATTCCTTTGTTTGGTTTGTTCTTCCGCTTCTCCTTACGACTCCGACAACCTGGTTTTCATTAAATCGAAGCGCAATCGGAATAAAATGGAAACGTTCTGATTCTTGCGACTCCGATTCGTCGTCCTTACGACCCCGCTTACGACTCCGTTGTTTGATTTTTACTAGATCGTAAGCGCTCTTATGACGCCGATTACGACTCCGACTCCGTCGCTAGTGAAAACCAGCTTTAACTGAAGTGAGTAATATCAACCAAGGGAAACGAGTTTCAGTTCGCGATGGGGGGGCGGGGGTTCAGCTGTACATGCACCTAGCGCCACTTGTGTGATAAAATCGCTATTGGTTGTGGTCTTATCTTTCATTGCGTAAGAAAGTGGTACGAGTTGTTTTAACTAATGACATTAACAAGCGTACATGTAGAGACCCATAACTGATGGGGCTTAACCTAGTCTCTGTAGAAAGAAGCATTACTACTCCACTTGGTTGGAATGTTAGTCAATCGCAGGGCTACCCCCCCCCCCCCCCCCGCATCGTTTTCCTAAGTTTTCCCAAAGGTTTGCTGGTATCCATTTATACACCTGGGTAATAATAATAATAATAATAATAATAATAATAATAATAATAATAATAATAATGGTTTATTAACGAAATCCACAGGGTGACTCTTCCTTCGTTAAAACTACACACTATTTACACTAAACAAATTGTGATATAAAAGTATTTAAAAACGTGACTAAGGAAAAAAAAAAGAAAAAAAAAGAGAGAGAGAGACAATGTGGAGTAAAGTTTCTTGTCTAAGAAAACATTTACACAATGCAGAGAGCAAGGTCGAACCACTGACTATTCGATCTCCCTGATCGCAAGTCTGATGTGTTAAGTACTGCACTTCCTCGCCTCCACAAGTTATATGTGAAAAGTTCACATACGTGCACCTGGGTTCCCATTCATGACAAAAGCCTAAAACGCCGAAGGGGAGAAACCAATTCCTGCAGAATAAATCTTCGCAGATTTTGTGTACTTTTGATACGTGAAAATTCTAGAAATTTTACACTTCGTATTGGCTCTTAAAGTAACTTTCTTTTTGTCTGCAGGTTTGTTTCCTCGGTGACTGTATGGGTGCGCTGCTCGCCTACGACGCGCTCACCAGTAACGAGAACACATTACAAAACCGCACACAGAGCTTCATGTCTAACACAGCCATGTTGTCACCGAACGCTGCGACAACTGCTGAGTACAACACGGAGACAAACGGCAGCGTTGGGAGAAAACCACGTCGGATCAGCAGCCACACACCGCCCAGTAAAAGCAACCTGGAGAACTCACACAATCTGAGACTCAGTGTGAGCAGTGGAAATATTAGAGAAAACATCGACCCGGAGACGGACGATATCATACGTTCGCCGCCAGTGGAACAGTTGGAAGATAATGTGTTAGTGTCACCGCATCATCTTAGCAGGGCAGCTAGATTGCAGACGTTTAGTTTCGACACCATGTCACTGTCGGTGGATTCTGTGGAACATGTCATGTTTGATTTTGAAGTGTCTAAGTTCTTCGCGTTTGGTTCACCCATTGGACTCGTCTTAGCGTATCGGAGGTTTATGAATGGCGAGGATAAAGGAGGTAGTATTAAACATAATGTTTTTTTTTTTTTGTTTCTAGTTTCTATTTTCTTTTTGAAGTTTATTTCTCAGTGACTTTTCAGAGCCTACTGGAACCCCTATGAAATTTTAGAGGGCCCTTTTCTAAAGAAAGGGGGTCAGATTATTGGAATTTGTTTTCAAAGTTGTAAGTCTTCGGATCTCTTAAAGAGGAAGGACCGATTTGTTTTCAAACATGGTCTTTGCAAACATGGTCTTAATGTTAGCCAACGAAACATAGTCAGACCTTAGCTAAGATTTGCACCTGGTTAATAATATTGGGCTTAGTTGTTTCGTGATATTTGCGGACCAAAACTTTCAAATGATAGCATTTAAGAGGAGGTATTATTACGTCAAATATTGAGGAAAATCTCAGTTGGTTGGTTGTTGTTTTCAAGCATTACGTCAAGTAAAAATTAAATAGTTAATTCAAAGTATCTTTGGCTAAGTTTCTGGGGGCAATAATTGAATTTCAATGTGCAAATGAAAATTTTAAGGGGAAATTTTGTTCGAATCGCGGGAATTTTATAATGTCGCTCTCTTGAGCTCGTCGTCAAAGAAAAAAGTACGAAACTTACGTAAACAAATGACGTAGTCATGTAGTCAATAACTCCATAGTCAATAACTCCGTAGTCAATAACTCCATAGTCAATAACTCCATAGTCAATAACTCCAAAGTCAATAACTCCATTGCTTCTTATTTAGCTACAGTATACCCAGGCTAATCTAAACCTTATGTATCAGTCAACTTGATGCTTCAACGTCCCCCCGGGCAACCCCCCGGGCATTTGAACTTTTCAAGATTGGCTTGTTCAAATTCCCTACCCTTGGGGCAAAAAAGCCGTTCAAATGCCCCACCAATTAGCACTGAAATGCCTCTCCTCAAAGACAAATTTGGTCGTCAATCAAACACTGTTCACGCTTTTCAGAGAGAGATGTGACGTAATGACACCTTCAAACTTCTTTGGCCATTTTGAAACAGTTACTCGCTAACAAAGGCGAAATTCTATCTTGTAAATCCGTCAAACCCTGCAAAAACCGGAAAAACGCACGGGCGTATTACACTACAGTACACTAGAACGAGATAAATCCGCTTCAAATTCCCCACCTTTCCAAGGCAACGTTCAAATTGCCCCCGACCTGGGCATGATGCACAGTCAAATGCCCGGAGTATGCCCGGGGGGGGGGGATGTTGAAGCTTCGATTTGACCGGTACATTATTTATTCCTCGTTTCCAGCTGTACCGCCCAAACCTGCTTGCCACCAATTCTACAACCTGTTTCACCCGTTTGACCCGTCCGCCTCTCGAATCGAACCTTTGATCATGAGCCCATTTGCACAGATCCCAGCTGTCAGCGTGTCTCGCTACCACCGGTTTCCACTTGGAGATGGCCAATCACATCTGCTTAACAACGTCATCGGCGCATACCCTGAGTTGTTTGTTGCCCAACCGAATAATTCTCGGTCCCATTCTCGTCCTGGCTTGGTTCAAAGAGACAGTAACCTGAGCACAGCAAGCCTGGTTTCTAGTGATAGTTCGGACAGTCCACGAGCAGGCACGGATTTTGATGCAGGTATATTTCACGTTTTTGTTTGGTCTTTTTCTGTTTTATTGGATCCCTCTGAGTTTCACTCCCGCTCACGTAAAAAAGCGGGTTCTATATGTAATTTCTGAGACTGTCGTGCGTTTGACCGCTTTGAATGCTTAAGTGTGACCTTTTGTATTCACAGCGGTCAAACGCAAAAAACAACGTCACTTCCGGTTTTGCAGAGCGTTGAGTTTGTTATGTTGAACAAGGTGGTTCTACCTTTCAAGTCTGTGGTAGAAATGAAAAGTGTGACCATTTAAATGAAATCCATTGAGCAGTACTTTCCTGTGGCACTGTTTATTAAGTTGTACAAGGTGGTTCTAACTTTTGAGTTTGCGAATAAAACTCTTAAGCATGACCATTCAAATCAAGGATATTGCGTGGTACATTTGTAATTATTTGATGCTGTTTGATTCGCCATATTTTGACAATAAATCTGCTGCCCCCCCTCCCCCCCCCCCTTCTCCACAAAAGGCACCTTTCCCTAACTATGTAATCTTCATTGAGCGTCAATATCGTCTCATTTGTCAACAGCGGCTGCTAACTGGTGGGGTACCAAACGAGTGGACTTTGCCCTGTACTGTCCCGAGGGACTTCAGCAGTTCCCAACAGCTGTCCTCTCGCCTCTCTTTCATGTCAGCTACTGGGAGTCAAGTGACGTGGCAGCATTTGTCATCAGACAGGTATTAAACCGGTTTAAACCGGTTGACTTTGCCTTGGCACACTCGTATTTCCAAACCACAAGAAGTGCAAGCTCGTGATTTCATACATTCGCAGACATGTTAACTGTTGTTTTATCTCCTGTTTGGTAGCAGCACTTTTCATATTCTTCCCGGCTTTCTTCTTTTTGAATTCCTGTTAAAAGTGCACCTGACCCCAAAATATTTTTTTTCGCTAAAATAACTCTTTGCACCTGTTCGAAAAGCATTGCGCCTTTTTTATGAAATCCCTTTCAGTCTTGACTTTTTATAGGCTGTAAAAGTTACGAACTCTAGCCATCATCTGTTACACGACCAACCTAGTGAGGGGCATGGGTCTATTCCTGATTTGACATCACAAACTGATTTGCATCTCCTGAAGTCTTTGTAAACATGCATGCAAAGCAGTTCGTGACGTCAAATCAGGAATAGAACCCATGCCCCTTCTGACTCGGTCGTGCGACAAATGATGCTTAGTTTTTCGTAAGTTTTGAAGCCCGTAAAAAAGTGAAAACTGCAAATAATGGCGAAATGTTTTTAAAATAAGCGCAAAGTTTTATATTAGCGTAAAAAGTATTTTGGGGCTAGGTGCAATTTAACAATATTGATGTCGACACCTCATGAAAAATTGCATTTTGCCAACATTAAACGTTGCTGAAAAAGTAACGAATATTTGCCAACTTGTTAACCAATTGTGGTTGTGCCGGTGGCCCACACCAACGTGTGTTTGTTGACCAGTTTGCAAACTTCAGTTTTACGAATGGTTGCGTTTTCTTCAAAAGTCTTATTTCACCTTTCAACAACACCCGAAGTCTAAACTTCAAAATCCAACCGACAATTTCCCTTTTTACTGCTGTCAATCATGATTCCCACGACAACCAATTCGCCAATCACAGCGCATGATTTTGACCTTTTGACCCATTGAGCTGAACTTCTAAAGACTCGCTACCGCAATGGTTGACGGCAGTGAAAAACGTAACCGTTGTTTGAGTCTAGAACGTTGGAGTTCGCATGTCATTGAAAATTGCAGTAAACAACGAGCTTTCCAAGACACAAAGAAGTTTTGTTCAACGGGTTTATACATAGATGTGAATGCTCTGGTATAACGATAGAAAAGTTGCGCCACTGTATCGCTTCTTTTGTGTTTCAGTTTGTTCTACAATGCTATGAACGTTTTTGTTTTTTCGCAGATTCTTCATGGCGAGTGGGACATAGCTAGTCTTTCGTCTCCTACTAAACGATGCCAGACGTTTTCTCCCTCAGAACCCAGAGAAAAGTGGTTAAAACGAAGAACTGCCATAAAAATCAAGGTAGCTACTATAGTTTCCCTTAACCCTATAACCCGTAAGGAAAAGTTGAAACCACTTTGTACACAGTAATAAACAATACCTCAGGAAAGCATTAATTTAAAAGGCTTTATCTAAGGATTTCACTCTTGACCTACAAAGTATTTCTAAATAGCGTTAATTTAAATGGCATGGCTTAGTGAATTCTCCCACGGTCTGAAAGGATAAAACCGCCTTAAATAGTGTAATAAACATCATCACGGGAATGTCAATAGAAAGTTAGAGAGGAAAAAAACATTTTTATAGTGTCCCGATGGGCCGTTGCAGGGCAAAACTTTTTTGACTGCCAGTTGCAGCAAACGCGCACAGTCAGCATATGTGATTCGTGACCAGTGTTTCGAAGATTTGACAAAATTACGCGTCGGTTCAAATGAAAAATTACACATTTCATTGCACTTAATCTTTTCACTGTTCGATGCAAACACCCCCAAGAATTTGCCATCCTTCTTTCCAGTTTTGAATAATTCATTTCCAACCGATGTCCAAATCTTGGAAGTACTAGTCAAGGGCGACGTCTACGGACTGTAATCTTATCTTGTTTTTCATTTTCCCGCCAGAACCTGAACTCCAATCATCGTTCCAATGACCGGGTGACATTGGAAGGTCATGACCAGACCCTCAAGGCCAGATTCATGTATGGTCCTCTTGATATGGTGTCACTGAGCGGAGAGAAGGTAAGGGACTCTAAGGGACTCTTCCTTTAAGCCCCTCCCATTCGTGCGCCTTGTGAATGGCCACCTATAGTTTGGTTCTTGCACAATCAACACACTCAGTTGAAAGGGTGCATTTGTGGCATAATATACATTTAGGATTCGCTGAGAATCATTTATCATAACTTTGTGAAAATAAAAGAAGTAGTTATATACTGTCTTTTCTTGTTATGTCTTCATGCGTCAGTTTGAATGAATAATTTTCCCTCACATTACACAAGTCGTTCAATGTTCGACTCAAATCTTCTAAATTCTGGTCATGGCTGGCAGAGATTGACTGTATAGTTTGGGAGAACTTGAAACAGCTGTGGAAACTCGCCTTTGGTTCGTAAGTACATTGTAAGGTCAGATTTTGGTGCTCCAGTGTTGGTGCAATGTTGCTTCAGTGTTGGTCTTATGATGGAAGGATGCTATTCATTATCGATTGATCTAAAAGTACGGTAGCACTGTCACTCACGTTACCATAGCTTCGTCTTACGGAAAGATAGAAAACCTTTGCTATTTCTATTCTTTCGGCTGTGTCCACCAAATTAAAAGCAAAAGTATTGCTCCTGATTCTTTCAATCCACTCTAGTTGGCCTGTGACCAAAGGTCTTTGTTTCTGAAAGTATGAAGTCAAGATGACCGGAAACTCAGTGTTGAAAATTACTGGAAAACATCCGTAGTCAGAGACTTCATTAGTTTGTGGTTTTTATGGCCGTGAACTTTCCTTGTGAGGCCAGCTTCTTCAAATCTTATTTTAAACAACCTAGGGTAAATAAAGAAATTTGTTTGTTTGTTTGTTTGTTTATTTATTTCGTTGTGGATCAGCGTGACTAATTTATTTGCGTTTGTGTCATCTTTTAGGTGAACATTTATGCCATGACCCAACCCCCCTCGGGTGAGTACGTCTTGTTGGACACAGTGGTTACCGGAAGTGGAGGACGATTATCGTACACCATTCCTGAAGACAAGAAACTCCCGTTGGGGATTTATCCGATCAAGCTGGTTGTTAAGTACGTGTGACAGTCTTAACGTTAAACAGAGAACAAAAGAATCATAGTTTGTCATCTGTCCTCTATAGCCAAGTCTCCCTAACTAAGGGCTATGGTATATCATAGGCTAAAAGTGATACAGAATTGCACTGTGGAGCCGGTACCCCGCTCAATTTCGGCCACCTTGTGGAAACGGCCACCTCTTTTGTAAACAAGCCATTTTTGGGCATGATTGACCCTTTAAGCCCCAGCATCATTATACAAATTCTCCTTTCTGGACTCCATATATTTTGTTGAGTACTATTTGGGAGAACTTGTTTAAGCGTCGGGACGATTCATCTTCAGTGATCAATTCCTTAATTCTCATGACTTGTGTGTGCTATAGTACACTGATATGATGAGGAGAAATTTCATACTGATCACTATTGGGGATGAAAGGGTTAAAAGCTCGTTCACATTAATTTTAGTCTCTCCCTTGTGAATACAAGGCCAGATTGTGATACTCCAGTGTTGGTCCAATGTTGCTTCAGTGTTTCTTCAGTATTGGAGAGAATAATGGAGGAATTTTACTGATTATTCATCCAAATGTAGCACTGTCACTCACTGCACTGCTCCGCGTTTCGTTTTCGTCTACTGCAGAATGGTAGCCATTTTTGATTTGGAAATTTAGCTGTCATCATCAAATGCTATTTTTGGTACTATCAACCTTCCCCTTTCCAGGTGTTCGGTTGTGAAGAAACGAGGAAAGAGTTTTTTCGCCCCATTCCCCGGTTGAACAGGCTATGTTTACCATCAAAGCCCAGCCGTGACACCTATTCAAAATTCCGACGTTTCTAGTAATTCCCCCAAAATAGCGAGGGCCCAGACCATTACGTTCTCCTTCAACAGTGATTTCCTAGCCTCCACCGCGGTCGTGTTATCCTCCTCACCATTGATGAGAGGAGGGAAATACGTCTCCCCTCGAAACGACGGCGGTAAGGCTTCTATTCCACCATGTATAAATCGTTGGGGATCATTCCACGTTTCTGGGAACCCCCACCCGCCTACCCCTCCCTCCTCTAACCCAACACTTTGTTTCTTATTATCACTTAGGGCATAATGTTGGGTTAGGGGAGGGGTAGGTGGGGGGTTTCCCAGAAACGTGGAATGATACCATGAGCAAGGTTATTACGGCCATGCGATCGTTGCGGCCGTTTTTACGGTATTTTATTTCAACCTTGGACTGAATCTGATTGTATTTGAAAGAACTTTGTGATTTTGTTTTTTCATTTGCAGAGGTGATCACACGTGCGTAGACAGTAACCTGGCTGTTTTGCCGCCCAAAACGGAGGCTGTTGTGTTCAGTATCGACGGTTCATTCACTGCCAGTGTCTCCATTCGCGGTAAAGACCCCAAAGTCCGCCCAGGTGCCGTTGATGTTGTTAGGTAAGTTCTACCAGCTAAAAGTAACTATGGGCCGATACGCGGTATCCAAATTCAGAACTACATCAGTATGAGGATTTTACTTGTGATAGTTTCAATAGAAGAAGAGCCACCTCTTGGAATCTATTGAATAAACCATTATTATTATTATTATTATTATTATTATTATTATTATTATTATTATTATTATTATTATTATTATTATTATTATTATTATTACGGATGCCCCGGTTTTTTTAAATTAATTTTTTTATCAGTTTGATACTCATTTACTTCTGGGAAAGACACTGCCCTACACTGCACCACAAACTGATACTAATAGGTGTGAGTAAATATAAATGCAACAAAAACAACAAACGTTAAGACTCAAACACGACACTCTTTTCACAGACATCGTTTTATATAAACGCATGAGAGAAAGTGTGAAGTACTTCCTCGTTAAAATTTTTATTTTTTGCCCTCTAACTTCTCCTTAGTTTCTTTCTTGTTATTGACACTGTACCCGCATACTCCACCCCCCCCCCCCCCTTTCTCCGGTCCTATTTCAATCTTAGGAAATACAGAGGATCCCCGATATTACGGACACCAAAGGGACAAGTGAAAGTGTCCCTATTGTCCGATTGTTCGTACTTTCGGAAAAACGTCACGCACAAATGTTTTATCGATACGAAGTCTAAAACGGCCTTCACACGTCAGACTAATAGTGGCCAACTCGTGCTGGCAAACTCAAATTGGTGTGTGTAAACGACACAACAACATGTTGGCAAACTGTTGCCGAAAAGTTGGTGAAAATAGAGACGAGTTCTAGTTGTCGACAACTGTTTGCCAACATGTTGCTGTGTCGTTCACACACACCAATTTGCCAACATTGGTTGACGCGTGAAGGCCGCTCAAAGAACACAATTTAGAGAACAACAGAAAAGACTTAATTTAAATGTCTGTAACTCGTGTTCTCTTTGGAATATCACGTGTATATTACTATCGGTCAAACTAAAAAAGCTGCCGCAGGCTTGGTGAAATGGTCAAATGCCTCGCACTAAAATTAGTGTGCTCTTGTTTCAAACGTGCATAGCGCGACGAAATCTATTTGACATAATCTATAACTTTGCTTTGCACATACAGCGCACTAATAACCAGTTATCCGTAGTAACAGGTGTCCGTGTAAAGCGGGCCTATGTAAGAAAAAAATGTGAGCTTTCCTTTGGGACAAAAGAAAAACTATCCGCAATAAAAAGCGGACGGGGTCCGTAAAGTGAGGTGCCACTGACGTTTTGTTTCTTGGCAGACTCTTTTACGAGGTAGGATATTTTATTATTCAACTGCATTAGTTATTGTACAGAAAGCGTGCGAAACGAGTACAAATATCCCACGATATTACACAGCTGGTTATTGAACAGTACCGTGCCCACGCTCATCCTGTTACAATTGTAGTTTTCTTTCAAGTTACTGAAAAGGATTGTAAAAGGTTAAGTTGGATAATAAATCTCTTATTAGATGTTTCGGTGTGAAGTATTACAGTTTTTACTCATGAAAATATAGGGCGATAGTTCACACTAAAACATCTAATAAGATATACTTATTGGTCACTGGGAAATCGATTCTTTTCACCCCTATCCCCAATCTACCGATGTAATAATTTACTATTTCCTTTTTCTGTAACCCGTCCTAAGTGACATTCTGTTCCTTCTCTGTACCCTTCTAGGCACTGGCAAGAGTTAGGATTCTTGATTGTATACGTGACAAGTCGGCCTGATTTCCAGAAGATTAAAGTCATGTGTTGGTTGGCGGAGCATAATTTTCCGTATGGCCTGGTGTCGTTTGGTAATGGGATTTCCAAGGATATACAAAGACATAAAACCGAGTTTCTTCGTTACCTTGTCAGCGATGTAAGTAATTAGTTCACGATACAAGGGACCTGCCAAATACGAGTTTTAGTTGTGTTCCCGTTCCCTTGATTTGAAACACATATTATGCGGGTTTAGCACTGATTTTGTATTGAGAGTAGCGTAAGCACTGTTTTTTAAATTTTCGTTATAGCACAATCTTAAAAGGTTAGTTTTCATCATTCTAGAACTGGAATGCGCTCGATCTGTACGAGCCAAACATCTTCCCGTCCGGTCTTCCACTCGGTCTAAAATTACGACTAGTAATGACATTTCAGACACCAGCTATGCTATAATTAAACAATAGAGTTCTTCTGTCGAAGGCAGTATCGTGTGATAGGTTGCCCGAGGAAATTTGATGTTCACAACAAATATTAGCCCAAGAACGTAGTTCGAGGGCTTATATGAAGTTTGAACATCAAATTTACCGAGGGAACCTGTCACACGTTGGGCCTGAGACAGAAGGAGTCTATTGTTTTCATTGCACAACACTAAATTTTGAGTGAAAATTGCCAACAACGGGCACTATGCGCTGATAGGCGCCCGCTGACTGAGGAGAAACACTATCGCGTCACGTGATCGATTTTGACCAATGGGTACACGCCAGAATTTAGCGTCTTACTATAATTTCTTGTACAAGTAATAACGAATCCATATTGTTTTTCTTTAGTGTCAAGTGCTGATTCACGCGGCGTATGGATCAGTAAAGGACATCTCAGTGTACTCTTCGATAGGTGTTCAGAGGAATCAGATCTACACTGTAGGAAAACACCATCCCAGGAAATATGACAACCAGGCACAGGTCAGTGATTGGATAAAAAGTCTTGCGCCACTTTCTTAACCAATCAGAAGTTAAACCAAAACCAATCGCGATGGCTGGCACGCGTTTTGCCTCGTTTGGCGCCGGCTACATCTATTTGTTTCGAGTTCTGATTGGTTCACTGTATTGTCTGCCTCTGTTTTGATTGGCCGGAGTAGTTGCTTTGTTTTTGGTTTTACGACACTCAAGGACGGTGCCTCCTTTCGTTACTGTGCATACGTTCTGCGCATCTCGGGGGAATTTGCCCACATTTCGCACCGTTTATGACTACGTGGAAAAAGCAGACCTTAGCAAGGGCTATTAGAATCCAAAAGGAAAGATGGAGGTAACCACGCACTTTGCAGAGATAATTGAGCTTAAATTTGGAAAGAAATTGCCATACATTCTTTGTATTTCAACGCTTTTGTAGAATTTTGGTTGCTTAATTATCTCTGAAAAATGCGTGGTTACCCATATTTTTCTTTTGGGATTCCAATAACTCTTGCTAAGATCTGCTTTTTCCCCATAGTCGTAACCCTTGCAAAACTACATCTGTATTAGGAAGCACCGTCCTTAAGTCAAAACCGCAATATCTTCTGTAAATGAAATCCTCAACTGTAACCATTTAATGTACATTAGTGAGCAGTACTTTCCTGTGGTACTGTTTAATGAAGACCTAGGTGTGACCATTTGAATGTCAGCTATCAAGCGGTACTTTCCTGTGGTCTGTTTATTTGGCTGTAGAAGCGGGTTCTAACTTTGAATAAAATCCTTAAGTGTGACCATTCGGTGCTGTTTATTAGCAAGAAAAATATTGTTGAGAATAATATCCATTTTTTCCTTTTTTTAATGGGGCACTCTTGTTGTTAAAGGGTCATTAAATAGTGATACTTTTTCTTTCTTTTTGCAGTTCCTAAAAGACGGTTACGCGGCCCATCTGACCTCTCTTTCCAGTCAAGCCATTTCCAGACCCGCGGTGGGCAATTCTCGATTGATCCTCCGGCGCGGGTGTTTCGGCCTTCCGTCGCGATCTTCCAAGACAAAACACAAGATTAAGCGTTCCATTTCAGACAAGCCGTTGATTGACTCTGACGATTGCTCGACTATATCAGGATCATTCAATTACTCTTCCTTTAGGCACACCAAGGGACGGTCCGTGAGTAAATTTGATCAAGAGTATTAGAAAACATTACAGAGGAGCGTGAAAGAACAGTCTGATTCCGTTCCTAAAAACAGGCACATTCTTTCCCGGCTATTTCGGATTATACAGTTATTGCACCGTTTTAATGAATCCTGATGTCCAATTTTCTGAACTCTCTATATGGCTCAGTGTTACTGATATGTTATAAATCACCCCATACGTCCTTGATGAATTTCTTGGCTGATTCTCGGATCCTCAGTGCGAATCCTGGTGTTTTCCGCCATGTCTAGAGGCCCACTGGCTTTCGGGGCCCACGTATTCCATACGTCACTGGGAAGTTGTGTTTTCTTGGAATACATAAGAACTGAGACCGGTAAACGCACCAAAGTTAAGAGTCCTTCCAGAAACGCCACTCCGTACCAGAAAAAGAGGAGTGTTCCATTTTCCGGAGTAAGATAGACAAACAAGGTCCGAGAATGCGCCTAATCATACATCTGGATTTAATCCTTTGCAGTTATTATAAGCACAGCTTATTACCCTATAAAAGTTTGCGGTAATTTTTTTTGTCGAATCTTCTTCTTAGTTTCTCGTGAACTTGTAGGCTGTAAAACAGTCCTTTTGCTATCATCGCAGGTCGTAAAACGGCAAACCCTTCGTGGTAGAGAGTTATTTATCCACTCAACACGTGTTCGTGCATTGCTAATTTAAGATACCAGAACGGTTCTTTTTCCTAGGTCGTCGGCTTACGAAGTGCTGTACATGTAGGATATAGCGTGGGTTGTCATGCAACGAATTTGCGTGATTATGAACACGCAATGGGATTGCGTGACCGTGCGTGGCCCAATATAGTATACAGACTGTCGAATTGTATTGTAAATAGTGCTCGTGGCATTGAGACAGATGACACACAAGCTTATCAAGCAACCTTCGCTGACTCAACAACGATAATCGAAGGTTCAGTCATTTTCAAGTTTGTGTCGAAAGTTGCTTGTGCTTAAGTTGCTTGTTGCTTGTGTTTAGACTGTAGAAGTTATTTATTAAAATATAGTGTTTCTTTATATATGGATAAAGAAAATAGGAGTTGTAATATAATTCTTTAGTGTTTAGTGTGTAGTTTAATTAGTGACCAAGATGCATTTTTTTCTGAACTAAGATGGTTAAGACGTTCTTCGCTTTCTCTTCCGAAGCTATTTTAAACTATATTTAAAATGAAAGTGTTGTATGTCATATATATCTCGGTAACTGTATTCTGTAAGTCTTGAATCTGTTTTGAAAGGCAAACTGTCCAAAGAAAGCTGTTCCACTGCAACACTCAATTGATTAAATACTTGGCCTTGATAATGGGGCAAGCAAAAATGAGAATATCAACAGAGTTAAAAAAAAACTATTAGCCTAAAATAATAATATATAGTGTGGTAGTAATTCACGGGTTGACGTCATTTGTCAATCACACCTGGCTGGTCCAATCACAGAGGAGTATTTTTAGTGTTAGTGTAAATATTTTGGACTGTGTCCAGAATTTTGGCAGATAAGTTACTGTGCTAAAAATAACTAGAACTCAACTTAGCTGTCGTTTGCTGGAGATTTTAAATTAATATATTCTATTTTGTTTTGATTTGTGTGACCCTTACTTGTAGAAACAAACTGAAAACCAAAAAAATTTAATGCCTGCATGTTTGTTTCTTCGTTGTGCAAAAAAATGGCCGTTACGTTTCCACAACATGCTTTTGCCAGCTGGTGACTGTGTATTGCTGTACTCTAGTGACTGTTTTTGAGCAAAAAATGTGAATGAATGAATAACTTTGTTGAAGTGTCAGATTGGGTATTTAGCTTGTGACAGCTAATTGGGGACACTCTACTACTTAAAATAAATTAAAATTTACAATATACATTTAAAAATTACATCATAATAATGATTACATAATAATAATAATAGTAATAATAATAATTATTTGAAGGAGCATGTTACTTTTATTCCTTGTTAGCCTGTGAACAGATTGTCGTAGCTGGGAATGTAGGACTTGTTCTTGTGACTTTTACCCCACTTCAGCTTCAGAGCCTTTTCACAGGCTACACTTATTTATTAAAATACTGTATTTAAAATCACTGAATATGTAACGCACTTGTGTCACGGTCAATGATGTTGCGTTACACTGCAACGTTGTGTGACCAAAAACAGATGGCTATCTTTTTCTGTAATGATGCCTTTCATGTGTTTTTGTGCTACTTAATATTCAAAATGTGTTAAAAGTTAATTTTCCATTTTTTATCAGATGTAAATTTAACGTAGCGTGTAAGTACCTAAATAGGTTTTAAGCTGTAAAATAGTTTATTTTCAGTTATCCTTGTTGAAATACTCTAAAATAACTGTTATTGTTTTCTGAAGTTTTAAAAGGGCTTATTCACGTGATATACCTAAATACTGGCCGTCTTCTTCCTCTGTTAATGTTTGTCTTTGTAACTTTATTACCTCGCCTCTCTTGTATGTCTTCTTATTTGTCTGGTTTTCTTTTCCCAACCTTAATAACCTCGCCTCCAGCTCGGTCGAGATCTTGACCTATATTTCCTCAATGCAAATTTCTCGAAGTAATCTTTAGTTTTCAAGATTTTCCTGAAATAACAGTCGCCCTGTCGTTTATCGCTGAGTACCTCAAATCCCCTTTGCCTTGAAACTTAGTAGGTTGGACTAAAACAGTTGAAATTTGCTTCATAGTAGTCAGTATGAACTATACCCTAAAAAACAATAAAACCTGTAAAATGATGTTTAATTAACAATTTCAGAATTTAAACGAGTGTCAGCTGTTCATTTAATGGATAGGGGAAATGTGCGCAGAATCGACAACAATCAGCTCGATACTATCGATGCTAAGAAGTGTCAACCCTTCAAGCCCTGGTATAAAAATGCATATTCTCCTTACTGTTCTCCGCACATTTCTTATGGAACTAGTTAGGAGAATTTGTCTAAATATCAAGACATCTTATCCTTGGTGATCATTTTCTTTATTCTCACCACTTGAATATTTGAACAAGAAGTTATAATGTACAACCTCGTTCGCAGTCTCTCTTCTTCTCTTCCACTGGAGCGGGAGAGAGACGAAGAGAGACCTTGGGACCGAGGTGTAATTATCGTACTCGTATCGTATCGGTTTGAGAAACTGGTATCAGCCTACCCTTAAATTAATTCGGTCAGTATACATCGTTCCCAGGCCTTGGTGCAAAATTCGGGTGAGGCGAACTCAGTTGGAGGCTTGGGGCGGAGCAAGAGTTGTTCCAATCAGCTCGGCGGTTGACGTCGCGCCTAGGTCGACTGGGAACGACAACACTAAAGCGACGGAATCTTCGCTAATAGTTAAGAGAATTTGCGGTGCACTGAAACACAACAGTTGCTAGGTAACATGCTTTTTGTCAATGACGGCAAGCTGACGTAACAACTTTCGAGTGTTTGTTTCATTTCTGATCGGGCCACAAATTTATGCCACCCAGGGGGGGGGGGGGGAGGGGGTAGATAGTTAGGACGGGAGGATGATAAAACGGAGGAATATCGGTGCGAGCTGAAAGTTGGCAAGATCGGATGGAAAGCATCGACATTCGTCTGTTTTATCTTGCTTCCGCCCGACCATCTGCCCCTGGGTCTCCGAGGTTGAATTTATGCAACACTGCATCATTATACTCAACTCACAAAAACGCACGTGGCTAATGTCCTATTTAATACAATATTTACATATTTGCACAAAGTATTAACATATTCATAAAGCTATTTACAAATTTGCAGCTCAAAAGCTAATCTGATGACAGTTTTTGTTTTCGAGGGAAAGTTATCAGTCATTACAAATCAAAATATTGAGCCTTTGTCCTCAGCACACTTCGGTTACAATGACGTAAAGTACAGGTTAGGCAGCGATCTAACAGTCCAGTTCTCAATAGGATTTGCTTTCTGATACAGAGTAAACTGGCAGGCCTCGTGTTTAAGTTTGAACGCAGCCAAGTTCTTCTGGCCGGCTGACTTCTCCAACTCAAGATCAACTTCTTGCTGTTGAAGTACACTGCAAAAAAGTAAAGACATAAAATAATTAAGAAAGTCACTGGTGTAACCGTTTTGCACCAGCCATCTTTCGCCTGCGATTGAGATAGAGACAGCACTCGGGAGTTCTGGGGGGAGGGGAGAGATTCCACTCCTTTCCAATACTTGCGAATACTTTTCTTAGGAGTCTTATTTTCTCCCCAAGCCCCTTACAAGTTCTGCTTTTGTTGGGTGACCTGTGGAGAAAGGCTCGATTTCCAGCCGTCGAGTGAGTGCGGACACACAAAACGGTTGGAAATCGAGCCTGCTGAAGAAGGCCTCGTTTTCACAGACGTCTTATCGGAGAGAACCTTGCGTTCAAAGAGGGCATACTCTTTTAGTCAATTCTGCATTGAGTGGGTCACTGGTTTTATTGGACGGTTGTCAACTCCCGTGTTAATCGGAATTAAGAACGGTGCCTCCTAATACAGATGTATTTTTGCAAAGGTTATGACTATGGAGAAAAAGTAGATCTTAGCAAGGGTTACTGGAATCCAAAAAGAAAAATGTGGGTAACCACGCATTTTTCAGAGATAATCAAGCAACCATAATTCTAAAAAAGCGTTAAAAATGCAAAAATATACGGAACGACTGATCCTTACGGCAGTTAAAGAAACGAAGACACAGAAGACGAAATACGTAAAGCAAAAAAAATGTATGAAACAAAAAAATTGCCCGATATTTCGGTTTGCAAAACAAACCTTCTTCAGGGGCTACAAAAGTAGAATGAGTAAATACGTTACAGGACCGTTAACATAAAAGTTTAAAAATTTAAAATAAATGAATATAATAGGTTGGTAGTTGAATAAGAAGTGTCATTAATGTAGCTCATCACGTCTGTTTAATCCTTGCGGCTCAAGTGTCTTGGCCTTGTCAATTAAGTGTGCCTCACGTGCTTTTCTTACGGAGTCGCGGTTAGTATGTATTAGTTCCAAGGGAATGAGACGGATGTCGTTGATGGAGTGCCCGGGTAAGTTGAAATGTTCCGAAACAGGGGTTGGGTTAGCAAGCTGTTGATGATTTTGGACGGAACGACGATGTTCGCCAAAGCGTTCGTGAAGATGTCGTTTAGTCTCCCCAATGTATTGGCAAGGCAAGTTACGTGTAGCGCATTTTTTACATTCAATTAAATAAATAAGGTTTTTAGATTTACAAGTTAAAGTGTCTTTAATGCGTCGTTCTTCGTTAGTAGAAAAAAAGATATATTTGTCTTGCCCATCTTGTAAGAAAGGACACGTGAGGCAACGTGGATGCTTACATCTGTAAATGCCAGCGGTCGATCTTTGATCTTTATATTTGGGGTCACGCAATCTGGTGCGAACCAATAGATCACGCAGACTGGCACTTCTTTTGTAAGCGAGGACTGGTGGGGAGGAGAATGTTTGTTTGCAGTGGTTTGAAGATGGGAGAATGCCCAGATGTTTCCGCACAGTAGAAGCATTAAAGACACTTTAACTTGTAAATCTAAAAACCTTATTTATTTAATTGAACGTAAAAAATGCGCTACACGTAACTTGCCTTGCCAATACATTGGGGAGACTAAACGACATCTTCACGAACGCTTTGGCGAACATCGTCGTTCCGTCCAAAATCATCAACAGCTTGCTAACCCAACCCCTGTTTCGGAACATTTCAACTTAC